>OY987264.1:18518905-19718905 GCA_963920665.1 Straminergon stramineum
AGAATTCATATTCAAACCCAAATGCATGCAAGTAGGTGATGTGTCTGTACAATACTCAATATTTTGGGTCCAAACATGCACTTCACATTAAAAATAGTTTATACACTTGCATTGCTTTTCCAAAATGAGATGCTCATAAGGTGGCCAACGTTACTATTCCTGCTAGAAAACTATTACATCAAATCCTATGAGAGGATAAAGTCCCGAAAAACGAATTCGGGTGGTTTCATGAACCATGGTTTACCCATGAGGAGGTCCACTACTTGTGCACATGTTGGTCTTTTGTTAACATCAACATCAACTAGTTCACGTAACTTCATGGCAAAATACCTTGATGACTCATGATTTCTAAATAAGTCCTTGTCGTATTCAACCATGTGTTCTATGTTCATGCGTTGGGTCAACTTTCCAATGGAATAAGAGTCGGACTTCACTGAATATTTGTAGGTCGCTTTCATCACATCTAAACTCGTATCTGAACCCTCTGGCCCAAACAAATAGAACAACTCTGGAGCTACCCACCAACGGCCCATCCTCTCAGCATCAAGTTTTTCCTGTTTTTCATATCCAAAATGCGAGGGAGCTCCTTCTTGAATACGACTTGCAATTCCCCAATCACAAATCCCAATGTTGATCTCTTCGTCCGAGAAGGGGGGATAATGCAACAATATGTTCACAGGTGACAAGTCATTGTGCAGCACCCCAGCATTGTGCACGAGACTTGTCACATAAACCAAGGCCCACGCCAACTTCGCCTTGTGTCTTCGAAAGAGGCTAATTTCTTTTTGTTGCTGGCCTGTAAGTTGCTTGACCAACTTGATTTCATGCCATTCCGCATGCGACACCACCTTCTCATTCAAATGAAGCAACTCTTTGAAATTACCACCATTCCACCACAAAGTGTATGCTTCCATTGTTTAGTCATGGACAGCTAGGAATTTAATAATGGCCGGATGATTCAATGGGCATACCAAAGCCTCCACTGACCGTTCCACCCTCGCATCGCGTTTGTTCCTTTGCTTTGACAATTTCCCCGTGAAATGTACATGCGCTGGGATCGTGGACATCCCTTCAATGCGTACCTTGCGCACCTTTGCATATCCTCCTTGACGGTCAAATCCAGTAAGTGGGACCACCTTGGCCTCTGAGTAGACCCACATGATACATGAACCACTATCTCTTGTAAATGCAGCCTTCAATGCATCTGTCTGCCACCCCATACCCCTAGCTTCAGACCTTGACAATCTTTTTGCTGCAATTTGCCACCAATCCATCTTCTCACAGAACTCCTGGGCCGTATCCGTTTCTCCAAATCCAGGCACTATAGGTTGCAACTCAAGCATCAACTTCTTGGTGTTGAATATACCAGTTTGTAGGCAATTGCCAATCCACATTTGCCATTGGTTGAAATACACTTCATCCACATCTGCATAGTCCGAAGATTCCTTGCATTTCCTTGTAATAAATTCCTCCAACTCATCCTTCAAGGATTGGATGCCTGCCTCTTTATTTCTCAAGTATTTCCTCTCCAAATATTGTACACTTTTTTCCTCATACCATTGGAGACAAGCCTCATGCGCATAGGTCGTATATCGTGTTGGAGGATAGGTAGGGTCCTTATCGTGTGCTGTCTTGGACTTCTTTGTCTTGGATGGTCCGGCACCCCCAATTACCTCCTTGGTAGTTATATCTACAACAAATGCTGCAAGATTATCAAGGTCCTTCTCCCAAGCCGATATCCGACCCGTACTACTTCCTTCCTTTGAAGTAGACATGGTCCTCTTTTGAAAAACGAGGCGTTCTTGACTTGAACTTGGAGAGAAAAATGGGCAAAAACTTCCCCTTCTGAAATCACCTTGGCCCACGAGCACGCATTCAGTCACTTCAAGGTGGATGAAAGCCAATGCGCAAGACCAAGAATGGCGACCGTGGGTCTGGGCGACCGCTTAAGTACCCGAGGTCGCCTTGGGGCGCGTGCGGGTCTGGCGCATGCGAAACGGGCGACTGCGGGTATGGGGCGACCGTGGGTATGGAGGCGACTACGGGTTGGGGCGACTGCGGGAGGGGGCGGCTACGGGTTCCAGAGGTCCTCGGGGATGGAGGCGACTATTCGCGTGGGGTGACCGCGGGTACAAAAAGGATGGACCATCCTAAATAATAGCTAAAAGAAACCTTGATATGGGGTAGAAACATTGGCATTACAACTTCCCACTTCTATTTCGCTTGCTTTCGAATAAAATCATAAGACCACTATGATATGGTCTAGAATGTGGAATTAGATTTTGACTTGTTTCTTTATGGTTCCAAATATATGTCTACAATGTTCACAAAGAAAAAAAAGGAATGGGCCAAAACGGAAAAAGGGAATCAGAAATATAAAAGTACGGGACATGATTGACTTCTATTGAAACAAAAAGGGAGAACTTGAAATACTTACATTCTACCTTTGCATAATGATATTATAGAGGTTACTTTAGAAGTGTCCAAAGTCTTTTTCTAATTTCTTCAAGTTTGCTCTACAATGAACATGAATTCGGCTTTTTTACACAACCCTAAACCCTTTTGGGGTGGAAGAGGTCATAAATGCAAACATTCATGTTGCAGAGCACATTGAAATGAAGTAATGAACAATAAATGAAGCATATGCACATCAAGTCAAAAGATTGTTATCCTTGATGAAGACATTGTTCAAACCATCAAGGGTGTTTGAATGCTATCATTTCTTTTTTTTGCATGCCAATCCTTCAAAATTGGTCACCCACAAAATACAAGAAATTTCTAAATGGACAAATGGGACACCTTCGAAATCATCCTTCTTAGACGTTGTAAATTGTTAAGTTACAAATTATAGATGCGGTCTTCGGAAGTAAACTTTCCAAGGAGGACCACCCCTTCTTACACTACAAAATTTACAAGATGATGAGATGCTCTTCTATCCTATATAGAGAGTTTCTATCATTTATGGACTCAAAATTAGCCACCCCATCATTTAAAGATGAAGAACCGTCACATGCAAATCCTTATACAATGTACAATTTCTTTGGCTAAGTATTCTATGGAGGACATTCAATATGTTCTTGTAAAAGCTATCCAAGGTTTACTTCAACTTTTCTATACAAAAAAATAATCTCTCTCCAAAGAGACAAAACGTCAAGTTTGGTCACTCCGATAGGTGAGCAAGAAACATCATTTGATTCCCAAGGTTTCGGAGATGTGCTATGAGGGTTGAGACGGTCAATATTGAATTTAGAACGGAGATGTATGAGGTGCAAGGTTGCACCACATACATTTCCGTCCGAAATTCAATACTGATTTCTTATAACTCTCATGGACCATCCCCTAGACCTTGCGAATCAAATCACCTTCCCTCCCACATACCACAGGGAACTAGCTTGACGTCTTTTTTTTTCTTTTTTGTCGGTTGGCTACAAGAACCAAACCAAATTGATCTCATTGGGGATCGAACCCGAGACCTCCACAAGAACAATGACTTCGAGGAAGCGAAAACCTTCCATGCATCACTTGAAGATGCCTTGAAGACCCCAAGGTCCTAATGAAGTGACTTGTTCTTGGATGTTAAAAGTTGAACTCGTTATACTTATTAAAACTTCTTTGGATTGGAAGGCACGCCCTCACCCACAGTCGCCCCCCAATCCACGAAATTGGGCTCGAAACCACCACGACCTGAAGTCGCCCCCACCCGCGCTCGCCCATGACCTGAAGTCGCCCCCCACCCGCGGTCGCCGAGGACCTGAAGTCGCCCCTAAGCCACGGTCCCCCCTCCATCCACCAAATTGGGCTCGAAACCACCAGGACCTGAAGTCGCCCCCACCCGCGGTCGCCCCCCCCCCCTCTGCCAAATTAGTCTGGAAACCACCAAAACAGAAGACCGCGCTCCCACCCGCGATCGCCCAGGACCTGAAGTCGCCCCCCTCCTCCACCAAATTAGTCTGGAAACCACCAAAACAGAAGACCGCGCCCCCACCCACGGTCGCCCAGGACCTGAAGTCACCCCCAAGCCGCGGTCGCCCCTCCATCCACCAAATTGGGCTCGAAACCACCAGGACCCCCACCCGCGGTTGCCCAAGACCTGAACTCGCCCCCCACCCACAATCGCATCCCATTCCACCAAACTGCCCTCCACAACCACCAGGACCTGAAGCCGCCCCAACCCGTGGTCGCCCAGGACCTGAAGTCGCCCCCCCACCCGAGGTCGCCCCCAATCCACCAAATTGGCCTCGAAACCACCAGGACCTAAAGTCGCCCCCACCCGCGGTCGCCCAGGACCTGAACTCGCCCCCCACCCGCAGTCACCCCCAATCCACCAAATTGGCCTCAAAACCACCAGGACCTGAAGTCGCCCCTACCCGCGGTCACCTGAGACCTGAACTCGCCCTCCACCCGCAGTCGCACCCCATTCCACCAAATTGGGCTCAACAACAACAAGCTAGAAATCCAACCCCCACCCGCAATCGCCCCATTCCACCGAATTGGGCTCAACAACAGCAAGCGAGAAGACCAAGCGCCTACCCGCGGTCGCCCAGGACCTGAAGTCGCCCCCCACCAGCAATCGCCTCTATCTTAAAGTCACGCCAGTCGAGAAACAACTGTAGCAGAAGATGTGAGCCATCTCCAACACTAATGAAGTCAGACTTAATTGCGTGCTTCATTGACTACAACTAACCTATCCTTCAATATTGGTAGCGAGTTAATACTACAAAATCAGTCTATAAATATAGAATTATAGTAAGACTAATTAGAAAAATTGAAGAGGGTTTTCCAAACCCTAAACCCTAACCCTATACCCTAAACCCTATACCCTAAACCCTATAGAAAAACCATGGACCTTCTCCATGTATGCCACCCCAAAAGTAATGTACTTCTATTTTTTAGGGTGGATAAAATGATAAACATATGTGATTTGCTTTTCATTATATGTCATAAAAAAGTTTGAACTCCTAAACCTTGCACTTGTAAGATATAAACCATTGAAGGTGTCATTTCCAAACTTTTTAATCTTCAATAAATTCAATATTCATTCACCCCTTCAAATGTGTTTTAAATCCCCTTGATGTATCAAGAGGAGGACCCTATTCAAATTCCTATGTTTAAAGATGGAAAATGAAATGACGAGGAGAAGGGCTTTCCCAAGTCTCCATTTTTAAAAACCATTTCTTATGGAGATCAAAAGATTTTTTCTTCATGCATCTCACGGTGTTAGTATTTTTTTTGTACATCATTTATTCATTTCCCCCAAAGAGAAGGTCTCCTCCAAATGTACTCCCTCTAAAAATTAAAATAGGAAATGGTCATGTTGAATTTTACATGAGCACGAAGAAAAAAAATTGTGAAGGAGAAGAGCTTCCCCAAGCCTCCATTTTTAAAAACCATTTCTTATGGAGATCAAAAGATTTTTTCTTCATGCATCTCATGGTGTTAGTATTTTTTTTGTACATCATTTATTCATTTCCCCCAAAGAGAAGGTCTCCTCCAAATGTACTCCCTCTAAAAATTAAAATAGGAAATGGTCATGTTGAATTTTACATGAGCATGCGGAAAAAGAAAATGTCAAGGAGAAGAGCTTTCCCAAGTCTCCATTTTTTAAAACCACTTTTGATGTAGATAAAAAGATTTTTTCTTCATGCATCCCACAGTTTCAGTATTTTATTTGTATATCGTTTCCCCCCACAAGGAAAGGTCTCCTTTTAATGTACTCCCTCCAAAAATGAAAGTAGGAAATGGTTACGTTGAATTTTACATGACCACATGGATGGATGAAGAAGAAATAAAATGTTAGGAAGAAGGGCTTTTCCAACTCTCCACTTCGTCAACCAATTCTCTTTCTTTATTACTTAATTAACTTTTGATCACTTTGTCTTGAATGCCTCATTCTTAGAATTTTCTGGAGTTAATCCTCAAAAAAGGGGGGAGCGGTACTTGAAAAGTTTGAACACCTTCCCTCCAATTTGTTAGGGCGGAAACTCAAACTCATGTTTTTTGGCGCCCCTGACCCGTGGACACCCCTAACCCGAGGTCGCCCCTGACCCGCGGTCGCCCCTGACCCGAGGTCGCCCCTAACCCGAGGTCGCCCCATACGAAGCCACTCCCATCGTCATGAACTAGGGAAGACCTTTTGGAATCTAAGACCCGCGGTTGCCCCATTACCCGCGGTCGCCCAAGAAATGACCTGTGGTCGCCCTATATGCAGCCACCCCCATTACCCGCGGTCGCCCCATTACCCGTGGTTGCCCAGGAAATGACCTGTGGTTGCCCTATATGCAGCCGCCCCATTACCCGCGGTCGCCCAGGAAATGACCTGTGGTCGCCCTATATGCAGTCGCCCCCTGTACCCGTGGTCGCCCCATTACCCGAGGTCGCCTAGGAAAAGACCTGTGGTCGCCATATGCAACCACCCCCCTATACCCGCGGTCACCCTGCACCCGAGGTCTCCTTCCAGAAACTGTAATTTTTCCTGAATGGCAGTTTCTGAATAGTGGGACCCAGACCCGCAGTCGCCCAAGACCCGCACGCGCCCTCTTCCCGCACGCGCCCTAGGCGACTTCGGTTATTTAAGGGGATACTGGATTCCCAAGTCGTCACTTCCTTCGTCGCACCGCGCCTTTCATCCGCCTTGAAGCGTCTAACTACCGGTTCGTGGGTTGGAAGTTTGGGCATCTACACGTGTTGTGGCTTCCACGTTTACGAGTTCATTTCTTTGGTTATATTATCAACAAAAGTCTAGTTCTCTTTACGCTAGAGTGACAAGACAAGATGACGAAGAAGAAAGGAGATCGCCATAGCAGGCAACGACGCACCCTTCTTGACCCAGCGGCTAAGGCATATCGGGGATGGCGTCATGTAAATTCCAATTGGACCTTGACGACTTGCAAGTTATTTGTGGATTGGTGCCATATCGACAAGCTCTTCCCTTACCATCGACACATTCACCATGTGAAGCAAAACCAAGCAAATCTTCATTACTGCAAGGATGATGCATTTGTCCAGAGATGTATTGAAGTGTACCGAGCATTGTGCGGAAAGCAAAAAATTTCACGGAGCGAAGTCTCAATGGGCATATGCCAAATGGTATATGCAGAGTTACAATTGGGGAAAATGGTAGATTGGATGACCTTCAAGACATCCAAGAATGTCACGCTTCTAGATACAAAAGACATTCTCAAAGCGGGTCCTTCAAATAATCCTCAGGATGGGCTAGGGCCCAAAAAGAACATTATAGAAGGAGTGGCAGATGAAGATTATGTTTGGTCAACGTCAACTGGAGAATCGAACTCCGATGAAGAGCCATTGCCTGAACCTAGGGACAGGATGGAAGATACATCAATGGAAGAAAACTTAGCATTGGTGGTATCAGAAGAAGGCAACATGCAACGGACCACACCAATGGATGGAGAACCTTTTATGTCTGTGGAACCGATAGGGGTCCGTCCTCCTAAAGATGACGAAGTGTTCCATTACGTGCAAGCTCACTTGCAAGAAATTAATGAAGATAGGTTGGATGGGGAGAGTGAAGCCGAAGAAGAGATTCCTTTGACCTTGATGAATTTGCCTTCCATGGAAGGATTGCGTGAAATGGAACAAGAACATCAAGGTGTACTTGGAGAAGACAATAAACGGTGGACGAAAGAATCCTATAAAGTGGAGTTGGAGATGCTTTTAAAGGATCTTGAAGAAAAAGAAAGGGAGTGTGAGATCATCGAGAAGCGAAGCGCACAAGAGATTCAGGTTGAGGATGTGGGCACCCTCAAAGAACTAATTCAAGCTGGACAAACTCGTTTGGCAGCCCAACAAAGAGAAATGGAACAACTGGAACAATTTTACCTCAAGTTCAATAAGGAAGAAGATGGAGGTTCTAGTTCAAATGTCAATCCTGTTATGGATGAACGACTTCAAACAATAATGGGAAAATGTAGGATGGAAGAAAACAACCTTGCCATTGAAAAAGGAGGTGTGGAAAAGGCAAGATCGACATTGAACTGCTTGAAGGAGATGAAGGATGCAGATCCTATTGACCGGTCGTTGCAATCGGATTCATTGTCTGTGGATGTTGAAGATTCATCATCCACTACGGAAATAGAGAAGTTGAAGATGAAGTTAGCGTCTGTGAAAAGATTGGAATAGAAGTTGGAGGAAAAGATGTCGTGGCCGAAGGCACACATCAGGTTCATGTCATTGTTCAAGAAGTGATGGATCCAAAATAAGATGTGGAACCATGACCTGACTCTTTTGAAGAGGGAAGAGAGAGTGGCAAGAGCCCAAATAGAATTGGAAAAGAAGAAAAGGGAAGAACAAGGGGAAATGGATGGAGTATAAATTAGGTGGCTCTTGTTTCTTTTATGACTATGTACTTCTTCCAAGATATATGAAGAAAAAGGCTTTGTCCTTATTTTTGCTGAAATACAAGAATGTTTATTTTTATTTTTTGTGTATGAAAATGTGATTGCATTTGGATCCAAACATTTGAATTTTTGACAAATTTTGATGATTTGAAGTTATGTGAATGTTAATTTCTTGTTAAATTTGTGTAGTGTTTTAAAAAAGAAAAGAATTCTAGTAACTTTGAGTCTACACAAAGAACCCTCAATAAATTTAAGCTGCATCATCCATGAGAGTTTCAATATAAGTTTATATGGTTGCATTTTTCAGTATTTTAACATATGGTTTGAACATATTGTAAATGACAACATTCCCATGCCCTTCACCTCGTGAATGTATGGATTCTTCTTGAGATTTATAATTTGGGAAAAAACATCCTAAAAAGGTACTCAAAAGAATACTTTTGGAATTGATAGAGAAATGGAAGTTATACATTTTGAGTTGTGGATTCCATGTATATGGTTTGATCAACCAATGTCGTCCCCCATTTTTCTTTTTAATTTGAAAGAGAAAGTTCTTAATTTTTTCCACATTTGAGTACAAGCTAATTCTATTTATTTTTTATTAAGTTTGTTGGAATGGATTTGAAATGAGTTTCCCTTCATGTGGTTGTTTAAAAAAAAATTGCATTCTTTAAGTCTATGACCATACTCCCGAAAATCTTTTTTTGAAGTATCTATAAATACCACGTGAAACCCTTGGATAGTGTTTAGGGTTTAATAAAATCTCTATCTAAACTAGGATGACTTTCATCTAGAAACTCAACGATGGAACGCTAACGGGATAACAAAAATGGCCTTGGGCCCTAAAGCGTAAGCGCGGTCGCCCTTCAAGTACTCGAAGTCGCCTCTTGAGACCCGCGGTCGCCCCCTTCTATCCGCAGTCGCCCCCCTTGGACCCGCAGTCGCCCCCCCTAGACCCGCAGTCGCCCCCCCTTCCACCCGCACTCGCCCCCCTTACCCGTAGTCGCCTCTTTTTCGACCCACAGTCGCCCCCCTTGGACCCGTAGTCGCCTCTTTTTCGACCCGCAGTCGCCCCCCTTGGACCCGCAGTCGCCCTTTGATCTGCATGCGCGCTCCTAGTGCAAACCGTCGACCCGCAGTCACCCACGGGGCGAGTGCACCTGTTATGATGTCGCCCGTTTCCTGCACCCATTCTAGCTCTCAGGGGGCGACTTGCGGTGCTAGCAAGACGGCAGTATAAAGCTGAAGGCCCGGACTGTGGTTTTCACCTTGCTTCAGGGATGAACTCTTGCTTTGAATCTTCGAAAGAGGCTTCTTGCGGATGTTTGGTTCTTTGGAGGGCAACGACTTGGTTTGTGTGGTTTAAAAGACCGTTCAAAGCAAGTGGCTTTGCCATTCTTTTTTCTAAATCAAGGCTCTGATTCATATGATAATATTGTTTGAAGAACTCCTAGGCGAGGAACAATATGGCTAGTCGGGGTGAGGGGAGGAGGACTACCATTAACAATACAAGGAGAGCCACGAAGGAGTGGGACCCTTGGTTGGTTGTAGACATTGACCGTCAATTTGCGGGAAACACACGAACATGTGTTTTCTGTGGGTGGACCTCTGTATTTGTACGAAAGCGGGCATTTTCTCACTTTGGATTTGGCGACAGGACTGCATCAGAGCGATGTAAGAAAATCCCATGGGCAGTATTGCAAAAGTTCAGGACTTGTGGTGGGGTTGTTCCAAAGGAAATGAGCTTTGAACAAATGCATGAGGAGGTTCCAGAATTTGATGTTGTAGACGAGACTGTGGTTGAGCCTATGTTGGAGGGGGATAGGGAGAGGTCAGAGGAGCCTAGTGCTACGAATGAACCAATGCTCCCTATTACAGATTCAGGAGATTCCACTCCTCAAACAATTTTGAGAAGGAGGAATAACCCTTCCATTTCTAGGCAAACTAGCATGGATGAGGCATTACAAAGTAGCACGAGAGCAAAGTTAGATACCATGTGGGCTTCCTTTTTTTATGAGGCTAGCATCGCGTTCAATGTTGCGCGCCATTCTGCCTTTGTGAAAGTAGTGAAAGAGACAGCGGCATCAGGACTACGATACCAACCGCCCTCATACAATGCTTTGCGTACAAGAATGATAGAGCCAAAGAAAGAAAGTGTTTCTAAAATGGTCACTGAGTGGACAAAGCACTCTATCGAAGTTTATGGAGCGACTATTTGTTTGGATGGTTGGTCTGATACTAATAGCCGTCCATTACTAAATTTAATGCTCGTATGTCCTGTGGGGGATGTGTTTCTTGGATCGGTGGACACCACGGGGGAGAAGAAGGACATTGCGTACACAACCAATATGATGGCGCAATACATAGAAGAGGTTGGCCCCCAAAACATTGTCCAACTATGTACGGACAATGCTGTTGTCATGACGGGGACTTTGAAGGCATTACAAGAGAAATATCTTCACATGTATACCCAAGGATGCGCAGCACACATTTTGGACTTGCTTTTGGAAGACTAGGCAAAGGATGTCAAGGTGACAAGAATAGTACGACGTTGTACGCAGATAGTAAAATACATCAAGAGGTACCATTCCACATTGGCTCTCTTCCGAAAGTACTCCCCGGACAAGGCATTGCGAATGCCTTCTCAAACACGCTTTGCAGTGAACTTCCTCATGATATCACGTGTGGTGGAGTGCAAGTCAGCATTGATGCGAGTGATAATGGATGAGACATATGTGCAATTTGAGGCTAGTTTGGAACGTCGCCAAAATGGAGATGTATTGAGTGCGTGAGCCCGTATAGCGCGGAATGACATTCATGCGGAATCTTTTTGGGTGGAGTGTGAGAATTTTTTGCACATAGTGGAGCCCGTCATTATTGCTCTCTGAGTGTTTGATGGGAAAGCCCCGGCAATGCCTAAGGCTTGGTTGGTTATGAAGACTCTTCAAGAGCACGTGTGGAGCTTGAGAAACGAACCTTTTTTTCTGAATGATGAAACTACAACGAAGTTTGAGACGCAATTCGAGGCTCGTTGGAAATTGATGCTCACAGACCTACACTGTGCAGGGGCACTCTTAAATCCTTTCTTGATTGAAGTAGGAACCCTTCGTAACGACGGTGTGGCCAAAAGAGCCTTAAATCGGGTGCTTCAAAAAATGAGCGAGTCATTGGGATTATCATACATGGAGGCATTGTAGGAGCTCATGCAGTTCGAAGAGAAGACAGGTCCTTTTGACCCCTTAGAAGAGGCTCCTGATATTACACAATGTAAACTAATGCCTCATCAATGGTGGAATCTTGTGGGTGCTAATGTTCTCCCAAAAATTGCAATGAGAGTTCTATCTTTGACGTGCTCAGCATCATCATGTGAAAGGAATTGGAGCATGTATTCATTTGTGCACAATAAAGTGCGAAATCGCCTAACCACATCCAAGGCAGAAGCATTGGTGTATATCTACACCAACAGTAAACTTGAACGTGAGAAACGTGGATGCAATCCTACAGTGTTCTACGAAAAGTACCTTATGGATGGAAATACCTCGGAAGAGAATGAGGAGCCATTAGGTACAGGATCATCAGGGGATGGCGACCCAGTTAGAAGGGCTCGAGCTAATGAGAACATTAGGCTGGTAGAAGAGCGTCTACGTGGAAATATTTGGACAGGACTGATTCGTAGTGAAAAGAGTCCTCCACGGAGACACAACTATGGAAATACATTTACAGCTGAGAATAATATGTACTACTCTGAGGAGGAGGAGATTCAACATGCACCGCGAAGGCCCCCGCAACCCTACGTCTCTGCTAGGGATAGGAATGTACCTCCTCCAATAAATTCATCACCAACTTGGGCAAGTAGTCTCGACAACCCCAATGAAGGCATACATAGTCCAATGCCCATAAGAGCTGAGGAAGCAAGATCTCCAAATGTCGTAGATCAAGGTTCTACAAGGGTAATGAACCTACGAAGTGCTGCTCGAGTTGCTGAGGTAAATAAAAGGCAAGAGGAGGCAACACCGCCAACACACGTCGAAGATGTTGTGCTTACAAGCGTTTCACTTTCTCCATTACGAAGCCCCTTAAGAACAGAAAATGTGGAATATGATTCAGACTTGCCCTTGCAAGCTGTTATGAACCGGAATCCTACGGTGCCCTTAAGTGGAGGAGGAAACGCAAACAATGCTAGGGCGACTAGGTCTATACCAACCCGTGCGACTAGGCCGCCCTTGCATAATAGTCCTCTTAGGACAGTTGATAATGAAGGCCATGCTTCAGCTCCGCAACCCACTCAACCCTCCTCTATTTCTGGCCCTGGAGAATCATCCTTGCTCGTGCGTGAAGGCACAAGAGGACAGAAAAAGCGATTGAGGAAGACGCAAGAGAGGCTACAAAGAAATCCCAAACGACAGAACCATGTTGTCCAAAGATTCATCATGGGTGAAGCTAATTTGAATCGAAACATCGAGCAATCCAGTAGAGGCGGACAACATCCTGCATCCAACCTTGATGGAACAAGAGATGCATTGAGGTTGACTAAACGATTGGTGCAAACTAGTGGCGATGGCGTCGTGGATACTGAAGTGCGGAACGTGAACTCAGAGGTAGAACATGAAGTGCAAAATGAACGAGTACGAAGGGAGGACGACGAGAATGATAATCGTGATGATAATGATAGGGGGGAGGAGTCGGATGATGATTCTGACCCTGACGCTGATGAGGTGCCTAGTGATTACACATTTTCACCGTAACTTTATAAATATAGATTTAGAGGTAGTGAAGTGGTAATGTAATGCTTTTGCATAATTTTGGTGTGTTGAAGTTTTCTAGCTTAAGTTCATAGGCAAATAGCCTATAGATGAGTTTTGTGTAGTATCTACTTTAGTATGAAAGCATGATAGTGTTAGAATTACAAAGTTTTGTTCAATGTCTTTAGTGTGGACTTCTACAGTTATAGACATGGAGATCTTAACAAAGTTCATGGAAGTACAATTGAAGTAGAAGTTCATTTATAAGATTGGGTCACTACTCTATTAGTGTGTACAACTTATAAATACAGTAATACTAATTATCCTTACTTTTTTCTTGTTTTTGTATCTATTTTTGGTGTAATTATTATATCCAATTGCGATATTGGCTTCTACACTTCAATAGGAGTAGAAAATTTGAATTAGAAATTCCCAACCATATGTAACAAAAACATGTAGAACTCGGAGGCTCCTATGAATGAGTGAATGACCACAGAATGTGAAATACTTAATTTAAGACTTAGGAGAATGCAATGGCACATGGAAATTGAAGGATCCTAAATCGTGAGCAAGATTGAAATGGTTGTTATATCCATGTTTGCAATTGCAACGGCACACGAGGTTGCTCTTAACCTTTAACGGATGGACTAGTGAGTATGAAAATCATCTCCAATGGAACTCTGTGATGTGATGTACTTGCCTTTCCCCTCACAAAAATACTCATTTCCGGTATGAGGACTCAGTAAGATCTCTCTTTTGGGAATTGGGACCCAATTTTCAAAGATGGACAATTGCATTTATGTCGTATATTAGAAGTTCTTATCATCCATGGAACAAAAGAAATTCCTTGCGTATGGGATAAAGCCAAGATCGCCCTTTTTCTTACACCCGCAGTCGCCTTTACACCCTCAGTCGCCTTGAGTTGGACCCGCAGTCGCCCTAAGTTGAACCCGCAATCGCCCTGAGTTGGACCCGTAGTCGCCCTGGATTTTGGACCCGCAGTCACCCTCATTTTGGGACCCGCGGTCGCCCTGGATTTAGGACCCGCAGTCGCCCTCATTCTGGTACCCGCGGTCGCCCCACCTTACCCGCACGCACCCCACCCGCAGTCGCCTATGGTGACGTGGTCAAAGCTTTCCACGTCACTGTTGACAACCCGCCACGTAAGATAAAAATTTTGGCTGCCCTGCCCGAAAATCCTAAACCCTAATTTTGCGCTCGTCAAATTTGTCTCGTATATGCGACACTTGTCTTATACGACATGCGACATCAGATGAACAACTTGACACCCAAACCCGAAAACACGTTCGACAGAACAACCCTGGTCTTGACATCTTTCTTCACGACTTAAACTACATAGTGCGGTCATTAGCAAAGTTGTTACGGAATGTTGAACTACCCCCAAAGTACTCATCCCTTGAATTGTTTGCTAGTTCAGGCTCTGCTCCTCTTTTTCAAGTAGTGCTACAAGGAGCGGACATTTGCAAATCATCGCTTCAGCCACCCCTCGAAGTCGCAATTCTGGCAACTACCCTTCCTCCGGTGTTGAACGTTCAAATCAGGGTTGACGAAAGTGAGCGTCCCAAGCAAAATTGCATCCAAAAATCAAACGTCCGAACATTTGGACCCTACGGACGTTGCATCTTCGGTGGGTAAAAAACACTGTCTGCAAATTTGCCCTAGATAAATGCGATCGGGTGGACGAACAACTAGTGGCTAGTTTTTTAATACAAAGCTTCAACTCCTTCAAGTAAACTTTGATTCCTTGAATGCTTTTTACAATAACATATGGAGTTATGGACTATCCTTTGTAGTGTACTCAACCATAGAAATTATACACTATAATTGCAATTATGAATTATCAAGGGAAAGGATTAAAAAAAATATTCAAAATTCTCTTCACCTTAAAAATTACCAAATCTATGATTCTATGACAACCATGAAGTCCAAATTGTTGCATTATATATGTATCCTGCAATGTATCATGCTTCATACAAAGAAAGAGGAACACAATCAATTTGGGGGGGACTTCTTCTTGGTTTTGCAATTAAAAAAAAAGTAATTATATTTTCAACATCAATAAGGAAACTCCAAGTCTCCAATTGCAATGAAAGCTTCAGACAATCAATTGACATTACATGCTCAATGTATCATAAGCACCTAAACACGTAAGCCTACATCCCTTGAATCTCTAAGGCTTGTAATCACTATCTCCTTTCACCTCAGCCCCGCTACTGTCACATCTAGTTCCCCATCAGTCGTCTTCATCGCTAGATGTCTCTTCCATGTCGTTTGATGAAGATTGTACAATTTTCACTCTTTCTTATACTTGTGTAGATGTCAATGATCTCATTGATCTACCGGTCTTCTTCTCCATTTTGGCTCTTAATATAGCCTTACCAATGCCTTCCTTAAAGCTAGGGATTGTTTTCATTTTCTTCTTTGAAGAAACTTGATAGGTATCAAGTGGGGTTCTACCTACATTCGGTCTCTTGCTTGGAGAGGTAGCAAAGGGTTGCATTATTCTTTTTTTACGAGCTTTGATGGAGTCTTCACCCTTTGATATCTTTGCTTTTGGTGCTCCTTGAATAATTAACTGCATTGCATTCAAAGACTGCGATGTGTGGCCTAATGATTTCAAAGAATGGCGTGGTGGATGGCCCCGATGTTGAATAAACATTGAAGCCAATGTCTCATCTTTATCATCATCATCGGTACATGATAAAATGATTTGACTTGGATTGCCTCTAAAACTCATCTCTTTCGTAGGAGACAAATGTCTTTTTCCAAGACGTGATTTCCTTGAACCATCCAATGTCGTGGCACCGGTTTTAAATAGTGCATGTGGAGGAGCGCTATGTGATAGTTCGAAAGAATCTTCCATGAGGTGCATTTTGCCAACACCATTGTTGACAAAAATTGGGCTGCCTAACTCCATCGAACGTGCTTCAACATTGTCTTGTACTTTGTGTGGTTTGGCATTTCGAATATTTGCTTCAACACATTTCTTGCTTGCTGATACCACTATTGACGCAACAATTACATTGCACACGTTCATCTGAACATTCACCTCACATCTTCCTTTGTCTTCATGTTGGTAATTTTTTTCTACCGCCATTATTGGGGATGGAGCATCGGAAATGGGAATCACTTCATCCTTTTCAAGACTCCCATCATTCGCAACCATTGTCCTATTGGTCGCCCTTATCTCTACATACATATCCTCCATGTTTGGTAGAAGATTTCTGCTACTCATGAATCCGGTTCCATCCACAAATTTAGCTATTGAAGGTACATCATCATCAAGCCTGCAATCATCCTCATCTAATCGAAACTCATACATGTCTCCATCCGCGACTCCGAAGTCTTCATTGTTTTGATTAGGAGTCTCAAACATTTCATCATCAGAATTGTGCATATCATAATTCACAGCATCTCTATCATCAGATATAGATTCATCATCCTTGTCTTCTGAGATAGGCCCTTCCGAATCTTTGGACTCCACGTTGTCATGGTACCACTTCTTTTCATCCTTCTCCTTTGATGCGGCTATGACTTTGGAATTGGTGTATACATACACCAAATCGGCTGCTCTCTGTGGCCTCAACTTGTTCCAAGATTTGTTGTGAACAAAAGAGTAGCTACTCCAATTTCGTTCACATGAAGATGATGACACCGGTTGGGCCAAAATCCTCTTTGCAATTGGAGCAATGACCTTGCCACATGCACCCTCAAAATCCCAGCAAGTATGTGCCGACAATTTCTGCTCGGCTAGATCTAACATGTCGTGGAACGGAGGATCTTGGTGTCGAAATGCTACAAACTCCTTCACTACGTCAGGATAAGTTCCTGGTTGACATATTTTCCTAATAACGCACTTGCATGCGTTTGTTGCATCTTGATTGTCAGCTAGTTCTTTATCGTGAAGAAGGTAAGGTTCAAAAGAGCTCCTACATAATGTAAATCGGTCTCTACCATTTCCCGTCACTTACCAAACGACTTTTCGATAGGAATGGCTAAGTCCAAGGACAAACCAAAGGGCTCTTGTTGTAAAGAGAAGACATGCTTCTCTAAATTCCTCATAATGTGCAACACCTTGCCCATGCATGGTGTCTTCGCATCCAAATCACATAGACCAAACACCACAGGAGCCATCAATTCTCGGAAATTAGTGGCATGGGCCCAAAAATGCTCATCTAAAATTGTCTTCTTCACCTCCCAAGACTCTGTACGAGATTTTGCCTTCTCTGTGTCCTGTAACTTGAGGACATATTCTATCCATTGTGGATCCACCACACTTTGTTACAATCTAGTCTTGACCTTCAACAAACGAGAAATCATGAAGAAATTGGAGGCAAATCTTGTTTTCACCGACATCAATAAGCTATTCTTCGTTTCGTGCTTTTGAAATATAGCTAGCGGCATATGCCACAATCTGAAGAACTTCACAACGATTTGGGCCTTTTCCACTAGCTCCTTCAACCATTCTTGCTTCCCCCAATCTTGAAGCAACAAATTCAAGGCGTGCACCACACAACCTTGAAAGAAAATGTGGGGATATTTACTGGACACCATATTCCATGCTGGCGGATTTACAGGAGCGTTGTCTGCAGTCACTTGCACAACATTTGTGGGGCCTACTTGTTCTATAAACTTTTCCAAGACAGAGGCCAAAAAAAGAGCATTCTTTTCGATTCCACTTGTATCCACCGATCCTAGAAATTGTTCACCCGTAGAAGATACAAGCATGGCATTTATCAATGGTCGATTGGTAACCGAGCTCCATCCATCAATAGACAATGTTGCTCCAAACTTCCGAATGCTATCTTCGGTCCAACTATGAAGCTTTGTCTTGATGTCAATCTTTACATGGTCAAACAATTTATGGCGTAAATCATGATACGATGGTAGAGTGTAGGGCCCACGGTACTCGGCTATTTTTTTCACTGCTTCTTTAAATGCTGGATTTCGAGCTACGGCAAATGGTATGTTTGCCGCATAGAAGAAATTGGCCCATACTGCATTCAAATTGCATTTTGCTGTGGAATCAAAGCCATCGACTAGACTACTTTGTCTTTGAGGTCTACTATCTGATGCCCTTGGAGTGTCATGATCACTGGATGTTTTTGTAGTTCGGTTTACTTCGGATCCTACACCAACAAATTCTTTCGATGCTACGCATGAGTCCTCTTGAGTAGAATGCGCCATATCCCTCTCATTTGAAAAATCCCTTCCAACCATACGCATGCTACCAACATCTATATTGTCAATGATCGGTCTCTGCGGGAAATGCCCCATTAGATCGAAGAAATAAGATTCGAACATCCGGCGTCAATTGCGAACAAAGACTCACTCCTGTATCACGAACACCTAATGGGCCTTCATATCCTAAATGGCTCAACATACGGCTTATCTTCTTCGCAAACACCGAGTTGCAAGCCTTGCACTTTACCTTACCGGTTGATGGGGTACCATACCAACCAGACCAATCCTTGCTCATAGTGGCAAGGCACAAATTTTAATTCCGTGTATTGGAATAGAATTCAAAATGTGAAAACCGGATGAACAATGTCCAAATATAGTAAAAAATGAGTGCACAAAGCCTCGAAAATCAAGGCCCTCCCGTCCACTGAACTATACATTACCAAGCAAGGGACACAAAAATTGCAGCTCCTAACCCTTGGAAATCTTAGCGTTCAGTTTTCAAGAGTGCTCTCAAATGACTTCTTTCCTACAGTTATAGTCTTCCAAACTGGCCTGACCGTTGGAGACCATTTTTGAATCCACAGAACATGCATTCCGACGTCGATTGATTCCGCGGCGGACGGGCGGACGGGAGGTCGAGCCAACGGCTAGTTTAGGGCGGACGGGAGCTCTAGCAGATGACTGGTTTAGCGCGAACAGGCAAGGTAGATCGCGTTCAATGCTTCAAGAGAGGTGGGAAATAATATGGATTTATGGATGGAATGAGGAGATTTAAGAAAATTATGGTTTTGTCAAAGGGTCTTATAATTTAAAATTTCTACATGAGCATGAAAAAAAATACTTTACAAAAAGTTGTCCTTCATAAATCATAATAGCATGAATTTAAAAGAAAGAAAAACAAATGATTCATTCAAAGATATATATATATATTGATATTTGGATATATTTAGAACTTCAAAACAAATCAAAATTCATCATGAGTACAATGAATTACTAGTAGTACTCAACCCTTATAACATTCAAGCCACACTCGGTATACTTCTATACTATTAAACATAATAAAATAAGGAAAGCCTCTCTTATATTTAAGAACCACTACTCTCTCCTACATCGTGAGATGGCCCCTCCTTAGCCAAAAGTCTTGCACTCATTCGTCGAGTATTTGGCCCAGGACTATCGACAACACCTCCTCCGGATCTAACCTCCATGTCAACCGCTGAAAACTGTCGTTTGGTTTTCGGAGAGTGGTCATCATCATCGTCATCCTCTCTCTTCCGTTTTGAGCTTTGCTTTGGAGACAAATGTACTTCTTCAATCTTCAAGGCCCTCAACCCAGCATCCACTCGATCTACAAACACATTGACCTGTTTGTCATCAACTTTGATGGGTAACCCTATTGGTCGAAATCGGCCAATAGAAACCCCCTCCATTCAGCTATGATGTCACCTATCCTCTTGTCAAATGCCCCAGCTACCTCCACAAATGAATGCCTTGTAGTTGTTTCCCCATCTATTTCCATAACAGCACGAGCTTTGGCAGCTTCTTCCAACTTTGACAAGGAAAGGGCCCTACCAATCAAAGTATGATTATAAGCCCCGTATTGCTCATTGAACTCTTGAGCATGCTCTTCCTCTACCCAAGTGTTGTTTGGCCCTTTCTTCACTTCTTTGTTGGGAAAGCGAAAAAACTTATTGTGTTGCACACTCCAATGACCCCCCATGTTGTGACAAAACAATTCACGAGCCTCGCCATCTTCAATATCTCTGGCCCGCAACTCCACCTCTCTATTGACGGTCATCCACATGAAAGGATCCACTAACTCTCCAGACTCCTCATACAATCCATGTCAACATTCAATTGAATCCCATGTGAGAGGTCACCCCCAATGCAAGAAATTTTGGAACTGGTATGGTCCTTGATCAAGAGGAAGGGTCCATCGGTTGTATTCGTGGCCGGGGGGCATATCTTCCAAGATCCCAAGCATTTCATAGAACCGAGGGCTTAGAGGAGAACGACACTCGGCACAAACCGAACGAATGAGTGATGCTTTCACAATGCATGTCACGTGAAAAGTGTGGTGACATTGGCCCATGGTTAGGGCTTCTTCAGGGCCAAAAGGACCTTGGCAAAGGCTACAATGACTCTTCAAGATTCCTAGGGCTGGATCGCAAGCATGCACTACTGTCTTCTCTTTCTCCTTGATGTGCGCTGAAAGCGTGTTGTAAGGGACCCACCCTTCCTCTACTTCCAAGGCCCAATCAATGTGTGCAACATTGTCTTTCTTTGCGTGGTTCAACCGCTCAAACATGTCATCCATGTCCCCCCAACATGTAATTTCAGTGGAACCCCTTAGATGTTCATCAAACACTTTCTTGAACCGAAGCAAAGAGGTCTCCATGGCATTGCATTCTTCATTCGACTTCATTGCCAATTTCATAAGCCTTTTCATTGCTCGAGATACTATAGAGGGTTTGTCTTGGAGTTTCTGTACCCATGCCAACCATCGAGACTCTAATCCACTCTTCGGCATGCATTCCTCCATGCCCATGATTTTTTGAAATCGGTCCAACTCCACCTCAACAAAGATTTTCTCTTGAATTGCTTCATCTAATTTCAACTGTAGCTCTTCCACCTCACTGCCTTTCGTTTGCGTTGATGCATCCTACAATGTACGGGAAACATTAGGAATGATTGTCCGTACTGCTTCTTCACATTTCTTGTCATTCTCAATCTCATCCAAATTCAAGATGATGGACGTCTCCACCACTTTTGCCTTCTCAAAAGGAGGAGAGAGTTGATCGCTCTCTTGACTTTCTTGCACAAATGGAATGATCACGGAGTCCATGGTAGGCCTACCCCTCTTCAACTCTTGTACTTCGAGCTCCAATTCTTCGATGTGCTTTTTTTGAACCACCTTGTTACAACGTTCTTGCTCCATATTTTTTTGCGACAACTGCAACTTCATTTCCAAGTCCTCACACTTCATCTTCAGCTAATGAATGTCTTCCTCTAAGGCCATCAAAATTTTTAAGTTCATCACACCACCTTCAAGAATTGGTGCCACTTTCTTGGTGAAATTGCAAAAAGCCAAGGCACTAGTCAACAATTCAGGTGCCATTTTGGAAAATTCCTCTGCCACGTCCCTAATCCAAGGAGTAATTTCAGCTACCATGTGAGCTGAAGTTCTCAATCTATATGCGGTTTGTGAAATAGTACCCCAGCCTCTTTTTCTTGCAGGCTAACTAGAGCTGCCTACTTCATGTTCGGGATTAGAATGAAGATGTTGTTCTGCTAGTACTCGCCAATGACTACAACATTCTAACAGCTTTTCCAATTGATTGGCGGTGGATATGGAACAAAGAATCTCCAATTGCGTCAAGCTTAAAGTTGCCAAATGTGGATGCCCGACAGGTCTTGCGCTTAATATTTGTCTTGGGCTCAACCTTTGATTTGGGCTTATGTTTTGATGCGGACTCAACATTCAAATTGGGCTCAATGTTTGGCTTCACCTTGGCATCGTTGGCAGCTGAGAAATCAGAGTTGCATATTCAACCAAGCTTTCAAGAGCTTTACTATTTATGTAACCTTGAATTCTAGCATTGGTCCTTGCAAGTTGTTCTTCATTGATCTCTCCATTTGGTGAAAAAGGTGACCCACGTTCTTCTACGAGTGTTTCTTTGTTTGCAGCCATGTCTAGACCGTCCAAGGTTGTTTCATTCGTTGTAGTTTCCTTGCTTGGAGCCATGCTTTGTGCACCTAATGTTATCACATTCGGTGTGGATGTGAAGCACGTTGGAGGAGTTGCAAAAACCTCTCTGTCCACACCTCCTGAGGAAACATTGCTCACTTCCATGCAAGGTTGTGCCACTTTTGCGGGCCTTAATTGTACTGCATCATCTAAAACCTCGGAGACCTTTGTTTTACGCGTTGTAGTATTTTTTAATACTTTTGGGGTCTTCGTTGGTTCACTTGGTTCTGCTTGAGAATCGTATAGATCGGAAATGTCTTTGTGATTGGGTTGTAGTAAAAGTGGAGAATCCACCTTGGATGGATAAGTGCTCCAATCTACCTTGCGGTTTAAAATGAGTTCTGCATACACCATGGACGCCACGCTGTAATTTATGCATCCCTTACTCCTTGGCTTGTCCCCAAATAGCGTCCGCCACACCTCCTCTGATCGATGCACAAAATGCTTATTGTTGCAATTACGTGGCTTACAACAAAAACCATGTGTATGCACCCCGTGGCAATCCCGAGGCCACAACTTATCAATGTGGTACATTTTAACATACTTCTTGCATGTTTTGAAGGTCCAATATTCCCCTTCCTCCTCCTCCCAACCGCTCTCCGCTTTGATGTTTAGGACATCTAAAATCTCATAGTGAAGCCCATGAGGGGCCCCCTTCGCTTTAGTCCCCTTCTTTATTTCACCTCCTGAAGTCCTCCCGTCGTTGGTAGGAACACCTTGATCCGCCATGATAGATGATTTGAATTTTTGAGCCCTTCGAAAAATAGTACCACGGCACGTGAGTACCGTGAGATGTGTGTAAATAAGTAACAACGTAAATAAGCAATAGTAACAAAAGCTCAAGGACCCCCACTCTCCACCCTGTAGGAGCAACTGACATATAAAGCAGCAGTAGCACATCCAACTTGGTGCTGAAGGAGAGTAGAAGTGAGAGCAAATGAGGAGGCCATCCGCCGTCGCCAACCGACCAGACGCAAGACTGTTCACCTCGCTAGGGACTCCACCTGACCTTAGTCCGCCGGCAGTCCTAAAGCATTGAATTGTGAGAAGGATAGATTCATGTACCAAAAAAACCTCTTCAATGCTAGAAGTATCCAATGTAGTATTAATGTAAGAAAAGGTAATTCCAGATATTCCTTCCCACATTTAAACATGCTCTCCAAAGCCTATACCCTAAATCCTAAACCCTAAACCCTAACCCTCCAAAAAAAATCAGAATTATACAACCCTCAATTGTACATATTGAATTTATAGCATTGCATGAATTTTCAACATTATTGATGCGATGTGTGGAATATGTTTTACCTATGAGGCTATGGTTCCTTTGTTGTTTGGAATGCAACTATGACAATATAATGTAGATGTAGACCTTACTTAGTTTGTCAACTGTCATGTACTCGTGTTAATATGTTACTCATGTAGATTTCAATTTTTCTTAAGATTTAGCACCTGAATTATCACTTTATTATAAGCCATTAAATAAATGTGGATCATTCAATTATAACTTGGAGTGTGTCTTCAATTTTTGTTGTTGAATGTATTCATAGTTTAGAACACCAATATGAATATACTAAAAGAAATTATTTTATCTCATTATTCTATTATAACATTTATCGAATGTATAGGATGGTGCTAAAATGATTCAAGCATTTTAATGTAATGTGAAATGTTGTGGACAAGATTAAAGTAAGCATTTATACAACAAAATGAATTGAAAATTCATATCATACACACTTTGACACTTATACCTATGTATACTTGTGTGCATCCTAAATTGTAAACCGATCATAAATTTATCACAACCCCAAAATATTAGAGCTTAGGTAATGTATAATGTGATTGACCTTCAAATATGATGAGTCTTCAATTACAAGAAATTAGAAATGGTCATACTTCAATGATTACAAGTGTGTTTCATCTCAAAACTTTTTTGCGAATAATAATATAGAGAGGTTCATAATATCATATCTTTTAAATTATAAATTTACATTATTGATTGAATTGCTTATGTAGTTATGTAGGCCTAGGATTTTGTAAAATCTTGAACCCCTAAAGCCTTCATGCTTTTTTTCCCATCAAGTATCACTCAAAACTACCATTTCGAATGCAAAGAGACAAAAATCTTAAAAATTGATTTTTGGGCATATTTAACCATAGGAATTTATACTAGACTAGTATAAAAATGTGTGTGAGTAATCTTGTCATCTTGAAAACTTTGAGTACATACATTGCATGGTATTTGCATTTAAAGTAAGCCCCCAATTTTTTTTCTTCCATCTTGCCATACTAGATTGTTGGGCTTCTCATTTTCTTCACTTTAGATTTTTGGCACTAATGAATTTCATTTTAGAAAATCTTGTGTTGAAAAATTTAACTCTTAAGTGAAGACTAAAGAATCTTGAACCAAAAATTTAGAAATAAATCATTTAATTGAGATCACATATCATAAGAGTCCTGTATAAGAGTTTAGGGCCTTTGGGACTTTAGGGATTAATTATTTTCCTTGAAAGGCATGAAAAAGAATAATAAATTGAATCCTGAAGGCTTTTATTACAGTCTTAACATCGAATTTCTTTTGCTATTAGTCAAAAAGTATTGTTGACATCACAAACTTGTACAAAAGCACCAATGTAAAACAAAATTTCTTTACACACTAATTTGAATTCTTTATTTACAAATCAAATGATTTTTCAAACAAGAGACTTTGGGATGTCACTTTTGATAGTTGTATCAATTTAAGACCTCATGACATAACATATTAAAAATAATTTCTCTACTTTTCTTAATTCACCATGTAATGCAATCTCTGCCCGTTGCCCCGTCCATCCACCCATCTCCACAAAGTTCAAAACACCTCTCCTGCCCATCTACCCAACCACCAATTGAAAAATTGAAAAACTCCTCCCTCCCGCAGTCCCGCCCACCTCTCCCCTCCCACGCTCCTCTCCGTGCGCCCATCCGCCTGTCCACTCGACTACCTGTCCGCTCGACTGCCCGTCCGCCATAAACCAAACACCAACTCCCAAACTCAAAAATGCCTCCCTCCTTCCCTCCTACCCACCCGCCCGCCCATCTCTCACCTCTCCCTCCCACGCTCCTCTCTATTCGCTCGTCCACCCGACCGACCGTCCGTTGTAAAGGAAACACGAATTCCCAAAGTCAAAAACACCTCCCTCCCTCCCTCCCTCGGTCCTACGCTCCCTCCCACGCTCCTCTCTATCCGCGCGTCCGCAGTCCTCGTCTACATTGTCCGTCCGCCTGTCTGGAATCCATCCGCATCTCCCGTCCACGTCCGCACTACTCCATCCGCTGCTTGTTGGTGACCATGCGATCCAGCAGATAGAGATTTCAAACCACCCAATTTGCCCGTTCGCCTGCGTGCCGTCCGATGCAGACAACAACGTCCACATACCCTAAAGCATTGACCGCATAAATGCCGGCGTAGTCGACTCATTTCTTCACAATCGTTTCCCTTCCGGAGTGGGTGATCCAATGCCTTTGGGAATTTGCGCGCCCCTTCCAGCTTGATGCGTGAACGATTGTGTTCATATTCACTTTTTTTTATCACATATTGGTTTGAGTGATTAGAGGGCTGCCCCAACTTATAAGTCTTTAATTTTATGGACTTCATTTAGTGTTCTTAATTACTTGAACCATGTTTGAGTTGATTGGGTTGTCAGAAACTCAAGGTGTTCAAGTTTACGGTTGATTTGGTTGTCAATAACAGTAGGTGAAATTTGTTTTAATCCAAATTCTTTTTTTTCATTTGATACATTTAGCCAAAGCGGGTGGAAATTGCATTTAAACTTTGTAATCCTTTCGGTACATTATTAATTGAGGTTTTGAGGTTATCATGTCGCACAGAAGTGGTGGAGGAAGTAAGAAGGGGAAATCACAAGAGATGGATTGGAAAGAGTGGAGAGACGTAACTTGCGTTGCGAAGAAGGGATGGAAAAAGGAGCCCAAGAAAGTATGGGATTGCACAACATGCAAGAAGTACGTCAAAATGACGCACCTCTCCAAACTATGGTCACGTGATCATGCAGAGGTGCAAGTTCGTCGTTGGGAGGGACAAATGTCCACATGTAAGAGCGAACACTTTGTTCGCCGCTACGAGGAGATAACGTCTACATCAAGTTTACCAAGCTCTAAGCCAAACTTCATGAACTATTCAAACATGGCT
Organism: Straminergon stramineum; assembly: GCA_963920665.1. NCBI lineage: Eukaryota > Viridiplantae > Streptophyta > Bryopsida > Hypnales > Calliergonaceae > Straminergon > Straminergon stramineum. The sequence continues at coordinate 18,545,141 of OY987264.1, forward strand.
ATGATTTAGGCGGAGATAGTACTCCATAAAGAAGTAGATTGGCCCACGCTTGCAGGGCGCAATGTCAAGAATTTAACTCACGAGGAAGCCATAATTCCTACTAACTAGGTTGGACCAAGCAATTGCATGCCGGAGTGGTCCAATCGAGGCTATGGAGGACTTCCTTCGTTCGTCTTGAAGGATGCTGAAGATGATTGGTCAGATGAAGATGATGTTGATGATGATCCAGCACCCATGACATTTGGTGAGAGACACGAACATCGAGAAGATCGGGAAAACATTGAGTACCAACAACAAATCCAGGAGGCCATGCGCCGAAGCGTGGAAGACCGGGGTCAGCAACATGATGGGTCCTACTACCGTGACTATAATGCACGTGGATCACAAGATGGGACAAGTGGTTCAGATTATGGTAACGCCCCCCGAGTTGGCTCTCAAAGTACAGAAAGAAGCCGTGGAACGATACACTATGGTGGTTCTAGCTAAGGAGGCTCTCAATACTACTATGGTGGATCGACTACACATGGTTCATATGGGCATCAGGAAGGCCCTTATTATGGCGGATCAAGTCAAAGAGGGTCTTGGGAGAGTGCTCCAATTCTTCCTTCAACCTTAGGAAGTCCTTTGTTACGCCCCTTAGTGACACTTACCACCTTAAGCTCACTTTCCAAGCACTTAACACTTTAGTGCCACCAAGGTTCACGCTCGCCTAACACTGCACATGCCACACACCCACAATGTTAGGTTCCAACTCGAGTCACAGAGTTCCCCATTCCTCCATGACTCCCAATCCTTTCCTTCCAACACTTAACTCCCACAAGACACCAGACATATCATTTGATGACATGGGGCGGAACTTCCATTGATGTCCAAGCACTCGGTGAGGCACTACTCCCATCGGTGCTAACCGCCCTTGAATGGGACCCAACTCCCTACTAGGCCCAACCCAATTCATTTCGGGACTCACTAATCGAGACTCACCAAATGGGACTCACACCATGGCCTAGTGTGGAGTGGGACACCACCCAACTGGTATCAAGGAGTGCACAAGCACTCCACGATAACACACAAGTGGCGGTGAGGCTCCAACACTAGCCTCACCACCCGGGGCCACTTAGGCTCACCATGGCACCATCCGAGAGGGAGGAGGGAGACCACCCCTCCTCATAGTACTCTCTGCGGGATTCGGCAGCCCCCCTCATACTAGAGGTCACCGGGAACTCCCAAGATGCACCCCATCTTGGAAGACCACCCATTTCCAAGTGGTATCCCCAAACCAGACCCCCAAAAGACTCCCGATCTTCCCATCGGGATAACTTTTATCTCCGAGATCCAAATACCAAGTGCGAGACCATTTTCGTGATCTACATTTTCCGTAGATTACCGTGCATTATTCACTTTCCCCAATACAACAATTATTGAGGAAGTTATGGCCCTCCAAAGGTACGAGTCCCCTAGGAGGTGTAGTTCTTCGGGACTCCACCCTCTTTGGATGCCCATAACTTTTATCTCACAGCTCATCTCTTCATGAGCCTTATCATTCTAGAAAGCTTGTCTCCTTAGATTTCCAATGATATGCGGCATGCCCTATTTGGCTCAAAGGAACCTTCCCAAACCTTGTTTCTCACGTCCCTATGCCTCGGGACGCGGCCAGGACACTGCCAACTTTGAGGAGCCATATCTTTTGACTCCCAACTCAGATTCTCGCGTTCTTTGGACCCATGGACGCGTCTTCCCACAAGCTTTTCAAGCATGTGCAACACGCCCCAAAATTCTTCCGGATCAGAGCGCTACATCGCTCTGATCGCTCGGGACCCCTAGTCCCCTCACCTCATCTCTTGCAAGGCTTGGGGAGTCACCCCCAACGTCCCCCTTGCTCACCAAGGTGGACGGGCACGCCTCTTGATGGGAGTCATGACATCCTTCTTATGGAAATGAATGTGGACAAGGAGGTGCATCAAGTGGATATGGTTACAACTATGGAGATGGACCATATATTGGGGTACATCTTTCAGGCCAAAATGACAATAAGGATTCCGATTCGGATTCCGATTCAAAGTAAAGTAGTTAAGTAGAGTATGGTATTCTAGTCATCTTATGTTTGTTTTACTGTATGGTTCATTCATTGTAATGTACATAGACGGTAGAGTGCGGCAAATATAGTACAATGCTCTCGACGAGTTGTAATCACCTTTTTTGTGATTTTGATACAAATTACAAATACATTGTATTTTTATATTTTAATAAAGCGATATTTATGTCACGTAATTTATAGGATTTAATACCATTGATGCATGACTATGGGTTAATGGGTATTTGTGAAAATGGAAAATGTATTGGACCACTTTCTATAATTTTATCATTTCAATCATTCAATGTGAATAGGTGAATTGCAAATGCAAAGGATGTCCCCAATATACAATAGAGGTTTGTAGAATAGCGAGAACCACCATTTTAGTTTCATTTGCTATTAGAAATTGAACCCTAAACCCTACAAGTCCGAAGGCTTTTTTCCATCGAAGACCATTTAGTGATTTAGAATTGCCATTTCAATTACAAAGAACTAGAAAATGTAGGAACAATGTTTTTGGCATGTCGGATCGTATGATTTTGTACTATAGCAATTTATAAATGTGTAGAAGTAATTTCAAAAACTTAATGCACATAGATTGTAAGATATTTGGCTATTTGCATTCAAGGTGACTGAAACAAATGATTTTGCTATTTGCTTGACTAGATTTTTGGCTTCTAATTATTGAAACAATAAATATTTCCACTTGTGAGTACGATTTTATAATTTTGTATGTTGAAGACTTGAAGAATTTAGATGAGAGCATGAGAATGTAGGAAGAAAAATTCCCCCAAAAGATGTTTAGTTTTTATTCATAAGAGAATTGATAAGTTGAGTATATTCAAGATCGAAACTAGAACATTATTAATTTTAAGATAAAATGATGTAAACATGAGAATCTCAATAGTGAGAGTATTTCAACAAGCAAACTTCACCGGCTATCCCTCTATAAATTTTTTTCATTTCCATGATACATGATTTACTTGATTCTTACTTTCGTTTCAAACTGAAATGTTCAATATGATATATATATTTGGCTTAGAGATGTTCAAGAGAAATTAAAATCTCTGATTGTGGGGACAGTCTGCCGTCCATCCAATCGGACGAGCTGGCGGTGTTTGCGACAAGCCGGCCGTTGGATCTAGCGGACACTGATCGCCCAATTGGCCTGCTAATCGGTTGGCCAACTCGAGGCGGATGGATGACCGTCCACAAAATCGAACGGCCAAGACAAGGCGGATGGAATGCCGTCTGCATGATTGGACAGCTGTGACGGGGCGGACAATCGGATGGCCACGACGAGGCAGACGGAAGGCCGTCCGCACGACCGGACGGTCGCGACGAGGCAGACGGAAAGCTATCCGCACAATCAGACGGCCACGAGGAGGTGGACTGGGACGAGTTGTTCGCCCCGTATAAGAGGGGCAGACGGCCCATCCGCAATCACTTTTGCCTTGCCCCTTGCATTTTGCAAGTGTGGAGTGGAGAGCTTGGTGGTTCATCCTCCATTGGTTCCTCCCCTCGGGAAGGTCGAAGTCTTATTTGGGGGCCCCATTATTGCCATTTTTTGTAGCAAACTTCTAAGTTTTAGTTACAAATTTTGGGTATTAAAAATTTATCACAATGCCAATATCAAAGAAGGCGACAAAGGGAAAACAAGTGGTACAAGAGGTGGCAAGTAAGGAAATTCCATCCGATGCATGCAAAGCATTCATGACCGAATGCATTGCAAAATTTTATGAATTGGAAACCATTGTGTCTCTTGACACAAAATATGTAAGATATGGAGAGGAGTGTCCATCCAAATTCAAGGCAAACATGACGCACAGAATGTTTGATGCCTTATACGTTCCGCAATGGCAGCATGAAACGGAGAAGAGGGGCTTCAACAAATGTTTGGAGAACAAGGTGCATGATGCATTGTGGAACATTGATGTGGTTCTGGCAAAATACGGCAAACAACACTGTGTAAATGATGAAGGCTTTGAACAAGTCATTCTCAAAGCTCAATTTTTTATTGGGCGTTGCGTCCTATATGCGAAGAGGCGTAATAGACAAGGGTCATTGGGTTGGTGGACTAGCCGTGAGGGTCTTGCTAAATTGGATATGGGTAGACGTCATCGTATAGCGCTTCCGGACACAGCACAAGTGATTCCCCAAGATGGCTTAATCATGAAGGGAGGATATGCAATGATTCGGAGGGTGAGAATTGAAGGATGTCCAGGGATAGCTCCATCTTGGGAGTTCGCATCAAAGATATCCAACCACCACGGTATGCAGCCTCAGCTTGCAAAGTTGGAACATCAAAAGGAATCAATGGCAATGAGGATTCCACATTCAGGAGTCATACGGTTTGTTGCACTTCATGCAAGAACAAATGAAGGGTACTCATATTGGTGGAATGGCGGAACACTTCGGCAAATGTTGAACCTAGATAACAATTATCGAGACAACATATATGTTCGGTTACAGTATTCGAACCCAATAGAGTCCGATGTGACTAAAGCTTTTCATCTCGTTCGATTTCGGAAGAAGCGCACGGAGCTTGCTTGGGCATTGGTGCATATCATGAATGCGGTACATGTGTCTAGACATCTACACAATGATATTTCTCCAGACAACATTATGTTTCATTTTCCTGATGATGAATCACGTGTTTACATTGGCATTTGCGATTGAGGCATGACTACTGTAGCTACCGAACCAATGAAATCCTTGTATATGTTCACATCTACAAGTGAAATGAACAAAGCTTTAACAAGAAGGTGGTGGGTGGATCCAAGCATTGCATATTTGCATAGAAGAGATGCAAATGTAGAAATCATTCCACATTTATCACGTGCATCGGAGGAATATGCGATTGGTAAAATAGCTCAAAGGATCAATAAACAATGCATGTTAGAGAACTACAGTAGATTGCAACGGGAAACAAATGCAATGGCCATGTTTAGCCAACACCAATTGGGAATTGTGTTTCACCAATACTTGAACCGACTTTGTCAAAGAGGTGATGGTCATCGGGTGGTTTGGCCCACATCATCAATTGGTTCACTGGCCAATTCAATTGGCCTATGCCAGATGAACACTTCCAACATTCATATTAGTAATATAGTGCAAGAGTGCACTATATAGAGTTTTATAAATATTTGATAAATGTAGAACTTCGGATTTATGCATGTAGATTGCTTAGTATATATGCACCCCTAGAGTATGTCAATATATGTGAAATTAGACATACATTTTGAATTTTTCAATGTATTTGAATTGTTTTTGAATGAATATCAATTTTTGACAAATCAAGAATATCTCTAATTTGAGTGCAAAGTGCAATATTTCTTCTTGAATGTAGATGGCTATTTAGTTGACAAGCTTGTATGACAAATTGCATGATGTATGATGTGTGGGTGCAAAAGTTTCTGAGTCCATTCAATTTCATTTGGAATAAGTCTTGGAAGAAGACCATTTCATTTATGATATGGAATTACTTGGACCTTCTTAGAAGTTGTGTTCCAACAATTTCATTGATATTTGAATTATCATGACGACCCGTTAAAGCAATTGTGGTTTTATTGTTTTAGTGTGTATACTTATAATGAATCAACTATGAAGAGACGTAATTAGTAAATTCATCACAAATTTACAATGAAGGATTTTAAAGTAATTTACAAAAATGATTTGTTTGAAAAAGGAAGTTGTATCTTATTCACCTGAAATCTTTGGAAGCAAACATGAAGCATGTGACCGTATGTCCGTATTTTTGTTGGCATGTAATTTTGAGATTAAATTGTTATAAGTTGTTTTTTTAAGAGAATTTTCCAATAGCAAATGATTTTATCAATTCAAACAAAATTCTAACATGATTCATGAAGTGAAATCAAAAAATAAAGAGAATGATTCAATTTTAGTGTTTTTTCAAAAAGGTTTAGGACTTTACGGTACTTAGATTTTTAGAAGCCTTTGGGATCCCAATTTAGACCCTCAATTTTTTTTTCATTGCATTGTTTTCATAAAATGAACAAAGGAAAATAGGAAATTATGCTCTAAATGAATGGGTTACAAAATGTATGTGTGTCCAATATTTTCCTAAACCCGAAACCGGAATCAATTTGTTATTTTGAGTACCGGTTCTTTGTATATTTATTAAAAAAATCCTTTGAAATTCTATTGCAGCACTTGAAAATGAATTACGAAAATAAATGACTTTTCTCTGTACAAATTTGTAAAGTGCAATGTTCTTTTTGTTCATTGCTAAGGACTCTTAGAAATGAGCATGAATTGTACCAAATTTCAAAAACAAAATCGCACTAGAAATTATCTTAGAATAAAAAAATTAAGATAGAGACTAAATTCGGGGAGTCTTAAGTGGTCGGACGGGTTGTCAGACGGGCTCCAGAGACCACGGATGGGGTCGTAGACGGGCCAACGGATTGGCGGACGGGCTCCAGAATTTGCAGACGAGGTCGCGGACGGGGATGGGGACGGGCGGATGGGATGGCAGACGGGCTATAGAAACCGCGGACGGCGGTGCGGACAAGGTTGCGGACGGGAAATTACCCCAGGGTAAAAAACTGTTTTTGCGAATGTCACAGGATGTCTGGGGGGGTCGCGGACGCAGACGTCGGCGGCTACGTCAGGACGCCTTGTCAACCCTAGTTCAAATGGACAATGCAAAAGGAGACAATAAGAATAGATTTGTGTTTGCATTTTGGTCCCTTCTTGTTGCTAATAAAATCTTTCGTGAGGTGAACATCAGTTTCATGTTGGTTGGTCACACACATGATGACATTGACACGTTGTTTGGAAGTGGAGTATGTAATTGAAAAAAGAGAACTTCCCCACCATCCCATCTCTTATGAAGTCCTTCATGGATGTGGATTCAATGCCCACAATTCCTCACCTTATTGAAGAAGTGCCAGATTTCAAAGCCTTTATAGGAGGCTTGATTCTGGAAGGAAAAGATGCACTTGTTGGCCATACCAAGGCACAACATTTCAAATTCTATCTCAATTCTACGGGGGGCCCTATCATGAAGTACAAGAAATACTACACGGATAGTGATTGGCTACCTGAGGAAGTAGGAGGGATAAAATTATGGCAAGAGGACTCCGAAGGGAGGAGTCTATGGCCTTGTGGGGAGCCACTACCTGTTGTACACCTTTCAATGCGGAACATGGATGATATTTACAAGGGAATATGTGGGTTCATTAAGTATTGGGAGTCATTATGCGATGAGGATGGAAGTGGTGAGTATAGGAGACAGTTCGAGCATTTGGTGTTCTATTGGCAAGCAGTGAATTCGGCCTTGAAGGAATCCATTGAACCTTCTGTTGCATTGGTAGATGGCTTTTGGCATTCTTCTTGAGTAGAAACAACGGAGGAGGATGAACTTGATGATGATGGTGAGGTTCGTGAGGAGTTTGCTGAGGATGATGCCTTCATGGGGCAACTTCGCAATCATCCATTGCCATCTTTCCAAGTGGCACGTGATCTTTTTGAAGGGTACTTTGTCGCCATTCGACCAACTGATGGTGATACCAAGCCTATATGGATTGCCAGAGCCTTATCTAATCCTTTCACAAACCCGAAGTATCCTAATTGTGTGCTCATTCAATACTTTCACCCCACATCACGAGAGCGGATTATTCAAGAGTCCTATATTGGGTGGGATTTTGCCAAAGGATTGCATTGGAAAGTCGATGACACCTAGAATCTGGTGTGGGAGGAAACGGATTCTTTGATGACGGCATAGAAGTCAAGGGTGAAGGACACCATACAGTGTATCCTGAAAATCCTGTCTACTCAAGTCAATGTTATCAATGCAAGTTTAGCTGCATATAATGCTAATTGAGCATTTATGAGATGCTTTGAAGATAGTACGTAGTATTTGAAGCTATGTTTAATAGTTCATATTTGTTGCTTTATACCCTACTGTAGTTTTGTTTTGCCTTAACTATAAAGGATTTTATATGATTTTATATCATGTACTGTAGAATATATGATATAGATTAGCATAATATGATTTTATTTTATATATTTCTAGATGGACTATTTTCTATATTGTAAGTATGAAGTACCATGTGGAGCAATTGCACTTGTACTCAATAATGAATATATTGATTATTACATTATACATGTACTTATTTCTATATGTACATCATGTTTTCTTTTTATTGACTTTGTAAATTTGTTTTAAAAATATAATACAATTGAAACAAAATGGTAGTGCGTAAGAGCACTTTATATTTTGGTAATGCATGAAGTACTTGTCACAGTTTGGGAATGGGGCTGGTTGGTTGTAATAACTTTCCTTCCTAAAAGGCTCACTTAGCAACCCCAAGTCATGTTTATCTCACAGCCGCTCAAACGAATTCAGTGGGATTTGAACCCAGACCTCCTAAATGAGATAAATAGCTACTTACAACCAACCATTCAGCTCACAACTTGGTGTTTAAATCAGAATATAATATTCACTTATATGAGAAATCAATATTATCTTTGTTAGGAAAATTTTCTTAAGGACGCTTTGACAACTAAAAACTCTCATTTTAATGGAAATTCCATCTTAAAACTACCGAATTAAGTTCCCCTTGACTTAAATTTACTTCAACTCTACTTCGATTTTGGGGCCTCCAAATTGGTATTATTCTTTTGGGAGGTCCCCAATCTCCCATTTTAATGAATATGATGTTCTATACAATGAAGCAATGGGCGGAAAGATGGAAATGAAAACATCTAGTGAAGAAAGAACTTCACCAAATCAATCTTGAGCTAGGTCTGATGAACGCCAAGAATGACATCATTGTTGAAAATTGGAAGGCATTCAAGAAAGAATGAATGTTTTCGAGAGCCTTTATGGACGTCCTCTTCAATCGTCCAAGGGAGAGATACTTTAGCAAGGCCAAGCTAGTCAAATTGAGGAACAAAACGTGCACCTAGCTATCCAAATAAGCGTTCGCTTTCTTTCAAGTGTTTTTAGAGCACAAAACGAAGTTCGTGAAGTCAATAGCAAGTGGTCACTACAGGACTTACGACAAAAACAAGAATCGTCACTCAGAGTGGCCCTCGAGTGCTTGGAAGGTGGAAACCCCAAAACGAATGGGACTAGGAGTGGTAGACTTTCGTACACTCCTGGGAATCAGGAAGGAGAAGTCCATTGTGGACAATCCATATTTTGTCGAGGTGATAAGCTCAATGTTTAAGAAAGATCCCAAAGTCGAAGACATTTCCTCCTAACTCTTCATATGCACTGATGAAAAGGAACAAGCACAAGTTCTGAGATACATAGAGACCAATAAGGTTTTGGACTCCTACAACATTGTGTACGCCGATTATTATGCGGGGAAGAATGATCAGCTAGGGGATGTTGTTGTAGCTAGGACACCCAAAAAGGTTATTCTCATGTTTTTGCAAAACCCGAAGAATCCTTTGCAGGTCAAAATTCTTGAAGAGTTTCAATGTCTAGAAACAACTAGATACATGAAGGCGCGTGCATACAGTGAGCTCGAGTACCACATGAATAATTTGGAGTTGCGGATGGAGTTTTACTTGTGGCTTATGAAGACGTTCTGTACTTCGGGCATGTGTGTATTCTTGGCATTTGCTGGCAAAAAACTCACTTGCACTACCATAGTAAGCCACATTATAGCACTTTATCTCGATTCGAGTTGAACCACAATTAAACCAAATTCTAGTACTAGAGCTTGCTAGTTTGTTTCTTTGTGTTTAGAGAAGCATGTTCATTTAACTCAGGTCGAGCTAAATAGTGTACATGGCTGTCAAAAGTTGTCTAACTCGTGCACTCTTTCGTGAAGATGTATTGTGTCGATGTATACGTCACTAGTTCATTAGAGGAATCTAGTTGGTGGGAGGAAATCTGCACTAAGGCAATGACCCTCGACAAGAGCAACTTCATCAACAATGGATACAAAATTCAGTCCTTCGATGCTACCTAAGGACACAGTCGGAGCCCTCTTTGTCCAAAAGAAAGCTCCGGTCCAACCATGATTCTCCAAGGAGTCAAGAAAGGAGGAGGCCAATTCCTGTCTTTGACAATCCTAAGGATATTTCTGAGGAAGAGGAAGACAATCACAATGATGACTTTCAGGGCGACGATGGGTTGGATGACTTTCTAACACCAACAAGTCGTCCACCGATTGATATCCTAGGGTCCTCTACATCTTCTATGCTATTGCTTGTTGCCTACACTCCTTTGACGTCGACACATTTAGGCCGACCGGACAAGAAACAGAAGAGAGATACTATCACGAGTGTCGTGAAGCAATTGGCAGACCTACAAAAAGTGCGTATGGAGTCCATCAACCTAATGCAAGTGCAAGCAGCTCTCACACAACAGAAGAACGACCTTGTGTTGGGTCAATTGAGGGAAGAGTAGGCGAGGGACCGCGAGGCAAACATCGAAATGAATAAGAGCATGCATGAGTGGATGCAGGAGGAGGCACGAGCGAACCGAGAGGAAGCAAGGGCAAATAGGGAAATCCTAGCTTTGTTGTTGGATAGGACTGGAGTGAAGCCACTACTATCTCTAGAACCCGCTTCTGCCTCTCCACCTCAAATGTTGCTCGGCCAAGCATCGAGCTCCAACAACAACAATGCATCAAGTCCGTCGGTGATTGTGAATGTGGTGCCACCTCTACTGCTAGAGTCTCGTGTCCCTACACATCTTCCACCTTCGGAGGAAATTTTCACAGAGACCTCCTTAGACAAGGAACTTAAAGAGGCAATCAACGAGCACAAGAAAGGAGAAGCGAAGGCAACATCAACGGTAGTGGATGTCGCAGAGATTGGGCACAACCTGACTGTGGATGCTTCTGAGATGGAACTCGAAAGTGGTTCCCTACCCACCGGAGATCCAACAACAAATTGTGCCCAATGACAACTCTATTTATGTTTTTTGTAGTTTTAGCTCGATTCGAGCTAACTTGTATAAAAAACACTTAGGTTTAGAGTTTTTGTAGATATTGACTTGGTTTTGGCGGAGCCCTGCCATTGATGGGGAGAACCATAGAGTTTGTGGATTTTGTACTCAATTTTGTATTTTGGCACTCAGATTCTAAGCATGTAATATATAATTCTCACAGAGAAGTGTTTCCAAAAATTTTGAATCACTAATTCGCAAGCCTTCCAAATGTTGAGAAATTGAATGATTCTGTGCATCCTCCCACCGCTTCTACTCCTCTATTGTCTCCCAAAGGCATTCCAAAAACTAACGACAAACTAGGAAATGACGCCACAATGTGCGAAGAGGAGGCCTTTGTCCCTGCTCATACATTTGCAATTTTAGAAGATGCCGGTCAGCTCTCTCTTTCGACACAGCAGGAGGTACAAATCCATCCTTTTGCCTAGTCACGGGATTCAATCATTTGTCTTTTTCCCTAGAAGCTCAGTATGGCATCTCATTTGGTTTTTATGTGGCGTCCGCAATATGCCAATTTTGTGTTTGATAACTGGCTGCACTTTCCTCCGTTTTTTATCCGAGATCCGGCCCTCCAGTAGCTCATGGAGGGACGTCACAAGGCATCCACTAGCCATTGAGGTCCGGGGTGACGAAGAAGTGGATCAACCTCGTCCTAGATCTCAATGGCATTCTATGTTTGAGCGAAGACTAGAAGTCAAAGGGGTTGATCAAGTAGTTCAACCACCGGTCAGAGCCACACTTTGCCACAATGGCAACCATTGTGGGTCTAAAAGCCGTCTATGTGCAGCCTAATTGCTCCACGTTCCTCGTGGAGCTAGAAAAGATAGCATTTGTCTTGATATAGAGTTCCATGAAGAAATCCACAACTAAGGTTATTTGTGAATATCTTTTTCGAGATGGGCAAATGCCATTCCTAGTTCTCGGGCAGGACTCCTACAAGACTGTCAAATGTAGGGATAGATCAGGGAGGCTTACATCCTTCAAGGAACCCAACATGGATAAGGACTTGTTCTTAAAGAATCTAGACGTGCTTTTCAAGCATAGGGGGGGGGCATTCACTATTGAAAATACTGTGATAGAAGACGATAGCCCACATAAGCACATAATGAATAAGCCCGAGAACGTAGTGCTCGTAGAGTCTTGGAGTAATTTCTCTTGCATCGCTACTTCCCTGGTTTGAGCAATAGCACATCCATCACGACGTGGGGCTGAAGTCGTTTTGCAATAATAAGAAAGGGAGGATCAGACAAAGAATGCTTTGTGACGAAAGAGGCCGTTGAGAGTACGACAAGCTCATGGAGGTTGTACAAGGATCTACGAGTTTGTGTTAGTTAGGGAGGTGTGGCGAGGTATGTAGTTCAACTCGAATCGAGCTAACTTGTAGCACTTGCAAGCAATCCGAAATAGTAGATAGGATTCTACATTTCAACTAGGGTCGAGTTGAAGTGTTGCATGGGGAGACGGATTGTGACATTACTCAAACACCTTTGTTGATAGGATCTTGTTATAGTTCATCCTACTACGAAGAATTGCTTGAATGGATTGGTTCTAACTATTTCTTACTATGTTTCAAATGGTTAGCACCTCGACCTACCGGAAACCAAGTATTGATCACCTTTGCCGAGCGTCCAAGGACTTGATCCTAGACTATGGACAATACATGATCCTAAGCATGGGGAACTTCCTGTGCTTGGCACCCATGGTGAATTCCTCTATGGATTTCTCTACCAAACCCATTCATAATGGGGTGGTGGACAGCCCTCCAAACCGGAAACCTCGCCTACTAATGTCGGCCTCGCCATTGCCTTTACTTTCCAGAGAGCCTTCCCACATGCTAATGGACCCATCTAGTTTAGACAAAGGGATCCAAAGGAAGCTCTACGGAGAAGCGAATTATCCAATGTCTACACCGTAAATTTTGTCCCCGGTCCTAGAAGACAAACATGAGGAAGCGGTTCACCACCCTATTGACCCGCCCTTGCTTCCACAGCAACGATTGCAGTCTCAAGGCAAAAGGATCAAGAGGAAGTACATTGGACCTTCATGCAATCAATGCTCAGCTCCATCGTGGGATTCCTAAGAGCGCCGATCCTTGAAGGCATAGAAGACGGAACAAGTCCGGGAGTCCAGGAAGATTGCAAAAGGATATAGTCGTGGACCTGAAATTCTCAAGGCCATGGAGAAGATGAAGTGTAAATCATTCCAATAGTAATGCCTTTTAATAGTTGTATATTGTAGAGTGGAGACGGTCAATTGTTTTCGAATGGTTCATAGTTTTGAGGCACAACCATTTACATAGTCAGGAATTTTATCTAGAGTGTAAATGATGTAGGTAGCTACAATCCTCCTAATATAAAAAACATGATACTTGGAGATTGTAGTGGTACCATTTGATGCAAACCATTCAATTTTGACAAATAGGGTAGTCCAAGTTCCTTGTTGTCTTCAATTGTGATGGCCTTGTGAGTAGGAGCTCAACACGAGGAGGCCGTGGATATAGGAGAAGGAAGTGGATGATGGGCTCCGACGTAGATCTAAGCACAAGAATTGTAGAGACAAAAACATCTAGGCGTCGCTCTTAGTAGTTCCATGAGCGACAATCCAAACTACCATGCATGAAATTGTTGTTTGAAGAGCTACGGAGTGGCATCTAGATGTTATCGATTCTATGATTTCGTTGCTTACATTTACGTCGAAGCTCCTTGTCCACTTCCTTCTCCAATAACCATGGCCCCTTCATTTGAAGCTTCTACTCACAAGGCCAACACAGTTTAAGAGGAAGAGGTCCTTCGCTACCAAAAACATGACGATAGGCATGACTAGTACATATTGTTGTACATAGTGAGTGCATATGAGACATCATTACTTAAAGTCTAAAGCTTTGTAGGAGTTTTGTAGAAAGGAGGAGCTTGGAAAGAGGGCATTCAAAGAATGAAGGAGACATATAGGTCTTGAAACGAGCTAATTCCACAACGAAGACAAACTTTGGGAAGCAAAAATACAAGAATCCATACAAATAATTCCCAACATGGCCGTTGAAAATGACGCTCATAGGTTGTGCTTCACACCACTCTATGTTTGAGAGTCAATCTCAATGGTCATGTCAGAGAATCGTTTCTATGGAATCTCATGTTTTTGCCTCCTTTGGTTTGCCTCCACTATGGAATTAATTGGTTTGAAGACCTTCCTTTTTCCTTCATGATGTTTATGGGTGCCGTAGCCACTTCCCAATCATCCATTTCCAATGATGGTGAGAACAACTTCAATGCAAATGTCATGTAATTTACAAATAGGAATGCAAGAACTTAGGGGTGTCAATGTGTCTACAAACTCCTATATCTCTATGTAGAGACTGAGCACATGTATTTTGATGACAAAAGTGTATACATTCTATACTTGTATATTCAATGATTATATTATATAAAATCTTTATTATTTTAAAAATATTTTCTTCCAATTTCTAAATATAGCACTTCAATGTGTGTTTTGTAGGTGATTACATTGCTGATTTAGTAGTAATTGGTAGTGACTTCTCTTAAGTTTGTAATTTCTAGTGTGTGTTAATCTCTCATTTCACTGGAAAACTCGCATTTTAATGAATATAATGTTTTTAGTCCAATCCTCACCCGTAGTCGTCCAAAATCTGAACTCACATCTAACCCGAAGTCACCTTGGACCAAGAATCAAGATAGTAGAAGAAGATGTACACTATCTCCTGATCTAATATTGTCTAGCTTATTTGTATCATTCATTAAATGTAATTGATCATTTAATAAATGTTAGTTGTTAATTAATAGTGAAGCAGTAGTGTGTTAATACTAAATTTTTATTAGAGATAATTAAAGATAATATAAAAGATCTTTCCAAATCTGAAACTGTAAACCCTATCCTCTCTAGGACCTAACAATCCAAAATGCATTCATTATAGATATAACCTTAAATATTTTAGTTCTATGCCATGCCAAGATTATTGTATTTTGAGCTTTTGGAAGGGACAAATTCACCTATACATGTATATTCTTTTTCACATTTTGTCATCAAATTTTTAAACAAAGAGACATCGTACTAATAAGACATAAACTATGTAAATATGCTACCTGTAGTCATAGAATCTATTGGGGATGCGGTGCACAGTAGATTAATTTTGACAATTTTTCAATTTTCTGTAGTACTATAGCACTTCAATAGTTAATACTCGGTTATTACTAGTTAGTAAGGTTTTCACTATAGAATTGTATCAATGGATGAATAGGCAGGATGAATGGGGTGCAAACTATAGTGGTGGTTGGGGTGGTTTTCAATTGATTCAGGTGAAGCCTGTGAAGGAGGACGATGGTTCTCTCAGTCTGAAAGGTGTCCAGAGCTCCTGCGGCAGTGGAGGCCAGCAGTGTGTTAGGTCTATAGTTGCGAGAGTGTGTGAAGGCAGTGAGTGCAGAGTTTAGTTTCAATAGTGTTGGTGTCTATGTTAGTTGGGTTGGACCGATAGATGTTGAAGAGCGGAGTTGGAGAAGATGAAGAACAATTGTAATATTTTGTCTAATGAAATTCAATGTGGAGATTATTAGTGGAAATTGTGTATGTGTGGATTTATGATTGAGTTATGGAGTTGTGAAATTTTCTATTGTGTTGTGATTATAGTTGTGAATGATTGTATTTGTTGAAATTATGTGTATCAATTGTAAATGTAATTGTGAGGAGATATGAGTCTATGGATTTAATTGTATGAGGAAATTCTATTGTCATGGCTGGCCGTGAAGGCATGTTTAAATCAGGTTTTAATTGTTGTCTTCAATTGTGCCAAAGAAGAGTATTTTGAGTGAATGATTGTTGGAAGTGAAATTATAGATGTTGTGTTTAGATTAAAAACTATAGTTGAGGAAATCTGAACCTGGAATTTAATTCCATCGTAAATATGGACACATTCTGTGAGAATCTATGGTGCAAGATCGATAGTAGTGACTGAGTAAGAACGATAGTCCTGAAGCTGTATGGCTATATCTATAGTGTGATTGGAGTTATTTGAGAACGATGGAGAGAAGATTAATTGCTGTGGAAACTAGTTGTTGAAAAAGGTTCAATTGAAAGCTTGGATAGTTGTTGGATGAAAGCTAAAGCTATGGAGTAAAGATACATGATATAAGTCTTATCATTGTTTAATTATAATAAATTAAACTTATATCTATTGGGAGTGTAGAATTGAATATTTATCCTTTTTCTTTCAATTGTGCATAACCCTGGGTTAGAGATTAAATCTTTTACCCTGTAAAATTACAATGGTACCAAACCTCCCTGAGAACGAACTAAAACTATAGGAATTTTTCAATAGATTAAGTCTATAGTAAATTCCCATCTACACTACCTCATAATTTTAAAATATTCAATAGATTTCATGGGCGATTGCAAGAAACACTTCACGTTTCTGGTTCAAAAACCCAATTTTTGGCCGTAGGACTGGTAGTACCACGGACTATTATCAATTTTGCGCATCAAACTACGCCTATAAATCTCAATCGTCGATTTTGGACGCTTGTAGATCTTAACCATTGATTAGTACTATAAAGTACTATGTAGTACTATAGACTACTATGGAGTACTATAGAAGCCACAGGGAGCAAAAAATAGCAGAAAAGGGGTCTATGGACCTTTTCATTTTTAGTAATTAAAAAAAAATTCGAAAAATTCCTAGAAAAAAATTTGTTTTTGTAGAAAAGCTTGCTCTCACATTGCACCAAAAATTTCTTCAAAGAAAATTTTCTTTTGCCTGACAAATGTGCGCAAACAACAATCACTTTGACTCCATGTAGACACCTCATGCAAAGTTTTTTTTGCATAAAACTCTTCCTCTCTTATTGCAATGCAAGTACACCTCCAGCTTCTCCAATTTGTGGCTTCCAATTTGTATTTTTGGGTACAAATTCGGCTCAAAACCCCCCAAAATGGCCAAGGTAGACACCCCATCAGGATCACTTTAAGAATAATAAAGTAATTTAAAAATAAATAAAAATATATAGAATGTATGAAACTTTTATGTGTACCTTCATTCCAAATATCAAGATAAATGGACTTACGATGCAAAAGTTATGACCAAAAACCCACATGTCCGAGGATAAGGGAACAAAAAATAGGACAAGTGTTTCTTGCAATCACCCTCATATTCGTTTATATTTTCAAATATTTCCAAATAATCTGAATATATCATAGGGTGAAGTATTCATGACGACAATGCTATGATGGAAGGGAAATGAAATGAGGAAAGGAGGGCTTTTCCAAGTCTCCATTTCTTAAACCATTACCTATTTTTCTTTTGTAAATCAATTCCTAATCCATGCCATGATGCCATGATGTTTTGGGGGCGTTGCCAACCCCCCCCTAGGGGAAGGTGTTCTTCAAACGTGTTCCCTCCAAGTTTTAATTTAGGGAATGACCATGTTGAATTATACATGACCAAGAGGATTTGAGGAGTGGAAATGAAATCTTAGGGAGAAGGGCTTTTCCAAGTCTCTATTTCTTAAACCATTTCTTTTTTTTAAATCACTTCCGAATCAATGTCAAAATGCTAGGATTTTCTAGGGAAGTTGCCTATAGTCACCCTTGGACCTTGCACCCCTTTGGGAGAATAATTATTTGTTCAAGGAAATGATCGTTCTTCCATCCATTGTCACCCTTGCACCTTATGCCCCTTTGGATGGAAAATTGTTTTCTTAAAAAGTTGATCTTTCTTCCATCCAAAGTCACCCTTAGACCCATATGCGTTCCTTCAGGAAAAAAAATGTTTGTTCAAGGAGATGACCTTTCTTATAGCCACAGTTGCCCCTTCCATAGTCACTTTTATGCTCACTAATCCTCTTTAGGTTGCCCCTCCTACACACAACACACATTTCTTGAGGAAGACAAAATTCTTTTCAAGAAGTGAAGGATCAATCTTCTATATTAATCATTCATCAATGATTTGTAACATTGATTTTAAATATAATAAACAAAGGGTGATGATTTGAGGAAGAACTTGTCTTATTATTTATTGCACTTTTCAAAGATTCATCCTATTCATCTACTATTCTTGATGTTTATTTAAAAATTAAAAATAAATAGTGGTGATTTGAAGTTATGACTTCTCCTTTAAATTTTTGCAATTTTCCTAGAGTTATCCTAATTATGAATTATTTATAACTTTGATTTCATAATAAAAATATTGTATATTTTCAAAATATATAATAATTTTGATACTTAAGTCAAAATTTATCCATTGGTTTTTGCAATTCTCCAAAAATCATCCTACTCATATATTATTTGTCCCTTTAATTAGACAATATTATTTGTTACACAAAATGAAAAATGAAAAATATAGAATGGATGTTTAAGTATAAGTTCTTTGATTCTTTTTTTGCAATGCTTAATGATTCTTCCTTGCAATGAATTATTGGCCCCTTTGCTTTTACAATTAAAAACTTAGGATTTGAGATTTTAGTAAGAACTTCTCTATTTATTTTTGAGAATTTTGAAGCACTCATCCTACTTGAGTATCATTTGTCACATTCATTTGAAAATTAAAAATAACACATGGAGATTTAAGTAAAAACTTCGCTCTTTATTTCTTGTAATTCTCCAAGACTCTTTCTTATAATCAATTATTTTTTTCTTAGATTTTATAAATAAAAAGTAAAGAGTGAAGATTTAAATCATATTTTTTTTCTATTGAATTAATTTTTTTTGCAATTTTAAAGAGTTCTACTAATTTTGAATTACTTCTTATGCTCAAATCCTAAACCAAATATAAAGGTTGGAGATTTAAATAAGAAATTATCCAATTATTTTTTGCAAATCTTAGAGAACCTAAACCCTACTCATCCATCTCATATAAAACTTTCTCTACTTGTTATTTTTTATCTATAAAATCAAAGTGATAAATAATTTATTATTAGGAAGAATTTTGGAGAATTGCCAAAAATAAATATGGAAATTTACTTAAGTCTCCACCCTTTGTTTTATAGTTTTATTTACATCATAGTGACAAATAAAACATATGTGAGATAACTCTTTGGGAATTGTGAAAATTAAATGGGAATGTTTGTTCTAAAATGTTCACCCTTTATTTTTTTGTTTTGAAAATCAAAGTCACAAACCATTCATGATTAAAAGGACTTTAGAAAAATTGCAAAAAAGAAATAGGAAAGTTCTCACTTAAATATCCATGCTTTATTTTATATTTTAAATCAACATAATAAATAAAACAAGAGTATGGTGATCCTTATAACATTCAATAGCCTATGTGCCTACCACTTATCCACTTAGGCATTTAGCTACTAAGGGATGTGGAATACTTTATACCATCTACTCTAAAGCCAAGGCACTAATAATGCATGCTACTAAAAACCCTTTGGGACCTCCACTTGCCCCTTCGACCTCCACTCACCCCTTGGAGACCCGCACCCGCCCCTTGGGACCCACCCCTTGGGACCTACACTTGCCCCTTGGGGACCCGAAGTCGCCTTGTACTCGCAGTCACCTCACATCTACAATCGCCTAGACCTATAGTCACGCATCCACATCACCTCTCTAATTTGCCACATGGATGTCACATGGCGTCCATGCAGGCTTAGGTAAATGGGGGGTAATTTTGAAAAAGTCAATGATAAATTTGACTTTATTAGACAAACAAGAGGGTCTACTTGACATGTTGGACATCGTATTCGTCATGTTGAACTGTCCGCCGGAACAACCCTGGTGAAGTTAATGTCAATTAAGGCATATACTACTGTCATAAATTCTCATTATAGAATCATTGAAGGCCCTACATTTGGATGGTATTGGGTCAAAAGGTGGTAATGGGTTTGTCTACCTTATTTGAAATATCTTTAATGAATGTAAATTTCAACATCTTTTATATTGACATCTTAAATTGCCTCATGACATCCATAAGGAATTTTATAAAACAATGTAGCATGCAACAAACAAAGTGAACCTAATGTAGCATGAACCAATACACTTTTGTCAAAGACAACAAATCAAGAAAGAATAATTTTGATAACATCTTTATGTCAATTTTTTGTTGATTTGGATAATGGGTTTTCTAGAAGTGAAAGGATGTCTATTCTAGATTGAGATCTAGACAACCTTAGCACTGCATGTGGCACCAAGAGTTGTAGCTACAAAGGTTTTTGGATAGCAACTCACACTTGAGAAGATTCTAACAACTAAGGTCATAGTTGTAGCTATACTAGCCCAATCAACTTCAAACACCACATGCTCGGCAACATACCTTTTCACCACCTACATTATGAAAGGGTATGTGACATCCATTTTTCCATAAATCTTTGTACAAAACTAGAGAAACTCATTTCTACTCTCCAAAGTGAGTACTATATTTGTTATCTTATAGAAATACACTTCTCCCATACTTCTTTTATCTTGTATAGGGTAATGCACATCATGTCTTGAGGTGGCTTTGGATTCAATCCAAAACCACATAGACACCTTTTTTTGACAAAGAAATAAATAGTCTACATTTTCAAACAACTTAACTTTTCTAGCAATTTTGAAACTAGTAAAGGATCATTGAAAGACTTAGGACAAATTTACACTACAATCCAAGACCAAGAGTTTATGGGTCTAGAAAAATGACTTGGGTCCAAATTGATGTTTGTAAAAAATATAAAAAATAATTAAATAATATTTTTTCAATAAAATAATGTTAATTTTTTAAAATTATAAAAATGTTTTTAAAATAAGATTATTTATTAAAATTTTATTTTAACTCAAATTTAGGCTTCGTCTCTAGAAACTCCTTCATCTCTATGTATTGCTTCATGGATCCCCTCACCACCTCGGTCTCCAATAACATACAAACTAAAACTCAAACAGCCACTAATGTGAAAACCTTGGAAATCGATACGAGGAAAATCTAATGCCCTTACCAACCAAAAACATTGCATGTCATCAAGAAAGTGGCTTGAATCAAACTAATTAAAATAGTATGACAATGTAGAAACATGTCCATTGTGATGACAATAGCTTGACAATGGAGTGCAACATGAGGAGGAGAAAGAAGATTTGAAAATCATTAAACCCTAATTTTGTTGCTATATATGAGGCGGGAGAGCCATTGCCTAAAAACTGTAAACCCTAATACAACATGTTATGCCTCCTATGGCACTGTTAATGTTTTCACTAGCTTATCAGAACATCCACCCGAGTTTTGAGAAAAGGTGTCAAAATAGCAAATAAAAGATGTTGATTTTAGCTTACATAAGCTCAAGTGCATAGGCCCTATACCATACATAGTGAGAAACAACAAACATTAGCAAAATAGATACAAAAAGCATTGGGTAAAATCATTACTCTCCATCTAAACAATGCAATGTTTCATCCATTACCAAGAGATTACTAAGCGCCAATACTTGGTACTCATTATATAGCATGTTTACATTTAAGCAACCTATAGATAATATTCATTGGATACCTTCATTGGTATGATTCTAAAGTACAAAACTATAGATATCAAATAAAAATCTACAACCCAACAATTATGACATCCTATCCTATTCATTTTTCACTTAAAAGAATATCACCTATCCATTTACCTTATCATATATCTAGGCAAAGTCTAACTTATAGATTCAAGACAAAAATTGCACCCAATAATGTCTCACAAATGGATTCAAAGATTACGCCAACAACTTCCTTAAAGACTATTCAACTAAGAAGTACATTTTTGGAGCTCCTTCAAGATTTATAGTCTTATGTATCAATACATATAAGATTTCAATGCCTTGATTCATTTTGGAAGAACTCTCAAAGATATGTAATATTTTTTTGAATCCAACCATATGAGATGGTTCAAGTTGTCAATCCCCTTTAAAAGCTAAATTCAAAGACTCTCACTTATCAAGCATCAAATTTCTAAGAGGTTTCAATCCTCTCTTAATCATTGGCAAGACTTTCAAAGATTCAACCCATTGTGATGAATCTAACTTGTTAAGCTACCTAAAGGATTCACACGTTTCAAGATCCTACTTAATAAGACATTTTAAGCCTCCAATGCTTCAAGGAAGCACTTTTAAGAATACACATTCTCAAAGAACAAAGTCAATGAGAGAATCAACTCACTAATGCTCTGTAGAAGCTCACTCAAGGATCCTTGTGATCGATATATGGTTTTGATGTCTTCATCATTGTCCAACTACCGAGCAAGCAAAGTTTTTCCAACTCCACCTCTTCCTTGCAAACCAAGAAAAGTGGGCTTGGTTTTTGTGTGGTGTGCCATTATGGATGTCTTCAACTCATTGAATGGTTTCTCCACCCCCTACAATCAATAGAGGAATTGATTGTGTTACAAAATCAACTTTTGATTTTGAGTGCTTTGGAGCTAAGATTGAAGATTGGATATTCACAACAAGTGTAGCTAGAATTCATCATTAATGAGTCTTAAGCAAAATGGTAACTAACACCACTACCACACCTTCATTAGTTTCACCCATGTGCCACCTCTTCACTCTTCAAAATATTCTTCTAAACACTTTGAGCATTGATTAGTCTTGCATTGAATTCCGACAACCAATTCAAAGGAGCCTACTCCCAAATGATTGAATTTTTCTCAACAACCTCTAACAAAGGTATAATATTACCACCCTTCACCTTGAGAGCTTTGCAATTCCCTTTCATTTCCTATGGCCCCTTTGGTAGCATCAATCACCTCTTTGAATAACAAACTCACATTGCTCCAACCAATGTTGAAGTAAAAAGTGGATATCCCATAGCAAGTTGGCAATCTAAAAATTTGCCAAAAATAACATCTTAAATATTAGACTATGATTATATCTTTGAGAAGAATATAAACATTGCACCTTCATAAAAAACTCCAAAAAAATATATGCAAAAAAATAATTGTCCCTAATTTTCTTCACACCTTGATATAAAACAAAAGTACTAATATAGTGACATGCAAATTCTATAGAGAGTTATATATATATATATATATATATATAAGGTAAAATAACCCATTACAAACCAAATGGGGGGTTTGCCCTCTTGTCATTTTTGAAATTTTCTACTTTTTTTCTAGAGAAAGCCAAGTGATAGAAATGGCAAGAGCATTTGAAACTATATTTTTTTGACAAAGTGGGAATTTGTTATGAATTTTTGAAGTGTTTAGCCTTGCACGTCCTAAAAGAGTTTGTAGACTACCCCAAAACCAACCAAAACTGATCCATAATGCTCATCTTACTCACCTATTGTGGTCACAATGTTTTCTAACATAGAAGACCTAAAAAAGGCACTTCCTACAATTGTGGTCACTAATCACTCCATTCCAATTAGCTAAGACATTGAATGTAGCCCAAGTCTCAATCACTAAAAGAAAACCATTATGGGGGCATTCTTTGGAGTCTACAATGGGTAAAAGGTCCATAATGGGTTGTTTTATCTTAGAGATAGAGATAGATAATCCATTATTGAAAAAATTATCTAATTAGTAACATAGCCTAATAGAAGTGGTCAAGTTTGTAAATTCCAACACCACTAATCTTCATAAGTTTACCAAATTCCATGTTCATTGATGAAATTGACACCTTCAAATAGTAAGAAAATCAATTTGAATGAATCTTTTATGCAAGACACATAATCTACTTTTTTATGTTTGAAATATGTATATGTCAAATAACTATATCTTAAGGAAGAAAATGGATGCCTTGTTCTCATGGGAAGGATGAATCTTTCAATTATTTTCTCCACAAATAGACAAATGTATGAGCTAGTGATGACAATCAAAATTAACATTTTCTAAGAATGTGCAAATTTATTATTGAGTTTTAGACATTTTTTGCTCAAATAGACCAAAAGAGTCATTAGGTCTTCTCCAACCCAAGGTCATTAGGATGTCAAAAATATTTGTATTATAAAGGTAATTCAACATGCCTTAAACAATCACAATCTTTTCCATAGACACACTCAACATCAAATTGTTGAAATCATCATTTTCTTTAATGGTTTCAATATCCCCAAGCTAGAAGTTCCAATTATGGTCACTAAACTATTCTAATCTATTACTCATTGAAAAGTTTCGTTGTGGCATGCTCAAGCTAGATTGATTAGGACTACATCTCATTATTAAAGACTAATGGTCTTAGATTGGTTGCACAACTATAATGAGCAGTAGCATGAAAGGGTTTGTAATGGTCTTTTCTACCATATCCATTGAAAATGCGTATTCATTCAATTCATGATGGAATTGTTTGAGTTAATATAGCACTCTTGTTGTACTACAAGAATCCAAAAACTCACATCCAACATGCAATTTTTAACAATAAAGATTCAAGGTATTTCTGCACATAGTATAAGATCCCAAACTCAATATCAAGAAGAATGCAACCACTAAAAAAAATGCTAATAAGTTGAAGAAGCACATAAGTACTATGACCCCAAACATACCAACCATGTGTCCATGCTTTGTCCCATGTCCCATAAGATGTTTGATAAATAGATACAAATATATAGGAACATGGAATAGAGCATGGATATGTTGTTAAAAAATTTGGATATAGATACATACTTCCATATCTTTTGTACCCCTAGTGAACCAACACATTTGTATATACTATGCAACTTGCATCTCTTAGTTTTAATCCTTTTCAATCAAAACATGACCTATATCCCAAATGAGCATGTTATCTCTGTGTCCCAAAATCTTCTACCACATGAGAAACAAGGAATGAATGGATACCAAGAAATTGTTGCGTTCTTCACGAGAGAAAAGGAGCTCTTTGCTACAGAGAATCAATCAAGAGACCCGTAACAAGCTGATTTCTTCCACGCAGTCACAGACGATCAGAACCCGTGTTCTTGAACAACTGGATGTGCTTCGCTGCACAGCAAATCCAATTATGCAAAATCTACCACCTCCGAGCATCTGCAGCTGCCGATGCAGCAAATAAACGCTTCCAACCTCACCTCCCAAGCTCGTCCAACGGTCCAGAAGAAGGAATCCAACGACTCCAGCCAACCATCGTCGTAGAAATATAAGTACAGCGCTAGGGACCTGTCACAAATAATCTCCTCAATCTAGGACAGCATGCCAAATTCCACACAATCAACCTCGTCTGGGCACCACAATAGCTCTAAAACAAAGTTTCGCAAGCACCAGCTTTCCCGAAGGACCGCAGAGACAGCCTCCTTCGAGGCACTCCAGAAGCAAACAAAAGGTGAAGGGCTGAGCAAGAAGGACGCGGTTGAAGGACGACAAAGTCTTCCTCGAAAGTCTGACAACGCGCACTGATAAAGTGGGCCGGCCATCATGCAGCGCAGATATTAGCACAGTGTTTTTTGTTTATTTTAAAACAAATGAAACGGAATTTCATAGCAAAAAGAAAAATACAAGTCTGCCAGCCACAAGTGGCCTGGCAGGGGCTTAGCACAGTGTTTCGAATATAATAATGGAGGGTAGTCTATAGCAGCGGCGACCTTGCCAATGGCGCCGGGAGAATCTCGGGGCGACCCCTGCCCTATAGGGTAAATATGGAAAGGTTTAGGGGTTCATTGGTCATGTTTTTTTGGTTTTATAAAAAAAATAAAAAATGTTCGATCATTGGGTGGGCAAGCGTGATGAATGTCCTTCATTTGCTGTACAAGAAGGTGTGGTGGGAAGCAATGATCGGAAAAAACCGGCAATTAGTTCAAAGTTGGCCGGTGGATTTGGGAAAAAAAATGGTTGCATTTGGAAATTAAAGGATGCGAAACTGGGAAGAAATTTTTAGAACCAGAAATCAACCAGTGCCACCCAAAATTTGGAGGATATTTGACCGCTTCCTTAAAATATTTGGGGGATTTCAACTGCCTTGCCAAAAAAATTATCGGTTAATACCCGGCTAATGAAGGTTTGTTGCCACTGGATATCAACCTTTGCACTTGTACCCAAGGACCTAGTATGAAATTCTCATTATTGAAAAATGAAAAAAAATGGAAAATAAAAATTAGAAACCTTATCTATTCCTAGCTCATAGAGTTGCGGCCCACCACCTCATAGTAGCGCAAGGCACCTCTCGAAGTTGTTAGAGGAAAAACTTCAAAATCGTATGACAACATCTAATTTCAATAGTGTCATGCGATTGGCCTTGGAAGGATCTGACAAAGACTATGACAACATAATAGATGAGGCCATTATCTCGTGGAAGAATTCTTCTAAGTTTCACCATTTACATGCAAATCCTAAGCGGTACCTTATAGGGGTAGCAAAAGAAATATTTGAAAAACATGAAATGGGTATTTCCTAAATTCTTTTGATTTCATGCAACCTTTTCATAACCATCCTCAACTCCATACTGCATGGGTTGGGAGGATCCTTGGCCTTCAAGTGGTGAAGGGCTTTGCCAAGTTCAATTCCTACTAAGGATGCAATATTAATTAGCATTTTCATTTTTCATTTTCTTTTCTATATTTTATATAAATTTTGCAATTTAGCTAGTGCCAATTTCAATCTGGAGGAAATTTGCTGGTGAGAAATTAAAATTGGAGGAAATAAACCGGTACTTTTTGTGATTCAAAGGATGTAACCGGTGCCCATTGAAAAAAACCCGGTTCATTTTCGTGGAAGGAGGAAATCAGCTGGAGGACCTCGAAAAATTTCCTGAACACGGGTGGGAAGGCACTCACCCGGCCATTCTTCCGACAATGGCGACCAAGGTTGCCGCTGCTACAGGTATCCCAATAATGGGCAAGACCTTATTTACCACCACCGAGCAATTCACGCAGCCTGGGTCCCGCCTCATCCCGGCTTCGTCGCTGCCCGGACAAAGGCTTGCCAAGCTACCCTTCACGGCGCTCCGCTCATACTTGGTTCGTAAACGTTCCCAGATTTCTCCGATGTTCACCCCCAATGTTCCCATCCAGAGCTTGTGTTTCCTTCTTGTCTTTCCACGTCGATCCTCACAGTAGAGTATCATTGATTAGTGTTCAGGGTAGATTCCGCAGTCCTAACTTAGTTATCACAGGAAACACCACAAGTTTGTGCATCTCATTTTTGGCAAGTGCTCGGAACCTTGCCAATTCAGTTGAAATTGCCTTGCATGAGCGCTACAACGGCTTTGACAGTGCATTGATTGTCTCCGAGCCTTGTCTTCCTTTTACTGGTGATCAAGCAGGTTCTCAAAAGCGTGTACGATGAATTCCCTTGTCAGAAGCTGTGTGATCACTACTATTAATCAAAAGATTCACTCTTGCTACTAGAAATAAGACTGTCAAATTGGCTCTGTTCATGACACACAACTTGGTAATGTTTTAATTTAGGAGGTTCCGTCTAGATTGAGATGGTCATGTACAGTATACGGAAAATAAATGAATTTCTATTCCATATAATGAATTAGCTAGTGGCAACCCTGTTAATGTTATGTACCTTACAAGTGCTTTGAAAATGTTACCAAGGTCGATCGATCACCTTAGGGTGCAAATCTTAGTCTTTCAAATCATTCCACCAAATCATTAACTCTGTCCACCTCTTCCTCAAGGAAAATGTACTTTCCTCCGGGTCGGAAGTCTCTGTTCAAGTGGTGCGGTTCACGAAGTATTGGAATGTCTTGAAGCGAATCAATAGTTGAGATTCAATGAATTCTCTGAGCAGTATGGAATCTTGCTTTCCATAGCTAACGCTCTGTTGTTGAACAAGAAAACTGTAAGTGTGAAGTGATGCCTCTTTTTTTGGCGCTCACAAGAAGAAATTCCAGAAATCAGTCACAGTCACCTGCATAGCAAAGTACATTGATCAATCCAAAGCTTGCTCGTCGTTGGACTTGTGATGTTCCAAGTCCTATAAATTCGCCTTACAAGGATTTCAACCACTTGCACATACTGGCGTCATGCAGAAGTGATTACTTTTGCGCCCATGGAAATGCCACTACACTTTGACACTCGCAGTAATCAGCATTAGCTTCCAAGACAGGGACAAGGGTCGTCTTTGTGTCACCCCACAACCGTTGTTCATCATGTAAGGCAGAGTCTATCCACGGTTTTGTAATTGTCATGTTAAGTTACTCGCATTTGTAAAACTGGAAAGCATGTAATTCACAATTGCTTGGTACTAAAGGAAGTTTGGAGGCACTGATATGTGACTTAACCATTCCATACCAACAGTTGACTCAGAATTCCCAGATGGCATGTGCTTGCCACAACATGACATTGAATATTTTATTTTTCTTTGAAGCAGACAACTTACATTGATACGTAGAAAACAACGTGTGTAATTAAAAATGTTTGGAATCCACTGAATTGTCGAAACCAGGTCAAACGGTATCCATTCATTTCTTGTTTCTCATGTGGTAGTAGAATTGGGGACATAGAGATAACATGCTCATTTGAGATAGGTCATTTTTTGATTGACAAGGATCAAAACATGACTTTGAGCCGTGAGTAATAGAATAGAATAGTTTAGTGACCATAATTGGAACTTCTAGCTTAGCTAGGGATATTAAAACCATCAAAGAAAATGATGATTTCAACAACTTGATGTTGAGTGTGTCTATGGAAAAGATTGATTGTTTAAGGCATGTTGATGCAAATATTTTTCGACATCCTAATGACTTTGGGTGGGGAAGACCTAATGACTCTTTTGGTCTACTTGTGCAAAAAATGTCTAAAACTCAATAACAAATTTGCAAATTCTTAGAAAATATTAATTTTGATTGCCATCACTAGCTCATACATTTGTCTATTTGTGGAGAAAATAATTGAAAGATTCATCCCTCCTATGAGGATAAGGCATCCATTTTCTTCCTTGACCTACAGTTATTTGACATAAACATATTTCAAACTTATAAAAGTAAATTATGCATCTTGCATACAAGATTCCAATTCAAAGTGTTTTCAGTACTGCTTGAAGGTGTCAATTTCATCAATCAATTTGATAAGGTGCTGGAATCTCCTTAATTGGCTTTGCTGTGGAGTGAAGCACAGCAATCCAATTGTTTTAGAACACAGGTTATGATTCAGTCAGTGTGTTGAAGAAATCAACCTGAATTGAGTGTGCTGACATTGGCTGTAGCAAAGTGCCGTCCTTCTCTCTGGTGAAGAACGCAACAATTTCTTGGTATCCATTCATGTGGTAGTAGATTTGGGGACACAAAGATAACAGGCTCATTTGGGACTTGTCATTTTTTGATTGACAAGGATTAAACTATGAGATGTAAGTTGTATTATATACGGATGAACTATAGGTTCACTTGCTAGAGTTCTTTAGTATTGTTGCAAGTATAGTATAAGTCCAGGATGTCTTCTTGTAGGTTTAGTGTGATTACTCCAGGTATGCAACTTTTGTATTATAGGCAGGGGTCATTGGCATTAAAATGGCTTAGAGGATGGCTTTTGTAAATTTTATATCAAATTAAAAAGACCAAAAAGAAATTTCAAGACCAAATTAAAAAAATGAAATGTTAAAAATGTTGGGTTGCATATATATTAGAAAAAAAAATGAAAATATATATGAAGAATTGAAACACCCATGCAAAGTTTTAAAATTTTTGTACAACAAGTTCCCTCCAATTAAAATTAAAATTCATTCATAATGTTTTATTTTTAAATTAAAAAATGAAATTTTTATTAAAAATCCCCCAAAGTTATGTAGCTTGTCCCATGATATATGTATTTAAAAAACTTATATAATAAGTTTTTTAATGCTAATTTTGTCCTCAAAGAATATTCATTTCATATATATAATAATATGTTTGGATTCCTTGTTAAAAGGACTACAAGAATTTTCTACTTTAAAACAAATTATATCTTTTGATTGGACTAAAATGCATTGTAAGTGATTAGAATGAGGGCCATATTGAATATGGAAGAAGCTTATTTGGGGTGATTATTGAGGTATAATCTCTATAAAATTTGGATTTTGTTCTTTTTGAATAAATGACCAAATTGACATTTTATATAGGCCATCAAGTTCATAGCAACCCTTTTTGTTACATTTAGAGAAAATGCCAGGATAACAATCACTTAAAATTTGGTGAAGCATTATATTTCTACATCCATCCATCTTTTAGACAAAAAAAATACTTTTCAATCATATTTATGCACCTTTTCATCCACATTTTTGATAGAAATGGAAAATTTTTGGTGAAAAAAAATTACTTTTATCTAGCAAAAAATAGACATTTATTTTGAAATGGTGCAATTTTGCATCATGGTGCCAAAAAAAGGGTTGGTTGATAGGGACAAGCTTATAGTTGTACAACGAGTCTCTTGTGGAGGTCCAACCAAGGGTGAATGTAAAAGAAATCCCCCTATTTTGTGTTGTAATAATTTTATTGTTAATACCTCCCTTAGCTAATTTGGTGCCTTTGATTGCAAATATGAACTCCAAATTTGAAAAAATAAATTGTGCAACAAATACATGGTTCCTGCATTTTCCCTAGGGATAAAACATGGGGGCAAAACCGCTCCTGCAAGAGGCTCGTCATACAACTATAAGCTCAAGTAAGGTAAAACAGCCCATTACGAACCAAATGGGGGGTTTGCCCTCTTGTCATTTCTGAAATTTTCTATTTTTTTTTCCAGATAAAGTCAAGTGACAGAAATGGTGAGAGCATTTGAAATTATATTTTTTTGACAAAGTGTGAATTTGTTATGAATTTTTTAAGTATTCAGCCCATCACAGCCTGTAGACTACCCCAAAACCAACAAAAACTGATCCATAACACTCATCTTACTTACCTATTACAGTCACAATATTTTCTAACACAGAAGACCTGAAAAAGGCACTTCCTGCAATGAACTAACACTAAAAAACTGAAAGTTCCTATTGCAGTACCTAATTACTGGATTCCAGTTAGCTAAGACATTGAACGTGGCCCAAATCTCAAAAATTAAAAGAAAACTATAATGGGCTCATTCATAGAGTTCTGTAATGGGCTGTTTTACCTTAGTTGATAGTGGTCCATATGTAGATGACATACAAATGAGCATTAAAGAACACAATGTAAAGTCCTGCACCAGAAAGCTTAAGGGGTTGACAATAATAGCTAGATAGTACATTGCTTTTGCTGTATCAAGTCGAGTTGATAATGAGCTTGCTTGCTTTTGATTTGAGTGTGGAGTTCTGTTCCAGGCCACTTGTGGCTGGTTGTATCTTCGTATTTTCAGCAATGAAATCCCGTTTCATTTCTTTCAAAAAAAAAGAAAATTTAAATGAGTGTGGAGAATGCAATTGATCAGTCCAAGGCGCATTCAAGCCATCTGACAAGAGTGACAGATGCTTTGGATTCTGACGATGAGGAAGTGGCAGATCGAGGTGGGCGAATTGAAGGCACGAGTGTGCAGGATGGGATTGAGCAGAACTTTGGGGAAGCGTTTGAGGGTGAGCTGGTGAGCTGGTGGAGTATTTTGATTCCGACTATGAGACAGTGGCAGAGGTAGGGAAAGGCACGGGTGTGGAAGATGAGATTGAGCAATCTAAGGTGCATTGGAGCCTGCTGACTGACAAGGAGGATGAAGATATAGAGACACCCTCCTTGCATTGACGTTGCTTCTCTTCCACATTTGGTGATGGTGGAATCTATGATGTTGGTAAATTGTTGTTGGGGGAGAAGTTGCAGAGGGTAGGCAGGTAGAGATATACAATGTCTGCGTCATTTGGAAGAATCTAGAGGCTTTAGATGATGAGTAATGTAGACTTAGTTGGGTGCTAAAGGTATTTTGGAAGGGGGTATCCTTACGAGATTTGCAAATGTACGGAATCCTCTAATTTTATCGGTAGAGAGAGTGGAACACATGAAGTCTAGGAAATCTCCTAATTGAAGAATATCATGCATGTGCATTGTGGGACATTGTTACGAGATGGGAGGTTTGCTTTTCTATTCATGTAAAGGCAACAAAAGACCTACCAATTCTCATTTATAGGGACCTCAAACCATCTAATATATTACACAATAACATGGACACAAGCTTAAAGTATAATTTTTATGTACCAAACTTTGAATGCTTAATTAAAGTCATGGGATCTAAATTCTTCATAGCCCTAGGAATTTTGGAAGTGTATAAAGATTATAATCATGTTGCGAATTAGAGACGAATATTGTTTACCAAAGTAGGAGATGTTTATTGTTATAGGATGTTTTGTTACTTGATCTTGACAAAAGAGACTTCCTTTTGAGGGTCATCCTATAAGTGATTCTTTGACCTTGTTTTGAAAGGGCAATGGCTTGAAGTGCCTCATCATATTGATGAATGGGCACGTGATTTGTTGCATATGTATTGGTAGTATGATCCTACAACAAGACCTACATTTGGAGAGATACTATATTTTCTTGAATACAAGAGATTGCCAAAAAATCAAAGGGTGGGTTGAAAAAGGTAGATGTTGCCTTATAAGGAACATGTTGCCTTTGTGTTAGAGGAATATTAATTATTAATTTGAATGTGGATAATCATAGTACTTTGCAAGTGTCTACCATAGCTTCTTTTTAGAAGAAAATCATGTTTATTGATGGCCATTTTGGACTATTTACTCCACAATTAGAAGTAGAATTGAACTTCAAAATCCTTTCACTCTATACATATCCATTTTTTACTCTTGAATTATTGAATTTTTTAATACTCATTTATTTTTAAAGATAAAATCACATCTCTTCTATAAAATCATTTTGTAGATACAATCAATTTTAGAGATAAAAATCATTTCTTAGATTTTGGTGTGAAAATTTTCTTAAAGTAAAATGTTAAGAAGGTTTACATCAAATACAATGTATGCTAAAAAATCTAAAATTTATCCATAGATGAAATGAAAATTTTCCATATAAAATGCAAAGAATATCTTGAAATAAAATGATTTTATGTGGTATTAGGCCAAAAAGTCAAAATGCAATAAAGTGTTCAATTTTAGGAATTTTTCAAAATTTCAAGTTGGGGAAGAAACCACACTTCATTGACTTCATTTCACTACACTAATTGCTCTGAATGGTGAGGGGGAGAAATTAGTGTCACTTTGACAATTTGAGTCACAAAGATTTTTTCTTTGTGTAAATTGATACAAACCAATTTTTTTTCAGCTTTTCATAATTTAAAATAGTATTACTTTGGTGAATTAGTGTCACACGTACTATTAGGACCAATTAATGGGGGTTCATATTAAAAAGAATTTATTTTCATGGCTCAATTTCAAATCAAGAGTTGAGACTTGAGACCTTGATAGGCCAAACTACAATATACTTTGAACTATGGATTAAAACAACTTATCTAGAAAAGTCAAAAATACCACAATGACACTGCATTCAAAACCATTCCGTCAAAATGCATTCAAACACCTAAAAAAAATAAAAAATAAAGAATAAATTTGTTCCATCTTCTAGGCCTTTTCACAATCATCCATTTGTCCGCTTGTTAGTCCATACAATGTCCGAAGGTTCTCAAAAAAGTGAGAAAACAACAACAATTGTAGATGAGGTGATTTGTTTTTCCAAACAACAAATTCATAACGAAAACCCTAGAATGCCACATTTAACTAAATTTGGACTACTCACAAAATTTTAGACAATGTTTGCAAAACATCAAGAGATCATTTGATGATGAAGAATACGAATCTCCCAATGTTTTGCATAGACTTCCCAATATTTTGCATAGATCTCTATGATAATCTCCCAAAAGTTTGTGTATTTTTCCAAACTAATTTTTTTGGATTATTAATTATAGACTTTGAATTGTCCAAATTTTAGCTAAATATGACATCATACAAACTACCAATCTATACTTTGAATTTTTTCCTAATTCAAGAGTAAAAATGCAACAAATAACCAAAGAATGACCAAAGCACATCAATCAGTTAACCGCCTAAGTTGCTAGTGGAGATTTGAGATTTTGAGAATCTGAGATTTTTGACTGGTTTGGCTCAAATTTCTCCCCGGACACTGGTTCCAGGGTTAAACGATGAGTGGGCAAAACCCAAGCCTATTCGACATCTGGTCGCTTGGCTTCGGCTGCCAACTGTCCCTCTCAATCCAGGTGGCATCCTTACAAAGGGTCAAATCACCCCTTGCCATGACGTGGACATTACAGCTGGCGCCTCGAGCTCAAAGGAAGGAGAACCTTTCTTCGTGTAAGTGCCGGCCGCGACAAATCCCCGGCCAGGCATGAGTGACGCGCAACTCCCGTGAAGCAGACGGAGCAGACGATTGAATTCTTGCCCAGATTGCTCGCTATCACGCACATCTCCCTCGCAAATTTTCTATGAGCTATGGCGCAAGAAGGAGCTCCTGCGATTCAATTGATCGATGAGAAGGGTTCCTTCAATGAAGCCGCTTTGGTGGATTTCTGCAAAGCGGTGAACCTCGCCAACTGCGGTCTCTCCTACGCCGTGGTGTCCATCATGGGTCCCCAAAGCTCCGGCAAGAGCACATTGCTCAACCACCTCTTCGGCACCAAGTTCCGTGAGATGGACGCCTTGGAGGGTCGCAACCAAACCACCAAAGGCGTGTGGTTACAACGCGCGGACGGCATCGACCCGTGCACTCTCGTCATGGATCTCGAAGGCACAGATGGACGCGAACGCGGCGAAGACGACACCGCTTTCGAGAAGCAGAGCGCTCTCTTCTCCCTCGCAGTCGCCGACATTGTCCTCATCAACATGTGGTGTCACGACATCGGACGGGAGCAAGCTTCCAACAAGCCGCTCCTCAAAACCGTCTTCCAAGTCATGATGCGCTTATTCTCCCCCAGGAAGACTACCATGTTGTTCGTGATTCGGGATAAAACCAGGACGCCCATGGAGATTCTGGAGCCCATTTTGAGGGACGACGTACAGAAGATTTGGGATAGTGTATCCAAACCAGGGAAGCACAAGGACACCCCCTTGACAGACTTTTTCAACGTGGAAGTCACGGCGTTGTCGAATTATGAGGAGAAGGAGGATCAGTTTCGAGAGGAGATTGCGCAGCTGAATCAGCGGTTTCATAACTCTGTGGCGCCAGGTGGGTTGGCTGGGGATAGGAGAGCAGTGGTACCAGGGACTGGGTTTCCGTTTAGTGCTCATGAGATGTGGAAAGTGATTAAGGAGAATAAGGATTTGGACTTACCAGCGCATAAAGTGATGGTGGCGACGGTGAGGTGCGAGGAGATTGCGCATGAGAAGCTGGAGAGCTTGAGAAAAGATGAGAATTGGAGAGAGATTGAGGAAGAGGCGAAAGGGGTGGGGGTGGTAGGGGGGTTTGGGAAGCAAGCGAGTGCTATTCTAGAGAAGTATACTTCCGAGTATGATGCGGAGGCGGGTTTTTTTGAGGAGAGTGTGAGGACGGCGAAGAGAAACTATCTGATTTCGGAGGCACTGGAAATGATTCAACCGGCGTATGATGCGATGGTTGCGAATTTGAGGGCGAATGCGCTGGAGAAGTTCAAGAAGGAGTTGCGAGATGGAGCGGAGTCGCAAGAGACGGAATTCGCGGGGACGGTGAGGCAGTGCTCGGAGAGGGCGTTAGCTTCGTTCGATCAAGCATCCGTTGGTAAGTACAATTCCGTACTGCTCAATGCTGAAATTAGATATTCGTTGTGCATTGATAACATCATGCTCAAAACAAATTAACCATTACAGAGCCGAGAAACACGGATCGGGTCTGACGAGTAGTGTTTTTTGCAGTTGTGATTAGGCCATGTAGGGACTTCCTATTGTCCAATTCCACTTGTTTTTCTACCAGCACATGCAAGGTTATTTGCAGACTCTAGTGATATAAAATTGCGGCCCATTGGAATTACTATTGTTTCACAAAATTGATCAACTTAGGTCATCTTAGGGGTTAAGAATCACTGAAAGCCAGTGCCGAATTGGGTCTCCTACCTAATTTTAGCAGTTTTCTTATGTCATATCTCATTTATTGTCGACCAACATATCCAATGTTGTTTGCTGATTCTTGTGATCGATAAAAATTTGGTCACAGTTGAATTGTAGATTTTAGCAATTAGATCAATCGAATTGGTCATACTAGATTCACGAATCCTTAGGTCTTTAGAGGTTAAGAATCACTAAAGCCAGTGCCGAATTGCGCCTTGTACCTTACTTTAGCAGTTTTCTTGAGTCCAATTTCGTGTAGTTTTGACCAACACATCCAATTTTCTTCGCTGCTTCTAGTGATCGATAAAAATTTGGTCCCATCTGAAATGTAACCTTCATCATATGATTAATCGCATTCGTGGTTATCGAACCATGAATCTTTCACGGGTTAATCAATGCTACCTCCGTATGCAGATGCGAGCGTTTCGCAGGCGTCATGGGAGCCCTCCAAGGCCCGTGAGAAGCTCAATCGCGACATGAACGCCTACGCGTCCACACTCCGCTCCGACCGCCTCCAGCAGCTGAACTCCGAGTGGCAATACCGTATGGAGGAAAATCTCGGGGAGCCCGTCTCCGCCCTCCTCGACGCCGCCCCCTCCGAAGCCTGGCCCTCCATTCGCGAGCTCGTGGATTCCGAAACCTCCAAACTCACAGAAGGCATCACCACCGCCCTCGCGGGCTTCGAACTAAGCCAACAAGAACAGAGCGCCATCCTCACCAACCTCTCCAAATACTCCCGTACCATCGTCGAGAAGAAAGCGCGCGAGGAAACTTCCCAGGCGCTCATCCGCATGAAGGATCGCTTCAACAACATCTTCGGCCACGACGAGGAGTCTCTCCCTCGCGTCTGGGGCGAGGAGCACAACGTCCGCGCCATTACGAAATCTGCACGAATTGGCGCGCTCAAAATGCTAGCAGTGATTGCTGCTCTTCGACTAAACCCTAACCCTAATCCTGAAGACGATCCGATCGAAGACGCTCTGTTATCGCTCATGGAGGAGGAGGGCTCGACGTCCTCAACCACCAACCCTCTCGCATCGTCGACATGGCCGGGGATTGCACCCGAAGACACACTGCTCACCCCTTCGCAATGCCGATCATTGTGGCGACAATTCCAAGCGGAGACGGAGTACACGATTAGTCAAGCGCTCTCGGCGCAAGAAGCGAAGCGCCAAGGCAACAACTGGATGCCCCCGCCATGGGCCATCGCGGCGATGCTCGTCCTGGGATTCAATGAGCTCATGACTGTTCTCCGCAACCCCCTGTGGATCCCGGTCATCTTCGTCGCGTTTGTGCTCGGGAAAGCTCTTTGGGTGCAACTGGATCTTGGTCGGCATTTTCAATACGGTGCGCTTCCGGGGGTTGTGTCAATCTCCACGCGCTTCTTGCCGACGGTCATGGAAACGTTCAAGGGCTTGGTGGACGCCGGGTCTACGACCGTGCCTGCTGCGGCTGCTGCGACTCCTACGCGACGTCCTGAAGCTAAGCTAGCTTACGACTCCGATTCCTGAATTGTGCTACAGCCCTGAAACCCTAATTGTTGCCGGGAATTGTATGTATAACTGAGGTGTTGAGTATTTAGTTGTGTTTAGGTTTGGTTATGGAAAGGTTTAGTAGACTGTATTGTACAAAGGTGTTAGTCGCCAGGTAATTTATCTGCGGAGGAAATCCGCGCCTGCAATCGTCTGGGATTCTGCAATTGTTTTGAGTTTTCATCGTTGAGTTGATGCTTTATCCCTTATATGCAATTGGTACTAGAAGATTTGCAGATGCAGACATAATCACCACTTACTGCAATTAAGCAAAAACTGTCTTGCAGATAGAATTGGCAAGGTGGGTGGACATACGGGAACCGGAAGTGTTCCAGAGCTCATATTTTGGACATTTTGTCCAAATAACTTTTCATTCACCCACTAAAATAACGCCTGACTCTTGAAAAATCTTACTCTCTTTATAAAATTGAGGGAAATAATATATCTTTACACAAATATTAATAAAAATATGCAAAAACTACTACAGTAAATGATTTCGGTTAATACCATCATGTCTGTCATCTGTTCCTCACCATGGGGTATCTTATTTGATATCATAACCCTAGAACCCTGTACCTATGAGAAAGAACCTGTAGATTTATCAATAGGTAACATTCATCATTTCAAGATAAAAAAAATAAAATATGTGCATTGTATGAGCATCAGAGAGTTTCCAACATGCTGAGGGGAGTAAATTAGGTTTATGGACGGTTTCTCCAGAATACTTTGGAGAATTTGAAGTCAATAGAATTGTAGATCAGTGTAATCTGATATTGGAAATGGTACGAACATGGTACTGCTAGTACTTAGATGATTTTTCCTCTTCTGAAGGTTGATGCAACTTGATTCAAGACTACTTTAGAAAGAAATTGGAGAGAAAATCGTGTCATATGTAAAAGGGACGTGTAGTCTAGATCCCTCACTGCTCGACAACTAAAATGCTTCTGAAAAGGATCTTTTGCAACTGATGTAAATAATTAATTATAATTTCTACACGTTCCCTGTCGGTCCAAAATCTTTCCCTAACTGCATATTTGTCCCTTGTCGGGTTACTGGGATGCGTTCAGTATGGTTCCCTATCTACTGATCAGGAATTGTTCTTACTTACCAGCAGATCGAAATTGACTTGATTCGAACTGTGGTTTGAGAGAGAACCTTTGTACGATTCCCAGCGATCATCAGAGAGTCTCCAACATGGAGCAAAAATGAGAACAAGTTCAGCTTCATTCCATCTCGTCATCCTCGCCTTCTTCATCCTCCTCCAGATCGTATAGCAGAGCACGCCGTTGTCCAGCAAAAACACACGCTAGTCCCCTAGAAGCTGTTTCATACATTGGAACTTCATTAATCAGGACCTGGATTACTCTTTCAAACTCTTTCAAACTCAAAAAAATTAAATGCGCCTTGGTCTTAACTGAACAGAAGCTTTTCATGGATAGTTTGGACAATTTTTTTCGGGATCAAACAAGAGAAGTCCAACCTCGAGACCTATAATGACAGTACTTGGTCACTCTACAGTGCACAAGTTGACGCAACAAGCTTGTAAATTAAGAACCACTGATGATCATCATGTGCAATTAGGGGTGACGTAACAAGCTTAAAATCACCAAGTTCATTCATGACACCTTCCGATGTATATTAGGTAACAAATTTCCAAATCCACCGATTTTGCAACCTTGTTATCTCAAATATTTTTAGCATGTCACATAGGAGCCATGTAAGCACCACCTCTTCATCATTCTTCTTACTTTTACTCGTGTAAAGTTGACATTGAATAAAAGTAGGAAAAATAAATATAAAATGATTCTTGCACCGATTAAGGTGTAGGATTTCTTGTCATCTAAAGCTCGTTGCTTCAAGCTGTGCAATCTGAAGCGGCCCTAAGTCCCTATATCGGTTCAGGACGGGAGCTTACCACTGACAGCCAAGGGAGGAACAACATCAAGCTGTGCAATAGCCCTCACTTTTCCACTTTTCAAGCCCACGTCCGCAACTGCACCCTGGTCAGAAACACCATTACGTTTTAGTCACGAAATCATCACTCGTTACTTTTCCGGTTGGCAATGATGCTTTCAAGATTCAAAACAAGGAAGCTCTGTCTTCACTGAATCAAACCAATGTACATGCTCTGCAAAATCTCTCAAAATAATAGCACGGGCAAGATCTCAGCAAGTGATAAGGGTCTGGTAAATACAAGATTGCATGCATCAACGCTATATTAATAATGTAAGAATTTTGTAAATCTTGGACTTACAAGATTCGTGCACACATGCAAAAGGGGCAAACGGCTCATAGAAGAACTGGCGGGGGACAACGGCACAAATTCCAGGTCCTCCAATTGCAGCAGCATTAAGTATGTTTGACTAGTCTTCTCATTCTCCTCAAGATCCTTCTCGCTAACTAACAATATCACCTGTCTTTGCTGTCATCATAAGAAGTTCACAGAAATACATAATTCAGCATCA
The DNA here is from genome assembly GCA_963920665.1 of Straminergon stramineum. Lineage (NCBI taxonomy): Eukaryota > Viridiplantae > Streptophyta > Bryopsida > Hypnales > Calliergonaceae > Straminergon > Straminergon stramineum. The sequence goes on from OY987264.1 coordinate 18,584,931, forward strand.
AGGTGAAGTATAAATTAGACAAAAATTGCACAAAAACACAAAAGCACACACAAATACCACTGACGTTCAGCAGATTAGTGAAAAAGTATGGTACTGTTACAATTCGACAATCACGTGACAATTAAGTACCTTGTAAAGGGCCAAGTCAATACAATGCAGATTCCTCTCAAACCGCAAGGCCAAAACTTGCGGAGCCTTTGCTCCTCCTGCTACAGAGAAATCTGACATTGTAAAGTTTCGCAGTATAATCACCACATTCTGATGAGATACACTCGCATCATCTTGCACTCTTAAACAGATGAAGTCCTCAAGAGGGCTTCCCTCTTTTTTGCTTCCTGAATTGACCTGCTCCAATGCAGTAGGATAAGTAGATAAGAAATAAAAGATTGGTCATCAGTCAACGGCATGTCCCACTTGCTGAAATTGAAATCATCGCTTGCAACCCATTACCAGTATTTCTGGGTGGATTGATCGATTTATGAACTTGCAAAAAGGATTAGGAGATGGAACCTCGAAGTACGTTAGAGAAAGAGGTATTGTCGTAAGAGGCGGTAGTGATGAGGGGAGGGGGCATAACAGCAGCATGCAACGTGCTTGAAGGTTGGGGGAAATCTCTTTGACTGGCATTGCAAATGCCTCTTGACAGCTGCCACAATTCAGTAAAAAGATCGATTGCAACCGATAGGAACCTACAAGAAATGCATGGATATACCGACTTCATAGACCTCTAAAATATAGAGCATCTCATGCGTGTTGAAAAAAGTAAAACATTGTAGTACCAAGGTCACCAAGATACAAAAAAAGATGTTTGAGAAGATCTCAAACCTAGCTCGAAGTTGATAGATCTGTGAGGATAGAGTTCGGCTCAGGAACTTAGTGTCCGCAAAGCCTCCCATAATTGCAAGCTCCTCCATCCTGGCCTCCTCCTCTCTAAAATTCAAGACAAAAGGATGTTGGAAGCAGAGAACTGAACTCAAATATAGGTATTGAATAAATCACGATCACTTGATGACCCCAGCAGAAATAATTTGGAAACGTTAAAGAACAAAATACACCATAACGTTCTAATAAATTGATGGGTTTGCCTAGAAAGAAATAACTCACGGTTTGACATCAATAACGAGGCCATCTGTGGCGGGTGCAAGATGTGGCCCGACAGGATCCCTCTCAAAGTGAGTACGTAAAAAGTCTGCCACCCCTGCACTGTCATATACAAAGTATACGCCCTGATAAATATTACAATTCACCTCTATTGCCCGTAACACTGTCCCGTTAATTCAGAAGTACCAAGAACTATGGTAATTGTAGATTTTAAACGGGTAATGAACTAACCTGTCGATGGCCGGAAGCTGGTTAGCTTGTGGTCCAGTATCACCATTAAGCTGACGAAGTGACTTGGTCAGCCATACAAAAAAGAGCCGAAACTGACAAAAAGCACAACACAGTAGCAATGTTATAATTCAGCTATAGTTGCTCAAACCTTGCATCTTCAAGACAGAACTAACCATGCAGAGAAAGACTGATCGCATTGCATAATTAATTCAGTTTCGAATTGGTATGTCGCAAACCTGGCCATTCGTGTCTGATACAGTGCGTAGGAGGCGCTCAACTTGAACAAGGAGCATGCCAGCGTTCTCCATGGCATTCTCCATTAAAGTTTCATGCAATCCAATTTTACGCAAGCGTGACCTCCATCGAGACAGTCCTCGCAATTCTCCGACTCGGAATGCGATGATCTCAGCTGCTGGCTGTTTATAGACAAGTCCCAATGTACAGTATTGAACATATGGGGACAAGCTGGTAAAAGTCAAATTCATTCCCAGATTCTCAGAGAACAAACTGACACGTGAGAAGAGAATCACAAAAAAAGTTCCTCAAGAATCATCACAATAGATACTGCCATGACGTGCTCAGTCCTGAGTCCTCGGCACAAAGACAAAGACTAAAGGCGACAATTTTGTGATCGTTACCTGCAAGTGTTCTGCAATAAGGTTGTGAAGTTCCCTTCCAGCAGTGTCTATACTCTTTGCCAGCCGTTTCAGCCCCTGAAAACGCACGCAGGTGTAGTCAGAAGGATTGCAAAACTCTCCCTCACGGATAATCTCCCAAGCTGATTTTTTGCTTGATCTCAAGCCAGTATCTCTTTTCAACTATCATTGCATCTATCATGGCACCCACGGTTGGAAGAGAGTGGAATATAGTCTAGGTGCAATTGACAAAGTCCAGGTTGTTACAAATATTGCCACTGCGAGATCACTCGTTTGCACTCTACTGTACACAACAGCAACCAACACACTGATTCGTAAATTACCGCTTCTCCCAAGGAAGCAGCGAGAAATTGGTGCAGGGCTGCACTTGCGGAGCCACAAGCAAGAAGACTTAGAAATTCATCACGAGGCTTAACAGATGACCCTGCCAGTAAACACACCGCCGTCATTAGCAACGAGGATACATGCACTCCAAAACTGTTCACTATTTCATGCCTAAAAAGCTCACAGTGGTTACTTTGTACTCCGCGTGTAGCTAGACAACACAAAGTCACAATTCGAACGAAATACGTTCTTCCAGGAGTCAGAGTTTGCGATTTCATGTAAGGATGTAAGTAGAATACAACGGGGATGATGGAATTTACCATGTTCCAGGAGTAGGGTGGATAGAGAACGAAATTTGTCTTCAAATGTGGAAATTGCTTCACTCCAATGCTTGCGCATCACTGTGACAGTGGTCTCCACAACTTCCAGCAACTCTTCCACACTGGAAGCTTGAAGTGCCAATTGTCGCAGTTCCTTTCTCCTGTCTCGCCATGTATTCATGCATCTGATTTCAGTGACGATAAAGATGCATCGGCTGCTAGATATTGAGGTGCGACCATTATGTCTCTAGGAAATGAGTATTCTACCATGAAAGAAGGCTCTGTAGGGTTCAAGACATTAGTGCGAGGCCCTAGCGTACACTGTGTACTTGCGAAGCGGTCAGAGCATATCCACCAAAGAATACCAAAGCGCCGAAATGAGTGTGCAAGAAATTTGACGTTGGTGAAAGCATTGTTGAAGAACTACCTATCTCCTAGTAGAGATGTGTCAACAGAAATTGCATACAGCCCAGATGCCCTAGACTCAGCACCTGCCATAACTTGCAAGCTCTCCACTGACTGGGCTCCACTACAAATGACTATCATCTTGCGCAGGTCTTTTGACAAAGAGATCTGCTACCACATCCCAGCTCAAAGCAATTGTTCAGTTCAACATACCCAGTTTCGACATGCAAATACAAATGAGAATAAACTAAGAAAGCACTTGGACATTTAACACATCACAGATCCAACACACACTTTCAAAAACAAGTTTGCTGTGCGCCTGCTACTTTACCTGTAGAGCTGAGGCATCCAGAAGTCGGTAAACTGGCTTTGCCACACTCTTGAACTCTGCAGTCATTCCACTAATGGCCAGGTCTCTGATGTCCTGTGATCCAATTTCGACCCCACTCTAGGTTAGGTCTTAGGACGGAACGAAATTTCACGCCACATTATTCAAACTAGGTAGATAATTTAAAGAAAACGGAAATAGTCCACTCACCAACTTGCCTATCGGAAACACACCAAATGCACTCAAGCAAATGATGCCATTTCGGTCCCCACTGCAGAGAATATACAGGCGTTGCTGAGCAGCACGAAGTACATTCTTCCTATTAGCATGGCTTTGGTCTTCAGCAACGTGACCTAATACTCCAGACATGTCAAAGTTCGAGGCCATCCCAGGCATTGGAGGAGTATGTGGGGGCGACGGAAAGAATCTTGAGGTTCGATCTTCATAGCAGAATACGTCATCTCCATGACCCTAAGGTACCCACTCATAGACTTTGATTATATGGAAATTTAAAGCCTTTGTACGAATTTGGGGTCAGATACCATCAAAAACTTTGAGTTAGCGTGAAAACTGTACAAAAATGTGCAGAAAAGATTAGAAGAAGAAGCTCCTTATCATTCAAGAAAAATGAGATACGTTTGCGCATCCTTAGCTTCCAGTAGAGAATACTGTCCCTCAATACGTACCACAGATTCCTGGCCCTCCTGAGCCCAATATAGGCATTCGACCGCCGCCTCGTGCGTTGCGAGCTGTCGCAATACATCGCCATTCTGGAACCAGTCCACGGCATTATTACATTTAGATTTGCCATCTGTATTTGATGAAACCATCAACATGAAGCGAAGTCTTTTCAGCTGCAAAAGTAATACAATGAATCCCACCTCAACATCATGAATTGCGATGCTGCCATCATCGTGTCCTACTGCCAAAGCCTTTCCATCGGGACGCCAGCACAGTGAGGTAACTTGCATCTCTGAAACAGTTTGGATCAGTGTCAGAGACTGCGCCTTGTGCATTTCAGTATAATAGAGCTTCACAATTATATGCAAGATGACCCAGCGCGGGGTGAAACTAGCATGGCGACAAACAAATTGACGCTCGCATAAAGATTGGTCCCGCGAACACAATGACGACACAGTGCAGAACAGGTCCACCTCTCAAAAGACCCACTATTAGATTCAGACTTATGAGAAATTAATGTTCATCGAATCAAACATTACACTTGGTCAATATTCAGATAATGTTACTTTGATGTCAACGTAGTGTTGTCTTAATGTTAATGTTAACGTAATAGATGCCAGTAAAATATCAGGTTCATGTCGAGGACACTACGATCACACTATTATTAAGTTAACACCACTGGCATTACACAAACATTAACAGAGCATTAACTGAACACAACTGAACATGAGGACTATATGAATCCAATGCCTATGCACTTAACATTAAAAACTTTTGCAATCTAATCGGGGTCTCTTATGATACAACCTCTCAATCATAACGAGGCATTGTGAGGTATCACATGACACAACAAAAACAACGATGCCAAAAAATCACACTTCATCCAGACAAAAGTAAGCATTTCAACATCTCGTAAGCTATAACGAAGAATAATAGTTGTCGACGCCCCTAACCTGGAGTGATTGCCCAAAGCCGCTGCCAGTTGAACCGATGCACAATGAGCTGATGGTCTCGTGTGGCCATGGCAAGTAAATCCTTGTCTGGATTCCATGATGCCCTATCAACCTTTGAAAGAAAATCAAGCAATCACTGCTTCTTAGTTTCAATCACTTCAGTGTGACGATCTGCTACAGCATTCAGGCTCAACACACAAAATGATCGCATTCTCTAGAAAGAGTATTCAATAAAACATTGCAATTACGCAACATTGAATTTAACAGTGCAGACAAGAATGTAGACCTAATAAAGCAAGCTTCCCTCTTACGTTTCTCTCAATACCAAGCTAACCACACCAACCTAAATGCACTACTCCAATGAACATAAATTTTGAGACTGTACGCCAGCTCAACTTCAACACTCGTGTAGGTTGAAATCATTTCCCAATAAAACTTTGAATGCTTCTAATTTTGCATAAAATATCCAAATAATGCATCTTTTGGTGCATTGGAATCCTCTTCGACTTTCTAACAAAAAATTTAAAAAATCTGTCCATCTCTAATAATAAAAACTACGTTCAACACTCACTCAAAGTGTCGCAACCACTCGTGATTATCACTCCTAGCTACGTCGTATAACATCATATGGACTGAAATTTCGGACTTGGAACTCCGCATCTCGCGAATCACAGCGAACACAGATTCTGGACTTTAACGCAGTTATGATGGCAGGACAGGGGTTTAGGGGTTTAAGCGACGGAATGCGGTGAAAAGAAAGGAATGACAAGGGAGAGGGAGAAAGAAAAGGTAATACCTGGCTGGAGAGAGGCTTGTCGAGATGCAAGGTGAAGGCCAGGGCGTCCCCAGCGCCCTCTTCTTCGACGACGTCCGCCATCGCTGCTGCTGGCACTCTGCAATGCAGCAATTCTCAGTCCTGGTCATCTGTCTTCGGAGGAAGACGACGGCCCTCGTATGCGCACCTCTACAGTATCCGCGTATGTATTGTATCATATTGGCGATTATATTGAATATACGATTACCTCTTTAATATCACTTTCTTTAATATCATAATCCTCTCCAGTCTCTTTCAGTTCATAGCCGGAAAGAGGGAGAGTGGTTTACCCTTTAACCCCTAAAAATGCAATGCCCAAGGTCTTTTTTGAGCTTCTTGGAATTCGCTTTAAATTGAACATAAAAGCCAAAATTTTGATAAGTTTTATCAAATTTTTTGAAATTGTAATAGTAATAGTACAAAGTCAAACGAGCTATGTCAGAGATCCTATGGGAAAAGAAAACACAACAATGTCACTTATTGAACAAAAGATTGTAATGTTTGATTATAAGGGTGTTGAAACTATGAAAGTGATTTGAAGTCTTTCAATCCTCTTTTCTCATGTCAAACCTAAAATATTTGTTACTAAAAAAATATGAGTTGAAAGGGCATAACATGCATAACCCCAATCAATTTACAACTTCTCAAAATATACAATAGAATTTTTTAAATGAATCTCTAATGTGATTTTTTCTCCAAGATCTAGTCTATTTGAGGCTCATTCCCAAGAGCCCTATATATACACTAGAAAATCAAGATTCGCAATGGACACCCATGAACAAAATCTTGAATAGAAAAATTATAATCATTCATTTTCAAAATTGGATTTTTGGTGCTAAAAATAGACTTCTTAAAGAAATTTTCAAAAATAGTAACTTGGTAAAGTTTTATTTAACTTCAAAGTTTTGTTGACACCATAATTTGGTACCTTGGACATTTAGGGGTTAAAGCACAAACCGGTACCCATAGAAATCATCCCTTTAGGAACTGTGTGATGTCATCTACTTCAAAAAATTCTTAAGAGGTCAATCTACTATGAAAAATCTCTCTTTTTTGCATAAAATTTCAAGGATGAGCAATTGCAACTCTAGCTTTCATAGGAAGATTCTTTATCATCCATTAGACAAAAAACATCCTCATCATCATTTATGGGTTAATTGTGGAAGGGATTGGTCCTCCATTACCAAGGTAGTCACTAAAATATTCCGATTATTGGATAAATAGGTCCATTCTTTGATTCTATAGTTAACAATAAAGTCATCTCTCAAATCTCTTAGGTCTAAAATGTCCTCATATGGTTAACGTCTATATTCTTAGTTTGAATTTCAATGTATTTTCCTATATAGGATTATAAAAATAGATCATTTATCTTCATTTCGTTATAAATTGGTAATAAAGACAGTGCAATTTTAAAAAGATACAAGCATTGGTTTAGATGAATGAGACAATGTTTGGACCAAACTCTATTTAGAGCAAGATGTTCACCATCTCAAATGTGGACATTGGAGAATATAGGGGTTATTGCTTGGGCTTAAAGCACTAAATTGTGTTTATTGGTAATATAACAATTTTAGGCAGCTCACTACAAAATAGATATTCTACTTTATTTTCTTTTAAATTTTCTCAAAACATGTGCCTGAGGAGTAGCTTTAAGGCCCAAAACATTTCATGACTTTTGACTATATGGTTAAAAAGTTATTGTATGACATGTAATTTTATTGCTCTATGGACATCCTAGTCACTTAAAAAAATTCTTAAAAAATCACATTTAAAGAAATAAAAACTAGAAATTGTTTTTTTTTATTTATATAAGGTAAACTAGCCTATGACAAGCAAATTGCCCAATGCAAGCATCTAGGAAATGACCCATTATAGTCTTACATCAAACCATGATAGACTTTTTCTAGTAAATGAAATTAAGACTTCATTAGGTTGGTTAGTGGTCAAAATCAATGCCTTGGGTGATGGTGATGGAGTTATTAGTGATTGTTTTAGGAACTTCTACCTTTTTAGTGTAAATTGTTCTCAAGAAGTGATTTTTTGATTCCTTTATGATGTTGTCATGTTCATTAGATGTTTTTTAGGCCAAAAGAAGACCATTTTAGGGTTGTTCCCCATTTTGTGAACCAACCACTACTATTTACAATATTTAAATAATGAAAAAATGAAAAAAAAATGCCGTATAAATTTTTGAATTTTTAAAAAAATTGAAAAATTCATTAAAAATATTATTTGATGTGGTAGTTGCCTGACCACATGAAATAGCAAGTTTGGCAAAGTTCGCCTATTCTCCACAATTCAAGAACTCGCGGTCTTCTTTTGGCTTGAAAAACATCTTATGAAGAAATATTGTAGCCATATTGGAAATATTGTAACTACTTTAGGTGGTAAGATGACAATTATGGGTATACTTTTTGGTGTTTGGGGGGTAGCCTAGAGATAGTTTGGGGCCAATTAGGTAGCACGCTTCAAAAATTCATAGCAAATTCATACTTTTTCAAGAAAATTAAATTTCAATTTCTCTCTTCATTTCTCACATTTGTCTATACATGAAAAAAAAATTATTTTTCAAAAATGTCAACAAGGCAAATTGGTCATTTTGCCTATCATAGGCTCATTTACCTTACAGGTAGAAAGCTTTGAATCATTCCAATTTGATTAGTGAGATGAAGAGTTTAATTTGTGGAAAATTATGGTTTCTCTACTCTAAAATAAACTTTGAAGTCCTTCATTTAATTCAATTTTCAAGATTTTTGGAAAAAATAAAATCATTGAATGTAGATTGTTTATTACAACATTACAACCACGGGGATTGGCATTTTTCAATTCTATAACTAAATTCTTAACAATTTAGTATTTTCAATCATTCTCTACTTTTTTCCTATATCTTGTATGATTCCAAATTATCTAAATTTTTTCAATCATGTAGCCAACTTGCCATGAAGAATGAATCCAAAGAAGTACCACCATTTTGGACTTTTTTTCATACAAATGTGATCTTGTGAAGTACAACTACCTAATTTTTTGTAAGGCCAAAACAAGAATTTTTGTCAATTCAAATGCTAATATCTTGCAATCTACAAGATGGAAATCCTTAAAAAAATTCCACTTCTTCTCAAACCAACATACTACAAGATCCTTTAGTTGCATGTGCCCAAAAATGTTTTCTTTCTAAAATTTGATACTTGTACTAGAAATGGCAGCTTTGGAGCATATAATAGCGGCTTTTGATTTTAGAGCTTTTGTAATTTTAGGGCTTACTGTTATCTTATTCTCTTTCTGCCTATGAATTTTAGGAAAGTAGAAGAAGCCACATTAAGCTTTTCTCTTTTTTCCATCATCTATCCATTGCAGGGCATTTTATAGATTCATTTTTCAATATCTAAATCATTTCAAATTCTTTTAATTAATCACAAAACTCACCAAAAACATTTTGCAAATGTTTTGAATATATATTACAACAAATATGTTTTATTAAATAGCAATCCATAACATCATCTAAAGGACTCTTCCTCCAATCTAGTAATTAAAAATGTCACATGACACAGGAAATTAATACATCAGTCAATTTCACAAAGTAACTTGATCAATTCAGATACTAATTCCTGAATCTTTATAAAAATGATCAATCCTTGCACGTTTAAAAACAACAAACGTACAATTATATGACTGGGCTTGGTAAAAGCATTGCACTCAAACCTACCTTGTTTAAAATTAATATGATGTTCATGATTCTAACGACAGTATTCCACTCCATTCCGCCCTAGATTTAAACAAATAGCAATGGGGCAGATAATCATGAAACAACAAGAAGCAAATAGAGGAATGTACTTTACTTTGAAATGCTATCATGCCTTTTATTGCCATCGAATTTTACTACAAGTGAGAAAATTGTGCTAACTTTCTTTGTGTTAAGAGCGAGATGACTTTGCATGACGTTCTGGCGGTCACCAATGAACTGCAACAAGCACCTGTCAAATTCAGGCTCAGAATTTTCTATATACAAGTTTCGCAACCCGAGTTTTGCAAACATCAGACTAGGCATCAACAGAAGTGCGGTTTCTTAACGAATTCACTGTCGTCCATATTAGGAGTTGCCTTCGCCAAGAATTGCTCAATCTCGTCTACTTCTTTAGGAGCGTCCATCGTGAGTATCTGCAAACAGATAGCATGCGGACGATGAGAACAATAGTCAAAATGACTACAAATTTCTTACAGTGCAGCGTAAAAATCCAATTTCTCCATTTCTCCAGGGAAGCAAAGTCCTATTGCTATCCCAAGCCTAACTCAAGAGGGAATTAAACTATTGTAATGGTCAACTGGCATGATTCCAGGAGCCACATACCTCATGGCCTGTTGCTGTGATGAGAACCTCGTCTTCTATCCTTACTCCAATACCTCGATACCTGCAGAAGATCGACGCTATGAGTTTTACAACCGTGATTCCTGAAAAATGTTGAGGCTTGAAATACAAAATGATATACAAACATACAGCCACTACCATCCATACTATTTCAGTATTGAATATAAATGCTTGAATGCAGTTGCAGTACAAAAAGATCCGCTTATGCCTTAATACTTAATCTGTCAATAAGAAATTTGATCTGGCTCACAAAAAATCGTACTTTTCAGGTATTGTCAGCTTCACAGGTATGTATAGCCCTGGTTCAATGGTGATCACCTACTCCAGTACATACCACAACCCTGCGTAAGGTTTCACGGGCAATTGTAGAGGTATTCATATTATGCTCTTGCTAATTGAAATACAAGGGAAACCGTTTCAATGTTGAAAAGCGAAAAATAGGCTTGCAATCTTCGTTACTCACTACACCAGGTTGAAGGGGTCGATCTATGCCGACAGTCGAGCAATCGTGTACATCCATACCTAGGTAGTGTCCTGCAAGCAAGAAAATGTTAATAATGTACTCGTGCCTGAATCGAACATCGCCTGTTTCAGATAGTGAAAATGCGAAAAGAAATGATCAAAAGTCTGAGAGGAGCAAGCAACTTACCAATATGTGTTATATTGAAGCCGTAGAACTTGAATAGATCAAATGGGCCTTTCACTAGACCCAACTGCAATAGACCTTCCCAGAGCAAATCCACCTGCAGTGGAAATAAGGTGACGTGCATGGTCAAATTCCGACTCTCATTTTTGTGAATTAATATGTTTGTATAGAACGTACTCAAAAAACGAGACAAATGAAATCATTCTTAAACATAGCTCTCGCTGTATACAGAATACAGTTCCCATGAGCACTTCTAATCCATCTTCAAGTTGTGGCCAACTGCATTATAAAACTTACAGAGCGACTATGTATTTGAGACAAGGTCACGCCAGGCCGGCACATCTTGAGACACTCCTTCATCACATCCAATACGATGTTGTAAACTTGTTTCTGAGTTTGACAGGATACATGCCTGTCAGTGACTATCCCAAATGTTTGGTTTCACTTCAAGAAAATTATCTTATAGCAAGGCGGCATTTTTTTGCTCAACAATAATATTAGGCAAGTCTGCAAGCAAAAAGTGTGAGTAAATTTTACCCTAGCGGCAGTGAAATAGCCACAAGGAGGCCAAGTACGAGTCATGTCACTAACATAACCATGGTATTCGCACCCCACATCCATGAGAACCAAAACTTCGTTACCAATCTGGTTTACCCACCCCAAAGGAATCAGTAATCAACAAAACATCCATAATCCAAAAGCAAACCTGAAGACTTGAATGGAACTGTAGCTATCTGATGCTTAAGCAGCATGAACCATCCTTCGAAAGTCAATGCTAAATTTCATTCTTTGACATTTTCCACGATAGTCAAAACTGTATCAAGTCAGCAATCATAGAGAATAAGTTCAATACCATTCGAAGTGTTTAATATGTTATAAAGTTCATCACGAAGTACCCATGCAACTATTGCAAAAGCACAGGCCAAAAATAACTCACCATCTGATCATGTCGAGAGTAGTGGACAATGCTTCCATTCGGCTCCCCACCTACAACCGATGGGAACCTGTTGATCAAACAGAGCTTCCATTGAAAATGAGTTGAAATAATTGAAACTAAACAATCAATTCTAAGTGTCCATAAGTCCTAGATTATGTCGTGATAAATCCTATTTTATTTTGGTCGATCCATGTTATATAAGCACGGAACTGTAAAAATCTCTTACGCCATCTGTTGGGCTCCACGACGTTTGCATTCATACTCCACAGTAGCTGCCAATAAGTGTTCGTGTTGCCAGGCTCTTGAAACTTGCATGCTCCGCTTCACTGCCTGCCACCCAAATTAAAGATATCAATTTAACTCCCCCAAACAGGTACCCCCTGTCTTCATGGCTATTCAAACTTTAAATCAAGCATATGGCTTATCAAGACTGAAGTTCACGACCAGTCTATGAATACCGATTACAAAAATTTGATCATGCTCAAGGTTATTTCCAAAAACTGGTGAAATGAAAACATCAGACAGAGAGAATGCAAAATCATTCCAGAATGATAAACATTTATCTCTACTGTAAAGGTTCTATGTGGCCTGTATTGATAAATGAACAGTACTATTTTGAATCTGAAGTTTCTCGCCTCGTAATTACAGCGATCCATAGTATCTGATGATCAGTAAAATGATAGAATAGAATTTTGCTAACCTCGCAAGTGATGGATGCCACTTCTCGCATAAGATTGATCTCTGAAGGCGACTTAACCCAACGTACTTGATGAGAATACCTGTTCAAGCTCCGCACTCTACCCTCTTGCAAAGCTGTTTGAAAAGCTGCTAGATCTGCCACCAATGGAGTAAGCGATCCTAAGTCGCAAAATATTGCTTTAGAACGTCCTAGTATTTCTGGTAAAACCTGTAAGCAACCCAATACCACCTTACAAGTTACTTTCAGTGCAATCAATAAGCTGTTATGACCTGTCGGACAAATGCCGGTTCAAAAATGGTACATTACTGGAAAGCTTTTGGGTGACACGCTTATCACACATATACCTTCGGAAGCGTTCGCAATGTATGAGTGGCGACGGCTCCGAACACACGACTGGCCTCCTCAGTTCCTGCTAATTTCCCTGCCCAGGTTTCCCTCTGTGCGAAGGCTGTAATCAGATCGCAAAGTATATCCAGATCAAACTCCTTACTTCAACGTCTATACCAGAACCATAAAACCTGTAAACCAATTCAAAATGAAATGCGTACATACACTTACAACTCGTTGAGGAATTCCCGTACCACAACTTGCAGAAAATCATCAGGATCTACAATACGTACATATGTACTCTTAAATAATAGAATACTTACTTCAAGGTCACGGTCAGGCATGAACATGCACAACTCTGCATGGTCATCAAGCACTGCAATTCCCCCTGGCTGTTGACATCCCGTATAATATAGATAGTCAGCATCTTGTCGAAACGGATACGGAACAACGTCCGTCATTTGTTTCACTGTAGCAGCTGACAGTATGACCATGCTCTCCGTGGGTAAACGGGATCGAAGTGCTGTTCTTCTGTCCACAAACTCTCGAAGACCGATGCCTGGAAAAAGCTCATCTCCTGACAGAAGCTGCCACCCTTGCCCAGATCCACGACACACTTACATTTCCACTCTCATTTTGTCCAGCAGTAAATACTGAATTTTGAAAACAATATGTGGTTTTCTCAAAATGGGCACATACCTCGGGATGTGACTTGGAGGTCGGCTGTCCCGCATCGTAGGGAGCCGTCCACTGCTGAGAATACCTTCGCAGAGTTGCAAAATAGTGGCCCTTCTCAGCACCGATTACGTGTGACTGCGATCATGGACAAATTAGGTCACACATGATAATCGCTCTTTTTGCACAGCTCTGTTCACTTCATCCTCTGGAAGAAAGCCATTTAAGCATGACAACAGAGAAAATTTGAAATGTTCCAGAATAAAATTCACCACCCGACCATACAGAACGAATAGCTCAAGTGCTTCTATCCTCACCCTGAGCCTCTCATGCTACTAATCTATACTCTCTCGAGATCCACAAATTGCTCCTCGACATTCCCAGGGCACTCTAATCATCTCCTTCATGCTTTGTGTTTGATCTATTCGGTAACTCATCTTATTTTCCAACAAAATGAAAGTGAAAATAACCTCCACGAAACGGCGCTACTTTTGTCTCTCTCCATAGTGGGTTGTTTCAAAAGCCCTAACTTCAAGGCGGCAAGCATGGATTGACGAATTGTCACATGCTCACACCTTAATAACACCACAATATTATGGAGTCTCATAATATGAAGATTAGACTATAGCAACTTTACAAACCAAAATTGAATCAAACCCTAAAATCTTGGAATCATAGACCTAAAACCCCGAACTCACCATATACACCGTTCTGCAACATACTCTCCACGGCACGGGAACCAATCGCCTCCACACCGCCATCGCAGTGCGAAAAATAAATCTTCACACACGTTTCCAATCACAGATCGAGAAATGTACACAAAATCCTCCAGAATTGCATTCACTGCAATTGGATTCCTTCCACAAATTGGATGACGATCCACGCTGCAGAAGAAGAAATCCAGCTAACCAAGCGAACTCCGGAATTAAATCTAAAAGGAGTCCACAGCCATTTCCTGAGATTTGCAATCAATTCCTGCGGCGCCTTGACCTCAATTGCTTACAAGCAACTGGAGCTCAATTGATTGCGAGCATCGCAGGGGAGCTTTACACTTTCATACTTGTGCCTTCGTTTTGTCTTGCGAAGCCAGGTTCATAGACTTGTGAAGTCGTTTCCTGAAATGTACTTCTGAAGACTGACTTTCAATCAAAATCGTTAGATTATAAATCCGGTGTGGTGCCGCCCACAATTTTTAGGATTTGGTAGAATTTCATGTTAGGTAACACCACCTAAATGCATCCAAATAAGGGTTTGAGCATGGTTCCTGTTGTTGAACTTTAAAAGCTTTAGTTGGGTTCTGATAGTAGTTGAAAAAGGATTCAAGATTTTCTTAAGATGCATTTCTTGGACTTTGGTCATGAATAAAACTATGAATTTCCAAATTGCTAAAAATAGATGTACTTGAAATTGCTTCTAGGCTCTCATTTATGAAGATTGTACATTTTAGGCATGAATCTTGATGGAATAGTTCTACAAACAAGTCACAATTAGGTGTTGTTACCTTAATGTTTTTGCAACTAATTGTGACCCTTTTATTTCTAAAACCAACCCTTACAAATTCTTATTTAATAAAATGTATTGCCACTATTTACAGGAAGACCCTAGATTTTATTTATAAAATTTCTATTTTAAGTTTTATAAAATTCATAGTCTATTCATAAAGTATCCTAAAATGCATATAAAGAGCATCTAGAATATATTCTTTTCTTACTTCTAATAAGATCTAACAAAAAAATTAAGCAATTTAACAATAATTAGGAACATTGCTTAGTTGCAACAAGCAATTGACCAATTAACCAATTAACACAATTAATACAATAACTAAGGTAAGAATATCCAAAACTAACAAACTAAGGAAATTGATATTGATTCACACTCTATTATAGTACTAATATGTACTATCAATCATTAATATTCTTGGTATTATAACTCTACATAAGTATGTCTAGTTGCAAAACTAATGCTTTCAAATTTTTATAAATAATTTAGAAACACCCAAAAGCATCCATGTTCTCATTCATGTATAGTAGAGTTCCCTAGAAATATCCTTGTAAAAAGTCATTGAATCACCCCCTTCCAGTCAAGTTTCTATTTCACGTCCACCTATGTGACAATTTTAATGGTCTAGGGAGTTGTCACTTTAAAAATTGATAGAAAATACATGCCATATCGGGGGGAAAAAATTGAAAATCTTTGATTTGCAATTGTTAATTCTACAAAAATATTTTTTCTAGTAAAAGATGCCTCACCTATGCTAAATTGCTTATATTGACAGTTTTGGGTGCTTTGACTATATGTAGAATTTTCAAATTCTAAAATAGATTCATTTCTATTTTAAAACCAAAAATTTGTCCTAAGTCAACCTCTATTCAAAATTTATGAAAAGCATTGTCTAAAGAATTTTCTAGAGTTTTCATCAAAATAGATTAATTTGATGAAGTTTTTTGACATTATTGTAGCTATGGAATAGGTTCAATATTTATAATATTTTAAAAAAGTTGTCAAATTTTTTGGAATTACTTGACCTTGTTTATTCAAATGTTTTTTCTATTGAAATTTTTTTTGGATTAATTCTATTTTCAGCATCTATCAAATTTCATTATCAATGAAAACAAATATTAATTTGAGATAGGTCAATCTTGTCCTTGAGTTCACAATAATATTGTACACTAAATAGGGGTATTAAGGAGACCAAAAAATTAAAGGGACTTATTGTGGAAAACTGTAGATGTTTGAAACATGATGTACATCCCCTAAATACTTCAGTAACTATTGATGTACAACAAAGGTAGATATTTATGTAGTGTGACATGTCAATTTTTTAGTATGGGTCCCCTTAAAATCCCTATTCAGTGTAGATGATTGCAAGAACTCCTCTTCAATTTTTTCCCCCCAATTTCACAGAAGGGTGGCTCTTTGGCCATACATTTTACATTATATCTATAGATGAGCTATTAAAGTACAATCAAACTTACTAAGGTAAATCTAAGTTTGGGACATTTGCATTCAAAAAATTCGTAACAAATAAGTAAGTGAAGAAATTGCAAATATTTAAATACGAAAATTGTAATATGTAAGGTATTGCAAACTTCTTCAAAAATTTGAAGCAAAATGAAATCATTTGTTCAAAAATTAATGAATCTCAAAATTTGTGACCATTAGATTTGATTTTGGATATTTTTCTAAAAGTGCTAAAAATAATTTTAAATTTATTTTTCCAATGCTCCTAAATCATAATATATCTTAGCATGCCTTTATAGATTGTACAAGATATCCTATCATAATTATTGTAAAAATTGACCTAAGTTGTACATTTGAAATATAATAAAAACTTGAAAATTATATTTGATACTTGTATGAATGAAATTTGAAGATTTTTCATCAATGAATCAAAGGCATCAAATCTTCTTCCCAATCTTTTTAACAATCCTACATAAGCCATTGCTAAATTAGAATTGCAATATGTTTTACATATGGTAGAACCACCTATGATCAACTAGGCCCCATAATCAATTCATAGGTAATGGTCAATTCAATAGACAGATGACTAATAAGTAACCTTTAGTTTCTTGGTTTTCAACCATCTTTTAGCCATCATTGTTATGACACAAGTGCTTCATTTTGAGAGGCAAATTAGTCTTTAAATGAGAAGTGATGGAAGAATCTATATATTGGGGATGGGTGTAGGCCAACTTTTGGCTTCTATAATTCATAACAATTTGAATTTAAGGAAAAAAATTCTGAAAATTTGACAATGCCCATCATTTCTATCTCTCTACAGGGCAAAAATTTAACATTGCCTTCTACTACTCCAAATCATGCACAAAATGCTTAAGTGGATGGTAATGGATGGTTCTACTATACATGTCATAAAGATAGAGCTAGTAATTAGTCAAATTTATATTTTGCAATCATACTTTCACTTTCCACCATTGATATTCAACAATGAATGGAGCTACTACTCTAAAATGGAGACTTTCTTACACATTGGATTATATCTATTGATCTTCAAATTTCTTGTACTTACATCAAAGAACATCTACAACTTAGAATGGCTTAATATTTTATTTACCATAGTTTGTACAATACTACTTATTATTACAATTCAAAGTGTATCACTATCCCAATATTTAATTTTGAAGCACTTAGTTTTATGAACTAAATTTTCTATTAGCTACCTTAGAACTCCATCACACAAAAAAATTAAAATGCATAAGAATCTAACTTACCAAAATAAAATGAATAAAATTGTTAAAAGGAAACATGAATTGATGGTCAATTTCATTAAAATGGCAGTATTCATATGCCATTTTTAGACTGCACAATAAAAGGAACATCTAAGACTATTATAGATTTCAGACTGTGCGGTCTAAACTATCTATGACATGTCTAGATTTCTAACATCTAGGATAAGTTTAGATTTCAAACCATGCCAAAGTAGTAAAATGGACCACCACTTTACTAGAATACCGCCAATTTACTCAAACATCGCCATTTTAATGAAATTGACCATATTGGTGGAAAACCTGTCTCTAAATTTAACTATATTAACAAAAAAATTTTAATAGGATTGAACCCCCACAAATTGTAATTTAATTATTATCACATAGATGGTCAATTTCATCAAAATGGCGGCATTCTATGTGCCATTTTTTAGAAGGGACATCTAGGGAAGGTAAAGATTCTTGATATCTAGGATGCTTATAGATTTTAGAAATCTATCACTAATATAGATTTCAGACCACATAGTCTAAACTATCTATGACTTATATAGATTTCAGATATCTATGACGAATACAGATTTATAACATCTAGGACAGTTCTAGATTTTAGACCGCACAGTCTAAACTCTAAAAGTGTCAAAATAGTGGAATGGCCTGCCAATTTAATAGAATTCTACCATTTTTATGAAATTGACCATATAGCTCTAGAGTTCCTATCATTAAATCATGTACACCTACTCCTAGTAATCTTGTGATAAAAGACATTGATTACTTTGTTTGCCATAGAGACTCCATATTGGTTTCCATATAAACATCCCTTCAATTTTTCTCAATGGAGATGCACATGAAGTGAACAAATAACCTCCCCATGCAGGTAGAGTGCTTCTATGTAACAAATTCATATGCATCACCATCAAGGAAAGTAGAAGTGAAGTTTGAACTTAAGACTCCCCCATCTTGGAGTTTACAACTTGGAACATGCTTGACATAAATCTCTGTTTGAGGATGTTGTCTTCCCATAACAAGCTTTTCTTCAACTTTGCTTGATGGTAATGCATATGAATTTGAAGGAATAGGCATTCTTGTACAGAATGCTTCCGGTATAACAAATTCAGATGCATTACCATCAAGGAAAGGTGAAGTGAAGCTTGGACTTGAGAATCTTCCATTTTGAAGCCCGTTTTGAAGACAACGGTGTGAACCACGTTTGCCTTGAATCTCGCTTTGAGGTCGTCTTCTTTCCATATCAAACTTTTCTTTCAACTGTCCTTGATGGTAATACACATGAATTCAAAGAAAAAGCCTCCTTTGACAGAGAGTGTTTCTCTATATCAAATTCGTATGCATCACCATCAAGGAAAGGTGAAGTGAAGCTTGGACTTGAGACATTGATTCTCCCATACAAAAATTTGCAAAACAGGCTTGCACTGAATCTCGGTTTGTGGATGTCTCCTTTCTTCCATATCAAACTTTCCTTCCACTGTCTTTGATGGAGATGCACATGAATTTGAACAGATAACCTCCCCTCGAAGAGTGCTTCTCCGAAACAAAATCAGGTACATCACCATCAAGGAAAGTGGAAGAGAATTTTGGGCTTGAGATTCGCTCTTCTTGTCGATTGAAACGTGCTTCATTTGAACAATGCAAACCCAAAGGCAACCCAATCAAAGCACTGGATCACGATCTATTCTCAATGACACAACAATGGACTTCCAAATTGGCTGATGACTCTCCAGCAACACCCAGTACGCATCGAAAGCATTCCTTCAGTTCTTCACGAGAAATCAAACGAAGACAAAGCTAACTAGCAGCATGGCCGATGTACCTGATCGAGGTACATTCACAGAGATATAGCAAATAAACGACATAACCCTCTAACAGTATAATTACAGAATGAGCAAGACGGGGCCATTTACAGGAAGCTAATGCGATCTAGAAGCATGGCCAACTAACCTGAACTGATCAAGGCACATTCATACCACTATACTAACTATATATACCAATTGAATGACATAAAAATCTGACTCTTGTGCAGGGAAAGATCTAGAGATACCAACGTATATTTACAGAATGAGCAAGACAGATCCATTTACGTACAAGAAGCTAGAAACGGATGTTTCGTTAAAATGGCGGCATTCCACAAAATTGGCACTTTTACGTTTAGACCATGCGGTCTGAAATGTATACCGGTCCTAGAAAATGAATGGAGAAATGGCGTACGAATACGCCATTTTATCGAAATATCCGTTTACAGGACCATTCACATGAAGCTGAAGCTCTCTTTCTAGCAGCATGGCCAACTAGCTAACCTGAACTGATCAAGGCACACTACACCAACTACATATTTATGTACACCAAATGAACGACATAAAAATCTGACTGACTCTTATGCACTGAAAGATCTAGAGATACCAACGTACAATTACAGATCGAATGCGCAAGACAGAGCCATTTACAGGAAGCTAAAGGTTAGCTCGATCTCAATCTAGCAGCATGGCCAACTAACTTTAACTGATCAAGGTACATTCGTACCAAGCATCAACTACATATACTAAATAAAAGACATGATAACAATCTGACTCTTATGCGGGGAAAGATCTAGAGATACCAGCATATAATTACAGATCGAATGAGCAAGACAGAGCCATTTACAGGATGCTAAAGCTCGATCTCTCTGTAACAGCATGGCCAACTAATTAACTTGAACTGATCAAGATACATCCATACCACTACACCAACTACATAATATACCAAATAAGCGACATAACAATCTGACTCCTACGCAGGGCAAGAGATACCAACGTTGATATATATTTACAGAATGAGCAAGATAGATCGACGACAACTGAAGCTAGAATGACAGACAGACAGAGCCTTTGACAAGCAATTGAAGGAGCAGCTAATTAAGCCCTCACTGGGGCTCAAAGTTCGAGGATCCAGCTGGAGACTGATCGATCGACTGCCAATGTGGGGCGGGATCCATCCTGTTGATGGAATGTGGAGGAATGAGTTTGTGAATGTCCACATTTATGCTGGCTGTGAATCGGAATACGAACCATGTGGAATGCCGAGGAATGCCGAGTAGCGACAATTGGTCCGGACCAAGAGCTCCCGTAAGTCAACTGAACTGAGTGGGGGGCCCGTCGTCGGTAGGAACGCGGCGGTCCTAATAAGGAAGGGAGACCTCGAAGACGGGAACGCGGAGTACGGTCCCAAGTCGACGTGGACGGACGCGCTTCCGATTGGGGTCCCGGCTTCCTGCACGAGATGCCTCGCAGTCAACAGCTCAACGCAGTTCAGGGCAGGTTGTTTTATTTGGGGGTTTTGGAGAAGTGCTACAGTGGGAACATTTAAGAAAAGGATGTGGCCAAATATTTTAGTATTCATGTATATTTTGGTTTGGATAGAACTATCTTTTCATCCACATATTTAGATGAGTTTCATTTAAAATTGGAAATTTCATCCAAATTATTTTCAAAATATTTGGAACAACTTGGCATTATCATCCAATTTTTCTTCAGAATTTTCTTGTAGGCTTGATGCTCTCCAATTATTTTTGGTGTTTTTAGGCATTGAAAATGCCTAAAAACAACCCTTGGTTTAAGGGGTTTTTTTCATTTATTTTAGGTAGTGGAGCAAGTGATCATCACTAGAATGATTGAAGTATTTACATCTACCAAAATGGATGAAACATGCAATATATCCCTAAAAAGTTATTTATTCAATTCAAAGAGTGTACATACATTCATCCAAAATAGAGTGATTTTGTCCCAAGATTTGCTAGCATTTTGCAATTTCATCCACTCAAAAAGGAAGAATATCTTGTCAAATATTTCCTATAAAAAATTTGGCATTTGCTTATTAGCAAAAATTTGCTAAAGAAAACCCTTTTATGCATTTGCTATCGGCCCTCTTGCTAACTATCCTAACATGGGGATTTTTATTTCCTTGATTTTTGGTAGTGACACTGATTTTGAGCCCTCACACCAAATAAATTTTTTTTTAGTGAATTTTAGCCAAAATCTTATCTATTTTTGGCACTCTCTTCTTTATAACCAAGGAAAATGTTTGAAAAAATGAAAGAAATCATCAAATCCTTATCCAAAGAATTTTAGATTTGTTAATATTAAGAATAGATAATTTTGTGAATGAATGTACACATGTGAATGATTATTTTCATCTTTTCCTTACTTGGTTACATTCTAGGGTATAGGTCTTTCTACCACCAAATAAACAAAACAAAAATGGTTGCCTTAGTGCACGAATAATGAAATTTAATTTGAACCACACTAATTGATTTTGAAATGATGTAACTTTTTACACTTGGTAAATTTCATCATTATCGTAGTAGAACATAAATTAGTGTGGACCAACGATTTTCTTCTTTACAAATTTTTGCCGATATCTTAACTAGATTTTTCGGTGACTAACTTTATACAAAAGGGGGGAAAAGTAGATGATGTTGCTAAGAAAATCATTGAGAAGTGTAATGTTCACTAGATTTTGGATGAAGTTTAGTAATCTTAGGAAATACTATGGATGAAAGTATATTAGTGATGGATGGATGAACAAAATTGGCTGGCATATGTAACCAACTTGCATTCAACTGTGCATGCCATGCCACTATGAAAACAAAGATTTACTAAGGTAGACATGTTCCACTATATTAAAAGTTGAATTCTGTGTCATTGATATTTTTGATAAATTAATGTCACACACAATAAAGAGCAAATTATTGTAGTGACTAGTGAGAGCCCAAATAAGTGTCTTTGAATGTAAGATTTGTGTAAAAAAAAAATTTCTTATAGAGATTAGTATAACAATGTACTACCTTAATATCTAATGTTATTATTCTATAAATAGAGTGTCCTCATTCTCCTAAAATTTTTTAAACATTAATTTCCTTTTTTGAAGTTATAATTAGCTATTGAGGTTTGAATTTTGACTAGATTCTATGTGCAAATTAAAATTTTGGATGTAGGCTTTTGCGACAAATCCAAGATATTATAGTTTACATACACTTATACAAACAAGGTCATGTTGTGCACTAAGTTAAAATGTGAGAGCATGGTTTTAAAGGCCAATATGAGCACCTTAGAGGTATTCCATATGCACATGGGCCTTTGGAATCATGCTTTTGCACCACAATTTGGTACTTAGTTTTCTATTACCTCCTCTTTATAGTACCCCTTAATTATAAATTAATCAAAATATGGAATTTTTTATCTAGAAAGAAAGTCTTGAGTGGCTTGCAACTTAAATTGAATACCCAAGCAAATATTCTCGAAAAGGATATTACTTATTTCTTTAGATCCTAGGCATTCCATTGTTAATGTTTCTTGAGGTGGCTCTTTTGCCTTTCCCAATATGTAGAGAAACTCCTTGGTAATAGTCACTTGTTAAGCCACTCAAACATTGCAAGTTAACCCTTAAAGGACATGACCCTGTAACCAAGGTAGTCACCAAAACTACTCCATTTATTAGACTAGGAGGTGCATTTTTTGTTTCTACAATGAATAGTGTTGTCATCCATCAACCACTTTTTGGCCTTGGCATCCTTTAAGGGTTAAACTATAGTCATTTCTAGATATTCAAGGGAGAGATATACCTCCTAGTACCCTATGATGTGCAGGGGATATAATCCATCAATTATACAATTTTATGGATGTATGGAATTGCTCTTACAAAGAATGTTGTGCCATTTATCCTGAGTGTAATTATTTGCCTCTAACTTCAATAGGGCAATCATAATAAATTGTGGATATATTTAATCCCTAAAAGACCAATATTCCTTTGGAGGGTCTCTTGAAGGTTAGGGCAGGTTCCTATGATCTAGATTTTGGGCATGATTTTTTTTTTAAATTTTGAAGATAGAAAAAAACATTAGCTTTGTGAGAATATTATTTTTAATTCAATTGGTACTTGAGATTAAAAGCTATGCTACCCAAAGCTCAAAATGGAGGTTGCCAAGTAACACAAAAAAATTGCAGATATTCAAAATTCAAATTTTAAATTTTGCTTATCATAGAAGATGTTCTTGTCAACATAGAAATTTTTAAGTTTGATTCATTTTATTTTGACTAATGATGAGAAAGTTATGGAGAATCTTGATTTTCAAACAATCAAAGCATATACTTCAAAAAAATAACTTGTAGGATCCATTTTTAAACTCAAATTTTATAATTTTTCAAGAAAAAAAGTTCCAAATGGTATAGAAATCTTGCTAGAACAAACTCACAATTGGGATCATTGTATTTTCATTCCATCTTAGAGCTATTAACACTTTAATTTCTTCTACTATCTCACACTTGATTCTATTTAACAATTTGTCAAAGAAAGAAATTCAAATTTTTTTCTCATGAATTTTTTTCACAAGAATATCAAACCAATTCATAATATATGTTTTTTAAATTCAAAATCTATTTTTAAATTTTTTTTAAGTTAAGAAGATTCAAAGTGCTAAATAAACAAGGTTTAAGAAAAAACACTTTTTACCCTTTCAACGCAAATATCTTGCAAATTACAAGGTGAAAGTTTCTAAAATTTCTTCCATACAATATCATACTAGTTAATTGCAAGATCCTATAATTAGATTTGCAAAAATAAAAGAGTTTTAAGAACTTTGCACTTTGCAATTATAGATATGGTAGTTTTGTGGTTTTTTTGACAAAATAAAGGCTTTCGTCCTTTAGGTGTTAACAATGATTCTCTGAGTTTGTTGAAGCATCACCCAATTGTCTAGCCAAGTAGGAAAACTTCATTAAATACTCGAAAGGAATGTCACCAAGCCAATAGTGGGCATCAATCGAGTTGCTTGGAGTAAAAAAATTGGCCAATTCTGCCTTCCTTAGTCCCTAAATGTCCAAAGTCTTTTTTGAGCTTCTTGGAATTTGCTTTAAATTGATCAAAAAGCCAATATTTTTATGTGTTATCATATTTTTAAGTGTTATCAATTTTTTTGGAATTGTAACGATAAAAATTTCAAACTAGACATATTAGAGATCACATGTGAAAAGAAAACACAAAAATATCACTTATGGATTGAAAGATTCTTATGTTAGTTGATCATGAGGGTGTTAAAATTGTGAAAGTAATTTGAAGTCTTTCAATCCTCTTTTCACATGTCAAATCTAAAAAATTGGTCACCAAAAAATTAGTCACAAGTAAAAGGGCATATCATACATGACCCCAATCAATTTATGGTTTTTCAAAATCTACCCTCTAAATTTATTTTTTAAAGAATTTCTAATATGATTTTTTCTCCAAGATCTAGTATATTTGAGGCTCATTTCCAAGGACCCTCAACATAAGAAAATCAAGATTTGCAATCATTTTGAGGACACCCATACACCAAATCTTGAATAGAAAAATCACAATCATTCATTTTCAAAATCATATTTTTGATGCTAAAACTAGACTTTAAAAAGAATTTGAACAAATATAAACTACTAAAAATAATAACTTAGTTGGGTTTTATTTAACTTCAAAGTATTGTCAAACACCAAAATTTGGTGCCTTGAGCATTGAGGGATTAAGGGCCACTTCACACTATGGCACAAGGTCGAGAGTCCGTCGATTTTAGCCAATGAGATTGTAGAAACCCAAGAGTTTGGCCTCTTGAGCCTTCACACAAGGAGGCACAACCCAAAGTCCGTCGCCTACTTGGCTGCCTACATGGCACCCAAACACCTACATGGCGACGGACTCTTGATTAAAGTTTGGGTCTCCATTTCTAGCCAACCCAAACTCTAATCGAGAGTCCGTCAAGTTTTTTTCAAAATCTGACAAAATCTGAGCCATTAGATTTATTTGTTTATTAGTTTATTAGATTTATTTGTTTATTTGTGTCCCCATTGGGGTTTGAACCCTAGTCTCCACCATTACAATGGGGAGTCTTTGCATTCTATGAACCTACTTCCCTTCAATGTTTAATGCCACCTTTTTATTCCATTTATATCCTTCATATTCCTTGTTTAATGATGAGACCATGTGCTGTAATTATTTTTCCAAGGTCATTTTTGACTCCTTTCTCATGTTTTTTAACCTTTTGCTTGAAAAAATTGTCTCATGGGTGACAATTTACTGAAAATTTCAGAAATTGGATGGATTAGAAGTTTAAAAAATGGAATAGGTTTGGACTTTGGGCTTGGACTTTGGACTTTGGCCTTTGGAGACTTCACACTATGGCCGGCCAAAGGCTCCAATTCCTAGTTTTTTTGGCTTATTTATTGCTCGTTTCCTTGGACTCTCACCAAAATTTGGCCACTCAATCCCACGGCCTCTCGACTTGGACAGCCATAGTGTGAAGAGGCCCTAAAGGAGAGCCACTTCAGAGGGTCCTCCAAAACCTGGGTTTTCTCAAAAACCTAACTTACCACCAAAGGCAAGATTTTGAGAAAACCCAAGTTTCAGAGGACCCTATTGAGTGGCTCTTCTAGAAGGAAGGCCAAAACCCAGTTTTTGTACGAACTGACCCTGACACCCCCCTAATCGCAAATAGGTTTTACGCAAGTTCGGAGTGCTTCACAACTCTGACTCCCGTAATGTAAGCTTAATTGTAATTGTGCGCGACTTACAATGAGATGGAGAATAATTTTGCAGCACAAGTGGCATTGCGGTGGCATGCATTTCGGTGGCATGCAACTGAACAACAGTGCTTACATATAAGTCAAAGAGATCAATGCTCGCCGCAGCTTTCGGAACCTCACCCTTTGAGGGTAATTCAACGCTGCAAATTGTCCTTTCGCCCAGCTGGAATTAACCTGGGCACACGGTTTGGTGCGACATATCGTATAATTTGATATCATTCAGCCACTTGGGTCGTCCAAGTGGTGGTAATTCAAGTACTAATCGGTAGGAGTTAGATGACCTGTAGCCATCAAATGGCTGATTGAGAAACTCTCTGGTCGATGGTTTATCAAACACAAACTGATGGCCCACATAAACAAACCCAAAGTTGATGTGCGATTTCAAATGAAAGGACGAGTGCAAAATGTGTACTGTACGACACCTTCGGGAATAACACAGCCAAAGACGAGTAACGGTGACTAGGTTCAGTGCTCGCTCACATGCATGGAATCGATGAGCCTCCGTGAAATAGAAAATCACTTCTCCTCCAGATATATTACAACTGACATTTGTCATCAATGTATAAATTTAAATCATTTGAAAACCTGACCACAGTTGAGAAACACATACCACGTATCCATGATTGCCTTGTGTGCCAGACTCTGTTTCCTTGCTCACTCTTATTAACCTGGAAAATCCTTGAGGACTGCAGGACCCTTCCCTGCTTTCTGGAGGATCCTTAAAGATCAGTATCCTGCTTATCGTGATACTTCATATCTTTCATTCCTTCAGTTGTTTCCTATTATAAAGAGAACGGCATTCTGGCTTTCGCAAAAGACTGCTAAAATGAGATGTTATATCCGTAAATGACTACATCGTCCTCGTCCCCATACTGCCGCTCTTACCTCCAGAAGATGATGTGGATGAAGACGATGAAGGAGTTTCCTGCGTACGAGGTCGCTTATGCCTTTCCATCTTCTTATGTTCGTCAACCTTAGCTTTTGGAAAAGAATCTTGCAATATACCCTTGAGCTCCGCAAAATGTCTCTTTTTCAGCAGCTGCTCCTCAATGTTACCCTCATCGTTAGGCTCAACG
This sequence comes from Straminergon stramineum, assembly GCA_963920665.1. Classification (NCBI taxonomy): domain Eukaryota; kingdom Viridiplantae; phylum Streptophyta; class Bryopsida; order Hypnales; family Calliergonaceae; genus Straminergon; species Straminergon stramineum. The sequence continues at coordinate 18,612,279 of OY987264.1, forward strand.
TAATCGTCATCAAGCACATACTTGTCGATGACTGCCGCGTAGCATGGAAAACATTTGCGTCCCGTTTCAACTGTACAGCTAACACACAACAGAATAAGTGACAGGGGAAGATAAGCAAGAAAAACGAGGTATAATCATAAACGCGGAGTCCAGATCAAAACTTACCAAACAAACTATTCCGTTGCTGAAGTCCCCTTTTAGTCATACTTTCCGTTACATCTCAGTTATAGAATGAACCCGAAAGCAAAAGAACAGAGCTAAGAGGAGACATTCCATGAAGACCCGGTTCGAAGTACAACCAAATTTGACAAGGAAATTTAATTAAGCCAGCAAACCTTTGTAAGTTCCCAGAAAGAGAAGGCTACATTATTAAAGGAAAGTAACTTACCAGCTTTCCGCAAAGCATCACACCTTTGTCGTAGTGATTCCAATCGACCTTTAGAATGATCTCCTACAGCAACACCAACCAAGCCTGCCATTCTCTTTGCTGGATCTTCGTTTAGGTCTACGGACGGTTTCCTTCTTCTGCTTGCAATTCCTGATCCGGAAGGTTTCATATGAACCCCGGTGAACGCAGCGTATGAATCTAGATGGGAGATACCCATCACGATATCCGCTTCCCGTGGATACAACAACCTCGCTAACGCCACTGCAGGAAATGAAGGGTATGGCGTCCACGTTAACAAATATGGCTAACATAACAAATATGGCTAACATTTCCCGTTTACTTGATTTGTCACCTATTGTACTCTCGCATTCTGCCGATCGCCGGTGCAACAAGTATTTTCAAAAAATCTGAGCAGAAAGTTTACCTCGATTCTCGAGATAAAGCAACTGTGACATAAGTTCCTCCTCAGTAGACGGCAGAGATAGCATGGCTGTAGCAGACTTCGGGACAATTATAGTGTGCTTCTTTTCAGCCTGTTCCAGGATAGTGATGCAGATGCGTTCATTTTCTTCCTCCTCCCCATCCAAATTTGTTTTCTTAGCCAGACGTCGCGAGAGATCAAGAGCTGTTTGGTTCTTCGCCGTGAGAGCCTTCAGCTGTGCACCCTTTTCTAGGAGATTTGCGATCGCCTGTGGCTCCCTCCTCCAAGCAGCCACATGAAGAACTGTCATATCCCTCTCATTGCGTACGTTTGTATCTGCAGAAAGCTGAGATTATGAATCCATTTCGACGATTTAAAAAAAATTTACGGTGCTTTTGTAAGATCGAAAAACATGGAAACACTACAGAATTCTCGACATTTGTTAGCAAAAGATCATCAAAATGCCAATCACAATTATACAGAATACTTTACCTGCAATATTCAGCTCCAGCAAGTGTGACAAAGTCCTGGGATGACAATATGCGGCAGCATAATGGAGCCCATGTGCTCCGTCTAAATCTAGCTTTTTCTCATCAACCAACATCCGCACCAATTCTACATCGTCCGAGTCTAGTGCCCTGTTCAAAAATAATCATTCTCAATAAAAAGCTCTAGGAAATGCAAAGGACATATGAAAGGAAAACATATTAAATGCAGCTGCTCATTCTGTCATTCTTCACTAGAGACGAACACAATGCTGCTGAATTCAGATTCTGATTACGGCTCCCGTCTTCTCGCGGGCTTATAAAAGCATTGCGTAAATAAAGACCTAAAGGAACCAAAAATCTACCAGGCCAACTATCTGATCTAGTGCTTACAGACGGTTACCAAACGATCAAGCATTGATGTGCAATATTGCAATTTAAACTGTGATCTCTTAACACATAAAATGCCCACATGAAAAAGTACTGAAAAGGTGCGACTATTGCTGAAGTTCTAACAGGGGTACATGCAAATTGTGCGCCAAAGAAAATGACATTGCCTGTGTATTCTTTTGCATTGCATCTCTTGTAACGGCGCCAGATGAGATACGTTAAGTCCCAACTCCACTCGCAACTTTCTCACTTCCTCCAGAGATGCTCCAGAGAACTCCTTGTCTAGTGTTACATTATCAAGTGTTGAAGAGGCTAATGCCGCTAAGCATACCGATTGCAACTGAGAGCACTCGTTGGTAGAAGCTGATCGATGAACACGCAGCATATCTTCCACTTCCAACTTTCCCATATTATCTATAAGGTATTGCTGCAAAACGCTAAATACGCATCAATACTCTTTTTACTGTAGTAATGCACAGTGAGCATTCAAATTCCATCTCTGTACATTCGCACACGCCCTTCACAATTAGCATTTGAATCCAGATATTTGATTAAGATAGATTCCCGTTCCGAGCTCAGAGTATCCTGAATGTCTTCTGAAATTCTAACATGTGATGGTATCAAACTAGCATTGCTACTCAAGCTCATTCGAATACACACGGGCCAGACCTAGGGTTCATGATTTGCCAATAAGTCTCAATTCTCAATCAACTTCTTCCAAAAACCCTGAAACCTGAAGAACGCATTCAAGCAGAATTGCACAAGCAAGAAAATGCAATAATAATGTCATGTGGTCCGCCAAAGCTATACCTCCGCCATAGTCTTCACTTCTGGTAAACACAACAGCAAAGAAGCGCACAGAATCTCCAAAACATAGTCAATAGCAGGACGACAAGTCAAGTGCGCACAGGCGGCGTCGTAACACGCAATTCTCGCAGGACAGGGTTCTAATTTCCCACCATAAACATACCGCATCACCGCCATAAAAGCATCGTATCCTATCTTTCCCCGGTCCACAACACTGCTAAGCTCCAGCTCCAACTTCGCGTTTCCACTTTGATCCAATTCCCTAATCGCCTGACGCAATCCCGAGCAGCGAGCTCCCAGAATACACCGATGCACCGCCACTCGTTTCCCCTCCACAACAACGTTAAGATCACTATACTCCTCGTCCGGCGTTTCAATGAGAGATTCAAGATCAGCGCCTAGTTTCTTCAAGAAGCTTTCGCGAACAATCTCTCCACTGCGGCCACTTCCACTTCCACGACCACGACCACCGTCCTCCTGGAGGGAAAGTCTGAGATCCGCCATAGCCGAAAAAAACACTCCACGACTTCCCCTGTCTCAACTACCGCTCCATAGGGTTCAAGAAACGCTCTCCACAAGAAAATGACTACAAAAGCATTGAAAAAATCTCCAATGGCAGCAAATCACAATCTCGAACCGAAGTCGAACACATTGTCGCGAAGAGCGGCAGTGCGGATCTAATTAGCTTGATGAGTTGAAAGCCGAAGGAAATTTGTACAGGAAGGGAAGTGATGCGTGTGGATTTGTGTTCCGGCAACCCAAAACAAAGCTGCGAGGGCAGACATTAATTGGAATGGGGAAAACAGGGGAATCTAAAGAGGCTTCAAAAGTAAACTGGCAGGGGCGTAGAGCACCTGTGCAGGACGCTGATGTTGCAGATTCCACCGACGTGGTTTGCAACGAACGACCGGATTAACGAAAAACTTACAGTAAGATAGAACTTCTGTAGAGTGAACTTCTGTAAGTCAATAACCTCTCTAAAGTAATACGGAGTATTATTCCTTTGGTCCCTGTCTGGAATCATTGAAGATGTACAAAATAAGTAAAGAAATGGAAATCTTTCAAATGTCACAGTCCATCTCTAAGGTAAAGTAAGAACCTTTCTGATATTCTTCTCTAGTCCTACGGCTATTACCTCATAGAAATTCTACTATATTCTCTACTGACCTAGAGCTCTTCTGGTCAGATTTTCACAAAGGTTAACCCTGTAAGGACAGGTTGGTCACCATGGAAATCTTCTTTTCTGAAACAGTGTGAATCATCTATTTTAAAATAAACAAAAGTAATCATTGCAGGTCATACTACTGTGCAAGACCTCCCCTTTTTTGCAAAAAATCCCTAGGATGAACAATCACACTTTTGTCTCATATGGGAGAGTTCTCTGTCATCCATTAGACCACTCTGGTCTTCGGCGTCCTTATAGGGTTAAGGTAACTAGACCTAAAACAAACCATTCCTCACTATTGATCCCTATTTTTGAAAGGAAACTCAATAGGGAGGATACTCGAAATGGTGTACATTACAAGGACAATTGTAAGGTGAAGTTAAGGGCCATTTTGAGAAGTGTGCAATTCTATTTTTAGTATTGTGGAAGTGGCAACCTTACAGTGGTTGATTTTCGGTATACCTTTTGTTGTTATAACTTCTTCTCTATGACATGTTTCAATACTACTAGTGTAATTTCTTGATGTGTATCAAATGGATTTTGGCATCACCTACATAACACCTTTAGCATCCTACACCTTGCATCTTTGAAAACTTGTAACTAATTCACAATGTGTCCCAAAAGTATGGAACCACATGCATTTTGATTCATAATCCTTCACCAACATGTGTTGCAAAAACTATTGTTCATTTTCTAGAGCATATTGATCATACCACATAGATTATTTGTGTCATTTTAGGTGTAGTTACTCTAGCTCCAATTTGAAAGACCTACTCACATAAATGAAGTGTACGTTTGGAATGGCTAAACTCTTTAAGCATTATGAATTGAAATGATTCCATCTATAACCCCTAAGTACTCAAGTAACCATTTGGGAGTTGTTGCCCGACTTTGGGCAACTTTTTCGAGTGGAGGAAAAAAAAATTCAATTTATTTTTTATTTTCAAAGATTGGATTGGATTTCTATATTTCTATCCAAAACTCAGATAGCAACGGTCAAAGAAAAATTATAAGAGAAATAGCACAAAGTTTTTTAGATTTGCCTAGTGTTGAAAAAATTCCTATTTAGGAAAAGTGTTGGCGATTGTTCTCATTACTAGATCCTATTCATTTTTTTACAAATCAATAGAAAATACAATTTTAACCAATCAAAAAAAACATTGAAATACTAAAGAAAAAAATTGTATTTTGGATGAATTTTTGAAGATATATGCCCAAAATTCATTTGAGGGGAATCTAAAAATAGTTTTATAATTTTGACTATACATAAATTTTCTACTTTTCGTGCTTCACATTATCTTCATTGATGCAAACTTCAAAAAAGTTATAGAAGTTATATTTTATAATACATTTGTGTTTTGTTTGAACCTCTTGGGCTTTTAGGGCATTAGATGTTTTTCAGTAGCACTAAAGGGCCATTTTAGGCTGGTTCCCCATCCTAGGAACCAACTAGTTCTAGCCAAAATTAGAAAATATGAAAAAAATTTAAATTGAAAAAAAACCTTATGTATATATTATCTAACTTGGAGAACTTTGGCCATGTTAGCCAATTGTTGTGGCTTAGTTCCCACAGTCCCAGAATCTATGGGAACTTGCACGAACTCATGGCCCTTTACAGTAGGTGGATTTCATCTAATGGCTAATTCTATCCATTGCCTCAATAACTCATTATTAGAGGGTTGTTCTTACTAAATCAAGAAAAATTATATTTAAATCAATTTCACAATCTATACATTAATCATGTACCATTTTGTCACTATATGTACATGAAATTGTTTCATTTTGTTCTTAATACCAATGAAATTTAATGTTTTTACTAAAAATATTCATGAAGCATTCAATGATTTTCACCAATCACACACTATAAGCACAATTTGATCATGAATTTGGTGCACGATTTTGAATCTTTTACCATCCTTATAATGTATTTGCACAACTTAACCTTCAAAGTATATTTCATGTTTGTCTTTGATCAAATTTCCTCAATAATCTACGTTAAAATATACATTATAAAAATTTATATTTTTTCCATATAAAAATACATATCCAAAATTGAACTTCATTTTTCTATAATTACAATCATTATGAATAATTGTATATGGGTTTGTTTGAAGTAATGTATTTATAAAATAATTACAAAAATGATTAAATTAGTATGATATTTTCAAAAAAATTGGAGATCATAGTGATAATAATTATAGTGTAATTGATGTACTCTTTGAGCTCATACCAAGAGAAATTCCATAGAAAGAGTTCCAGGGTGGTGGATTTTAAGCTTTCAAGATGCCACCTTCAATGTGTCACAAATTTTTTTTAATTTTTCAGAAAATAGAAGATGGACTAAAAAGGTAGATTCTTGGAGCTACATTATTTAATGAAGCTTTAAAACATTTACTATGGAAAACTAAATGAAAATCAAGGTTCAACTTTTTAAAAGCTCCTCAAGCTTGCAATGTCTTTTAATCCCTAATGACCCAAGAAACCATTTTTTTGTGCTATCTATCTTTTTTGAGAATCCCCTTCTCAAACTTTTCATTTTTTAATATCAAAATGATTCCTAAGAAATATATATCACATTATGAATCTAATAGTGGTAGTTTCATCAAATTTTGAGTTAAACTCTGCCTTGTGGAATTTTTTAAGTTGAGTGGTGTAGTGTAGTTCACATCTCATTTTGGGAGGTTCAATTTGAACATGGACCAAAAAGTCAACAATCTAATGTGATAGTTGACACCACAAAAAGGACAAATCCACCTCAAAAAGGCCAGATTCAAAGAGCTCTAGGAGAAAACAAGTGTCCCATTCTTGTTTTTCTTAAAAACACTAACTTACTCTCATTTAAGTGACCACCATACACTGCAAGTTCTACCATGAATTGAAAAGTGCTCGGACTATTGTAATATTTTTAGATGAGCATTTTCAACTCCTTTGTCTTCCACTAAGCACAAAAGGTGATCATTTCAAAATATTTTGACTAAGATACCTTCTCACTCCTTCAAAAGACAGTGCTCTATTTTTAAATTTTTTTCTATTGATCCAAATAAAACTTCAAACTGATTTATCTACTAAACTATGTAGTCAATTAATCTAAATTTTTTTAAGGTGCTCAGTCTCAAAATGAACTTCAAGATCCTTATAGTTACATTCTAACTAATCTCAAGAAAATATGAGCAAATAAATCGCTCAAGTTCTTGATAGTTAGTTTTAGACCATTTTGAAAATACACTTGCCCCTTGGGTAATTAGGGTTTAAGCACAATTTGATCATGAATTTGGTGCACAATTGTAAATTTCTTACCATCCTTAACCCTTAAAGGACAAAGTGGTGACCATGGAAATCATCCCTTTTAGAACTATGTGACATCATCTACTTTAAAAAAAATGAAATATTCATTGGAGGTCAAACTACTATCCAAGAACTCTCCTTTTAGTACAGAATTCCAAAGATGATCAATTGCACTTTTGTCCTACATAGGAAGATTTTTGACATTCATCAAACAAAAAATGTCTTAAGCATCATTGAAGGGTTAAGATATAGTAGCTTATGACCTATTTCCAACCACTTAAGGAATTGAACATAGTTGCAAGATAAGTTTGGTGAGGGAAAAAATTTCCTCATGCAATAAAATAGATCTCAAAAGGATTTGAAATTTTTATACATTTTTTTCCTCAAAGAAAAAAAATTCTCATGAATTTTTTTCGTGAAGATTTTGTGAAACCTACTCTTGTTGTATAGGTCATCAATCCATTTCTGACCATAGTTTGGTTACAAAATCGATGTAGGGTAATGATTGCGATTTTCAATGTACATGTTGCGATCATTCTATGCTTTTCAATGTACACTTCTTGGACATTAATTATGTTGTTCATGATGGTCTTGCTCTACCTAAGTTGTCACCAAAACCATAAATTAGCCTAGACTCCAAAAATGGGGGAGTAGCGATCCCCAAACTGGCTAAATTTCGCTTGTTTGCTACTTAATTTCTTCATGTCCTCAGTGTTAAATTCAAAAAAGTCTTCCAAAAAAATGAACATTTGTCTAATTTCTCTAAACCCGTTCTAGGATCACTATGAGGGAGTAGTTGAGAATGCATTGGCTACGTTGAACTTAACCCTTAAACTTCGACACAAACATTTTGTGTCCGATGGATGACAAGGAATTCTCCCATGTAGGATAGTAGTGCAACTATTCATCCTCGAAATTAGGGGTGGAAAGGGAAGATCTTCTACAATAGTTTGACCTCCAATGGATATTTTTGTTTTTTTTAAAGTAGATGGTGTCACGCGGTTCCAAAAGCCATGATTTCCACGGTCACCAGTCCGTCCGTCCTTCAAGGGCTAAGTTATTGTGCTTGCTTGTGGAAGTTTCAGCCGGGTTTTGTGATTTTTTTTGAAATTCTCGTGATCTCTGAACAACTGACATTGGCAAATTCTACTCTACGTTAGCCAGTACTTAAACTGGAAAGGGGAGATCTTCTATAGTAGTTTGACTCTCAATGAGTATTTTTTATTTTTTTTAAAGTAGATGATGTCACATAGTTCCAAAATACCTGATTTCCACATTCACCAACCCAACGTTCAAGGGTTACATATCGAAGTCGATGTTTTGTGTCCGATGGATGACTTCAATGTTGATTGTAGAAAAATAGAATGCACCTATTGGTCCAATAATCAGATTAGTTTTGCTCACTACCTTGGTCCTAGGGGTTTCGTCCTTTAAGGGTTAAGGTGAACCAACCTAGGACAAGCAAAATGATTGGTTTGTCCATTCACTCCATTGGCATTAGTTGTGGAAAATTGTTAAAAAAATAATTCCATGTGAAGACATATTTGTAAAATGGGTTGGGGAGAGCAATTGAATTTTTATTTTTTGACAAAAAAGTGAGTGAATCAAAAAGTAAACCATAGTATGTAGATGGGGTGTCAGAGAGGAAGGTTCACCTAAGAATAGTTTAAAAGAAACACAATAACAAACTCCATGAGATTGAGGTAGAAACATCCCAAAGAGTCCTTATTTCTAATTCATGCAAAATAGAGTTCTCTTTAAATGTCCCAAGGCTTTCATTAAAGTGTCCCTTGAGAGTCTCATTGAATTGCCCCCTTACTTACTATTGATTGGTTGACTATTGATTTTTCTAGTTTTTAATTTCAAGTCCACCTATGTGACAATTTTAGTGGTATAGGGAACTACCACTTTGAAAATTGATAGAAAATACATGCCATATTTGAAAATTCAATCTATTTTTTTTTAATTCACGATTTTCAATTATTGATTCTACAAAAATATATTTTGTTTTAGCAAAAGGTACCTCGAACTATGTTGAATTGTTTATATTGACGTTTTGGGGTGCTTCCGATGTAAGTGTGGGTGCTTCAAGGAGTTTCGTCTTGTTATTTTTTCAAACTTTAGCTCTACGTCTGTCATTGCAAACACTTTATGATGATCTCTAAAGTATGAATTTGTTATGAATATTTTGAAAATGTGCTACCCAATTGGCCAAAAGAGTCTTTGGACTACCCCCAAATCAACAAATAGTGTATCCATGATGGTGATCTGACTCATCTAAAGCAGTCAAAATATTTCCTAACATGGTTACAATATGAATGCAGTTCTTGTGTCTCTCCAAAACACTTCTTTATCTTTTTGTGGATACATGTAGGGTGTGGGTTTTGAGGTGAGCCCATTGTGGTGGTTTTGGAATAAAGACCATTTGAAGTTTGCAAAGTGTGGAATTAAAAAAATATTGACCTTCAGTAGAACTAATATTTGGCATCCACGATTGCATAGGATTAATTATTGCTCAAATATCTTGGATGTATTATATAGTTACCTAAAAATAATTGATTACATTGTATATGCATTCTTCCACCACATTTTGTTGAATAATGGTGTTTTTTCTACACCATTTACTAAACTAAGGTCCTTGAAGTTTATGTCTACAATTTTGTGAAAACCATTGTCCTGACATATGTTATTGTTTGGGTTGAAGCCAATTTGTCCAATAGGATTTGTCTTTGATTGATGAAAATATGGCGCTACTTAGGGCACATTTCCTCATAGGTCATAAATGAAGTGTGTTGCCCAATGTCAAGTGCTTATTCATAGATAGAACTTAGGCATTTATTTACTCTTACTTTTCCATTAGATAGTGGTTTATTAAATAAGAAAAAAAAGGTCTACTCTACTTCAAAAATAAGTAGGTTGTAAATGGAGTTATTGACTCTAAATTTTTCCAAAAGAGACATATGTGAAATGATCCACACACACATAAATCTCTCTCTCTATGTTTCTATTTCTATCTTTAAGTAGTTGAATTGTTTTTAAATTCATATTTTTTATATGATTCATTGTTTCTTAATCTATGTTAATAACTTTTTTGATGATTTAAATTTTTAGATATGATTACGAGTGAAAATTTTTAGGTGGAATTTATAATCAAATTCAAATATAGAATTAAAGTTGAATCTTTTTCTCTCAAAGTATAGGTATTCTACAGACAAATTGTTATTATATGAGAGATTTCAAAATTCTACATCTTCAAGATAATTTGTATTGGAAAATTAAATATTTCAAATTTTTTTTAATGTAAACATAAATTTAAAATTTGGATTGATAATTCAATGTCATATATATTTTTTCAATGATTTAAAAATCCAAATGTTGTCAATTAAACATGAGTGCTAATTTAGTGTGCAAGAATGGACAAAGAATTGTCTAAAAACTATTAGAATATAGCTTGCAACCACCCTTGGTTTATAAAAAAAAATTTGTATATATGAAAATTTGCATTATATTTGTATGGTTTGATCTACAATTGCTATTATTGTTATTTTCAAATAAGCTATAATTGAAAATTCCTTCAATAATTAATTACCTCTGTAATATTTTCAATTTTAGAGCATTTTTTTTGCAAGGTATTTGTAATTGGGAAATTGAGAAATTAGAAATAAAAATATTTTTATTATTCTTATTATGAAATCATTCAAAAATAAAAAACTAAATCTTTGCTATTCTTTCATTTCTACATTACAAAGTTCAGAACCTATGGTTTGTTTCATGAGTTCACACATCAATATACAATTCAGAGCATCTGTAAGATGCATTACTTTACAATTTATTGCAATTATAAAGTAATGCATCGTCATGCATCGTAATGATGCTCTAAATTGTACTCCCTCTGTCCCCAAATGATCTTCCTATTGCACTTTATGACTTGAGAATTGGTCAACTTCAACTTTTGATTGTTACTTGGAACTAACAAAACAACTCCAAGCAATAGTTTCCCTTCCATCTATGCAATCATCAATCAAAATACAAATTAAATGACTAAAGATGTCAATCAACACTCTTTGTCCTTATTTTTTGCATCTCTTTGAGTGTTTCCTAATTGAAAGAGATGAAGCTTAGAGAGATGGTATAGAGGTCCACACACGGGCTTGGGCATATAGTAAGTGCCTACAAAACAATGACCTCACACTCTACAATTATATGCCGAGTGGTGCTCCTTGAAAATGCCCCCAAAATTCCACTTTTCAAAACTCCCAAACTCCACTTTGACAAGGGTTCCAAAACTCATAATTTCTAGGACACTAGGAGTGTACCAAACCCTACTTGCCATGCCAAACAATTTTGAAAAAATATTATTTTTTACCTTAATCAAGAATACTTTGTCCAACATGAAGATCATTTTGGGACAGAGGGAGTATATGAACTTGTGAACTCATGAAACAACAATAACCCTATGATAATTGTTGACAAACTATAGGTTTTGAATTTTGTGATGTAGGAATGTTTAGTTTATGGTTTCAAACTTTGGAGAACAAGATCTTAATTATTTTATTAATCAATTGGTATATTTAAATTCTAATACTTCAAGGAGTTTTGAAATGTAATTTTAGCTCTACAAGTTGGTAGACTTTGCAAAAAGAATTCCTTTAAATCAATTTTTTAGAATCAAGATAGAGGATTCTTTTTTATGTTAATGCCTAATTTTGTTATTTAGAACGTGGTTTGATTCATATGGATACACATTGAATAAATTTAGTTGATATTGTTTGAATATATAGCAATATGAATAAAGGTGATAATACTATTTATCCTTCCATCACAAGGTGATTCATTTACTTAGGTGGATTTTTTGTACATAAAGTGATGTATGTAGTTATAAGTAAAATGAAGGTGTTCAACATATGAAATTGTTCTATTAACAAGGGTGGAGAATATATAAAATAAATGAGTAATTGAAGTGTTAATTATTGATTCCTAAATTTCATGGTATTTTGTTTGAGTGAATGTTACAATGAACATTATTTTAGGTATATAGATACATTTTGAGCATTGTTTAATATTAAAAAAATCAAAGTTTTTTCACTTTATACTTCGAAAACCAATTCTACAAAATTTGAAAAATATAAGAATTGAACTCCATTCTTTAATAATTTGTTTTGTTGTTGGAATTTATCAACAAATATGTCTTTGTATCCCTAATTTGTTTAATCAATTTATGACTAATTTTTCAAATATCACTTTTAAGGGCATTTTAGTAGTTTTAAAAAAATGATTTCATGCACTCTTCTATGATGAATGTCCAAATCTTCTTAAATTAAATTAAATTTTTTTTAGCCTTTTAGTGTTTAAAAATAAAAATTATAAATGTTTAATTTTTAAAATAAATTTATAAACGAAATTTCAAATTAAAAAAAATTAGGAAAAAAATATAATAATGATTTGTGTTTTAAAATAGTTTAGTAACTTTATAAATTTTAAACTCTTCATTTTTAAATATTTGCTCTTGAAAACTTGTGGCGATTCTTGATTGTGTAGGTGACTATTCAAAGTCCAAACAAAGATGAAAGGGTAGACATAAATGACCCCAAGATGAGATTTTTTTGACTCTTATAATTGTAAGAGCTAGAAATTACAACATTTTGAAATCATAGCCATAAATCAAAATTTTGAAAAACATTGTTTCACATGTACTCAAACTTAAGTTGATAAGCAAACCAAAACTAGTTGGTAGGACAATGAATTAGTCATTAAGCAATCTTGTGACGATAAACTAAATATTGTAAATAGATTAAAGATTTGTACAAAATTATTAAATTCTAAAAAAAAGATGAGAAATATTTATAAATCCTACATTTGAAAAAAAATTCAATAATAATCAAATATTCAATTTCAATAATTTATCTTATAAATAAACTTGAAAAATTAGTCTCTACATTTTTTTTTGGTGAAAATTAGTTCAACAAAGTTATATTTTGAAGGCTACTTTATGTTCTCAACTTTGTAAATTTGTAAAATATTACTCTCACGTTGGAAAATTATGAAACCACTTGAGTTGCATTTCTCTTGAGTTCATTGCTAATCTCATCAATTGTTTTGGTCATTTGCCCCTTAAACGTAGCCAAGGACATTTAGTGTCTCATGGATGACAAGGAATCTTTCAATCTAGGACAACTATTCATCCTTAAAATTTTGTGTAGAAAGGGAAGATCTTCTACAATACTCTGACCTCCAATGTATATTTTTTTATTTTTTTAAAGCAGATGATATCACATGGTTCCCCATAGTCACCAATCTGTCCATGAATTGGAATTGATGTTATTAGAGTTCATATTTTTTTTTTAAATTACAAATGTGCAAGTATGTCAAGTGGTCAAAATGCATTGACTTTAGTTCAAAACTGGATTAGCTAAAATGAGGTCATATATAGGAAGAATACAAAAATTTCAAAAAATCACCATGTGAAGAGAACCTCGTTTCAAATCCATTCCAATAAATTCTACTAAAAAAATGATAATATTTTACTTGCAATCGAATTTTGAAGGAATTTTGGAATTTCTCTTTCAAAATTTATAAAAAAAGATTGGTGATAGCATTGGTGAATCTAACCATACAAATGGAATCTAAAAATCAAAATCTACAATTTCTATTTGCATTTCAATTCCAAAATTTATTTCCAAGTAGCACTTTATAATGATTTTTCTCAAATGGTCAATTTTGGAGATGAATCTGGACGTTTAGGGGTTAAGGATTAACCTTTGAGATAATGGGAGTAGAATTTTTTTCTTCTTTTAAGTAATGTTATCTTGGCACATATGGGTGCCTTGAGAGAGACAAACCATGGAGGATTGACTCCTTATTGCCCCACAATTTATCCCTAGGGAGAAAACATTGAATTCTTTTAATTTTCTACCAATACTCATGACAAAATGTTCAAATTCTGAATTCACATTAGCGAAGTCAGAGGTCCCAAATTAACTGTGAGAGGTGAAGAAATACAAATTTACGCGGCACAAAATAGGGGGCAACTGAATTTTTACATTTACCCTTACCTGGGGGCAATAAGGGGGGTCAATCCTCCTTGGCCCTTGTGATAAGAAGCTTCTCCTTGACGTCGCGAAGGTACAGAAGCCCTAGTTGTCATGGCGGGAAATCCTCGTCACCACAACCTCCCGCGATAATCTTGCATACGTGTCCGACACTTCATCTCTTGCCGCAACAACACGAGCGCCCCTGGCTTGCGTTCTGTGAAAAGAGCTAATAAGCTTACCTCGGCGTCTGGACTTCGAATCCGAGTCTGTACTAGGTTGGTGGATTTCAATCTCTGCGGCATCATTGGCGATGTGCCGAAGTTTCATGCAATGCGCTCACTTCCGGTCCGCTAAAATTTTTGCAAGTTCAGTGAAGAAAGTTTCGATTGATCCCGACATTAACGGAGAATACCGGCTGATTATTGACGAGGTTTACTTTTCGGAAGTCCCTGAAGGTGCAGGGGGATTTTTGCGGAGAATCGGATATGCTCTTGATCAAGTTATTGAAATCCGGTATTGATTGAGCTTCTCCTGCTGCCACAGGATATGAAGTTGCTTTGGAAGAAGGACATTGCATAATATGCTGTTGCGGTGAGTTTAAGGGGGAAGAAAGTATATTTGAGATTGTCGTTTGTGTGTTAGAGGATGAGATTTTGATGTTGCGGTTGGCGGCCTTCCCTGGCAACTATATGCGGAATGAGATTTTTTTTGAAGAAATTTTCGTTTCATTAGTGAAAGTGACGGAGAATACCGGTTTTGAGGTCGCTGAGGAGTGGTGCGGGGAATTAATCAGACGTGCCCCTGATTAAATTTGTTTACTACTTATTGGTTGAGCTGCGTTTTCTTCCACGGCTATGAATTTGTGTGGAACATTCGCATTGCACATTGCATGTTATGGCATTGGAGTAGGGGAGGAATCGAGGAAGTCGCTCATGTATTACAGGATGAGATTTGATTTTGCGATTGGTGACGTTAGCTGGCGACAACATGTCGACGAGATTCTTTGTTTGTGAGATTGTGCTGGATCCGAAGTGGCGATTGGCAGAGAATTACATCCGAGTGCAGAGTGGAAATGGGGGACGAGTTGAAATAGTTTAATCTTCTCTTGGTAATTAGAACCCTAACTGGCAACCGCATTGCCTGTTTGTGAGATAGGAAATCGCGCGGATATGGCTGGTGAAGAGACGTTGAAGGACACGAATGAAAAGGAAGACGGATCACTCGAAAGGAGGAAAGTAGACAATGTCCCGCGGGGCATGGGATGGGGGGCGCAATCCGTCGCTGCTGCAAGAATCAGTAGCATTCGAGAGAAAGATCCCGAGAGCGTTAGCGACTTTGGCAGGTTTATAGAATTTTCTCCTTGATTTTTGATCGTTCCTTATGGAATTTTTTGTATGATGGATTTGCTATTGGAACTTCGACTTCCTTCTGCTTCGGCAACTGTCAGGAACAAATGCAAGGGCTAAATTTTATCTCGACAAGTGGTTGGAGTTTTGGCTGATTTGTTCTCAATTTTGGAAAATTTAGAGCTAACCAAGTCCAGTAGTTTAATATCATCTGAGAACACTGTTTCGATGACTTTTCTTCGGCTTATATTGATGATAATCAGGTACATGGCTGAGAAGCGCCGTAAGCTAAACGTGCAGTATATTGGAGACTCTTCTAATAAACTCCTCAGGTATTTAGGTTGCCCTTGCCTTACTTCTATTATTTCAACGAGTTTTAGATTCAGTGT
This sequence comes from Straminergon stramineum, assembly GCA_963920665.1. NCBI lineage: Eukaryota > Viridiplantae > Streptophyta > Bryopsida > Hypnales > Calliergonaceae > Straminergon > Straminergon stramineum. The sequence goes on from OY987264.1 coordinate 18,627,986, forward strand.
AAGTTTGTGGGTCCTGTTCATCCACGCTTATTGTTTCCAATTCTTATGAAAGAAGATCATGCTAAGAAGTTCGTGAAGGCAGAAGTAATAATATGTTTGGGTGGCGTTAGGTTGAGACGTTTTACAGCGTCAAAATCTTGTCAACAGAACTCTTGCTGTATGGTTACATAAGAATTGATATCTTTGGCTTACTCCAATTGAAACTTTTGTTTGCTGTTTTCCTTCTGGTATGCGAATTTTCAGTGGTGCAACAGCTGCAGTTGCAGCGCTGCATTCAAAGGAAGGGCAAATCGTAGTTAGTGATACCTCAACCAAGTCACGCTTGTTCAACGGAATCTCTATCTGGGTTGATGGTTTTACTATACCTTCCCATCAGGTTTGAAACCTGGGAGCTTCTGTACCCTCTGCCACGTTTGCCATGCTTGCTCATATTATTTCCTGAGGGCATATGTCTGATCAACAGCTTTTTTTCAGATTTGTCTGTGTATCTTATGAATTTGTGTGGTAGGTGAAAATGAATAAATAACGTTATAATGAATGTATTTTACTCTGTGCGTCATATGACTTCCTCCGAATCACTTTGCCCGAATATTATCAATGCGGTCCACTAATGTTTGACAAAGTCGTCGAGTTCAGTAACACATGTGATTATTTCTTCTGATCGTTTCGATTTCTACAGGGCATGTGCCATACTGGAACTTTACTGTGTATTCTTTGCAGGAGCTACGACATTTGATGCTCCAGTATGGGGGTGTATTCGAAAATTACTTTAGAAGGGACCTTGTTACTCACATAATATGCAGCACTCTACCTGATAGTAAAATAAAAAATCCAAGGTGCGCAATATTTTATGAGACTTTGCCTGGTTGAATTCCTCTGATTTGTCCTCGATCTGCACCTGTGATGTCTTCTGACTGTTTTGTAAGTATGTAAGAGGAGTCACGGCGCTGATATACTGTATTGAAGTTCGCTTTGTTTTCCTACCTTCAACAAACGGAGCAAGTCTGACATCTGATCCGCAGGTCTTTAAGTCGAGGATTGCCGATAGTAAAACCAGAATGGGTTGTGGATAGCATAACTGCAGGCCGAGTTCTATCTTGTAAGGGAGCCCTTTATAGTGTTTTCGAGATCGTTTGATTAGTGTTTTACATCTATATTTTTTAGCACGAGCAGAGTTCAAACCGTAAGTGATAAATAGAAATTGTGTTGTTGCCATTTACGTTTCATAATTGCCTTATCTTGTGAGAGATCAGTCTTGTTACGATTTTAACTTCCATATTTGTGCGAAATGCAGGGGCACCGTATCAACTTCAAAGAATTGCATTAGAAAATCCAAATCAGCGTACTTTACAATCATCCTATTCGAATCCTAAAGTCGTTCATAATCCTCTTCCTCTTGATTGGAGGGATAACAGTCAAACGCAAGAGAACGCCATTGAAGGGGATACAAAACCTCGACTGGAGCTATTGCCTCTCGAAAATGTGTATTCAGCGGAGAAACCAGGGCCATTTTCTTCACAAGGTTATTATCAGATCCTTCAAAGGCTTCGTCTGAGTGAAACATGTTTTAATAAACCCACGCAATTTTGGATTGAAAATACCCAGACATGTTGTAATATACCCACGCAATCTCTGTTTTATATTTTACCTTTGATACGAAGACCATTGTTGTAGGTATTATATCTGTTTCCAGTCCTATTGGCCAGGATTCACAGGAATCTTAGCATTACTTCCCAGTAATTTTCGCAAAAGTACACTTAGAAGTACTGTTAGTCCTGCCCTAGGCAGCCAATGTACATCAGTATCAGGGCGGGTGGAGATTCTCCAACCACATTTAGACACAAATGTCTAATATTCCATGAAGATTCAAGCCTTTTTCAAGAAAGTGTGAGACTAAATAGATTTCAAAGTGTCTTTAGCTTTATTGAATTATGCTGTTCAAAATTGTTCTCAAAATGCCTAGAGAGTACTTGATCTTACCGGTTCGTAGAAATTGTGTGTAATTTGTAATGAAAATGTGAGGGCGGTCGTTAGTTGATTTTAATGGTAGTCAAGCGTATCTTAGATCTCAAGTGAAGATTGATTTGGCTGACATACTGCTATGAGGATTTGGCCCTTTTTGTTAACGAATCGCTTAGTAGCATAGTGTTAAGGTTGATGTACCAGGTTTGTGCGTTTGAATGATTGTTGTGAATGAAATTCGACAGGTAAAGCGGTGGTCGAAGCGACTCCTATCACAGAGGAAATGAAAATAAACAAAGAGGAGAGTTCTGAAAAATGCCTTGAAACTGTAAAACGAACGGCGCTCGACTCGCGTGTTGAGGAAGTCAGCATGAGTGTTGCAGGGAGAAACAATAGAAAAATTAGTAGTGGATACTCAGATGCTAATACAACTCATTCAACGCTAGGAGACAAGAATTTTGTGCAAAATTATTACAAGGTGAGTGGTGGACAAATTCTTGCAATATTGGAGTCATATGCATCACTATGTCAGATCGAGGGATGAATTCTCTTTGCACTTTAGAATTTCTTTAGTAATGGATGGTTAACTGTATGATATCGTGTGATTATTTGCGATTTCTTTCTAAGAATTCTTCCAAAATATGACAAGCTTGGTTGTAATTGGCGTTTATCGGCAGTCGTCCAGACTACACTTTATAGGAACGTGGCGGAACCGATATCAAAGCCGGTATGGATCTGCATGCAAGAATGAGAAAAGTGAAGGGCAGGAGCATCAAGGTTTTAGAGCCAATTCGGGAGGAGATCCTTCTATCATCCACATTGATATGGTGCCTACTCGAGCAGTCATCTCTATTATTCTGGATCATAGCATGTCGCAGAAATTCGCTTGATTCAACGTGATTCATTTTTTCTGTCATGCGCAGGATTGTTTCTTTGTGGCTGTGGTAGTCAGGGATCGGCCTGAACTAAATGGCAAGCCAGTGGCTGTGTGCCATTCTGATAGTGCACGTGGTACTGGAGAGATATCATCTGCAAATTATCCAGCAAGAGCTTTTGGTCAGCAGTTGCAATGCAATAGAGATTAAATATCATGACATCAACTCATGGGCATCTATTTTCGATTTTGCACTTGGAGATATTTGCACACTATGAGATTTTCTGCTTGATGAATGCATAGATCTTGCCTTGTACTATTCATGTCTTTAGCCCTTCCTTCCTTTAAGTCGCGCAAACGTTTGTCTTGAAAATTGCAGGGGTGCGAGCAGGCATGTTTGTGCGCAACGCGAAGGCTAAATGTCCAGATCTAGAGATAGTTCCTTATAACTTTGAGGCTTATGAGCAGGTTCGCATCTCTGTATTGCATCATGGATCCAATAATGACCTTTTCACCATAAGTTTTAGGCTTTGGCAACTGCTATCTTAGTATCAAGTTTTTGTTTATCTGAATCTTTTCTATCTCCTGCAGAATTAAATGACGGTGGAAGCGTCGCATAATTGCTGGTGTGGTTTTCCTAATTGAATGGTATGCTGATCTAATCAGAGACTTCACTATGTACTGGATGATCAGGTTGCCGACAAGGTCTATGATATCTTGCATCACCACTGTGGTAGAGTACAGGCAAGTTTCTCTATTTGAATCTTGATTCTATGTGTGTGACATGTGCATGACATTCGCTAAGTCTTCCCATTTTTAATATTGTATTGGTGATTGTGGATGGATCAACACGATGTCTTTGTACTGTATCCTGTTGAACTTGAAAGTTATTTGCTTTTCACTTCGGAATATCAATCTCATCAATGGAGCGTAATAGATCTTAGCCACAATGTAGCACAAGTAATCTGGAAATATCTCCACATACTATATTATACTTCCTAGGTTGGTGTTTACCCTGGCTTTGGTGTGTTGCCAGGAATTTCTTTTTGAGATCTTAGGTGGACGAGCATTTAGTTCTTGAGTTTTTAGTTTGGGGTTATATTGTCCCAGTGTGCAGGCTGTAAGCTGTGATGAGGCTTTCTTGGACGTTACAGATCAAGGAGACCCATGCAAAATTGCATCAATAATAAGGAGCCAAATTTTTGAAACAACGCAGTGTACCGCTAGTGCAGGTGTTTCTGGAAACATGTTGTTAGCACGTCTGGCCACACGGAAAGCTAAGCCGAACGGTCAATACTATCTTGCACCTACAAAGGTAGGCTAAGCGGTGTCATATTGTGCCATCAACCTGGCTGCCATGTGCGTACCACATGCTTTTCCTCAATTAAGGTAGTCTACATCGTGTAGTTCTGATGAAGTTATGTATGCAACTGCTCTCTTGGTTGCAATTTAGGTGGAGGAGTTCTTGGCTGAGCTCGCTGTGGAGGACCTTCCAGGTGTTGGATGGATTTTGAAGGAGAAATTACATTCTCACAACCTCCGCAAGTGCCCGGATCTGCGAAGGGTATCAAAGGTACCTGATCTGGTTGATGTCTGCTGACCCTGGTGTAATTATTGGATATTTTAGCATTGCAGATTACGGGTGATTGAAATGGTGGTCTTTGGCCAGGACTTTTTGCAAAGGGAGTTTGGCGTGAAAACAGGAGACATGCTATGGTCTTACGCACGAGGAATTGATGTCCGTGAGGTCCAACCAGCTCAGGTTTATGTGCACTTATGCTCTTACCTCTCTTGCAAAAATTAAAATCCGAAGGCTTCGTAGTTGCAAGCAAGGCCATTGTATATGCGATCTGATTCTTTACTGGATTCTCTTCCCCGAAAATGTTGGACAGGAAATGTTAGGCATAGTATTCAAACCCACAGATGCGGCATTATATTTCCATAGTACATTCTTACTTTATGTATTCTGTTTATGCTTTGACATTGGAACAAGGTAATCAAATGGAGATTTTCATACCTAGTGCACTAGCTGAATGTTCGCAATCTACATCCTTGCAGGAACGTAAGTCAATTGGTGCGGAAGTTAACTGGGGTGTCCGGTTTCTAGTGCCTGATGATGTAAGTATTTTGTATATTCGTATCTGTTCTCACAGGATTTTATTCTACTCACATGGCTCACGCATCAGTTTCTGTAATATCCAACTTCGTGGACGTTTCTTTTACTCTTGATGAGAAAAACTACCTTAGAATGTTGATGCATATGTAGTTCACGTATTTCTTGATCGTTGCACGCTGTATCATTAATCTAGTCATGGAAGGCCATATTTCACTTACGAGAATGTGGAACTGTAATGGTCAGGCTCAACGTTTTCTCGTGACATTGAGCACAGAGGTGGCAGCACGCTTACAAACTGCTGTTGCCAAAGGCCGTACTATTACCTTGAAGGTACTGTACTAATCTTGCGTGTGGAAGACTTCTCAGCGATCCCACAGATCTCACTTTGCTGCGTCAAATGTTATGCACTCTTATGCTCATTTGAAGACTGTATCGTTATGGTAATATTTGTGTTCAGGTGAAGAGGCGGAAAGAAGGCTCTGGGGAACCCTACAAATTCATGGGTTGTGGAATCTGTGACAATTTTAGTCGTTCAGAAACGGTACCATACTTAAACCTCATATACATTGTCAAAGATTCGTCCTTCAAGATCCTCGGAATTTAATGTCTGACTTGTGCTATGTAGGTTGCATATGCTACAGATTCTCAGGAGGTTCTGTTTCGCGTGGCAAAACAACTATTCAACTCTTTTGGATTCGGTATGTCTGAACTTTAACCATCAGCCATGGGCCACTCTCAAGGAAAGTATTTCTATTTTTTTTGTAATGATTTACGTGTTTGTTTTCTGGCAGACGTGCGTGAGGTCCGCGGGGTGGGCTTGCAAGTCACAAGACTTGAAGCAGTTAGTCCTGGCCAGTCTCTGAGAGGTGCGCTTAAGTTATTTTGGCCCTCGAATTGTCCGTCATTTTATATCGCCCTTCAAGCTTGAAGAAAATCCACTGATAATTCATTCACTGTCCCAGAAAGTCACATTTACTCCGACCAGGGTGTTCTTGCTGCAGGTGGGCAAGGCCAACAGCGTGCAATGGAGTCATGGTTGGCTCCTGAGCCCAAGAAGATAATGCTAAAGGAAGCCGTCACTCCCGATCACAACTCTAGTCATATCACAACCCTGAACACCAGCAGGTCTCCTAAGGTAGGACTTGCAGAAGCTATCCCTATTGAAACCCCGGCTCTGGGAGCTTCAAAAGTGTTGCCAGCTACATCAGCTCAAGGTAATGTTGCTCTGCAGGCAGGTATGTTTTTTTTTCACTTATTCAACATTGGGAGAATAGAAAATTTCGGGAAGAAATTGTTCAGAAATGTATGGTTAAATCATGGAAATTTTGTCTGCAATGTTTCTAAAATGACTTGGAACGAGTTATTTTCCCAATCAATGGAATTCCGTCTAAAGTGTGAGATTGAGAATCTTCACTGCGGTTGTTGTAACCTATTCTTGATCTTCTTAAATTGCTCTGAAATTGATATGCAGTAGCACTCCCGCAACCGCCTCGATCAGGACCGTCAGCATCCGCATCTGCAGAAATAAAAAAGACAACTCCTTCTAGAGAATCCAGTGCTTTGAGTAAAAAGAGTTCGTTGAGGGTCGGACAAAAAATGAAAAAACCTGCGCCAGCAACAAACTTGCCGGTACTCTCTGAGTTAGACCCCTCTGTTTTGGCTTCACTTCCACCAGAAATCTTATTGGAAATCCAAGAAATGTATGGGGAGCTCCCAGTCCATCCTCTAGTCTCAAGCAAATCTGCAGAAGAGCATTCTTCCACAGGGTTCCTCCCCAAAGCTGCACAGATAACGAAGTCATCAGAGCCACTTCTGGGTGAGGAAATATTAAGAGATGGTTGTAGGACTGGTGCAAGTGATGGAGTAATGCTTGTTGAGACTCGGACTGAGCAAGGTGAATCATCAAGACCGCCTTCAGTCAACCCCGAAATAGTGGCATTGCCGCCAGCATCGCAGGTATTGAAATGACGAGGGAGTCTACTTAGAATGTAATGACGAGGGAATTCCGACAGATCTTCTATCACATTTGGTAGCAAACATCAATAATTGTCTGTTTCATGTGGCTGCAGCTAGATCCATCGGTGATGGCTGCCCTACCACTTTCGATGCGGAGGGAGCTTGAACGAGAATACAAACGACAAGTGAAGAGGCCCGATGGCCTACCAACCCCAAAACCTAAATTAGAAGTGAAGCCTAAATTCCCTAGAGTTCCGGCGTCTGAACCCCAAATACAATGCAATGGATATCCAACATCACTTAAAGATCTTTGGATTGGCTCGCCACCCAAGTGGATAAACTTGTTCAAGGACTATAATGGTGCAGGTGAGGGCCCTCATTTCCCTTCTTGTGAGCCCAAAAGCTGATAAAAATACAACTTGCTTGTGACTACATTGCTTTTGTGCAGTACATCTTTGATTCTATTTACCTTGTTCTCCTTTCAAGGCTAATTCCTAAAACTTTGCTGCAGAGTTTAGCAACTTATCTGTGCTAGCGGAGCACATGGCATGTGAACTCAAACCGTTCTCTGCTGTAATGCTTTCGCTTCTCCCTCAGCTTTCAAGTATTTGTTCAGTACCAGCAAATCAGAAGGTTGTTCAAAGTTGTGTAGAATTATTTAATCAATATGCTCAACAAATGATAGCGTGTGACTTGGAGGAAGTGTGTGTGTTAATGCGTGTGCTGAAAAGAGCTGCTGCCAAGTCTCAACTGTGGAGGATTGTTGAAACTCTTACTACACCTTTTGTTCAGGTACATCCAGTGGCCTTCCGATGCTCTTTGTAATGTATGAGCTAGAACTGAAAGAAGCATTTGGTATATTGTTTATCTTTTAACCCTCAGGCAATGCTGCCGTGTAAACAACCTGCTAATTAGAGTTCATATCATGTTACTGACCAAACCTTTTTCGAATCTACCGCATGATGGCCTATTGTTGTTTTTTGTCTTTTGAGCTATTGAATTATTTAGTGTTTTAGGTTTACTAAAATTTGGAAGTTCTTTGTCTTTTGCCTTGCAGGGTTTGGTTGGGGAATGTTATGGAGGCCACCTCAAAATCTAGCATTTTGCCAAAAAGAAGAGAAAATTAAAACAAAAACAAAAACAAAAACCAGTGCTGCTTATTGCAAGCAACTGACGTCACTTATACATGACAAAGACAAACGGCAATTTTGTGACAATGTACGACACAAACTGTTGGCAGCATTTTGGTAGTGGTGATTTGGTATGTGTGCTGTAACCTTCTTATTTAGAAGACAACCTTGTGATATTTTCGCCTGGTTCTCTGAGGATATGGACAATTTATTTGTACAATCAAAATTCGGTTTTTATGCAAGTTATAATTTGACTGGACCAGTATGCATAAAGGTGGTATCCTTGTATTTGGTGTGTTTTTCTTTGGAGGTTTGCTTTATTGGGTAGTGAGATATGCTGGGTTCAGCAAATGTTAGGGAGGGTCAGATAAATGAGGGGGTCGTTGGTTATTTTTTATTTCCCATCTGTTGAGGAGTAACAAAGGACGTGTCTTTTGAACCGCATAGTGACTTACAAGTGACAATTCCATCAACACCCAATTTAAATGTACTTGTTGTTCATGTGGCATCTAGTGATAGGACATACTTTTTTTAAACTATCACCCCCCACCCCAAACCTATCCACACACCCTATTTCTAATTTCAGATAGCAACTTCAAATGCAATATGTATGGGATATATTGTTGTATTGTTGTATCCATATTCATATATGTCTTTTGTATCCATATCCTAGAGTGATGGTCATTGATTTTTGGCAAATCATTGGTGTGGGATTTTTGGCAAATAGATTGGATGCGGGGTACTTTCATTTATTTCTTCCCACATCAGCCAGCCAAGGATTTCAAGGGGGTGGTGGTGGTGGTTTGACAAGGGTGTTTGCATCTTTTTAGGAGATAGTGGAGTAAAATATTTCAATTTGGATCATAGTGTTGGATGTTGGTTTCCTACATGTTTGGATATTTGGAAAGTGCAATATTTTGAATGGATGTAGTGTGTGTAGCTCCTTAGACTCCTCTTGGGATAACTAGTAATGGTTGTGTATTCCATCTTTTATCTTGTATCTTTTGTATGAGGGATTGGTATTTGTTGAGCTCTGTTGTACATCTTCATCTAGGAATATATCATTAAATTTATGTAAATTTAATGTGCTACATTATTTGTTGTGTAGATGGTGAGTGCGATGGAGTTGCTAGGAAAGGGGTGTTGTGTAGACAAAGTAGGTCTAGGGACAATTTTGTTTTGTAGTTGCAATGTATTGGGTTAGAGCATTTGCAAGGGTATAGCCAAGGAGGGACCTTGTGATTGGGAGGTTTGTCTTTGAAGTTGGTTGCATTCATGAGTATGTAATATCATAATGTAGCATAGGAAAGGAGTATTTGGATTTCTTGAACCATTTTAATGTGTCTTTGGATGTAGATGCTTTGGATATGGAGATTTTGGATACATTATTGACACATGTGAAATGAACTATAAAAAATAATTACAAGATCTCCAACTAGGATTGGCCAAGAAGGATCAAAACCTCCTCATACTATGTAAATAAGAAAATCGTGAAACTAGTTTGATGCCATTGAGCCTTGCCCTTGCAACAATTTGTGCTAGCAACTTTTTGAAGCATTATGGAATTTCTAGCAAATTTAGTGATTGATGAAATCACTTAATAAAATAGAATGAAATCCAATAATAGTTCTCGTGTTATGATATCTTTCATAGAGTCAATGGCATGATTCATTATGTTTAGTATCCTACAATTACTTTTTTGTGCCATATATCCTATTCTGTACAAATCTAACATTTTATTAGCTATTTTCTTAATTTCTTTGAATGTTTAAAGTGGAATGCTCTTTACAATTTAATGTCTTTCACTCTTGTAGGTCCAAATTTGCCAAGAATCTTTGCATACACCACCTTATTGAAGTTTTGAAGTACCAAAGACACCTATATTGGTATAATAATCACCAAAAATAATATGATTGTTCAATGTTCATAGTCAAACAAAATGAATTTGTTTATGGCGTCAATTCTTCTAAATCATTTCAAATTCTTTATTTTGTTGTTATAAATACAATGATCTAACACATTAACTCATGAAAGACATTGCAAATATGATTGTGTCATTTTTAAAGTCAAATACTAAATTTTTTTGATAGGTCTTGATTTTAAGTACAACCAAGAGAATGTAGGCCTATCATATACTTTTTGTTCCAATTTGAAATTAAATTTTAAGAAAAAAATTCAAATTTGCACATTTTGGAATCTTTTGAAGGTAATAGGTTTATAAATTCTTTAGAACTTTTTCTATTCAATATCTCTTGATTTGAGTTCAAAAAGTAGACCAATATATTATGATGTTTTTCACTTCATCTCCATTTTTGCTACTTTTATGTTCTATTTTAATTTTTTTTGTCAATAGCATAAAATATATGAAGAAATTCATTAAAAAAATCTCATAAATCTCATTTTGATGTTTAATTATCAAAAATGAAGAATTGAAGATAAGTCAAAGATGCTGATTATTATGTGGAAAAACTTTCAAATTCTTCAAATTTATTAATTCTATAGAATTTAATTAATAAACAATAGAAAAAAATTAGGCCTTTGGAGGGCTGCAGAGAAGTGACATCCTTAAGGATTTCCATGCCACCATTGTCCCTATAGAATCTTACTAATTGTGTGTCCACCTTGTTTGACTTTCACAAAGGTGAAGTCAGGACATGATACTCAAGGTGCACACATCAAAGGTAGGTAAAATAATCAGGTGCTTCAAAGTACATGGTGTTTAATAATCAACTCTAAATCCAAGTCCAATTATTAATTAATTGAGAGTACAAGTTTTTGGAAAACAATAAATGTCCAAAATAAAGTCTAATTACCATGTACCATTAAGAATTTTTTTGATGGCCATGTGAGATTTACTTTGTTGACATGTGAAGAGATAGTATTGTGAAGAAGTTGTTTTTATAATGAAATCAATTGTTCATTATAAATCATCAAAGTGTATGAGATAATTTGAAGATGGGAACTTGACTGCTCATTGTCAAAAACATAGGAATTGTGCTCAAAGTAGAATTTCAGATTTCATTTTGGCATAGTAGAATAATTTTTTTCAAAAACTTTGAACTAAGATAATGTGGAAAATAAAGTTAAACTTCATCTCCAAAAATCCCTTTGAGATTTAAAGACTCCAATCAAAAGTTATGGACAAATTTCAAATAGGATGTTTGAAATTTGTTTTTTGAATGTCACTTCCAACCCCTCTCTGAAATTTGTCCATAACTTTTGATTGAAGTCTCTAAATCTCAAATGGATTTTTGGAGATGAAGTTTAGCTTCATTTTCCACATAAATTTAGTTCAATTTTAAAAAAAAAATTATTCTATTATACCAAAATGAAATCTGAAATTCTACTTTGAACGCAATTCCTATATTTTAGCAATGAACAATCAAGTCCTCATTTTCAAATTATCCCTTACCCTTTGAAGGTTCATGATCATGAATAATTAATTTTATTTTTAAATGACCTCCTCACATTACAATCTCTCCTTATGTCAACAAAGTAAATCTTTCATGTGACCATGTATTTACTTTTTGATGGTACATGGTCATTGGACTTTATTTTGGACATTTGCTATTTTTCCGAAAACTTGGTTAAAGTATAAAGTGTTTAATAATGAATCCTAATTTCCTAAGCCTACAATACAAGGTATTTAATTATGATGATTAAAGCACATCAAAGTTAGAATACACCTTTGGTACTTAGATTTTGGGCCACATTAGACATTGATAATCATCCAACATTCCAACATAAAGTGAGCAACAATAGGGAAAAAATCAATAGAATTGCAAAATAAAATGTAATCTTCTAGGTCCTTTGAAGGATTTTTAGCACCCCTTTGTAAGGTCCATGTTTTTTCTATTAATGAAAGACACCCTTAATTACTAGCCATAGATAAGATCCTACATTAATGATTATTAAATGCAATGTTATTTCTTTGCGCAATTAATGTAAGAATGATGGTCAATTTCATTAGAATGGTGGGTGATTTAGCAACTGTGGCACTTTTAAGGTTCAGATTATGTGGTTTGAAATCTAAAGCCATCATAGATGTTTAAAATCTAGATAGATTATAGATGATTTATACCAAGTGGTCTAAAATTTATATCTGTTCTAAATTTCTGAAATCTATATGTGTCTTAGATGTTTGAAATATGTACCTATCCTAGATGTCCCTTTGACAATTTAGACTGTATGGTTTGAAAAATCACATACGAAATACAACATTTTGAAATTGACCATAATGGTACTTTTCCATTCACCTTGTAAGGAATCAAGGATATCTATGAAACCTCAATGTATGCAATTTTCAAATCACAATCTAAAAAATACATAAATAGGGAATATCATTAATTAACATGACACCATTCCAAACGCCATTTTCAGACTATGGAATCTAAACCATAAAAGTGCCATCTAGGAGACTAGGACATGCTTAGATTTTAGACCGTGCAATATACTGTAAAAGTGCTATCTAGGTTAGGTATAGATTTTAGACTACAAAGTTTGAAGGGCAAATGCACACTATATTGTACTAGACAATATGGATTGTTAGAGTCCTTATTTCATTGTTTTTTTTAAACTCTTGTAATTTAAAAATATGCAAGTCATAGAAAATGTAAAAGGACACATATCAATGATGTATACTTAATGATCTATAATATAAAAAATAAATCTTTGCAAAATTGTTTACACTTTATTTGTAAAGGACTTTGAAATGTATCTTTACATACTGTCGAAGTCCATAACATTAAAGATAAAGACTCATTGATCTATTAGGAATTCAAATATTTTGCAAAAGAAGGAATTATATTCAAATAGGTTTATATGTAATCAAATGTCTTGATTTGAAATAATTATGTAGAGTTGTATCTTTAGATTTGTACATATGGACTATTTTATATCATTATTTTATTAGAAATAGTATTAATTTTGGGGGATACATTGGACATACTTAAAATCAACTTTACTTAAATATTTCTTTTGGAAAGAATTGTAATAAGTATTTCTAAGGATGGTCTAATTTCATTAGGCTTAATTTTCATTATCTTCATTTCTACAATTTATTGAAATAAATCAAAATTATATATATATATATATACAAAAGAAATTTCAAGGAAACTTTTTCCCCAGGTATGCAACTCTTATTTTATATGCATGGGTGGTCAACATTGAAACGGCTCAAAGGATGGGTTTTCTAAAAAATTATATCAAATTAAAAAGACCATAAACTTAGGTGAAGATCAAATTAAATAAAATTAAGCATAGAAAATGTTGGGTTATATAAATATTAAAAAAATTCACAATATATATGAAGAATTTAAACACTTATGCATAATTTTCGAAAATCTAGACAAGAAGTTCCCTCCAATTAAAATTAAAATTCATCCATACATAGAGTTTTATTTATAATATTAAAAACTTAAATTTTTATTAAAAAGTCTAAAAATTTGGGTAGCTTGTTGCCTTGTCCCACAATACATGTATTAAAAAAACTCATATAATTAGGTTTTTAATGCTATTATTGCCCTCAAAGAATATTCATTTCATGTATATAATTAAATTTTTGGATTCCTTGTTAAGAGGGCTACAAGAGATTTCTTCACTAAAACAAATTAGATCCCTTGAGATTGAACTAAAATGCATTATAAGTGATTATAATCAGAGCCATATAATATGGGAGTTGTGTACCCAACATTTTTTCATCTTTTGCTTTAATACACTATCAAGAAATTATAGAAAAAAAATTTAAAAATTTAGGAATTACATGCAAAAAAATAAAATGGACTTTTATGGATGTATTTTTGCCAATTGTGGTCCAATGTAGTGTGCATTTGCCCTAAATTGTAAAAGTGCCAATTCTACAAAATTCCCCATCTATCCAAAAGCCCTACTTGGCTACCACTCACTGCCCATTCTTTGCCATACATATTTGAAACTCAAATGGCTACCTTCATCCACTTCAAACCACTACATGCTTGAGACCTTGACTCAAATAGATATTTGAAGCAACGAGTTGGAGAAGAACCATTATATTTGTGTTTCAAGGATATCCATTTGAGGGGAGTCTAGCATTATATGTACATACCCTATCCTTTCAACTAAAAAACTTCCTAAAATATTCAGTAAGTGTCAAAAAAATTACGAAACAATTCACATTGGTTTCCCTAACAAATATTCTTAATTACAAAAAAATCGTCATTGGACCGCCTCACCGCCTGTGTATTACGGTTATTAGGGAAAGACTCGTTTTTGAGTGTTTCCTACACCGGTAAATGCTGTCGGAAGAACCCTCCACTGTGACGATCAACTGCAAATTCACGGCTGGCTTATCCCACAAATTCACATTAGGGCACCATTCTTGACGATTCCTTGATTCCCCATCCACAACTCCCCAGTCGACACCCCTTCTTCCTCCCCATTCTCTTCGATCATTCTCTTCCTACACGTACTCTCCTGGCTAGCTCTCCTCTAGCGCGAAGCCCTTGGGCTGCTGCACTTATCTACTGTAGGTAGCTCGCCGTCGGTGTCTCCCCGTCCATCGCCATGGCGCCGGAGCCCTTGCACCTCGTCAACATCACGAAGACCTGCCCACGCTGCAACAGCGAGGACGTCAAGTTCAGTTTCTTCAACAATTACAAACTATCGCAGCCGCGATACAAGTGCAAGGGATGCGGACAACTCTTCACGTACGGAGGCAAGTGTCGCGCACCGCGAGTAGCGCAGCCGCCGCTAACGAGCACAACTTCGACTGCAGTCGTCGCCGAAGATCGACGCACAGGACCGGACCAACGGGGCGGACCTCGTCACAGTCAGCGCGTAACTCCAGCAACACGGGAGATTCAGGAAACTCCAGCAACATGCGCTCGAACCGAAGAGCGGACCGCATCAATCTGTGCTCGGACTCGAGCAAGGGCCGTACCAACCTGCGCTCGGACTGAAGCACTGACGGGAACAGCAGCGCCCGTGGTGCGTCTATCAGTTGGAGCTCTCAGACTGCCTCGCATTCCGATATCCGAGCAACGGGAGAGTCCAGTTCAGAGTCCAGTCGTGAGTTCAGTCGAGAGTCCAGCAGTCCGGGGTCCAGATCCAACCGCACGTAGAATTGCAGGACTGGTGCCCGGAGACGTCGTCGATGTTGCTCAACGTACTGCAAGCCGGACTGCAGCCACGGTGATGGCTCAAGGAGATATGAAGCAGAATTGGACGAAGGCGGTTTTGGGGGTTTCTCCTTTTCGACTTGTGGCTGCTCGTAATGGAAAGCAAATGAAGGTGCTGAGGGTTAAGTATGACGGCAAGGAAACCCTCATCCCGTTTTGGGCTACAGACAGTTGATCATGACGAGTACTAGTACGTACGTATCGGCATGACTTCAGTTTGTGGAGCTGCAGTTTTGGCATGAAGGCCAATTCAAGTTTTGCTTACGTTCTGGTGATGATCTTCGGGTGGTGAGTTTTGTGGAACGTTACGGTATCTCCGGAAGGGAATAATCAATGGGTCGATGAGCTTAATTAATTGTATAGAGAGTACGTTTGCATGTCAGGTTAATTAGATCATCGACCTAGCTAGAGGGGTAGGTCGGATATATAATAAGGGTATGTTTAAGCGATGGATCGGGTAGCTGGTGTACGTTGCAAAGGAGAGTCATCATTTACGGTGACCTTGCTTAATTTCGATCAGCTCTTGTACTGGCTAGCAAGATACCTGGATGATGGTGGCTTGTACAGGATGAATGGCCTCGCATTGCGCAAATAGTCCAACCGAGTTAGGGTTTTATATATTTCAGTCACATGCAGCTGGAATAATGTGTGGAGCACTGTTTGAAAATGCGTATTGTAATGAGTATTATGTCGACTTCAGTATGCGTGTGAAAGTTGTTTCCTGTGATCGAATTCGAATTCGTTTTGGATCTCATGAATTTCACAGTTTGGAGAAGGTTGGCCGGATTGGAGCTAGCGAGCGGACTAGCTAGTTAGTCGACTCGCAGGAGAGAAATTGTGCAGTAAGTTCATTCACACTTGATGTGGGATTGGATCGAGTTGGTAATGAACTTAGGCATATTACAGGACTTATTCACTTTGCAAATTCCAATCACCAAGTGTGAATGGATTCATTTTCGTTTTGTATGGACTCTATTTTACTGTTCACAAATGATTTTAATTTATGTAACATGATCCGTGTATTCTCAACTGAGGTGTTTTTCAGGACTTCTTCACAAGCACACAATAGTGATGGACGGGATTAATAAGCTACTTGTGATAGTTACAATAGTTACAATTCAAATCGATCTCGAAATGATCTTGATCACTTGATGGTGTGCAGATCAAGAGGTCGGTAGGGGAATAGACGAACGATATAAATCGTGGCCACTTCAGTTGTGCGTCTTACAGCTCCTGATCTTTGCCTTGGATGGAGTGGCTTCTTATGTGCTCCTGCTAATGGGCTTCAGCGTTTGCATGTCCAGTCAGGACATCGTAGAGAACTATTGCAGCGAGCTGGTGAAACTGAAGGTTTCTTGTGCACACATAAATGCACGTGTATTGTGCTTGTGAGAGGTTTGCATGAGTGCTCATGATCGTGTGGTGGGTTTTTGAGGTTTTCTTATTACCAGATATTATCAATTTGGCAACAATTCAAAGAGCACACGTACAATCGGCCGTAGCTAGAAGTTCACGGAACCATCCACCGGGTATCGAAAGTAAAACGAAATCAATCACATTTTTCTTGAATTGCACAGGTGAATCGGTTCTCTACATCAGGAGAAATGAAAAGGGTACTGAATGACACTCTTAGAACAAAAGATATGACACCACTTATCATAATCCTCACATTGCAGTGGATTAGCCAGCATAGAACTAAATGGGGACCAAAAAATGCCTAGCTAGGAATGTTGAAGATGATGAACCAAGTCCATGTCATGGCCTCATGCCCTCGTGAGCATGTTGATTTGTTAAGGGGCGTGTGTGTAGGTACGAAAATAGGAATATTCAAGTGCATACAACTCTAAAAACTACACAATCACAAGCTAAACTAGCCTATCGGGATTTGCATAGATCTGAGGCTTCTGAAAAAGGACCAGTGTTTTTAATAGTCGCCTGAATTTTCAGTAATACTTATGGCGATTATCTTCCTGTCAAAGCAGCAACTAGTCAGCCCAGTGATTGTGTTTGCCAAGCCTCGAGGTGTGGGTTTAGTTTGAAAGTTGAAAGCCTCGGCATGCAGATGGGAGATCCTTGAAGTATAAAGCCCAAACCAGGGTCCACCCTCAACATAATCATTTGTAGTCCTTTGCATTTCAAAGAGTAAATACACCGTTCTAGTAATTTGGAGTACGTGAATCAGAAAGCTGCATTGAGTTTTATATATTGTCAGTATATGAGCGCCTTTGTACGCCTTCTTCGTTTCCATTACGATGGGTGCGTGTCTAAGCAGCCAGCAACACGATGACCCCGACGAAGACTCTTCCGGGATCCATTCTCCCACTGGGGCTTCACTCGTTGTGGAGAAGAGCCAGCCTGATAGTTTGTCAGGTCGAGTCACATCTAAAGAATGCAGGTAAGTGAAATTACTTGATGCAGGTGATGAATGCTCCTTTTTTTTCGATATTTTTAGTCAAATTGGGGTTGTAAGTTTCAGGGACCGAGTCAAAACTCGTTACAGTCATCGGTGCAAAGTCTAAGTGCTAAGACTTGAATGTGTAGGTTCATGTTCCAGTACGTCCATACACCTTGAAAAGTGACAGGATCAAACTTAGAGTCTGCTTTTTCAACAGCTCCCAGTCTTTCATTGGAATATGAAAGAATGCCATGGTTGAATACACTAGTGACTCGCTGATTGACAGCTAGAAGAAATGAGATATGGTGCAATATTGTTCAGTGAGACTGAAATTAATGAGTTGCAATTGGTGGTGTTGATTTGGGATGCAGGATGTGTTTTGAGGAGAAAATTTCTCTCGGTGATCCAGTTGTTCAGTTGGGCTGCATGTGTTTGGGGGACAACGGCCTTGCACATGAATCCTGCATTAGGAAATGGTTCCCAGAAAGGCTTCTCGAGACAGGGCGTTATGATTGCGAGATTTGCAAGTGAGTTGGCACTGTCTTAAAACCTCATTTTAGTTCCCAGATTAGATATTGTTGTATTCTATATAAGAAGTTCAAACCTTTGTCACGGTTTTCATCCTGCTGAAGATGGCAGGATTAGTTCAGCTGGCAATAATCCGTATCAATTAACTGGCAGACGACATTGGTTCGGGCATTGGTTGTATACACATTCCATAATCTTGTCGATCAATATGTAGTGTATGTACATAAGGGATTCATAGCTTTCACAATCTTTTGTTGCAGGACACAGCTGGGAAACCATGCAATGTCGATTTTTATGCAGGGCCTTCGACCCACAGTTTATCAACATCTGTTTCGACGACAAATCACTCGGGTTCTAGCTTCAAGCAATTGAACATTTGGAGAATGAGCTAGCTTTGCTTCTTTTTTTTCCATGTTCTCAACCGATCATCCATGCCCTCGGGGCAACCATAACATGATTCTCCACCTGGTTCACACAATAATTACCCTTGCTGAACCCTGAAGAGGACTGTGACCAAGTTTCACACAGAAAATGTCCAAACCTGCCACTTTTTAGAGCCCTTTGAGCAGAAATCAATATGAGGAAGTCTTTTCTTTAACCAAACTTAGAGAGAATTATTGTATTAATTCATATGGAAATCTATGGAAATTTTTGAAGAACTTATATAGTGAACTTTCATTTGTGAGAAGTTAGTGTTTGAAGTTAGAAGAAAAGCATTTTGTACCCTATCTCATTCTAAAGGCAAACTAGCCCATGACAGGCAGAACTACTGGTGCAATATGATACTCATATTTGGAAAAGATGGAAATAAATTTCAGTGGTAATCTGGTAGACATGCAATAAGAAGCAACAAATACAATTGAAAAAATAATTTTTGAACTTCATGTGATTTTTTTCAGAATTCATAGAAGGTTGTTGCATGAAAGCATGTAGACATGAGGTCGATCCATTACAGGAATCTGAACCCTGTGGCCTGTGCAGGGCCCTTTGAGTACATGAGAAAAAAATTAAAAAATCAGATAGGCCACATGTCTATACACTTTCATGAAACATGTCAAAGAAAAAGCTATTGTAGGGCTTCTACAAATCCATGTCCGACTTAACACATGCCTAATCCAATCTATATTGACCTGGATTTTTTTTATTGCCATAATGAACCAATTTGCATTGATTTGAGGCTAACTCAAAGTGATTGATGAGAATGTGTATTTCACTTACATTTTGCCCATTTGAGACACATAAAAAATTTTATTTGATCAATTAGCTCTCTAAAGCAAGCAATTTTTTCATTCAAATGTTTTAGGTTTTTTGTATTTCAATACAAACAACCTAGAATAGAGGTGTTTTTTTCTAGATGTCCTAAATGGGATTTTGGACAAGAATGGGGTACTCTACCATAGTTTAGGATTATAGGTGTGGTTTGACTCATCATTGAGAATTTTTTTGGCACTCTACAACTTTGAGATTTTGACTATCATGTTGGATACTTTTGTATCAGTTTTTCAATATACTAGTTAAAAGTGTCTACCAATCTATCATTCCCCTAATTGTTTTGCACTATGAAGATGTCTAGAAAATAATAACAAAAACTTGTAAGACCTCCAAAAAGAAATTTGAGGACTCAAATTTTGGATGAATTGTGATACCAACAATGAGTATGTCAAAGCTTTCTTCTTCCATATCAAATGCAAAATGAATCCACCAAAAATAAATGAATAAATATTATTTGACCAATTCATCTAAAATTTGCTCCAAATTGCCAATTTTAGAGCCAAGAGTTTAAAATGAAAAAATAGTTGTAATATCAACAATCAAAATTGAACTTTAGGGGTTGAATTGTAGAGTTAGCAATATGTCTAGAACATCACTACAAAATGTCCTTGAAAGTATTTTCTCATAGACAAAAGTTATGGTGTTCTAAGTACATACAACTCCCCTACAAAATGATCCTAAAAGGTATAGTTTCAAAGACAAGAAATCCATCTTCAAATATAAGTTAAATTATACCTTCATAGGCAATTTCATTAAAATGGTGGTATTACAGCAGAATGGCGTTGAATATGTTAGGAATTGCACGACATTCCATCAAACTGACGGAATAATACCGCCATTTGAATGAAATTGCCTATCTTCATAGTAAGAACATATCAATTTAATCAAAAGAAAATTTCTTAATTTAGAATAGCTTACATTATGGAAAATAGAAGTTATAACAAGTCTATTCTACTTATTTATCTAAATCATGGATATTAGTAAATTTAGAGTTCATAGTGTACACCATTTGTAAATGACACTACGAATAATTCAAATATCTAATTTTTACTATTTATAGAATATTAAAGAGGTAGTATAAATTTTATTCTTTTAAGTTTAGCATTTGTATGGTTGTACCTAGTCTTATTGTATATTGATTGTCTCTTCATTTTCCTAGAAATATACATATGAACAATTGTAGCCTTTATGTACTCAAAGCATTACATTTTGGTCTCAACAAAACTTTGAATTTAAATAAAATCTTTTAAAATTGTTAAATTATTTTGGCAAATACTCTTTCAAGTCTATTTCTAGAGTCAAATATTAGGTGATTGCACAAAACGCTTGTATTATTTGTTGTATTTTACAACAATACTCATGATTTTTCAAAGAGTACTTTAAAATTAGGAAACCATTTTTTTTAAATAAAAAAATATGTTCAATAGATGCACCTTTAAAATGAAGATAACCACCGAAGGAAATTCATTAAAAAATTTTCTAAGTAGGGGAACTAGAAAAGTGCCAAATCTTAAGAAAATAGATACTTCAATGTTTTAATTAATAAAAAATAGGAAAAAATTGAAATAAAAAAATAAAAAAATTTCCTTTGGTAGCAACTCTATAGAGATGGTCATTCTCCAAAAAAAACATCAAAATAATTTTTTTAAATGTTTTGAAATGCAAGTAGAAAGAGGCTCTATTTGTGGGCTTCTACACAACATTTAATTAACTATTTAAAAAATACTTTGAAGCATAGCTAAAAGTATACTGTAAGACCATCTCCTCCAAGTTTCAGTTCTAAATTCATTTTTTGGATACTACTTTGTTTAAAAAAACCCGAAATTGGCAAGTGTGATATAAAATTGGGGGCTATAATTTTATAGTAGAAAAATTTCCAAAATTTCCAAAAAATTAGACAAGGTGTACAATACTCATAAGTATCTTGTTCATGAATTTTGAGTCATTTTGAGTCACAGCACAAAAGTTATGGCCCGAAAACTAATTAGCATGCAACATGTGACTGACAGAAAACAATACAAGTGTTATATGCAATCACCCTATCGGGTTTGAAAAAATATGTTTATGATTTTTTTTTATTTGAGATTTTGAACAAGGATGTCCATTCCAATTCTCTGATTTTCTATTCTTAAGAGCTCTAAATTGGAGATGAACCTCAAAAATACCATCAATCTAAGGGTAAATCACATTAGAAATTCATTTAAGAAATTATATTAATTCATTTATGATCCCCTTCAAACTATTATATTTTGTATTCTATATCTTCAATGTTTAGCTTGATTAAAAACTTGACTTTAAAAGGTGTAGATAAGCTTTTATCCTATTCGGAAATTAATAAGCTAATAGTATAGTTCGTTCCTAGGGAGGCAATTTTTAAATAGGAATGTTCCTAACTTGAAAATCAATAGCCAATAGTCAAATCACAACCACAAAAGAAGAAGAAAACTTCCAACTAGGAATAATTTTTAAACCTCACCATTACAATCTAATTACTAAATTCTTTCCCCTCTACTCTTAATGGCCACAAGGATAAGTAGTTCTCCCAATTAATTCTCTATATCTTTATAACTTGGAAACTTCCGTCTTTCTCCCAATTGGATCTTTTAGGCACAAGTCCCATCTTGAACTTCCAAATTGGTCTGCTGCAGCACCCAGTTTTGCTCCCATTTGGACACCTCACATCCCAGTTGA
This sequence comes from Straminergon stramineum, assembly GCA_963920665.1. NCBI lineage: Eukaryota > Viridiplantae > Streptophyta > Bryopsida > Hypnales > Calliergonaceae > Straminergon > Straminergon stramineum. The sequence continues at coordinate 18,650,064 of OY987264.1, forward strand.
TCTTTGTCTCTAGCTTGGGGCACAACTATAATTTCCAACTTGGATTCTTTTATCACTTCTCACATTCCCTTTTGATGTGACTTTAGATTAATAAAATTTACAGTCACCTTTTCCCAACTCGGAATTCTAAACTTCATAACACTATACTCTCAAAACTTAGCACCTAATTGGAATTGAACTCACACACACCATTAGACTACAATCAACATAACATAATCCAATTTGGCATTAATAACCAAACACACAGAACAACTCCAAATTGGATCCCTCTCACACACTGTTCTCTTCTTCATACTTCCCAAACCAGAGAAATTCCATACTTCTTAATACAACTTGATTAAAATGGATTTCATATATCAAGTTGGTGAATAAATCACCGTTTACAAACAATGTTTTCTTAAAATAAATCTTTGTCTAGCTCCTCTCACTGCCTCATAGCATTCCAACTTGAAACATTCTACACTTCATTCCCACATTTTTATTTATTTTTATTATTTTAATTTAATTTAATTTTCTCTGTCCTAATTGGAATATTTGCTTCACTTCACTCCAAGTTCCAACTAGGCTCTAATATAATTTCTTCACACCACTATTTTATTTATTTTTAATATCTATGTATTTTTATTTTTTTATATCTTTTATATCTTTTTTTAATCTCTGAAATTGCTAGCCATCTCTACTAGCTAACACTTGATCTACTCAGCTCACAATTTGGACATCCTTTCCTTCATTTTGTCCATTTCTCACCCAACTCGGAACTTGATTTCATTTTAATACTTCTCTGACTTGAAATCATAGCTTCACTCTACACCTGCTAATTCACTCAGCACTCATTTCCCACTTGGAAATTAATTATTTCCAACATTAAACTTACTCACATGATTCTTATAAAACTCCAGCATTAACAATCTCCAACTTGGACTAAACCAAATCCTCAAACATACATTCAATCACCACACACACAAGCACACAATATAAATTCAAGCACCTGCTTGACATTCCTAACTTACACAACAAAATCAAATACGCAGCACAACTAAGCTAGGACACGACTGGACTCACTCAACAAACGGTAAAGACAAATGACATCAAAACCAGACCAAATAGGAATTCCAAACCAAGAGTTATCAAATTGGAAGAGACAAAGGAACTACCGTCTAACTACCTAATTGGAACTACAAAGACAACCGCCACACACAAACCAAATCCCAAGTTGGAATTCACTTTCAAAATAGCCAACTGGACTAGATACTCACCCCACATACAATCCGACTTGGACAAAACTACCACCCAATTGGAAAACAGATTTAAACTATTCAAAACTTGGCTGGAAAGCCAGACGATTCCAATTAGGAACCTCCCAACCAAATCAGCACATGCATTCCCAACATTCATTTAACATCCAAAAACACACCAAATAGAATTCAATTAACCCGTTAAAATACACACTTAAGACATAAAAAATGCAAACAATTAAGTCAAAAACACCTCAAAATCAACCAAAAATTTACAAGAAAAAACCCTAATCAGCATTCTACAAAAGGTTTCAATTATTTTCTCTACTTCATTCATTATAATTTAAACTAAATTATTAAAGGTCAAAAGAAATAACTAATTGTAAATCTATGAGTTGAACTTAAAAGACATCTCTATTTCAACATCTTGTGTTCTTTCAGTTTAGATCTTGTAAATTAATTGATGTTTACATTTCCTTAAGTATTTTGAAATGGTAGTAACAACATCTTCAAGCAAAAATTGGTTCTCTAGATGTAGAAATCTACAATTTTGCAACAACACATAGAACAAAACAAATATATATTTCTTATTGCATAGACCTATTTTCATTTATTTTTAGTATTTTCATCACAATGCATGGAAGCACTTTCAAGTACTTCTAAGATGGAGGCACCTATTCTAGTTACTTTAACCTATGCGCGTTAGAGCGAATGTTTTTTCAACTTTGAGAAAATATGATTTGTGGAATACGAGGTTCATCAAATATTATAATCTCGAAATCCACACGATGGATTTTCTTATAAATTGTAGATTCGTATTCATAAATAAGTTGACTTCAAATCTCAATGATGAAAACTTCAGTAACGGAGTAGTTCTCAAATTATTCTAGATTCTCTAGATTCAACAAAAAAAGCTCCTCACTAATGTGTGGTTCTCTTTCTGACGCTCCGGGGTTAAGCAATACTATATAGTTTGAAGTGGAATCACCACACAAAATTCCAATGATGATCTTGAGGTTGGAATTGTGTCATTTAGCCATTTGATGATATATATTTCTATATTGACAAATATAGGATGCACTAGTGTGAAGAGTCACTTAGAGATGCTTTGGCCATAGAGTTATAAGGCCTAACAAGTAACAACTAAAAAGGTGAAATGAAGCCACAACATGGCCATGGAATCATGATGCCACACAACTAAGGCCATGAAATGAAGTCATATTAGTGCAACCACAACTATTGTTTCATATAATTTATTTGCCTTTTCACCTACACCACCCATAATTGCAATATTCTAATAAAAATATAATTTTGTCCTTTGAGAGTTGAAGAATTATTTAAGGACCAAATTTCTTTATTTATATTTATAAATTTGGATTTGGATTGTATTTTGTACTCCCTCCGTCCCAAAATGATCTTCTTGTTGCACTTTGTAATGTATGAATTGATTAGATTGGCTTTAGATTACTATTTGGGACCAACAAAACAACTCCAAGCATTAGTTCCTCCTCCATCCATGCAATCATTAATTGAAAGACAAATGAAATGATTGAAGGGGTCAATCAACACTATTTGTTCTTATTTTTTGCATCTCTTTGAATATATTTCAATTGAAGAAAAATGAAGCTTTGGGAGGCGGAATAGAAGTCCACACATGGTCTTAGGCCCATACTAAATGCCCATAGAATGATGGCCTCACATTCAACACTTAAGTGCCCATTGTTGCTCCTTGAAAATGCCTCCAAATTTTCACTTTTCACTTTTCCAAAACTATAGCTTGAAAAGTGCTTTAAAACTCAAAGTTTCTAGGACAACAAGAATACACCAAAATCTACTTATAGAGTGAAATTGGCTTTAAAAATGTTATTTTTAACCTTAATTTGGCAAGAACAATTTGTCAAATAGGAAAATCATTTGGGGACGGAGGGATTATTATAATTCCAATGGTAAGATGGTAAGAATTTTTTATTTATTAGCATTTAGGTAATTACTAACTAATCTTAAACTCTTGTCTATGTATGTGAAAACTTCTCCCTCTTTACTTCTTTTAGTCTTCAATCCTGACCATATAAATGCAAGATAGACAGCAAAAGCACACTCCAAATTTGATTCCGCACATCACAAGTTGGAGTTCAATTTGGGACTCCTTAGAAACCCTTAGAAATCCCTCAAATATTCACTATATATCAAGATTGTGTTACAACTTACAAGGGACTAGAGTCAAGCCACAACCACAATATTCCAAGGAATGATTGCAATATTAACCCCTATAGGACAAGGCCATTTTTCTATCAAAAAACACTCAAAACTACCATTTTTGTCGCATTCATCCAAGGAAACAATAAAAAGGTTTTTTAAGAATGTAACCATAGGATCTTATACTTTATTTTTTTGACAACAAGTGATAAAAATTTCTTGAAATTTGACTTAGCAAATTGGAAGATATGAGCATTCAAAGTTGAAAAAAAAGTTTTTGGAACACTAGCCTATAATTTCAGGTGACTTGATTGCAATTTGTTGCAATTTTTTGTACTCTAGACTTTGAATTTAATTTTTTTGTATTTAACAATTGATTTGAAATTCTAGGAAAAAGATTCAAAGAAGAACTCTAGATTTTCATTTTTTAAAATATTGCTAAATAGAAGGAGGTCGAGGATTAAAATAAAAGCTAAATCATTAATAGTTCTAAGATGGGATTGAAATACAATAATCCCAAAGGAGAGATTGTTATATCAAGCAAACTTAACCTCATCAAAAAATGTTTTTTGAAAAATTGTGAAAATTGCATTAAAAAATAAATCCTATAAGTGTTTTTTTCATGAAGTTGCTTATATTGCCCCCAAAAGCAAGATTTTTCTAACTGTCACATCACGAATCCAAATGAAATGAATCAAAGCTTCACATGTAGACAAAAATGTAATCTATAAGAGAAAAAAAGAATTTTTTTTCAGTTTTTGTGGATTTATTTTTTTGCTTATTGAGTCGATACTTTGACTTATTATGGTATAACTTCTGCTCCTAGGCTTTGATTGAAATAAAAAATTATATTCCCACAAAGCTAATAAGTTTTCTATCTTATGAGAAAGTTTCACTAAAAACTAAGGTCATAGGAGCCTACCCAAAATCCATTTTGTCCCCTGAGTAGGTACGTGTGACTAGAGATTTGCATATTTTAGGCTGAAATTTTAATAAAAGGTGGGGACAAGGAATATCTTTTATATACACAAATTTCATGACATTTGCAAATATGAGTCAAAAGTTATGGCCTAATATGTTACTTTTTTTCCTAAATGGGCAATCTAGGGAGATTAGAATAAATCACTTTTTTCCAAAATAAATTGAATTGGTTTTCTAGAGTGAGTTCTACGTAGAAAGCTTTGAATCATTCTATTTTGATCAATGAGTCAAAAGTTACAAGGAGTTTTATTTTTTGGGAGTTATGGATTCTCTATTCTAAAATAAACTTTGAAGTCCTTTATTTTACTCAATTTCCAATATTTTTGGAAATAAAATAAAATCATAGGATGTAGATTGTTTATTGCAACATTTCAACCATTGGGATTGGCATTTTTCAATTCCATAATTAAATTCTTAACAATTTAGTATTTTGAATCATTCTGTACTTCTTTCTACTTACTAATATTTTCCTATATGTTGTACATTTCCACATGATCTGAATTTTTTCAATTATGTATCCAACTTGTGTAGGAAAAAGAATTCAAAGAAGCACCACCATTTTTGACATTTTTTCATAAAAATTTGAGCTCATGAAGTGCAATTGCTCTGGTTTTTGCAAGGTCAAAAAAAGGGGTTTTATCCATTCAGACACTAATATCTTGCAATCTACATGGTGGAAATTTCTGAATTTTTTTCCTCATGTTCTCAAACTAACTTACTACAAGATCCTATGGTAACATGTGTCCAAAAATATACTTTTTCTAAAATTTAGTACCTGTCCTAGAAATAGCAGTTTTGAAACGTTTTTGGTGAAAACTAATAGTGAAGAAACTTAAGGTATTAAAGGGGGGGGGAGTTTTTATTATTTTTTCATTTTTTTTATTGTTTATTTTTCACCCTATCATTATGTAATTTTGTAATGTTGTTCATTAAAGGAGGTTCATACACTAATTTTAATTTCCAATTCCAAAGAATATATCAAATGCTACATTAGTTCAATTCTTTTGCACTATTCAAAATTACAAAATTCGGTGAATGGTTTAGGATTCATAGTTAAGGGGCTTCTTAAACCCTTACTGCATTGATGTCTAGAAATTCATATATAATTCCACAAAGCTCCAAAAAATATGAACCAACTTGGGTTAGATGCCAATTCCATTTTTCTTTTAAGAAAAAGTTATTGGAAAATGTTTCAAGAAGTCCAAACCGTATATCATAAAGAAGAAAAACACAAGCAAAACCTAATAGTTTCAAGTAGACTAAGTGAGTGGAAGCTATCTTTGACAAAAATTCTATGTTCTAAGCTTATTTTCTAGAGGACAATAATGCTTGATGAAACAACAAACAAAGGCTAAAAATGTGATCTCTAGCTTAACTCCTCAAGGCCCAAGGAGCCATTTTTGAGCCTCTGACCTATTCAACAAGTCAAATTTATAACTTCTTATTCCTACATTCTAAGAAGTATATCTAAATGAATTTCGTATTATGATGTTGATATTGAAAGGGAAGCTCAAAAATATAATTGACATCATGTTACAAGCTTGATGTACAATGCCTACTATCAATCCAAGTTCAAACTTGTGAAAAAGTACAAAAATTACTTGGGCCTTGAGGGGTTAAGAGAGAAGATTCAAGTGGTTGTTTAGTTTCAGAGCTTTGTGATCACTCAACCTAAAAGCATTCTCAACTCTATGTGAGATAGAAAGCTCTTTGTTAGGAAATCAGCATGTAAAATAGCAAGTACAAATAATATATATGGTTTGAGTACTTAGCTAAGCAAGTCTAGCATACCATCATGGAGCCATATTGATGTGAGAATTTGGTTACTTACACACAAACCAAGGCAAATAACTCATATGGCCCTCCAAATATATAATGGCTAAATCAAGATCAAGAATCCTTACTAATTAATATGTGATGTGGTTATGAACCTAAGCTTCATCAAAAATCAATTGGAGGCCAATTAAAATACTCAATAAGGTAGTTTACCAATGTGTGGCTATTGGTAAAAAACACGTATTGATTTGTGCGTAATAAAAGTCCAAGATAAATACAATAAAAATTGCATGTGACAGATTGATGACCCTCATTTAATTCTCAAACTGACATTGGTATGCAAGTAAAATCATTAGAATTTAAAGAATCTAGAATAAAATGACAATGTAGAGTAAATATGGGGTTAAATGCAAGTTCCAAATCCATAATTGAGATTTTTGTCCCTAATGCATCCCATTATTCTACACCCTCTAGTATTCACAAAACACCCAATGACATTTTACATAAACTATAGTATAATCAATCAAATTATAATTTTTCCCCACAATGTTTTTTGGACACCCTACATTTGTTTGCACCTATATGGCTACTTCTACCACTTACTCCACCCCCCAAGCCAAACCTCAATTCTCCCTCAAGGATGCACTTAGAATTGCTTTAGGGGTTTTGGGGTTAATAAAAATAGAATGAATCAAAGGTTGTTGAACATACCGATCCATCTATCCAATTAAATAGAGAAATTGTTGCATTTTTCAAAATAAGTTTACTAAGATGCTTGCATGGAGATGGAATCATGGAAATTGAAAGAATCTTATTATGAATTTTGTAATAATTACCTTTTGAATGATTTTATTTGGAATTTTAAAGAAACTATTGCAATGGCACAAGATTTTGTTGGAAAAGAAAAATTTAACCTCTAAAATTCCTTTGGCATTGTGAATTTCCAAACCTAGAAAATGGCCACTTTGTATCAAGGTTTTCAATCAAACAAAATTTAAGCTAAGGCATTTGTGACCATAAGATCTTAATCTCAACTTCAAATACAATATATACAAAAATTTAAAACTCAAATTCCTTACCATTTGTGAGATCTATTAGCTCAAAGTAGAAAGTAATGTTTTTTTCCCCTACATGCCCAGTATAGGGGCATCTCAAATTTGCAACTTCAAAATTCAATGAGAATTAGATAACGTTGAATTTAATTTTCATCTTTTAGTAATTATAATATAAATGTTAGGGTTTGAAACTAATATTCCAAAAATCATAACTTGAATATAGTTTCTAAAAAACTTATGGACCTTCCATTACTACAATCCCTTCACAAAAAACAAAACATCAAAAATCATCAAAAAAATTCAAAGATGCCTTTTTTACACTCCAAATTGTACAATATTGCATTGTAACAAATAGAAAGTGAAAAAGTAAAAAAAATTGAAAAAAAATTCTAAAACACAATATTCATAACCTAAAATTTGATTTTTCTTGCCATTGTGGCATTGCCCTCAAGGAAGAAGATCCTCATGTGTCAACCAAATTGTCAAGTGGGAATTCTTCACAAGTCTTTTAATTATTGCAAAAATGAAATTTTTGAGGCTAAATCATTCAAAAATTCATAGAAAATGCATCGAAACTTATATGTTCACACAATTTATTTATATTTTTATATTCATAATTATCTAAAATATGAATTCAGAAATATAAATTGCACTAATAAACAAGTCAAAAGTCAAACTATAGCAATTGATCAAAACCTCAGAAACCACATTGTGGTTTCAAGGGAATTCAATATTTTAGGGATCAACCTTTGATGATGATCACTTCCAATGGAAGTTGCTTTATCTATAGGCACATGTGACCATAGACTCCCTTTTATAACCATTGTGGCTTTTACTTCATGCTTTGCTTGAATTTGCTGTTCCATTGCATGCTTATTCTCCATAGGAAGGTAACTTGTTCTAAGGACCACTCTTTTGGGATTTCCAAACTGTATCATAACATGAGGGTCAAATTTCCACCACTAAGATATTCTAAGCTAGAAATGGGTCTTCCAAGTTTCAATCTTCAATGGGCGTCACTGGTAGTGCAAAGTATGGTGAAGCTCTAATTATTTTGAATACATTGGCAATTGAAATTCATGAATTTAGGGAAAAAATGATGATTTTCGAAATATACATGAATATACTATGACTACCTTGCATTCTTTTACTACAATTTGGATTATAGTGTTGAGTATTGTTTTTCCTATGTGTTTGGATATTTGGAAAGTATGCAACGTTTAAAATGGATGTGGTGTGTGTAGTTCCTCAAGCTCTTGTTGTGATAACGAGTAATGGTGTGCATTCCATCTTCTATCTTGTATCTTTTGTATAAGGGATTGATATTTGCTAAATCATTGTACAACTTCATCTAGGAATCTATTATTACATTATGTAAATACAACCTACTATATTATGTGTTGTCTAGATGATGAGTATGGTGGAATTGCTAGGAAACTAAAGGATATTGTATAGACAAATTAGGTCTAGGTACAATTTTACTTGGTAGTTGCAATGTGTTGGTCAATTTGGTTAGAGCATTTGTAAAAGTATAGCCAAAGATGGATTGTGTGATTGGGAGGCTTGTCTTGGAAGTTTCTTGCGTTCATGAGTATATCATTAGGGGATATTTGAGGCCTCTACATGCCTGCGAGTTTCTAGGCTGCAGAGAATGCAGGAACTGTGCCACTCTTGCAGTTTGACGTGGCCAAGACACTGCCACGTTAAAAAAAAAATTGAAATTTTTTTTCGACTTCTTTTTGCATTTTAGAACTAAGTTTTTTTTTATATATTTTTTTGACAACAACCAGCCATTCCCGGACTGCATAGAAATCAGGCCTGAAATGGCCCTCCCAAGGCCTCAAATCCCCTCTAATGAATATCATAATGTAGTGTAGGAAAGGAGTATTTGGATTTCTTGAACCATTTCATAAAGGGTCAAAACCTCCTAATACTATGCATTAAATAAAACAATTGTGAGACTAGTTTGATGCCATTGAGTCTTGTCCTTGCAACAATTTGTGCTAAAATTTTTTTGAGGCATTCTTGAGTTTCTAACAAAGATGATATTCTAAAGGACTTTTAGTGATTGATGAAATCACTTAAATAGAATGAAATCCAATTACAATATTTATTTTGTGTTATGAAATCTTTCAAATAGTAAATGGCATGATTCATTAAGTTTAGTGTCCTACAAATTTTATGTTCGTATGCTATGTACCCTATTCTATTCAAATCTAATGTTTAGCTATTTTCTTAATTTTTTTAATATTTAAAGTAGAATGTTCATTATAATTTAATATCTTTCACTATTGTAGGTCTACATTTGCCAAGAATCTATGTGTACACCACCTTATTGAAGTTTTGAAGAACCAAGGATACCTATCTTGGTATACACCAAAAAAAGTTATAGACCTCCAACATGTGTGGCTTTGAATTCACATTTTTTGGTTAAAAATAGGACTAACCCACCCCACCCCCCTCCAAAATGGCCAAGGTAGACACCCAATTGGAGATAGGTTAAAAATATTAAACTAATTTGAAAAAAAAAAAAAAAAATACACATTGTCTACAATTACCACATGTACCTTTATTCCAAATTTTCAACCAAACAAACAAACAATGCAAAAGTTAAAAGCAAAAAAATACATGTCCGAGGGCAAGGGGACAAGTGTTTCTTGCAATCACCCTCTTGTGTTGATTTTAAGTGCAACTAAGAGAATGTAACCCTATAATATAATTTTTGTTTTAATTTGAAATTTTCAAAAAAAACAAATTTGCATATTTTGGAATCTTTTCAAGGTAATAGGTTTATTTCAATTCTTCAGAACTTTTCCTAATCAATATTTCTTGATTTGAGTTCAAAATATAGACTAATGAATTATGATGGTTTTCACTTCATCTTCATTTTTGCTATTTTATATACTATTTTAATCTTCTTTTTTGTTAACCCCTAAAGGTATTTAACTACGTTTTCACCAAAAACGCTCCAAAACTGTCATCCCTAGTATAAGTACCAAATTTTAGAAAAAGTACATTTTGGGACAAATGTAACCATAGGATCTTGTAGTACGCTGGTTTGGAAAGATGTGGAAAAATTTCAGAAATATCCATCATTTGGATTGCAAGATATTAGCATTTGAAGTGACAAAAAGCCATTTTTTGGCCCTGCAAAAATCCGGGCAGATGCACTTCACAAGGCCATAACATCATGAAAAAATGTCCAAAATCTTTGTAATTCCTTGGATTCATTCAAGTCACGTTGGCTATGTGCTTGAAAAATTTTAGATCATTTGGAATTGTACAACATACAAGAAAAAAATAATAAGTTGAAAGAAGTAGAAAATGATTCAAAATACTAAATTATTAATAATTTATTTATGGAATTGAAAAATGCCAATCCCAATGGTCAAATTGTTGTAATAAACAATCTACACATCACACTTTTATTTTTTTCCAAAAATATTAAAAATTGAGTTAAATAAAGGTCTTCAAATTTTATTTTAGAGTAGAGATTCCATTACTACCTACAAACTACCCACAATTAAAACTCTTCATAACTTTCATCTCATAAATCAAAATGGAATGATTCAAAGCTTTCCATGTATATATAAATCAGGAAAATAAATTTCAAATTTTTATTTAAAAAAAAAGTGATTTTTAAAGAAGTATTTTTTGTTGCCTGGGCTACCCGCCAAGCAATGAAAACAACATATCATACAATAACTTTTTGACCATGTATTCAAAAGTTATGAAAATTGTTGGGTCTTAAAGCTACTCCTCGGGCACATGTTGTGTGAAAATTTCAAAGAAAAAAAATAAAAATTTCATTCATAGTGAGTTGCCCGAAATCGCTATGTTGCCAAAAAACACCGTTTGGTCCTTTAGGGGTTAATAGAATGAAATTTATTAAGAATTTCAATAAGAGAATCTCTAAATCTCATTTTGATGTTTTTAATTATTAAAAATGAAGATAAGTCAAAGATGTAGATTATTATATGGAAAAACCATCAAATTTTTGAAATTTATTAATTCTATAGAATTTGATTAGTAAACTTTGACTAAGTTTGTTCATGGTTTTCCCTTTAAGGTTGATAACTTCTTTGAAAATATTAGTTACAATTCATGCTAAAATTCCATATATATGGGGAATTCTGTTTGTTAAAATGGCGATATTCCATATGTTGTTATTAGACGACATGGTCTAAAGTGCAAAATACCATTTAAGAAAGGTATAGATTTATAACATCTATAATTAGTATATATTTCAAACAAATAGGCCTGGAATAGATTTTAGTATAGATTCTGCGATCTAAACAACAAAAGTACCATCAAATGTAGGATTGATAATTTGGTAGAGATTTTAGACATGTAGAATTGGTAAAGATTTCAAACATCTAGGACACGTATAGATTTCAAACTATGTGGCCTAAACTATAAAAGTGCCAAAGTTGCAAAATGATTGCTACTTTTAACCAAATTTCCCATATATTGATTATTTTTAAAATTTTATTCAAGTTTTAATAGCATGAATTATTTGATATCTAATGTCCTTTTACACCAATGGCTCTCAAAGAAATGTATACTTCAAATTTTTATTTTTTTTATAAATAAAATAGGACATATTGTAAAGAAGCAAAGGTATGCATTCTACTGTACATACACTACAGGGAACCATTGTACTGCGTACAAAGTGCATCTTATAATTATATATGCCATTAGATAAAAATTACTGCATTTTATATAGATTCAAAGAAATATGCATAATTTATAGATTTTGAGTTTATTAATATAACACATATTTTATCCTTGTTTCAATCCCTTTGAATGCCTAAATCCATTAACGTTTGATTAATCCCTAAAGGTTTTCAATATTTTTAGGTACTCAATTGCTTCAAAGTACTTTAATCCAAAGGAAGCCTAAAATATTTATTTATATTATTCATTTACATATCTAACCATAGGATCCTTTAGTTAACTTATTGGAGTAACCTTCTTAAAATTCCACAATTAGAAACCTTACCAATTTCAAGATTGAGTCGCTTAAATTTCATAAAAAAAGTATTTTCAGCTTTTCCCAAGTGGTTAGATTTAATCTTTCAAAATTCTTACACAAAAATGTGTCAATCCTACAACTTAGTACTCTCCATCATATGTTGAAGAAATAAGTTGAGAAAACCTAAAAATATTTCAAACACAATTCATATTCATGCTTGAAAAAAATACTCCCTCCATTTGGAAATAGTCTATTGATTCTCAGTGGTAATTGCACTAAGAACGGATACACTATTTCCAAATAGAGGGAGTAGTAAGTAGAAAGAAGTAGAGTATGATTTAAAATATTAAATAATTGTTAAGAATTTAGTTATGGAATTGAAAAATGCCAACCTTAATGGTTGTAATGTTATAATAAACAATCTACACCCAATGTTTTTATATGTATTTTTGAATTATTGGAAATTGAGTTAAATAAAGGACTTCAAAGTTTATCTTAAAATAGAGATTCTATAAGTACTAGCAAATTAAAACTCCTCATAACTTTCATCTCAATAATAAAAAATGGAATGGTTCAAAACTTTCCACATATATATTAATTATAAATCTAGAAAAATAATCTCAAATTTTTGTTTCTTAAGAAAATGATTTTTATAGAATTTTTTTAAATGCCCAGATTGCCTCTCTAGCAATGAAAATTATGTATCATACAATAACTTTTTAACCATGGAATCAGAAGCTCTAAAAATTGTTGTATCTTGAAGTTACTCTTTGGGCACATATTTTGTGAAAACGGATCATTGAAGGAAACACTGGTCCTATTCTGTGTCACAATGAGAGTGATCTTTTGTCATCCACTAAGGTAAACCTGCCTATAAGATGTACAATGAGTGTTTTGCCTTATTACAATTAGCAAAAAACTCAAAGTTTTTTCCATACAAAGACAACTATGAGAAAAAAAAAGAGCAATTGAAATTTTATTTTTCTAATAAAGTATGAATTTCTTGTGAATTTTTGAAGTATGATTACCAATTGGCCTGAAAGAGTCTGTAGACTATCCCAAAACGAGCAAAAAGTGTATGCATGATGGCCATCCTACCACCTAACGCAATCAAAATATTTCCTATCATGGATACAATCTTTCCTAACATGACTAGAACATGCAGAATTAAAAAAATCACTTGTTTTGATGAATTTACACTGAAAAGCTAGAAGTTCCTAAAACAAGCACTAATAACTCCATCACCATCACCCAAGCCATTGATTTTGGTCAGTAACCAACCTAATCTATTCGTAATCTTATTTATTAGAGAAACTCTGTCATGGATTGTTGTAAGACTCTAATGGGTCATTTTCTAGGTGCTTGTCATGGGTGGTTTCCTTGTCATAGGCAGGTTTAGCTTATGACTTTTGAAGTACATGTCCAATTAATATGAAATTTCAATTGAACACTTCTAACTTGATGTGAATTAGATCCCTTATTTTTCAGAAATGAAAAAAATCTTATATTTAAAACTATTTTTTGTTAATTTGTCACAAAGTGCAATTTGGGAGGTTTTTACTACATTAGGAGTCCCCAAATTTAATGATTTGTAGTTGAAGCTTTCATGGTATATTTTTATAGTAGGAAAGCTTGTATCTAACAAAGTAAATTTGAAAATATATGATTTTATGTTGTCCACTTGAATGCAGATAGCGCTCCCATTGTGCAAAATTTTTGAACATTGAAGATGGTTCTAAGATCATTCTTTTGGTGAAATATCATAATAATCAACTCTTCTCAAATGGAAGATTTTTAGTTTTTTCAAAAATAGATTCCTATTTTTTACAAATTAAAATGTGAGTGCCAATTTTCATGAGATTTTGCACTTTTTTATTTCTCCTACTTAGAGAATTTTTCTACATTTTTCCTTCCTAATGTAACTTCATTTTAAAGGTTTAAACATTAAATATATATTTTCCATTAAACTTTTTTTCCTAATTATAAAGTACTCTTGAAAAAAAGTAGTGTACAATGGAAAATGCTACAAAAATTGCATGGTGTTTCTTGCAATGACCCAAATTTTGAAAGAAAAATAAATTGTTTGAAATGAGTTGCCCCAAATCACTATGTTGCCAAAAAAACATTGTTTGGACATTTAGGGGTTATTTACTTATGCATTATAATTTTAAAAATTGTGTACTTGTTACAATTACAAAGTTACGAGGGCTCTACAAGTAATAATTGTGCCTCGAACACATGAGTCTAGACTCTAGAATGGTTTTATAAAATGTTTTGAATAGAATTCTAGTCTATTTAAATTAAACTTTGGTTTTATTATTTATTTGATCAAACTTCTTTGTACAAGATTTACAAGTTTTTTTAGTAGGAGGAATGAATATTGTATTTTGAATTATACTAAAAAAACTTAGCATCCCGAGTATGCAATTTCCATATTATATGGCCTTGGTTATAATCACTTATAATGCCTTTCAGTCCAATCTCATGGGATTCAATTTGTTTTAATGTAGAAAATTCTTGCAACCCTCTTAATAAGGAATCCAAAAATGTAATTATATACATGAAATGAATATTCTTTGAGGACAATAATAGCATGAAAAAACTAATTACATGAGTTTTTTTAATACATGTATCATAGTACAAGCTACCCAACTTTTTAGACTTTATAATAAAAATTTCAGATTTTTTTTATTATAAATAAAGTACTATGAATAAATTTTAATTTTAATTGGAGGGAACTTCTTGTACAATTTAAAAAAAATTATGCATAAATGTTTTAATTTTGCATATATATAATATATTGTGAATTTTTTCTAATATATATCTAACCCAAAATTTTATGCATTGATTTTAAAAAAAATTGTTCTTCACCTAAGTTTTTGGTCTTTTTAATTTGATATAATTTTTACAAAAGCCATCCTCTAAGCCATTTTAATGCCGACCACCCCTGCATATAATACAAGAGTTGTATACCCAGGCTCAACATATGCATCTATTACTCCATCTTGTGCAAGTACAATGGAAAATTGGCAATGCATTAGAAAACAAATGGGGCCTCAAAAAGGACGCTAGAGCTACACTAATAGTGAACTAAAAAAACAATTGAAAAAATATATATTTGAAAATCAATTATGATATGCCACATTAGACACTATTGATTGAGCTTCAACGGCCTTCTTGAGGCCCATTCTTTCTCTAATGGTGTACAATGCTTAAGGTCACTTGACATGGACTCATGGAGTGAATAGGCAAATGGCAAGAAAAGAGACATTGATACATATTATAAGCCTATAACTTGTGGAGAAAGAGGGATTCTTCTTGCTCCCTAAAATAAAAACCCCCTTTAAAAGAATCATTCCAAAAAAGGCCAATCTCAAAGGCTCATGAATTAATCCTTTAAAGATGAAGGGGACCACCTTCTAGCCCTATATTTTTTTTGTAGTTAAATAACTAAATTGCAGTGTTAACATTTATGTGGATTTATATTTGTTTAAATATTAAAAATAAAACCGACACATGCTATTCTCTTCATTCAATCTATTGGTATGAAGATTTTTACATGTAATTTATACTTTTCACAGTATGGCCAATCAAAATAAACAATTTGAACTCATGAATTTGTCATACTTAAATGGCTTAAAGTATTAAATCTAATTGAACCTTGGGTATCCCAAGGTGTATTTTTTTTGCCCTAGGATCCTTGGGGAAAAGAAAGAGTTGGTTTCACAAGGTTATGTAAACCCTTAATTAAGTGACGGAAGTTGCAACCAATTCTAGAAAACACAATTTTCACCAATTGGTGGACTAGTCAAATAGTAATGTTTAAACATTCAAGATGCCTTTACTAGCCATAGATAAGATCCTACATAAACAATTAATATATGCAATTTTTTTTTACACAATGCTGAAATCTAATGTTACTTTTTACACTCAAGGTCTTCTAAGAAATCAAAGATGTGTATGAAACCTCAATGCATGTAATTTCAAAATCACTTTCTAAGCAATACCTACCCAAAAGCCCCACCGCCCACTATTCATTTTTTTGCTAGTTTTATTTGAACCTCAAATGGCTTCCTAACCCACAATCATTGACCTCCAAACCACCACATACTTGAGTCTCAAGATGGGAGTTAAAGAGATTTCTGAAGCAACAACTGAAAGAGGAACCATTAATTTAATAATTATGTGTTTAAAGGATATCCATTTGAGGGGAGTCTAGCATTCATAGGGAGATCGGGAGAGTGTTACCCCCGGGGTTATAATTTCAACATGTAACTATACCCCCCCTTTGACTTACTTTTCTTAGAAAGTCAAAGGGGGGGTCTAGTTACATGTGGAAATTGTACCCCGGGGGGTAACGCCCTCCCGATCTCCTTGTGATTATATGTATGTACCCTATCCTTTCAACTAAGAAACTTCCTAAAATATTCAGTAAGTGTCAAAAAAAAAATTACGAAACAACTCACATTGGTTTTCCAAACACATATTCTTACAAAAAAATTCGTCATTGGACCGCCTCACCGCCTGTGTATTACGGTTAATAGGGAAAGACTCGGTTTTGAGTGTTTCCTAGACCGGTAAATGCTGTCGGAAGAGCCCTCCGCTGTCCCGATCAACTGCAAATTCACGGCTGGCTTATCCCACAAATTCACATTAGGGCACCATTCTTGACGATTCCTTGATTCCCCATCCACAACTCCCCAGTCGACACCCCTTCTTCCTCCCCATTCTCTTCGATCATTCTCTTCCTACACGTACTCTCCTGGCTAGCTCTCCTCTAGCGCGAAGCCCTTGGGCTGCTGCACTTATCTACTGTAGGTAGCTCGCCGTCGGTGTCTCCCCGTCCATCGCCATGGCGCCGGAGCCCTTGCACCTCGTCAACATCACGAAGACCTGCCCACGCTGCAACAGCGAGGACGTCAAGTTCAGTTTCTTCAACAATTACAAACTATCGCAGCCGCGATACAAGTGCAAGGGATGCGGACAACTCTTCACTTACGGAGGCAAGTGTCGCGCACCGCGAGTAGCGCAGCCGCCGCTAACGAGCACAACTTCGACTGCAGTCGTCGCCGAAGATCGACGCACAGGACCGGACCAACGGGGCGGACCTCGCCGCAGTCAGCGCGTAACTCCAGCAACACGGGAGATTCAGGAAACTCCAGCAACATGCGCTCGAACCGAAGAGCGGACCGCATCAATCTGTGCTCGGACTCGAGCAAGGGCCGTACCAACCTGCGCTCGGACTGAAGCACTGACGGGAACAGCAGCGCCCGTGGTGCGTCTATCAGTTGGAGCTCTAAGACTGCCTCGCATTCCGATATCCGAGCAACGGGAGAGTCCAGTTCAGAGTCCAGTCGTGAGTTCAGTCGAGAGTCCAGCAGTCCGGGGTCCCGGTCCAAGCGCAAGTGGAATTGCAGGACTGGTGCCCGGAGACGTCGTCGATGCTGCAAGCCGGACTGCAGCCACGGTGATGGCTCAGGGAGATGTGAAGCAGAATTGGACGAAGGCGGTTTTGGGGGTTTCTCCTTTTCGACTTGTGGCTGCTCGTAATCGTAAGCAAATGAAGGTGCTGAGGGTTAAGTATGACAGCAAGGAAACCCTCATCCCGTTTTGGGCTACAGACAGTTGATCATGACGAGTACTAGTACGTACGTATCGGCATGACTTCAGCTTGTGGAGCTGCAGTTTTGGCATGAAGGCCAATTCAAGTTTTGTGTATGTTATAGCCATTTCCAGCTTTGGTGAAGATCTTCGGGTCTTGAGTTTTGTGGAACGTCAAGATATCTCCGGAAGGGAATAAGCAATGGGTCGATGAGCTTAATCACTTGTATAGGGAGTACGTTTGCATTTCATGTTAATTAGGTCATGGACCTAGCTAGAGGGGTGGGTCGGATAGTAAGGTTGTGTTTAAGCTATGGATCGGGTAGCTGGTGTTGCAAATGAGAGTCATCATTTACGGTGACCTAGCTTAATTTCGATCAGCTCTTGTGCTGGCTAGCTAGATACCTGGAAGATGGTGGTTTGTACAGGATGAATGGCCTTGCATTGCACAAATGGCCCAATCGAGTAAAGGTTTTATATATTTCAGTCACATGCAGCTGGAATAATGTGGGTAGCACTGTTTGGAAATGCATGTTGTGATGAGTATTATGACTTAGCCTGCGCGAGAAGCTTGTTTCGTGTGACGAAATTCGTTTTGGAATGAATCTCATGAATTTCACAGTTTGGAGAAGGTTGGGCCGGATCGGAGCTAGCTAGTCGTTGACTCGCAGGAAAGAAACTGTACAGTAAGTTCATTATTACTTGGAGTTGGGATTGGAGTTGGTAATGAACTTAGACATATTGTAGGACTAGATTCACAAGTGTGCATGGATTGTGTTTTGAATGGACTCTATTTTACTGTTCACAAATGATTTTAATTTATGTAACATGATCCGTATATTCTCAACTGAGGCGTTTTTCAGGACTTCTTCACAAGCGCACAATATTGATGCTCGACGGGATTACTAAGCTACTTGTGATAGTGACAATTCACGTCGATCTCGAAATGATCTTGATGACTTGATATTGTGGAGTTCAACTGTTCAAGAGGCCGGTAGCGGTATAGACGAACGATTCAAATCGTGGCAACTTCAGTTGTGCGTCTTAGAGCTCCTGACCTTTGTCTTGGATGGAGTGGCTTCTTGTGTGCTCCTGCTAAGTGGCTTCAGCGTTTGCACGTCCAGTCAGGCCATGCATCGTGGAGAAGTATAGCAGCAAGCTGTAAAGAGTGAAAGACTGAAGGGTTGCTTGTGCACACATGTACTGGTATTGTGCTTGTGAGACGTTCGTATGGGTGCGCATGTTATTAGGAGGGCATTTGAGGTTTTATTATTGCAAGATATTATCATTTTGGCAACAATCCAAAGGGCCTACATACAATCGGCTGTAGCAAGGAGTTTACAGATTTAACCACCGGGGATCGAGAGTTAAACGAAATCAATTCCATCCTTCTCGGATTGCTGAGGTAAATTGTTTCTCAGCACTAGCCAGAAATTAAAAGGGTACTGAATGACACTCGTGGAACAAAAGAGATGACACCACCTATCATAATCCTTACATTGTATAAACCTTAATGAAGTGGATTCGCCAGCATAAAACTAAATGGATTGGGACCAAAAGATGCCCAGGAATGTTGAAGATGATCAACCAAGTTCATGTCATGGCCTCATGAGCATGTGGATGTGTTGAGGGGCGTGTTTTGAAGTGCGTAAATAGGAATATTCAAGTGCATACAGCTCGTAATACTATGCAATCATAAGCAAAACTAGCTATAGGATTTGCAGGGATCTGAAGCTTCTGAGAGAGGGCCAGTTTTTTCTATATTTAACATAATTCTCACTAATATCAATGGCAATTTTCCTCCTTTCAAATGTTCCTATCAAAGCAGCAAATAGTAACCCAAGTGATTGTGTTTTCCTAGCCTAGAGGTTTGGGTTTAGTTTGAAAGTAGAAAGCTTTGGCATGCAGATGGGAGATCCTTGAAGTGTAAAGCCCAAACCAAGCTCCACCCTGAACATAATCATTTGTTGTCCTTTCCATTCAAAGAATATGTAGACCATTCCAGTAATTTGGAGTGAAGCATAGATGCTGCGTTAAGTTTCAAATATTGTCAGTATATGACCACCTTTGTACGCCTTCTTCATTTCCATTGCGATGGGCTCGTGTCTGAGCAGCCAGCAACACGATGACCCCGACGAAGACTCTTCCGTGATCCAACCTGATAGTTTGTCAGGGCTAGTCACATCTGAAGAATGCAGGTAAGTCATGTTACTTGATGCATGCACGTGATGAATATTTTTTTTCTGTCGATATTCTTAGTCATATTGGGGTTGTAAGGTTCAAGGAACCAAAAATTATGAGTCATCGGTGCAAAGTCAAAGTGCTAAGACTTGTGTAGATTCATGTTCCAGTACATCCCCATACAAGTATTTTGATTCAGTATTGGGCCTAAAAATAATGCAGTATTTTGGGGGTTAGTCAGCTCTCGAATGTTATGGTACTTCCAATTGAAGGCACGCTATCTGCAGCTCGTTTTTTCAACCTCCGCAATCACCTTCCAAGAGATTTGAAATAAATCAACACATCAGGGATTGGTAGTCATTGCATCGAATTAACACTTACATTCATCTAAATATGTAGAGCTTGAATCTTATGACTACTTATGATTACATCAACTTCACAATAATATGCGCTAATCTACCAACACTATCCTACTCTAAACAATTACGCTTCTGCCTTTCTGACATTCTTGAAACGCAGCTTCAACAAGCAGGAAATGATTCGAGACGAATCTTCAGGTGGAACTGCACAATTCTTCGGCAAGCAGTTCTGTACAATAAGATCCACAACCTTGCCAACTAGTAACAAGTAGTTCCCGCAACTCCTCCATCCATTTGTAACATAATGCAAAACTTTTGGGTCAAAATTTGTGGACTCAGGAAATAGACACGGTAAAATATTATGATGACTTGACAGCACTTTTGTATGCACGCTTTTCCAAAATCATAAATAGAGAAGCCCGCCATTAACGACCGACTCTCGTTCTTGCTCCTGTCATGAAATTTGTCGCAGAGTGCGCCATGTCTCTTCAAAATCTTGCGGTGGAGCGCATTTAAAATTAAGTTCCTCTAGAGTCCTCGGATGCTGAAACCTGTCAAGACACAACAAGAACAGCACTTAAAGTAGCCAGAAAAAACATAGGAGCACAGAAATCGTAAAAAAGGCGTCACTAACATGCGTAAAGAACCAATACGGTAGTCGTGGCAAGGACAAGACTAGTACCGGTGTACATTTCAGTACCTTATTGCATAAATTAAATGACAAAGTACATCCAATACCAGATCCACAAGAGAAAAGGAAAACACGTCTAAGTCCTTTGGAAAGAAAGACGATAAGCTACATAAATGTGAACGGAAGCACAGAAATAAGAGCAACAGCGTCACTTGACATAATTACACATACCCTAGAGTGATAGCATGAAGACATGGTCGCTGTAATCCAGAAATAAGCTTCCGCAAAGACCCATGATTTACTGCCAATGTTTTAGGTAATAGTTGACTCAATGCAGCACCCTGAGTGCCCCCGTAAGTATCATCTCCCAACAGTGGATAGGAAAGATATTGCGCATGCACCCGAATCTGCAGATTCTCATATGATCAGTTTTGTGATACACCCCTTGAATGCAAACCTAATGGTAACATGCATCCTGCGGCTCTGTTCATTTCAAAAACAAGCATAGGGAAGAAGATAGGCTTCAAAGCGTAGGTACCTGATGGGTGCGACCTGTTTCTAGTCGCCATTCCACCAACGCAGATCCGCCATTCGCTAGGACTTCAAGCACACGGAACCTGAAGATACGAACAAAAATATATTTAGAAAGCATCACGCCGATTTGAGTGTTGGTTCTCGTAACAAGCAGGCTATGTCCAAACTTCCCTAGAAGAGTCTTCATTTCCATAACAGGATACTCTTATAGTACACCTTACCCCTTGAGGACTCCTCGACGACCAAGGATTCGTGGTTTTAAAACGACCAATTCAATTGATCACATTGTGAAAAATATAATCCAGATGGGAAAATAATTATACCACCCGAAGTACTTTCAACGTACTGGTCGAAAAATAAACAAAAATTGGACAAAAGAAAGTCTGCATATGACCCCTAATCAAAGCTGCGAATAAAATATGGGACCAAGTGAGGTCCTTGGATCGATCAGGGGCTCATGTCCTCTATCAGCACACAAGGAAGATCTAGATCACTAAACACATGTACCCTGGTAGAAAATAATGCACCTGCTGGCAGCTGACCGAGATCTTGAGCTACCTAAGCTGCTACCTCCAGAAACGGGAATTGCTGCCATTTTTTTCCGATCACGTGGATCCCGACCTATGGGAATCTCCACACGACCAGAAGGCAAGGATGGCACCCCACAAGTGAGGCTTACATATGAACGGCGCACACTACGGGCCTTGAATTGATCACACAGATGGGTATGTGTGTATTCATCCTGGGTGAGAGAAAAAACAGTCAACATCTCAGTATTGGCAGAACTGAGGTTAACAAAAAGAAAATAATTTTCATCTGTTTCCACATTAAGTAATTTCGATTCACAATTCAGCAACAAATCAACGACTAGAGACCCAGAAACTTTCTTTTTACATAATAGAATGCAACTATCCCAGAAGTAAATTTCAGGAACTGTGTGGTCCTTCTAAACCATTTTAGAGGGTAGTGTGATCCATCCTCAGAGCAGATCAGAAGCTTATAAACAATAAGTAGAAGAGAACAGGGAGCATTCTAGAGCTTCTCCAAACGAAGTATGGAACCAGCAAATAGGACCTGCACACGGCGAAATAAGTCGCTGCAAAAAATCTTTCGTGTGTACTGAACGTTACTAGTTAATTCAAAAGGTTGCAAATAACGTAGCGCCCCAAAAGTACCTTAGCCACAACAAGAAGCCCGCTCGTGCCTTTATCCAGACGATGCACTATTCCAGGTCTGAGAACAGGAGCTGGGCCTGACCAAGTGGTTAAAACGCCACCTGGGGCTTCCTCATCCATATCTTCATCCAATTCTTCCGAATCAACAAGAGATTTCCTAGATGCCGAACCACTGGAGTACCTCATAGCTGGTAGCCCGCAATGATGCAGAAGCGCATTGACTAAAGTTCCTCCCGAATGACCCGGAGCTGGATGCACAACCTGTAATATTCAAGTGAATGTTCAATACCAACTTTACATCTACATGCAGTCTGGCTTTCAATATCTTCTTAAAACACCGTAAAAACTACATTGCAGCTTCGTTTTCAACGCCACAACTCCGTTCCACTAGCAGGGGTAAGTGTTTGCCTTGGACTGACGCACAGACCATGTGGGCTGGCTTGTTGATGACTATCACATGCTTGTCTTCATAAACAACATCTAGTGGGATGTCTTCCGGATTGGCATCCAGAGGCGCCCACCCGGTGAGTTCACATTCCACCACATCGCCTTGCCGCACCATATGCGATCCCTGCACTTGAAAATCAACAGTGAAACATGTAAGGTCAAGGGGTACCATATAGCAACATAGACCTCAATTCAACAGTGCAAACAGTTAAGGTTGAGGGGTACCAAATTGCTACACATATCTCATTTCACCACCCCAAAACCTTGCACGATGAATGCATATGGATTTTGAGAACGCAAACCACCCCCCACCCCCCTCCCCATCATGTTGGTTTCAGGTCATCTTCCAATAAAGCGTTGAACCCTTAAAACTTTCGCATAATATATCCAAATAATCCATTCTCTGGTGCGCAGGAGTCCTCTTCAATTTCCGAGCAAGAGCATTTTAAGACCAGATCGTTCTAATAACAGTAACAATGCTCAACGCTAAAATTGTTGCTTCCAGGTGTGGTGACCATAAACCACCCTCAATTTCAACGCCGCAGAAGATCCGAAACCAAAGACTACCTGAAGCAACTGGTAAACACAACCCTAAACCCTAAACCCGACCACAGAAACAAACGAAAGCTTCTTCATCGTCACCAATGAAGCACAACATACCTTGGTGATGGCTTTGCCGTTGACGAGAGTAAGCCCTTGCCGAATGTTGCTTTGCACGCGCGCCCTGCTTACCAGAGGTAATCGCCCCGCCAACCACGCATCGAGTCTGGTTTTCGCAACCCCTTCAGGAACGGTTCCTTTAAACTCCAGGCTCCCCTCCCCCCGATCCACACTCTCCACCTGCGAAGCATGACACCAAACTCAAAATCAATCAAGCGACCAATGACTCACGGGGTTGTTAAACTAAATTTTCAAATGTATAAAAATTCTTAAAGGACTACACCTATAATCAAATTTCTGATCAAAGATCTGTTGACCTAATTGCAAACAAATATCAAAGAATCTTATTCAGTTTGGACTTCAAATCTTGATACCATCATATTCAACGTCACAATTACATACGGCTACATATTGCTATGTTTCTCGCTGAGTTTTGAGTCCTCCAGTTCAGTGTGATGCTTTGCTTCGAGCAGTGGAACAAAATGTCCTCTTGTTTCAGAATTTTTTTTAAATGGAAAAACCCCTCAAATTACTCATGTAAACCGACCCGTCGAAGCGCATGGTCCTTGGCTAGGGAAGGAAACGAACCTCTTCCACGGAGCATGAAGTAGTGGAAGCGCGACGCGCACTTAACAGTGGCCAAGTGCCACCATGCCCGCAATTCTGCAAAGTTTTCTGCATCGGAGTTGCCGAATTGGGAATGCAGCAGCCAACGCCACGAGACAAGAAGGCCGCTCCTGTTCCTGGCGCGCCATGGAGTTTTGCAAACGCTTGCAGCATTGCGCGAGGCCACAAACACGACCACTCAAACCCCAAAAAAACTAAAACCTAAAAACCCTAAACCCTAAATCAAAAGCGCGACCTCCTGTTCCCGAGCCAAGCAAGCCACTCGTGTTCCTGGTGCACCATGGAGCTTCACGAAAGCTTGCAGCATTTCACGAAACGACAACGACGACCACCCAAACTCTAATACCTAAAACCCTGAAACCCTAAAAAAAAAACTTTAGAAAGCACAACTCCTTGACCCACCGAGACCTTGCCTGCTTCTCTTCAAAACACGACAACTAAACCTAACAAACAAACAAACAAACAAGCATTGTTCGCATCTGAAAAGTGATCCTTTGTGGATGGGACCGTCAAGATTTTTGCCTCAATCTAGCTTCAAATTCATGTTTTTTTAACTTTATCTAGTCACTTTATTGTAGGAAAAATTTGTCAAATGTATATCCATCCATAGAATAGAATTTTGCAAATGAATTTCTCAACTACTACATGAAATAGTAGATGAAAGTACTTTTCACTTAAGTAGATGAAAATCCTACATAAGTATTCAACTTAAGCAAACACATCAATATAATGATACATGCAATTTACATGTGTACATATAATGAAATTTTCAGAATTTCTTGAGCTGAAAGTCAATAATTTCTAGCTTTTGATATTGCCTAATATTTGTAGATCTATATCATCCCTTTTCATAATCAAAAAACTTAAGAAGTTATAAATAAAGTTCCTTCAACCTTAATTAAAATGCTATCATTTGTTATACTTTCAAATTATAGGTGACAAAACCATTAGGATTATAAACCAATCCATGATTTAAAAATGGGTGACATATTGATTGTAAAATGTAGGACAATCATAATAGTGTTTACTAGCATGTCTTTCTCACCACCCAAATCTTCAAAATGAAGATACATTGCTATGGCTCAAAGATATAGGAGGGGAGTTCTCTTTCTCACTCCCTATATATATGAGGAATGGACACATTAATTCCTAGGATATCAAAGAGGCCTTCAAATTGATTGTTTGTGTCATGTCATCCTTGTATTGGGGCCAATAATAGGGGACATCTTCCATTTTAGAAAACACCAGAAGGACCCATCCAACATTTGTATATATTATTGTGATTATTGATAAATAGGTATACTTGAGATAGTTTATATAAGGTAAACCAACCTATGACAAGCAGAAGATACCCATGAAAGACACCTAGGGAATGACACATGACAATCTTACATCAACCCATGATAAACTTTTTTCAATAAGTAAGATTGTTTGGGCTACATTAGGGTTGAGTTAGCAGCCACAATCAATGTCATAGGTGATGGCCATGGTGGTGGAGTGATTAGTGAGTGCACTAGGAACTTCCACCTTCTTAATGTAAATTCATTACAAGACAAGAAGTGACCTTTTTAGGCCTTGATATTGTGCCCATATCAGAAAATATTCAACAACTATTATAGGTGAGTAAGATGACCGATTGATCATCATGGATACACTTTTTGTTGGATTTTGGGGTAGTCACTAGAGACTTTGTGTGACCAATTACTTAGTAGACTTCAAAAATAATTGTAACCAACTCCTACTTCGTCCAAAAAATAAAATTTCAATTGCTCTCCCCATTTCTCCCCATTTTTTTTACATGGGGAAAAAAAGTTTAACCTGATTTTCAACAGTGCTAACAGTGCAAACCAATCATTCATAGTCTGGTTTACACTGTTGAAAAGGAAGTCTGGGAACGGAACTCGGAAGTCAGTTCACTTCCGGCAATTCAAGTTCTGTGCGAAGGATAACTTCCTTGGAAGATAAGCCAACTTAAAATTAAGTTACTGTATACCTTGCTCATCACTCAGTGGCTCTCCTCATCTTCTGTTGCTCAAATGCACTGAAAAGCGGCTACAGTTTCACATGGCGAAGATGCTTTGACTTTGAAATTGATCAGCAAACGCCGGCAGTTTCAACCGAACTCGGGGACTGTTCTTTCCGCCTTTCTCAGCGAAAATGAATGGTGGAGCGACTTAAAAACTCCGCAGAACTTGCGACGGAGTAACTTACGTACTACTGTTTTTCATTTTCAGTTCAATAGATGGCAATCAGATTCAAGCATATTGGACTTTGTAAACACTTTGGGAGGGACTTCAGTTATCAAGCCAACAGTGAATTTGCGTGAGCCGCGTCGGTACTGTATCATAGAGTATGGTATAGTAACAAAGCAACAACCCTACTAACTTAACATATGTTGACTTAAGAGCATCACCACCCGCCTGGCATTATGCAGGGGTGATCCGCCTGGCAAAATGGGGGGCCATCGGCCATTTTGCGAGCCACGCTCAAGGGAGTCGCCCCACCAGTTTGCAGGGTTGGCTTGTTAAATTTGCAGCATCCGAGGAAAGTGCTACAGGAAGAATTCAAGGAAAGTTGAATCTTCTTTGGCTTATTGTGTTTGCAAGTCGTTTGCAAGCCATATTGGTGGCCTGCAAAAACACCGCATTTTACAAGCCGCCTCTCAATTTGCAAGCCGGTTGGTCAAGAAGTCATCCATTATGCCAGGCAGGTGGGGCAGATTTGCAAGTCGTTTTGAAGAAGTCGTCCATTATGCTAGACTTGTGGGCATGCTCTAACCCTTAGAGTCTGAAGGCCATTTCTCTATCAAAAATCACTCAAATTTCTAGTTCAGTTGCATTTATCTAAGAAAACAGAAAAAATGTTTATTTTTTAACTAACCATAGGATCTTATACTTCACTAGTCTCAAATCATGTGGTAAAAATTTTATGAAGTTTGGCCGAGAGATTGGAAGAAATTATTTAGCATTCAAAGTTGAAAAAAAAAGTTTTTTGAATATTGGCATGCAATTTCAAATGACATTGACCACCATTTGTGAAATCTTTTTGCACTACAAACTTTGAAATTAAAAAAATTTGTGTTGAAGAATTGACTTGAAAGTCTAGGAATTTTTTTCAAGAAAAACACACTTGATTTTCATTCTTGGAAAAATTGTTAAGTAGAAGTAGGTCCAAGATTAAAAGAAAAAATGAACTGTTAATAGCTCTAAGATGGGATTGAAACACTATAATCCCAATGGTGAGATTGTCTAACAAGAAAACTTAACCTTTTTAAATATTTTTTTTTCATTGTGAAAATTGCATTAAAAAATGAATCCCATAGGTTGTTTTCCAAGGAAGATACTTAGATTGCATGAAAAATAAGATTGCCTATAACTTTCACATAACAAATCCAAATGGAATGAATCAAAGCTTCCCATGTACATAAAATTACAATCTATAAGGAAAAAAGATTCAATTCAATTTCTTTTTTGTATGAGGGGGGGTTTGTCTACTATACTTAAAAATAACTTTTTGTGCCATAATTTTTGCTCTCAAGCACCAATTGAAATAAAAAATTATATTTCCTGAAAGAAAATGTATTTTTCTATCTTTACAAAAAGATTCAAAAGATTATAATGAATATTCAAACCACAGAAGCCTAAAAAAATCCATTTTGTCCCTTGCGGAAACAATGGACTTTAGGGGTTAAAATTAGAAAGTCTTTATTGTGCAATTCCATATCATGATGGCTAGGATGAACCACCCCCCTCACTCATCTACCCAAAGTCATTCCAAGGGTGCATGTAAAAAAAGCCCCCCTATTTTGTGCTTGATTAATGTATCTTCTACACCCCTCTAGATAATTAGGAGTCTTTGATTGCAAGTATGAATTCAAAATTTGCAAATTTTATCAAGCATGACAAATAAAAGACTTTTGCTTTTTCACAAAGGATTCAAATTAGGGATGAGTGAGGGGGTGTAAGGATGTTGGATCACCTTGGACATTACAATGGCCAGGGGGATTGACCCTCTCGATAAGGTAGAACCAACAAGATAACTACAAGGTAACTACACCTAAAAAGGTCATGGCTCCCATTATTATATTAAAAAGTTTGTATAAAGTCTTGTTGGTAGTCAAAAGGGGATTCTAATTTTATCTTAGAATTCATTTTTTGGAAGCTATATGAATCAACTATGAATTTTTAAAGTCGGTTGCAAAATAAATGCATCCAAATGCAAATTGAGGCTCTCATGAATAGACTAAGGTTGTACAAATTAGGCAATAAGAATTTTTTCGAGGGTGATTTTAGAAAGGGGTCACAATTATGTGTTGGTATATATCTTATATGCTTTCTATTGATTATTCATTGGAGTTCATTATTTCGTGCTTGACAACTCTAACAGACTTGTCCTAATAGTGGTTGTGAGATTAGTTTTCCAAAGTCACATTGTTTTGAGATAGTGAAGGTTGGAATACAATTGTATTGTACCAAATTCTATACAAAAAAACTTTAGTAGTGATATAAGTTTTGTTGGCGGTGATTGTTTTTTCTTTATTAGTAGTTCAAATTATTGTAGTAAGGTAGATGAATCCATTGTAGGAAGAGTGGATGCCTTGCCAACAAAAATGGACAAATTTTTCTCCAACAAGCAAACAAACCACAAATACTAAAAATAAATTTTTAATGAATTTTCAAATCATGCTTCTCAATTAGCCCAAAGGAATACTTAGATCCCCCTAGTAATATAAAGTGCATCTGTTTTGATGATATTATTCACCTAAAATGATTTACAAATTTTCCTTGAATGGTCCTTATTCATCACAATCATTAAAATAGTCACCTCTTGGAATAATTTTACACTCAAATGTGGTAGAAGTTATGGTTATGGTTACAAACTACATTAAGAAGTGATAATTGCCTGGTTAAGCTTTTATTCTAGCTGGGAAAATTTTTAATAGTTATTTTAGGATGCACGTAATTGCCATGAAAAATTTCCAAAAGAATCTTTTGTTTTCTGTATAAAAAATAAAAATAGACCTTTTGGTACATTTTTGGTACATGGATCTCATTCTTTGTACAAAATCAAGCCTAAAGTCAGATTTGTTTTTCACCCCATCATCTACCTTAATGTTATGTTCAAAAAAAAAGAAAAACAAGTTTATCTCTTTCTTGGACCTAATAGTTTTATAAAGTCTCTAAGAATCAACAATATGAACATTCAAGTTTGTTTATTTGAAATTTTGTACCAAAAATTTGTTGTTGAACATCAACATTCTTCTAGAACTTTTAATGTTTTAAGTTCAAAAATCAACTTTCTGCAATTATTGAATGATATGGTGAAGTGGAACGATACTTTGGTAGTTTTTTTTTCTACTTGGGACCATCTTTTAAGCAAGAAAATTTGGAAGTTTTTATTTTTTCCAAATTTTTTTCTTAAAAAATTTGTACTTCATATTGCTCCAATTCATGAATCTACAATTTTAATAGTAGAAATAGTTATCTTTGAGATTTTGGTGAATAGAGTGATCTTTTTTGTGTTTTTTGTTTTACTTAGTAATAAAATAAAATCTTGCCATTGTATATGATTTTTTCACAAAATAAATTCAAATTCATATTATTGGTCTATAGTGTGCAGTAGGTATACATACAGTACATCATGCTAAAAGATGTAAACTATATTCTACAACCTATAATTTTCATTGAATTTGAATTTGAAAATACACCCACATACATAGAATAACTAGTGTTAAAAAAATACTTTTTACTTCAAGCACATTAATTTAAAAATTGGTCAAGAATTTCATATTAAAACTTTAAATTTGTGTTCTACTCGAAGTTGAGATTAAGATCCTACAATTACAACATTCATTTAAAAAATATTTTTTCCATCTAAAAATCTTAACCCAAAAGATGCTTTCTCTATGTTGTGGGGGCTCAAAATACAAGAAAAAGCCAAAACAACCTGTAAATTGAAGGAAACAAAACAAAACAATGATTGAATATTCCCTTTTAGACATGACTCACCATTTGTGGAGTTTTTGAATTCACATTACAAATGATGATCCTTCATTTAATTGAATTATATATTCATTTTTTTTCTATATTTGCACATACAATTGGTTGCCACAATCAAGCCATAACAAGATGAAAGAACATTGACTATGCAACAAAATTTCTTTAGGATAATTCTCCATCATTGGTGAGAGTTTTTATTTTGGAAATGTCCATAAATTGCCCATAGGGACTTAGGATCAGGCTTAGGATCATAGGTTGAGTTAAATATTGGATTTGTTTGCACTCACGAGGGGTTCAATCCATTCCTATTTAGTCAATAACAATCTAAGGGTATTGTAATTAGTACATTCTTTGAAATTTTAATCAAGTTCCAATCAATTAATCCCTAAAGGACTAGGGTGTAGTTTAGATTTCCAAAATTGTAAAGATATGTTATAAAATGCAACTTAGAATAATACTTTGGAAATTACTTTCAAACAATAATTGTACCATATGATCCATAGATCACATCCCTTTAGCTATATCAACAAGTATCAAAACCTATGTTTTTCAATAATACTTGAAGCCAAAAATTAGAAATTCTTTAAAAAATCAATTATTTGTGAATTTTAGAAGATTTTTTTCCTCTCAATTCAAAATTTTAAGTTTTAATCATAGTGATTTTTGAAGATTATTATTTTATTCAAGTAATTTTTAAAGGTTCATTTTTTTAATGGAAAAAAATTCACTTTTTGAGGCCAAAATAAGAAGTAACTTTTGAATTATAGAATATTTACAAGGCAAAAATTTTAGAATCTATACCATACAAATGCTAAAGAATTAACACAAGAATCTTGAAAAAATTATGGATGAAAAAAATGCATTTTTATATATTTATATGCTTGTATTTATCCATTATTTATAATATGAAAGCCTAATCCTTTAGGAATGAATTAGTTTACCCTCTCAAGACCCAATCAACAATTTTACACAAACTACCCAACTTTGAGCAATATTTCTGAGCATAATTTTTTTCATTCAAAAATTCATCTTTTCTGTGCAAACTAGATTGGATAGCCTTTCTCTTTATATATTCAAAATTAAAATTATGATGGTCAAACAAAAATTGTAAGGAAATTAGCACAAAGTCTTTAATTTTGGTTATATTCGATTCAAGCATCCATCCATACCTTTAACCCCTAAAATCCTGAGGGCTTTATACCATCAAAAAAACACTCAAAATTGCCATTTCTATTGCAAAGAGCAAAAACTTTAAAAGCTTTTTTTTTGCATATCTAACCATAGGATCTTGCACAAATCTAGTATAAGAATGTGTTGAAGAAATTTCAAAAACTTTGACCACATAGATTGTAAGATATTTGCATTTAAAGTGAAGAAAACAAGTGTTTTTATATCTTGGCATCTTGCTCCACTAGATTTTTTGGCTTTAAATCTTCTTAACTTAAAATTTTTGCTCTACGGATTTTGATTTTCTAAATATTTATGTTGAAGAATTGAGATGAGAATCTAGGAAAAAAACTTCAACCAACAAGCACTTCATTTTCATTCATGAAGAAATTGTTAAATAGAAGTAGGTTCAAAATTGTAGGAAAAAAGAAACCATTAATAGCTTTAAGATGGAATTGAAACACAATAATCCCAATGATGAGATTGTTCTATCAAGCAAAATTAACCTTGTCTAACAATTGTTTTTGAGTAATTGTGAAGATGGCATTTGAAAATGAATTCTTTAGATTATTTTTTCCAGAAGATGCTTAGATTGCCCGAAAAACAAGATTGTCTGTAACTTTCTCATCACTAGTCCAAATAGAATGAATTAAAGCTTTAAATATAGAGAAATATAATTTTTGAAAAAAAATTTTAAATTAAAATTAAAATTTTTTTTGTGATTTTTTTTGGGTTGCCCCTTGAGCTACTTTTTGGATTTAAGGTGGCATAACTTTTGCACATGGGCACCAATTGAAAAAAATTATATTCCCCCAAAGCTTATTTGATTCCCTATCATCAAATTTTTTTTCAAAAAATCATATCAAAATTTGAGATCATACAAGCCTGCCTGAAATCCCAAGAATTCCTTGTAAGGACTTTGGAACTTCCATACCTTAAGTTAGTCTATTTTTATTTTATTTTTTAATTTGTTACATTGAGATGCCTTGGACTACGCGTCCCTTGGTCAAGTTCTTGGTATTGTCTGAAAGCCCTTGGCAAGGCATGGTGCAAGGGCTTCATTTTGTAGTGTTTCAACCTATAGTGCAAAAGTTAAAAAATTTTGAAGTTATTATGCATTGAAAAATTAGAAAATTACTTCTATTTTTATTTTGGCTGTGGCAAACGCACATGGCACACTAGTTAGGGGTTAAGTTAGGTTGTTTGTTTGCTTGTTTGTTACGTTGAGATCTTCTAGATCATGTGTCCCCTAAATGCAATCTTCGTACTGTTGGAAAGCCCTTGGCGAGGAAGGGTGCACAGGCTTTGACTCGTGGTGTTTGGATGTGCAATGTGAAAGTTATGAATTTTTGAGTTATTTTTGGTTTAAGAAAATTATTTTACTTTTATTTTGATTGTGTCAATGGCACATGCCACACTAGTGCAATTGATTTTTCAATCCACATGGGCCTCTCTATTTGCACGAGTTTCCTCACTGTACAAGGAGCTACTTTCTAGATAGACAGTGGATCCAATAGAATATCATTAGATATGAAGTGCCAATGAAGCAACTACACTAAATAGTGAAATTAGGTTGCCTTACCCAAAGAGAATTACTTTACAAGTCATCAATGTCAACAAATAGTTCTACACATATTTCCATTTGTACACATGGAGGTTCATGAGTCCCAATTACAACAATATATTATTCAAAAGTTGTTCATTCTTGTACAGTAATGTAAATATTTCTTTAATATCAAATGTCAAGAAATTAGTGAGGGGCAACCTAATTTCACTATTCAGTGTAGACTGTAGAGCGCCTGGTGAAATTCAACCGATGTGAAATTCAACACTATCTACAGATACTGTCGGTCACTGACCTTATTGGAAGGACGCTGCGTCACGTGTATCTCGATATTTAGAACTTACTGGAATTACTCACTCAAAACCCTAATTTGAATTTGCAGTAATCATTTTTTGGCTACAGGTTGAAAATACCTACTTGATCTAGAGTAGACCGCGTAATCCATGCCCCAAAGCTGCAAATATACGTGTTGACAAGCTTAAAAAAATGAATTACACCCAGTTGTTGTACAGTAGCGTAGGTACATTCACCTGAACAGAGTCCCTCCCTCAGTCCCTCCCTCTTGCAATCTTTCAATCCAATTGATATATTAAATTATATATATCTCTGACAGCTAGAGGGGAAAGTGGATCGTTCAGGACTTTAGGTGACGTACCAAGTTTCGCACGTTGACAAGGTTTTCTTCCATTGCGGATGACTTTCACGTCCCTCCGCCTGCGTCATGTGTTGTCCCCAAGAGTAGCATTTTTCCTAAAGGCAGACGTACGCCAATGAGTATGCAATCCCATCAGCCATGAAACAGTCCAATCTAATCCAAGGTGCAATTTAATCATATTTTTAAAGCCAAGACAGTCACCCACTTCATACGCAGTACTGTACCAAGAATGCGCATCACGGGTGAATCTACAGCATTTTCATGTACAGTTTCTCAAACAAGCATAGAATAAATCAACACAAACAACACAAATCTCAAGGTCATTAATTCCTTCATTAGTTCATTCCTTTACCCTAATCAGAAAATCAAATGACTGCCCCAAACCAACTTCTGGTCAACTTCGGTGTAACTGTTGGTGACCAAAGGAAGATTGAAGTGACGAGTATACAGTAGAGATTAAGAAAAAAATCCTGAATTAAATTCTACAATTTCAAAATTTCCAATTCTGCCCTAGGCTCTACTTAATTGCCAGCAAAGACAGCATCTTGCGCTTCTGCACAGGAGCAGTCGGGTCCCTGCTCGCCTGTTTCCCAGCTGCATTCCTGTTCTCCGTCTCAGTTCCAGCTTTGGAAGACTCCACTTGGGTAGGTCCTTGTTGTTGCTGAGCCTCAGTCTGAGTCTTGGCCAGTTTCCGGTGCTGGGACTCCAATAACCGGCTCAACGTTTGCTGCTCCTTCAGCTTGGCGGCTCGCTTATTAATCAGATCCTGGTGATGCACACACAAGGAGTATCCGGGCTCCGTGAGGCGTGAGCATTGCCACCCCCGCCCATCGTAGCGCTTGCACTGCGTGGGTCCGTTGCCTTTTTGCGACGAGGATGGCCCCCGTCTACGTGTGGTCTTCACAACAACCAGAAGCTCAAGTTCCTCATCTGACGGTCTCCTCTCGTCCTGCAACACAATTGGGGAAACTTGCGACTTGGACTTAGGCTTCCCACTAGACCTGGAATGGGAGTTTTTACTTGAAGGTGCTCTGATTCTAGGTTTTCGCTGGGGTGAGACGTCTTCGTTCTTGGATGAGACTGGTGTCATGTCTTCATTCTCGGAGGATTCTTGTTTGCTAGGTGATGAACTCGCCGGGCTGGGTTTCAGGGGTGGTTGCCAGGAGGACAACTTTTGGGGAGGCTCAGCACGAGAGACGTCTAAACTGGAGCAGAGAAGGTATTTCTTATCGCCCAGGGATATGAAGGAAGAGGAGGATCGGAGGACGTTCGCCACTTGGACTGCGTGCCGAGCTCCACCTTCTTTGAGACCGGGAAGACGATGGTCCAGCATGTACTTCACGACCTCACTAGCGGAGAGCCCGTTCTCGCCGCACGTGCCGAACACAAAGAAGATGGAGTTGATGAACACGTCCTTGGAATTCTCCACGGGTTTGGAGGGGAGCGTTTTCTTCACTTCCGTCGTGGCGGAGTATTCGGATGCAGCATGCAGTCTGGAGAAAGATTCATGACAAAAACGTACTGCATCAATTACTGAGTTTCCCAATTCATGGATATATGTGGATCAAGTGCATCACTCCATGGTATGGTAGTAATAAAGTCAACAAACCCATACAATGAGATATTATGGTAAGCCCCACAAGCCTCCTGAAAGAGATGAATCCCTCCCTACCTTCGGCGCACACCATTAGCCAGTTCGTTCACAACGAGGAGCTCTGCAGCAGTCATGGAAGCAGGACCCTGCTAATTCACACCGTCTTGAGTTAGTTCAGTGAGTCATTGGTAAGTCTCCCACTAACTTTCACAGCACTGGTCCAGTATTCACCTAATATTACAATGTGATATTCGAAGCTACAGTTTCTCAAAGAAACCATGAAATTGCCAGCAGAATTTCCCTGAAATAATGTCAATACCGCCTAGATGCGATCTGAATGACAAATATGTCGCGGAATCCTTGCCAGGAGAAAAGCTAATGTGATACCTTATATGACATAACCTCATACTGGAGCTCAGTTCTAGTTTTACTATAGTGAATCTATCTCCAACCAATCCAGAAGTTTCCGAAGGGTTTTAAATCATGAGTTAAGGATCGACACCAACTATTGTAAGCACTCAGGATTAAATCGATATTGAGCAACTCAACGATCGTGAGATTTCCATAATCGAAGCTCGTCTTTGATAAAATCTTGCCAAACCCTCTCAATTAGCAGTGATGGCCTCCTGACATCAGAGCACCCTTCACTGAATTCGAACAATTAATTGCGAAATCTAGCCAGGCACTAAAAATGGCGGGACATGTGTCAGAGTATCCGCCTACAACAGCTGAGCAGCCCCGTCAATAAGGACGCCCGTAGCGTCGCTTTAGATTCCTAAGAGCAAAACCCTAACCCTCCCCAGCAATTACCAAAGACGGGCCACACGTTCTCACCATTCCGAATTCCTAGACCGCAAACAAGCAGCTGCTGCTCGGCAACCCGACTCGATCGGAATCATATTCCTAGGCATTAGCCAAGCCCAAACAGCAGCCATTTCTGGAGCCGAAAAGGCTGCGCAATCTCAGGATTAGAGCAAGCAAGGTGAGCGGTGTTGCAACTGATTTGTAGGTTTCGTATGACGAGAGCGTGCCGCGGTTGCGTAAGTCGTCCTTCCCCTAGGCACGGTCGAAGATTGCCAGCTAACGGTCATGAGAAAGTAGTACCCTAACTAGTCAGCTACCTTGTTGGCAACATTACAGTGACACCGAACCGTGCGTTGCTTACAAAGCTCACGCTAAGTGACGCCATGGTGTCAATGTGTGCCCACGTGAGAATGAAGAGAGTACCCGACCCATGCCTGTACGGCTATCCGCTTCAAGCTCATACAACATTTCTCCACGCTTTTTCCATATCCAGGACCTATTCGCCCCTATTGCTGCCAACGTAGTAAGCGCTGTGAGTCCAGACTCCCATTAACACAACCTCAAGCATTGCTCTACGAGCTTTCCTCTTTTGAAATTATGGGAACTACATGCAATCAACGACGGTTATCCGAACCCCTCCACGGCGGTAAAGACTTCCAGCCCCTATGACTGATTGCTATCAGGTTAACAAAAGATCCAGAACTCCAATTGCCCAACTGCATGTTAGTGACGCCATAAAAAACCTCAGTGCCGAAACAAATAATTACTTCAAAGAGCAAGCTGGACTCGTGCTCGATCTTCCGTCTTTTGGGCGAGGCTTGCCTCCACCGCAATTTGTCGGGCACGACAGTGTCGTTCTCCACATGTGGACCTGAAAGAGCTCCATCCCGGTCCTCCACGTGCACATCTGACAGCCGCAGACTGTCCAGGGCCTGCATCACATACAACGCGTTTAGGTCCACATCCAGTCAACAAACCAAAACTGCAGGAAACGAACCCAAATATCAGCTGCTCAAGAAACTCTTGAACCCCCTTTCATTGAAGTCAACGTCGCTGTCCGGAGAACTTCCCATGACGGACTGACACAACTGGAATCCTATCCTTCAACAACTTAAGAAAATCCATAGCCTTGTTTGCACCCCGATTCTCGCTCTCCAAGAATCTAGATCTCATCTGGGTCAATTGTACGCCGGCCAGTGCGGGACTAAGCACCTGCAGTCTAGCGAACTTGGTAATTTCGTATCCTGAAACTTCAAAACTCAAAGCTACCTATCAACCCCAAGAAATCAATTGCATCGTCTTAGAAACCTCCCAGAAAACCACGGAGCACCAACAGAAACGCCGCGAATTCATGTCCACATTCGCATCCAGATTCACATACAGCAAAACGTTCAAATGCACTGATCCGCTCCGGGCGCAACCCGCCACTTCCTCCCACACAGAAAGGCTACTTCCTCCCCGATTAGATCTAAGCCACAACTGCAATCCCGGCACGTACTTCCCACAGAGTGTTTCCGACACTGTACTTAATCCTTGCGCTCACACCCCATAAGATTGCCATCGAGCTCACCGGCGGCCCCGCGCTCACGTCGAAGCGAGGCGACTCAGCTCCACGCTCCTCAAGATCCTCTAAGCCCCGATTGGTCTTTGCCTGCATGTTGCTGCATTCAGCAGCCTGGCTATGATCAATACTTGGGCCTCCGAAGCGTCCCTGCGAGCCCAGAGGCGATAAGCCGGGTTGATACTTGAAGGAAATGGGCTGGGGTAGCGGCATGGTGACCGCCACCGACTGACTCCGCTTGCGAATCCTCATCTTCTCTTCCAACACCTTACTTCCAACTACAACAACTAAGGTACAACAAAAAGACAGAAAAGCTCAAGCACTAAGTTAGAATGGAAGGGGGTGCAAGGACTGGGGAAGATGGAGAAGGCGTGGCTTTCGTTCGAAAGGCCAAACCAAGCCAAGCTAGGCCTGGGGTGGGAAAGTCCTGGGTAATTATCTTATTGCGCTTTTCTCGCATCCCTTTTAAATTAGAGCCCCATTGCTGCCTGGAGGTCATGCTTTCGTGGCATTCGGCACCATTGGGAAGCTATTTCCGGGGGGCTAGGAGAGAGGTCCCAAGGGGGTAGGCATATATCATCATCAGTTCCCACGGATCTTATTTAGAATGCGCCACCCAGTCAATTTCGATGCTAAGAAAATACTTGTCCACCTTCATCGATCAGATCATACATCCGGACGGAACTGCAACTTGAACCGACGGAGGAACGTAATTGGGTTCCGTAACTACACTGTAGAACTACGATTTCTATTGCTAAGATTAGCCACCCCGGGAACTGAAACCCCTGCCGGGATGCCAAGTCAACAGGTTGTGGCCATGAGGAGTCAAATTCATACGAACATGCACTTCCTCAAAATAGTGTGACTTTGGTAAACTTCACATTTTTAGGAGAAATCAGTGAGATCGGAAAGAGAAGACTGCGGTGATAGTAATTTTCATAAGTTAGTGGCATGGCACCTGTCGCTAATTCTTCCCAACTGAAGCCAGGGGAGAAAGCCGCCTGGCGTTGTAGTTACGAGACGAAATTGAACTTCAGGAGGTAAATTTAACTGAACTGCCAGTGACGGAGGATTCATGTGGATGGTTAGATGGATTTTATTATTTATTACTTGGGACGACGGACGGACAGGTGGCCTGGTGGAGTGTATAAAAGTTGCAAGTGGGGCACC
The DNA here is from genome assembly GCA_963920665.1 of Straminergon stramineum. Classification (NCBI taxonomy): domain Eukaryota; kingdom Viridiplantae; phylum Streptophyta; class Bryopsida; order Hypnales; family Calliergonaceae; genus Straminergon; species Straminergon stramineum. Next base: position 18,689,011 of record OY987264.1, read on the forward strand.
TGAATACAGGAAAAATACATGGCCCTGCTTGCTTGTGCAAGCTAGTCTACTTACTCTACTACCATATAAGCTTACTCCTGGTCGCTTTGCTTGCTTGCCCACTACAAACTTAATATCTACTGTAAACAACAGTGAACGTGCTTGCAGCTCCGTCATCACAGTACGTGACCTTGGAATATTCGAGTGCACCCCATCATTGTCAAGGACGGACGGGATTCCATATTGATCCTTCCCGTTGTAAGTTAGGGTTTTGAATTTGGGGCGTCGAAGCTCTGAAATTCGTTGATGAGTTGCCTTGAGGAACAGGAGGACTGAACTGGAAAATATCCGGGTATCGTCAAATTTTTTAAACTATTTATAGACTTGCTTCAAATGAATTTTGAAAAGTTCAACTGCAAAAAATTCACCAAATATATACGATATCTATGATCTTTAGCATTTGAAAATCTATGTGATAGGTCAATACAGTAAGTTTCAATTGATTAGTGAAAAAAGCCATAAGATTGAGTATTGAGAAGGCAATCATCAACACTTTCTCCGAATTGGAAAGTATCCAACAGTGGACAGTTATTAATTAATCTGCATTACACGTCAAGATTTGCGGTAATCAGAGATGCTAACAAGAATCACTGGGAGATTATAAATAATATAATCAGGTTCTCGGATTGCAATTCTCGGGTCAGGGTCACACTGTTGCCAGCAGGGAAGCTTTGTTCCTCTGATTGTTCCTGTTGTCACATTTCCCGGAATCCCCCCGTTGCTAATCCAAATTAAAATCATCTGGAACACTTCTCAAACAAGGATTATATTAGTGGATGACCTCCTGTGAACTAGGAAGTCGTAAAACAGTGTGGGAGCCGGAACGTTGCGACCGAGACCACCCGGCTACTACTGTAGTACTATAGTGTAGTAATCCACAAGTGGGCCCTAATTATAGAAGGTACGTGTCACTTTACCATACAACAACCAGAAGTGGAGCCAGAGACGAAGCACCCTCACTGTTTGCAGGTCGCAAGCTTGAATAAAATGGTACGACGTCAAAGTCACGTTAACGGTGTTCGCGTGTCTGATGTTACCATCTTCTCACTAACAACTGAATTACGACAACCAGTTTCACATTTTGCATTCCCCCATTTCATGAAATTCGCTTCGATTTCTCCCGGCCCGGGCAGTAATGATCTCAGCTTATTTTACAAATAAATGCTAAAGCTAGCAACGTCTGTACGTCATGTGTACTCCAGCTTTCTAATTTCACCCAACTCCAAAATGCAGACTTCCGACTACTCCTACGATAATCATAATTTAAGTATCTAAAGCGAGATCGGTTCTCTTGCCGGTCACTCGTGGCTTACAGTATATTATTATGACAGTAACATTCCAGGCAGTTCCTTACTCGAATATGGAGGGGTGTCATAAAACCAGAGGTCTTCAGCGGTAAGTATTTTCCAGCAAGATTTGCGCCAAATGCAACGTTGAGTGAGGAGGAAGTTATTATCAGAAGTTCCTCAGTAAGTTACCCTTCGGTGTGGAGAAGCTGCAGAGCTCTCCGTCCTTGGTTGACTTGAGACTAAAAATACGCTGCCAGGCACCCCGTTTCTGTGGCAAGCTGTGTCCCACCACACGAGTACTTCTGCCAAGCCAGAAGTTGGAGTGATGTACTGTACACTAGGTCTATAGAAATGGATGAAACCTGCCAAATGTGAATGAAATTTAAATTATTTATGTAAAAGATTCATCCAAAAAAGAGGGATCTTGTCAGCGATTTCAGCGATGATGTAGCTACTCAACGATTTCATCCACTAAATATAGTGCGGAAAATATTGTGTAATATTCCCTCCAAAATAAATGTCGAGCTTTTGAGCGAAATAATATCGCTCAAAACCCCTGGTGCATTTGGCTGCCTGCCTTCAGTTGCCACACGAGGGTTTGTTTTTGCAACGTTGACCATGGGTCTCGGCCAGGCTCACTCTCCGGACCAAACTTAAGTTTAATTAACATCTCGTAAGTTGATTTTCATTTGTCCAGAACTTGTAGCTACAATCTGTCTGCCGCTTTTCCTATGATCTCTTGGCTCTCGTTTGCTGTCTGAATCATCGACGATTGAAGAAGATAAAGGTAGGAAACGGAAGGGTTAAGATAGAAGCACCCCAAACTGCCACGTTGTCTGCCCCTCTATAAACGACATCGACAATCTGTTCTCCTTGATACTTGACGAACTATGAGGAGTAGAAGAAATCAAACCTTCTGCTCCGGAAATTTGAAACCTAGTTAGGTATCATTCTATCTAAGCCAAAGTCAACAATCCAACAACTCCTTAAACAGCTAAAATTCTGAAACCTGCTCATGAGGAGTACGTAGAAGCCTTGTTTTATCACTGCTCTGCATGAAATTGGTCTATTTGGAAATTTCACCCGAAATTGACCTCTGACCATGGTGTGCAGCCAAGAACTAGATGTGTCACAAAGATGCAGAACTATAGCAATCAGCCAGAACAAATATTTATCACTTGAAGAGATCATTATTTAATTTCGCCTTGTGGAGATTAAGTTGTATCATTCTCCTTTCTGTCATCTTCACAAAGCTTAGATGTCAAGCCAGACCTAATTACCAACTGTTGAAAGCTGACGTCTTCAAAGGCATGGCTGGAGGAGAACGTCACGAGAAATTTCTCAGTTTGCAGGCTTCTTCAAGATGACTCGACATTTTAAGGGATGAAGGTTTACTGAGACTACTTACCAAGATAAATCTCCACAGCAGGAATAGTGCATTGTTACATGGTCTGGAGACACAACGGTATCAATATTGACAGCCGACGAATACTTAATCACAATAGAAGTGCTGAAATTTCAGCGAAATTAGTTGAATTTCACGCATTTGTGCATCCTCCGTTTATTGGAGAATTGAATATCAAGGAGTTCATATGTTCAGAATGCACCAATGGTGGACTTCGAGGAGGCCCTGTCCCCAATTTCAAGGAGAAACTTCCACCCAAAATTGAACCCACTTACCTGAATTTTTGTCACTCTACTGTGATTACCCATAATGTAGGGATTGTAGTTGGCTTGCAACTGTAACTATGGCAGAGGAAACTGACTGTTGTGTGAGCAAAGATGTTCCCTGAAGTCTCTGATATGCTTAGATGATGGAACATGCGTTCAAGTTAAGAGTCAGGGGAAGGTTTCTTGGCGCAGAAGAGGTGGATGAGATGAAGATGTGGCGGATTCCGCCACTTGCAGAATCGCCATCATTCAGCACAGGAAACACTGCTGAACGATCCTTTCACGGGGGCACTGCCAGCCTCTATATATTCTGTGCACGCGCGAATGGCATGTGGATGTGTTGAAGGAGCTCGGGAATGCGAAGTAGCATAAATACACAGAGAGTACAAGAAGCTCGATGGGATCTTGTTGATTGCAAATGGTGTTGCGAATGATTATTTGCAATCTTCCTATAACCTCGAAAGTTTAAAATTGTCTGGCGTCACTTTTCACCACAAACTGTAGTGACAGATCGTCAAAAGTATTGGAGTGGAGCCCAAAGCAGTGAAGCTTGGTCACCAAATGAATCTCGTAAGTAAGCTTGGTCACATAATCCAACAACTCGTCCTTCAGTTGGTGATTAGCTACGCCTTCCAAGTGTCTTGTCTAGCTAGGATTGGGACTTCAGTGCCGTCCGTCTGCAGAACTTTGAAAACGATCATCTTTTTCTTGTAATACTCTGTTATCAAGACATGGTGAAGAATTTTTTTGGTAGAACATATTATCAGATGATCGAATAATCCCTTCTCGCAACTGATTTCTCACATTATTGAGTTCATACCAATCAAAAGTAACAGTGGAAAGTCAATTTCACTGCATTGGTAGACATTCACAACAGTGACACCTCTTCCAGCAAGTGTTTGGAGTGGTAAACGAATTCCAAACCTAGTTTTTTGAGCTTTGCGTTTGTGTAGTTGAATGTCGCAATTTTGTCGCTCCAAATTGCACCAATATAATGAAATTGATGTGGTAACCAACTCTCCTACGGCATTAAGAAGGGTGATACTGTAACAGATTCAGAGGTTTGAGTTGGATTCCATGTTGTTAATGCAAACAGTGAACAGATTCTAATTTGATTCATTGAAATAAGTCATCAAAGTTCCAATAGTAGAGTTCAATCACACCTTCAACAAAGTATTCAGTGAGTTTTTGTTGATGCTCTTTTCCTACGGGGCAAAAGTCAACAAACTGTTCTCAGCAGTTATTGATAAAAAAAACCTTACTCAACAAGGTGAACTTCTTGAATCAACACCTCATCTTGTTCGCTCTTAGGAATGCACCCGGGCACCAATTTTTTTAAAAAAAATTATATTCCCCTAAAGCTTATTTGAATCCCTATCTTCAAATTTTTTTTCAAAAAATCAAGTCAAAATTTGAGATCACACAAGCTTGCCTGAAATCTCAAGAGTCCCTTGCACGGACTTTGGAACTTCCATACCTTAAGTTAGGCTATTTTTTATTTTTTATTTTAATTTGTTACATTGAGATGTCTTGGACCACGAGTCCCTTGGTCAAGTTCTTGGTACCGTTTGAAAACCCTCGGCGAGGAGGGGTGCATGGGCTTCATTTGGTAGTGTTTCAACCTATGGTGCAAAAGTTAAAGAATTTTGAAATTTTAATGCATTGAAATATTTGAAAATTACTTTTGCTTTTATTTTGGTTGTTAGTGGCAAAGGCACATAGCACACACTAGAAGAAAAACATGTCTGGCACAACTGACTACTATGCAACGATTGTCCTATACAACTATCTTGCATCTGTAATCTTCTCTATTAGCACCAAATCTAAAGAAATTGTTTTATGTCATTGTTTTACAACATTGATACATTGTTTTAGTTGCAAAGCAATCAATTTATAGTTGCAAAATACAACTAGGAAACAACCAGGAAAATATTGCAATCGTAAAATAATTATAGTTGTTTCTTAGTCATTTTCTAGTTGTTCCCTACTACTTCTAGTTGTTTACTACTACTAGTAGCTACTTTCTAGTCATACACCAGTTGTTTCTTAATCGTTTCCTACAATACTAGAAAATTCAGCTTTTTTGTTGATTTGTTTGCATAGATTTGATATACTTTTCTATTGATGTAGAGAATAATTTCTTGATTTGAACAGAAATCTACAAAAAAGTGAACCAAATGAATGCAATGAAATCAACAAAAAAATCAAATTTTCTAGCAGTAAAGCTAGTCATTTCCTAGTTGTTTTTAAGTTGTATACTACATTGAATAGGGGTATTATAATGACCTATACTAATTAATCAACATTCCAAACTATATGAATATCTACCTTCATTGTACATCAATAGTTATTGAAGTGTCTAGTGGATGTATATCATGTTTCAAACACCTACAAATTTCTACAATGAGTCCCTTTAATTCTTTGGTCCCTTTAATATCCCTATTCAATGTAGTTGTTTTTTAGTTGTTTAATAGTTGTTTCCTAGTTGCTTCCATAGTTCATTCCCTTTTGTCTTATATCAATTGTCCCATATCAATTGTTAAGAGTACTATTAGGTTGGACATATAAGACTTGTAAAGGGTTATAATCTTGCGTGATGAATTTTGTTGATAGAACTCCACAACATTTAGATTTTTGTGATTTTTAGATTTCCTTGGAGTATAGATTTCTATAATCTATAGTAATGAAAAAAAATTTAATCCAAGAAATAATTAAAATCTATGAAATTGTAAGGTATCCTAAAACAATGAAATCTATTAGAAACCAATATTTGAAATTTTGAAATTTAGGAAGGAGGTAGATTTGAAATTTTGAATTCTAGAATAAGGCAATTTTGAAATTCAAAAATCTAGAAGAAATGTAGTTCTAAAAAGTTCTTAAATTTAACCAAAAGGTAGAAGTTGTATCTGACCTATGAAGTTGGTTATCATTTGCCACTATTCAATTGTGGCATTAAAGAATTGATGTTTAAGCTCTCATAGACATCTATACTTGACTTCTCCTCAAGCATTGTGAAAATAGATGTCCATGATTCCTGTGCTCTACAGTCCCAGTTTTATTGATTGGCTACAGAAGTTGGTTTATTCTCAATTACCTCACATACGATGAGAAGCTTCTTGTGCCACTTCCACATGTGGAAGTCATCCACAGTACATTGTAGTGGGCTATTCCACTCAGATCCTTAACTAGAGACATGCTTATGCGCACTGATAAGTTCCAACGAATTTTAAAAGAAGATAATTAGACTCCTGTGAAGATATGTTTAGTCTGTTTAAATGAAAGAAAAGTTACCACACACTAATACTATAAGGAGAAGACTGAAAAGAATAGACTAAAAGGACACACGAATAGTATAAGGAGAACTAAAAAATGAAAGGTCACAAACTAAAAAGAAAGAATCTAAGAAAAATTGATAGAATTATTAAAACTTAACCTACGTAAAGTGAAACGTCGAAAAACTAGAATGAGAAAACTTAATTTTGTTATCACTACGCTTCAGCATCTAGCTTTGGCTTCGATCTCAGTGCGCAGTCGAAGCACTTGAGCCCATTACCTTTTATATTCTTTTATATCTACAGAAGTCATACAGCACATATTCTCAATCCTTTTTCTGCAGCATATCAAGATCTCTACTCTCTCATCCTTAACAAAACACAGCAATACTGAACGAATCACGCCCACGCGAGAAGAGAATCAAGTACATGTGAAATTCATGTACGGAAATCCTTCACTGGACGAAAGCCTAACTCTAATATGAAATATAACGACTGGCTTGAAACAGTGCAAAGTTTCAAATGGGTGTATCTCTCATGTACCCAGGACTTTTCTCAAAGATTCCAAAGTAACTGTCGCATTTCTTTTCTAGTACTTGCTAAAGATTCACTGACGCAATAGTGCAAAGACCTCTCGTGCGAGCAACGATTTCATATCCCAGCTGGCGTTCACTAATGTCATTTCAAAGAATCTGAAGTGAACATGTGCGGAAGATGTACATACAGCAAAAGAAGTACATTCACCATTTTTCCTTAAAAAAGAAGTAGATATATCACGACTACACGCAATGATCCACAACCAGGGCTTTTTTAATTTGGCAAAATTTCGCCAGATCTATCAGATCTGACGACTGTGAGTCTGTCCTTCCAAAATCTACCCTGTGCAGTGAAGCCAAGACAGGGGACACTAGTCCAAAAAAAAAAGCCCTGTCCACAACAACACTTTTTCGCATATCGAAGACGTAAGTGAATATCAAGATCAGAAACACACTTTTCGCCCCCCACAGAACCTGAAATGACTTTCCATATAGAGCTCAAACGGCGCTTCACGTTAATAGAAAAAATGTATACAATGAAGTCAGCAGCACCAGAATCTAATCAACTTCCTGAAGAGGAGGAGCAACGTCCGCATCGGTAAACTTGCCCTTGCCCTTGTCAGCAGAACGACCCTTACCCTTCCTTTCAAGGAGAGCCTTACGATCCTTGTCCAGCTTGAGCTTCGTAATCACCACCTTTGATGTATCAATGCCGACATTCACGGTGGCACCTACAAAAATTTAGTTGAAATTTTCAGTCGACAAAGTCTTAATTCGATTATACCCTTACTGCAGAACGAGGAAAGTTCAAAAATGAGTGTTGAAAGGAAATGCACACCAAATTAATCAAACACTCTCAGACAAGATTGACAAGAGTGTTCTATTACTGCACATACCATTGACCTTTTCACGCGTGATACGTTCAACGTGGATCACCCACTTGCGCCTGTATACTTGGACAACCTTTCCTTCCCGGCCCTTGTATGTGCCTCGCACAACCATGACCTCATCATCTTTCCTTACGGGAACAGAGCGCACCTGCAATGAATAACGAAGCTCGTCAGTTGACTTCCAACCATGTAGTCCTGATTAGTCTTATCTAACATCATACCCTAAACTAGTACTGATTAGCATACGAGTTGCATGTTTGATGGATCGATTAAATGGAAGGTGCTCAAGTGGACAAAGAGATTGATGTCGTGGGAACTAAACCAGAAAAATCGTAATACATACATTGTACTTGTTCTTCAGGTCTGACGAAAGGGCAGCACTCATAAGAATGCGGCGCTCGCTGGAAGGGGCACTAAAGTGTGCCTTCCGCGACTTGCGCCTAGAGCTGCTCACACCTGCACAATGAACCGAAAAAAATATGAAGCAATTGGTATTTCTCAACTGGCATGTAATCACACAAGCAATACAGGGATCAGCAGAATAATTCGAATTCTGAAGGCTAGTTGGCCTTCATAACAGCAACAGCCAACCAGGCCCAACAACCGAATCTGGATTCAATACCATATCGAATTGCGTTACCGACTAAGCTTACGCCGTCAAACACGCTGATCCCAGTTACTTGTCTCCCTAGACTTCATGGGTTACTCTTAGGGTTAGGGTCTCCGAACACCAATATACCTTTAGGAAACAGCACTCATGTCAAGAAACCATGAAGTCAACACACACACTCAACATTCCTTGATCATTCATTTACAGTACGGGCAATAAGATGAACATAATATAATCAACAGCCACTACAGCATCCCAACCCGAAATTAGGTCACAACAATTAGAGGTGCATTTCGGTAAAACAAAGCAACAATAGGGTTTCTGTTATCACCTCGGCCCTGATGGAAACCCTAATGAAAATTTCTTATCCCCACAACCATGGAAATTGTTTAGACAGATCATGAACTCTCACAAATCGGAAGAAAAAACACAAAACAAGCCACGAACAAACTAAGTATCAAAACCCTACAAGCTTCCCATGAACAAGGTCCGCGTGAACTGAAACTGCAAAGACGATGCGGTGTGTAATTAGAAGGAGCACTTGCGAACGCACTAACACGCCACAGAAACACGTCCACGAAGCTCATGCGAACGTGCTCACTTAGAAACAAGCACAATGAGCCCGTCCTTATGATCGTCCTAGCAAACAAATCTTCAGGAACCGCATAAAAGGCATCGAATCAATCATGGGAAAAGTCGTCACTTACGCGAAGAGAACTTCATGGTGGCTGGTCACGGCAACGTTGCTCCTCTGCTCCAGAAGCAGACCCTGGTTACGGCGGAAAAGAGCGAGTAAGGGTCACAGCCGCAGGTTTAGGTTTCTGGGAGGACGACTCCCGAACCTTTAGGTTCGGCACGAACCTGTCGGCTTCGGTGGGGAACTCGCCGAAGACCTAGGTCTCAGCGGCGCCGCACTAATGACTATATTTATTTGAAGTTCAAAGATGGTTTAGTTGAGGAAAATCCACTCTAATGGAATGAAAAATGGTTAACTCCTTAGGAGAGAGATTTTTAATCTAGTCATGTTATTTGATTGGTATACATTAAGAAGGGTTTCATTTAAGGTCTCATATGTAATTCTAAGTTAGGCTTTTTAAGACTATATAATTAAATGAAGATATTTTTGCAATGCATCCCCTGTGAACAAAATCTTCAATTCATAATTCTTATGAAAAATTTTCTTTGATTTTTGATTTAATTTAATACTTAACACACATATAGAAAACGTTCTCCATTAATACTCAAAATAATAGTGTGTTAAGATTTTATTCAATCATTTCACAGTTTTGTGATCATCAAAATGTAAAGCCTTGAGAGGTTAATTCTTCAAGAGTCATACAATTTTTGTATTTATGCACAAGTTTGAAATTTGATTGGTAATATCCATTTGCACATCAAAATGATAGGGAAATATGGATTGTGCTTCTCTTAGTTTCATTATGAATACTAGAATTTATGAACAGTGTTTTAGTTAGCAAAAATCAATTGACGTATCTTTGAGTTTTCTACCAAGAAATAGCAAATTTATGTTGATTGCAACACAGTTTTTAACAAATGTTAGCTACTTTTTGTTGTGTAAAACATTGTTTTCTACTAGTGCACCTGTGCCACTCAACAAGTACATTGGGGTTGAAATTTGGACCAATTAGGGGGTAGAAATCCTAACCACCCAATCAAATCCATGATTTGGCAACTATTTCCGCTTCTAAAGAGATATTATAGCCTCTATTTGATTAATGTTTGGTCCTATTTTTTAATATTTTATTATTTGAATAATTTTAATATTTTATTAAAATTTTAATAAGTTGTTGAAAAGAAAGGTAAAGATCGTTTGACCTTTCTTGTTGTTTTCTAAGGCTTTGTGATTAAAAAAAAGGATATAGATAGAATTATGGGGGGCAAAGCAAATAGTCAATATATAAGAATTGAAGTGTCTATGTGGCTAGTATTTGAGATGACATGTCTCCATTGAGGTAGTGTAAAGGAGGACTTTTCTTCTTCCTTATCTCATAGTGTAAGAGGGGATTGTATGTTTAAAAACAAAGAATGATTAGTATGTTTTGGATTAAATGAAATCTTATGAATGTGTATTCTTCCCTATTTTTAATCCAATATTTTGAGAAAGTTGCTCGCTTCATTTGGAATTGATGTTTGAAAGTTATGCTTGATGGAGTGAAGAAAGGTTAGTTGCTACTAAATTTTGAAGGTAGAACTTCTAGAGCTAGTAGATAATTGTTTTAGACAGGGTATTTAATTTGCAAATTTGGAAAGGTTATAGATGGTAATGCTAGATTTCTAAAAAGATATGGTACATTGCAATTGGAATTAGTATGATTCCATTTTTTTAAGATGTTCTAAATAATATGCTAATAACATCAATTGCTGAATTTCAATTATTGATGCTTATGTTAATTTTTTAATTTTTTGTAGGATCCAATTTGGTTAGTTTGGCTTTCTATTCCTTCTATTTTAAAATGTATACAAGTTTAAGAGAGTTTTTGATTTCTCAATTTTTACTTAACAAATACTATATTTGGCTTAGATTCCAATATAATTTTTTTGATGTGTGTGTGGTAAAAAATATTTTTCATCTCCTTATAATTTTTCTTCTCCAAAAGTTGCATTTTTTACCTATAAAGTTGATCATCCAAAATTGTTATAATCTAAAAATCCAATAGTCAATATTTTCCACAATTAATTCCATATGTATTAGACAAAATAGTCTTTACTTTTGTATGGTTAAAATAAAAAAATTCAAGCACATCCATGTGCAAAAAAATCAAAGTGGGACAATTCAATGAAAACCTCTATTGTTAAAAAATTGTGAGGCCTTGAGGGATTAATTCCCACATTTGTTTTTGAACCTTTGAGTACTCTTAGCTTATATGTCTATACAAATACAATATTTTTTACAATTTTGTTGAAAAGGTCAAGAGAGGTTGCTTTTTGAATATCTTAGCATTCCACTAGATGAATGAAAAAGTAGAATTATTCATAAATAGTAACTTGATAGTTTGGTACATTGATTTCACTACAAGAAAACAATGTGTGAATCAATCCCTCCTAATCTACTAATAGTATTTGAATTGATAGAAAAATGTCCAAAATGACAGAAAATTGATAAAATATTGTCCAAATCAACCCCTCCAAACCAACTGGAAGTGTCCAAATTAACACTACTCCCTTGTAGTGTTTGTTCTTTTCATGTTTGTTACACAATTAAGTTATATATAATTTTAACTTTTTACAAACAAAGAATATTTTTACCAATGATATTTTTGATGATTCTTCAACATGAGTAGTACTTTTACACATACTTTAGATAAAAATATTCCTTTCTTGTTAAAAGTTATAATAAAAATAATCATTTGATATTACACATAAATAAGATATAAACACCTAATTACAACATTTTATATTCTCCAATACCTAAAAAATGGCCTTAATGAACATTTCCATTACTCAAACCACAAAGCAACCAATGAGGGGTGAAGATATTTTTGAAGTAACCTATAAAAGTTGAGGCATTTAATGCTTCAAGGATGTCCATTAACTTGGAATATCATGTCCAATGCAAGCATCCATATGGGACATGGGATGAGACAAGAAGACCTAGTTGGCATACTTAAGTGGATAGTTCTTCACATTCATGAATCTTCTATAATTTCTATCTTGAGGATAAGTACAAAAGACCTAGTAAGTAATTGCAACTAATTATGACCCTTTTACAAAACAGGACCCTACATATCTTTGCCTAAAATGTACTAGGGTGATTGCAAGAATGACTAGTCAATTTTGTAGTGTACTATTACTCACTTTACCATGATCTTTTATGAAAAAAAAAATGAAAAAAAAAATGGATTATTATTATAATAACACTAAAATAACATATCTTCAAAATTTGAGACCTAAAAAAATGTAGATTAAAGTTATTCACAAAATGAAGTGATAATTTTTTTAAGAAAATAGAAACTTGGATGTTTAAATTTTTATAAAAATAATATAATATTTTTATAATAATGAAAAATTTAACATTTGAGAGGACTTGATTTTGATGAAATTTCACCAAAAGAATGAGCTTGCAACCATCTTCAATGTTTAGAAGTTTGAGCATTAGAGAATCCTATTTGCACAAATATGGAGGACATAAAATGATTTATTTTTAGATGCCCTTCATACAAGAACTACCCACCTATTGTAGGGATAAACTAAGAAAATTTCATCTTTAAATCATTAATTTTGGGTACTCAAAATGATCTAAAACCACTAAACTGCTCCTGACCGAGAGGGACCTTCAATCCCTCGTCACGCTGATTGAGTGCTCTTGCTCCTTTTGTCACCCTTTTCTGTGTCATTTGTGCTCTCTTGTCTGCGTCTTGGTTCCCTACCAGGCCACTTGTGGCTAGTAAGCTTGTACTCTTCTCCTTTGCAACAAAACCCTGTTTCATTTGTTTCAACAAAAACAAAACCACTAAACCTAGAAGTATGAAAAATATGATAAATTAGTAAAATTGGCTTTTAAGTGTAAAATATTTTTTGAATTTTATGTAAAAAGGGAGAAAATGAAAATGAAAAATCAATCTTCAAAAAAAAATTTCAATTTCATTGGATTCATGCTTTAAAAGTTATAGTTGATCACAAGTCTATCATGCTACATGTGACATAATTAAGGATTGGTGTTTCTTGCAAACACACACTACATCTATTCATAAGAACTTGGACGTTGATTTTAGATACACTTATTTTTTGTACTTTGAAAATTCACATATTATTTGCATAGTGTCCAAAAAAAACATCAAAAGAAGGAGAAGAGAATCTAGAATAATCTTTTGACTTCCAACAAATCCAACCAAAAATAGGCAATTTAAAAATAAGAATAGTGCTTGTTTGCTTATTCAAATGCAATTAGACATACTTACCTTAAAACAAATCTATAGATACAACTCAAACTTGGGGAAACGTCTTAGTTGTATTAGTCTTTGTATCACTTTGAGTATTCTATTATATTTAGACTAGGATTCCTGGAAATTTAGAGAGTTGTGGAGACATTCTTTGGTTACAAGAGCCAACTATTTTAGATAGAATCTTTATCATTTTGTACAAATTTGATATGCAATTTCAAATGGTGGAATTAGTAGACCACTATTTCTACTTGTAGATAACCTAATTCCACCAGAAGAAAACGAACACTACAAGGGAGCAATGTCAATTCGAACGATGTTCCTAGGTTAGGAGGGGTTGATTCGGACAATAGTTTGTCAATCCTCTGTCATTTCGGACATTTTTCTGCCAATTTGGACATTGCTAGTAGATTAGGAGGGATTGATTCGGACATTGTTTTCTTGTAGGGGAGGGATTCTGCGACTACTATTTGCAACTAGGTTTGTAGTTGTATGAGACATTTACAACTAGGTGACAATTTAGAGCTCATACTTGTAGTGAACAAGTTACACTAGTTGCAAAGCAATTACAAAAATTTTCAAGGTTGTTTCTCGTCCGACAACCTACTTGAAAGTTTGGCAATGAACTCTTCTAACGCAATTGCTTATGTGGAAGTTGTTTGTGTGCGACTGGTTTGCAATTGATTTCCAACTGACATGCAACTAGTTTGCAATTGATTTCCAACTAACGTGCAATTAGTTTGCAACTTATTTACATCTTGTCTGTAATTCATAGATATGTAGATTTTGAAATTTTAATCTCAAAGATTTGTACATTCAAAATTTCACATCTATCTTTTTTTGAGATTGCCAAATCCAAAAATTTCTTAAACTTTAAATATTTATAGATTTTTGTAGATTATAGAAATCTATAAAGTGTAAAAATCTACAAAATGTAAAAATATTAAAATTTCATCATCAAAATTCATTATACAAGAATGGTATAACTTACAATTCTTATAAGTCTAACCTAATGGTATTCTTGACAATTGATATGGGAGAATTGATAAAAGACTTAATAGTAGTTATATTTTAGTTGTTTCCTAGTTGCATGCTAGTTGTATTCTAGTTAAAGTCAAGTCATTTTTTAGTCAAACTCTAGTTGAATTGTAGTTGTAGTGTAGTTGCATTGTAGTTGCATTGTAGTTGCACTAGAGTTAAGCTATAGTTGCATTGTAGTTGCTTTCTAGTTGCACTAGAGTTAAACTATAGTTGCATTGCAATTGTTTTCTAATTGCACTGGAGTCACTTTCTAATTGAATTGCTATCAAATTTAGATTACATGCAATTGTAGATAGACACATTGGAGTCTACAAAATGTAAAATTGTCCACATCAACAATTTTGATGAATATTGGATGTAAAATACCTCACATCAACTCTTCTGTTACATTCCTATAATCATATCTACATTTTGCGACTATTTTGCAACTACAATGTAACTATGTCAAAGTTGGTGAAAATATCCATACCTTAAGTTAGGCTGTTTGTTTTGTTTTGATTTGCTTTGTTTGTTACGTTGAGATCTCCCAAACCGTGCATCCCCTAGTCAAGTTCTTGGTACCATTAGAAAGCCCTCAGTGAGGAGGGGTGCACGGGCTTTGTTTCATGACGTTTAGACTTATGGTGTAAAAGTTATGGAATTTCAAAGTTTTTATAAATAAAAAAATTAGAAAAATACTTTTACTTTTATTTTGACTGTGACAATGGCACATGCCACACTGGTAGAAGATTGTAATTGTAGGGTAGTTACATAGGATATGTAGTTGCATTTCAGCTTGTCGTACGCATAGCGTGTGGTAAATACCATTTACAACACCCAAACGTGTAAACTAACTCGAAATATTGTCCTAGAGGATTCTAGTATGTTGTTACAAGCCTAGGTTATCCATTCTACCGACTTAAGCACTCCTTTCTCTTCTTCTCTCTCTTCCGGAGGACTACTTTTCCAGAATCCAATCCGGATCCACTCCAATCCGGAATCCAGATCCATCACTTCACTCATAAATGCTGGTTTTTGGTACCTCTGTTTTACCCTCAGAGGGTCCACCTTTGATTGTATAGAGGGGTAGGGACTCACCACTCGTATTCCTCACACTCTCTTCTCTTTCAAAACTACACAACACACACTTAGACCAAATGATGCACTAGATCGATCGGAAATACTCTCACAACTTTTCGGATGGCCAATCTAGAAGGCAGGTCACTTAGAGCCATAACAAGTCTTCTCCAATACAACGACACACCAACAAAAAACAGAATTGAGATAGGGATTATAAGTTGTTCGCTAGACTAATCCTAGGGTTTGGCTGACCTTCCGGTAAGTGATATGGGGTTTCTTCCATTGGCGGTTGCTTATCTCTGTACGGAACCCTCCCTAGCATTCCGGATCTACACCCACACCACTCCTAATCGGATTCCCGTTCCAGGAGTTTAAAGACACATGCTCAAGACCAAAATCACTAGTCTAGACTTCGTCACAAATGTTCCTCTCAACTTAGCTCCAAGTCCCCTCAGATCCGGATTCCTCCTTTCCTCTTCTTCTCTTACACTTACACACACTCACAAGACAACACCGAAAAGCTGGATATACGACAGATCAATTCCTGAAGGTCCACTTAGTGGCTCAGATTAAAAGAAAGGATGACAAGATAAAAACTATAATGCTAGGATGGAATGAGAGGCAACAAACCTACCCCTCACTTAAAAACTCAAAAACAACCAAAGCCAAAAAGGCAAAAAGGGCACCTAGAAATCTAGGTGACCACTCACAAACTCCCCGAGAAATCCGGAAAAGTGAAATCCTACAAATCCGGAACCCGGTCCGACACTTGGAAATCTGGATCCGATTCAAAATTTAAATCCTAACTGCCTAAAGAAAAGTCCTAGCTACTTCGCCTTCCGCGCTTTCTTCTGGCTATTCCCGCCTTGATTCGTTGGTGCTTGCGTGGATGACCTCGGAGTTGCCTTCGGAGTTGCCTTGATCGGTGTCATCCGTAACACCGCCCGAGTCTGGATCTTCCGGATTTCCGGAGGAGAGTAGTCCCCTTCTTCCTCGTCTTCCGATCCGGTCTGGTACTCTTCCTCCTCAGATTTCTCAATCTGAGTTATCTCCCTCTTGTTCTCCTCGCCTGGAGACGTCTCATCCAACACGACAGGCTCGATCTTCTTCCTTGGTTGCTGCTCTTGCAGCATGTGCTCGAATTCTTCCGGATGGGTCCAGGCCGGATTCAACAATCTCCCAATCCGCTCCATCAGTTCACCCCGGGTCTGAGTGCGAGGTGTCGGAAGTGGCTCCTTCTCCGGAAGGTGGAACACTGGGACAAGTGGTGAAATCGTAATCTCTAGCGGTGCTAACTCCTGTGTCGCATCTGGTTGCTTACTTGTCTTGGGCGTTGTCTTTACACTCCCTCGGATTGTCTTCTCCAGTTGCTTAGAGAAGGGTTCCATTGAATACCGGAGAGTTTCCCGCGGGGCTTCCGGTTTCGACGGCAGTGGCATCGAGGCTGTGAGCTTGACTGGAGTTTCCGTATCGAAATGGATCTCCAGAAAGTTGGAGAAGTCCATTACCCGGTCAAGGTCGATCCGCCCAAGTAGTTGCTTCATCTCCTTCAGCATAATCTCCATCCGTGAGGAGAAGTCCACTAGTATCCAGATCACCTTGGATCCGGTGAGGTGTCCTTCCTCAGTCAACCAGTTCTGAACTAAAGTCGCCTTCATCACCAGGTTGGCCGGCTTGTCCACCAAACCGGATAAGTTCTTCAGTAGCTGCAGGGCTTCCTTCTCCCTTTGTTTTGTTGTAGCCATCTCCCCTTGAGCCTAGCTCAGTCTTGCTTGAAGGTCCGCTTTCTCCTTCTCCAGGGCTTCAATCTGCTTGTCTTTCTTCTCAAAAACTTCCGGATTCGGAAGTTTCTTCAAGACGTCGAGGATGTTTTCCGGCTCCGTCTTCAACTCTCGGCTAATCCTCCTCAACAGATCCACCAGGTTCTCGTGGTACTCTTGTGCTTGTAGTACCTAGTTGAACCCGGTCTTGAAGAATCCGGATATGCTACCTTCTTCTTCCTCGGATATCTTCTGTTGGGCCGGAAGCTTCCCCCGAGACGTCAGATCCGTAGACTTCCGTCACCTCCACTCCAGGAGTTGCTCGTCCTCTTCCGAATCTTCTTCCTCCTCTATCGACGACTGTTCTATTGTCACTTCTTCCGTGAGGCCGTATTGGAGGATGGTGGCTCCGGTGTTGTATTCTACCATTTCCGCATCGCTTCAAAGCTCTGTGTAATGGTAGAGATGGAAAAGATACGGCCCTATGGGGCTGGTCTTTCCTTTTCCTACGTTGGCAGCAAGTTTGGAGACCACTGACCCAATTACCTTGCCCCAACTAACTGGCCTACCCTCCATAGCACCAAAGATGGTGTTTGCTACCGTAACTGTAACTTGGGTAGGCTTTTCCGGATAGAGGATGGGGATGAGGAATTCTAGGACATGCATCTGCCTTGCATCCAGGCAGTCACTAATAGCATACCCTTCCTTAGAATGGGCTGCGTTCTTGAACTTCCCGACCGTAAACTTGTCTATCTGGGAAGCTAAACCGGATCCCTTTTTAGGGAATCCATAAACCTTAGCCCAGACTTCAACAATCCAGGTTGCAAGCCTTCCTCTCATTGTCAACTCGTACTGGTTTGAGGCCCCTACAATCAACTCCTGGATCATGTGGTCGTTCTTTATGGTCCATGGCCGCAAGAATAGACCAACACACCTTATCTCACTCAGATCATCCTCTAACTGTGATCTTTCTCTCAACCTTTCCAAAATGGTTGGACAAACCACCCGGCCCGTGACCAAAATTTTCTGGATATCTCCCTCCATCATCTCAAACTACTTTGAAATCTAAGCACATGATAGCTTCTCACCCGAGCACTAATTCACCACTCTTTCACTCAACTACATGCGCACAAAACAGTTGTGGAAGAAAGGGGAAGAACAAATGAGAGTGGTGGGGTTAAGTACCCATCAAAATACCGACCGTTTGTAAAGTGGACCGTTTACCCGTAACGGGTCCCTATTTTCTAGACCGGAAGTCTAGTCTGTAGGCTATTGCTATCCGGGTTTCCGGGTTCTGGATCCGTCCTGGGTCCTATTACGGATTAATTGGAGTATCCTCTTAGTCTTAATGAGTTGTTTAGGCTAAGAGTGTTCTAATCCTTTTTGTCTATTAGAAATTTTGAAAAATTCTATATAGTTATACACTCCTAAATACTAACATGGTGACTTCTACGATTATGGCTCGCGACACAGCTTGTTGTAGTGAACACATTTTTCTTCTAATGTTCTCCTTCAAAAATCAATAATATTTAGCAAAGTCATGCTTACATCATAATTATAGCAATGAACGTGTACATTATCATTGTAAACTTAAGATATTGGTCTAAAATCATCATTGCTCAATCAATCACTCCATGCTCATGTAGAAATGTCAAAATCTTTGATAACT
The DNA here is from genome assembly GCA_963920665.1 of Straminergon stramineum. Taxonomy (NCBI): domain Eukaryota; kingdom Viridiplantae; phylum Streptophyta; class Bryopsida; order Hypnales; family Calliergonaceae; genus Straminergon; species Straminergon stramineum. Next base: position 18,707,748 of record OY987264.1, read on the forward strand.
AAAGGTAGGATGACCCATTCTTGTCCCATTAGTCTTTGCACATATTTAGATTGATTGGATTCACATTTCATTTATTTGCAATATAGTGGAAAATTAAAGAATGTGTCATATGTATTTTAGTAAACTCATTTTTGAAGAAAAGAAGATATGGTATAGGTGGTGAAAGCAAAAACATGTAGCTTCCCATTGTTGTCCCTATGGAGGACCATTCTTGTCCATTTGGATTCTAATGAGGTTCTTTTCATTTCCTACATGGTTGCGATGGTGTTCTAGAAGTGTACTTCAAGATTCTAAAATAATAAATTAACATTTTGCCATGCGTAGAAATTGCATGGCAATGTTCATTAAAGCTATAAAATGGAGACTTTTCAACCCAATTCCAACCCTTCCAACCCCAATTCCACACTCATGTTGTCATAATGTCAACCCTTCACAATCAATTTCACTGCATTAGGATGCAACATGGTGCAATTGGGGCCAAGAGTAGGGATCGCAATTTGGATTGGAGCAATCCAAGATCTTTGAACCTTATAGAAATCACATTCTAATATGAAGAGAATATTTTCCAAGAACAATTTTTTTGTGAACACATAGTTTCAACCATCTACGTAGGTGAGTTTCACACATTGCTAATGAAATGAGGATCATTACCGTACGCAAAGGTTAGATTGTCAGAAATTAAGTTATTTTTGTAAAAAGTGTCACATGTCATTTTATAAATGGTGTGAGGTGACAGGAACACCTCAGAATTTGATATGGAAATTCAATTTCAACACTTGAGTGCCGAATCAGACCTTTACATACAATACTATTTATTTGGTCTCGTTGAAGTTCCATGGGCTAGTCACTCAATTTCTAAGAAGTGTGTGAACCCCCAATGGATGACATTGAAGAAAATCAATTAAGAAGCTTTAGAACAAGTCCTAATTAAGCACCTAAGAACAAACATAATTTCAAATTCCAGTATTGATTCAAGAAGTTCACCTTGTTGAGTAAGTTTTTTTATAATCAACAATTGATTAGAACAGTTTGTTGGCTTTTACCCATAGGAAAAGAGCAGATGTCAACAAAAATTCACTGAATACTTTGTTGAAGATGTGGTTGAACCCTACTATTGGAACTTTGATGGCTCATTTCAATGAATCAAATTAGAACATGTTCAATGTTTGCATTAACAACATGAAATCAAACTCAAATCATTGAATCTATAACAGCATCACCTTTCATAATGTTGTAGGAAAATTGGTTACAATGTCAATTTTGATATATCGGTGCGATTTAGAGCAACAAAATTGCAACATTCAACTACTCAAAGCTCAAAAAACTAGGATTGGAATTGGTTTACCTTTCCAAACACTTCTTGGAAAAGGTGCCACTGTAAGTTGTGAATGTCTACCAATGCAGTGGAATTGACTTTCCACTATTACTTTTGAATGGTACGAACTCAATGTGAGAAGTCAGTTGCACTATAAGAAAATTGCATTTTTGGTGTTGTTTCCCAAAAAAAGTAACATATTTTCTAAAACACCCTATGTTGGACGATAAACATCTACAAGAATGTGAATTTCATTTGATGTTGAGGAAAACATAAGTAGCTCAGTTGGAAAACAAGTAGATGTCACTCTAGACGGACATGTTTTTAGTGATGTTAGAAAAAACATGGTCATGTTTTCTTGTGACGTCCCAAAAAACATAGATTGCCACGTTAGCAAGAAGCTCCATTTTGACTTTTGATAAGTTAGTAAAATTACTATAGTCACCATATGTGAATTTTTTTGGGAAAGGGCAGCCACGTGGCATGCTTTGTGAAAAAAGAAAAATGGATGGATGTGCATCATGGATGAAAAGAATTGATCTTTATAATGGTGGGATGGTAGGAAGTGAAACAATCCATATGGGATATGGAAAACAAGAATTGTATTTTATATTAGATGTCTGAAATAACATCCAAATGTCTGAAGCAACATATAGACGTCTAAAACAACATCATGTACAATGATCAAGTTCCCATATTTTAATTATCCCATATCTTTTGTCTCACCATGGACAAAAAATGGATATAAATATGACCCTTTTACCCTTCATTCTCACTAACTTTCAAAGTAGTAATTTGTTCATTTTACCATCAAAAAATCTCTTAATGGAAGATGGTAAGTTTTTCAATTTTTTTTTAATTTAATAATTTTTTTGTTTATCATATTTTTTTAATTTATTTTAAATCATTGCTTTTTGTTGATCTTGCCTTATGAATAGGGTATGCACCAGTTGATGTCTTTCCAAATGTCCAGTTTGACATCTCAAAAAGCAACACAAAAACTTTTTAACAACAAAAAAGTTTGTTGATATGGCATGCTACATTACTTTTCATACCACCATGTTAGGTGCCACATCAGGTGCCATGTCAAAGACAGGATGGATGAAAAAACAAACCACATGGCTCTCGTTGCCCATGTGGCGCTTATGTGGCATCCACATGGCGCATTTGGGGAAGCTTAAAAGACCATGTAACTTGTAATGTTAGAAAAAATCAAACTCAAAACGGATGTTTTTTTCCAGGTTTTTGGCTTGTCAATTACTCCGTATAACCAAGTTTAGGTGACATCATAGTTGATTACTTCCATGTCAAATTCAATGTCCCATTACGTTTTCTATGATGTCCAAAAAAACTTGGGTTTCTTATAGTCATAATAAGCCTATTGATAATGTGTTTTTTCTTATTCATTTCCTCTGAGTGAGCTATTCAAAATCAATTGAAATAATAAAAAATAAACCACATAAATATTGGACCAATTTGCATCATGACAATGTGTTATTCACTTTGCAAATTGGGGTCATGAATTCAACAAATTGACTATGCAATGACAAAATCAATTAGAAACAACAAAAAACTCTAACACAAGTGTAGGGCAAGTTTGACACAAAATAATTTTAGAAATAGAGAAGCTAATATTTTTGAAAATGATTTTTCATAAAAAATCATATTAGGGAAAGAAAAAGAATATTGCAAAAAAAATTTATTTGTTAGAGCTAGGTTTTGGAAGCAGACAAATCCAATAAAGATGTGCCATCACCATCTTTCATTTACAATACTCTAAATAGAACTTCCAAAATGTGAAACTATCATAGGAAAAACCTTCTATAAAACTTAATCCCTATCTTTGACAATGACATAAAAAGATACATTGTAATTCTTTATGAAAAATTATTCATGTGGTTTAACCCCTAAAGGACCAATGCACATTTTGGGTAGAAATTGTCAAAAACTACTTCTTTTTAGGATAGCAAGAAAAAAATGAAAAAAGAAGGGTTTTTTCTAAATTCAACCATACAAAATTGTACTAGATTTCTTTGGGAATATGTAGAAAAAAATTTAGAAACTTTGACCTTATGGATTGAAAGATTATAACGTTTGAAGTTAGGTCAAAAAGTTTTTTTCCAACCTTGCCCGACATGGCCTACAAACTTTAACTCCTTCTAGAATGAGGTTCTTACACTAAACATGGTTATTTTTTTTGACATTTGCATCTTGTATCATGTATGCTACCTACATGCCAAAATTCAAAATCATAGGAAGAGTTTTGCACATGCTGCTCGAGCTACACACAAAGTTCAAGGCATCATAACTTTTGATCTAGGCTCCCGATTCAAAAAAAATTATATTTGTAGGAAGGGGATACATAGTTACACATTATGTCCAAATTTCATGAACATCCAACCAAAAATGACATTGTAGGAACCTACACAAGATTTTTTGTGTACCCTAAATAGACACTTGGTCCTTTAGGGGTTAAATAAAGCTTCATCATATAAATTGAGACCAATTTCAAGAAAAATTAGCATAGGTCATTACAATCACAATAATCATATTTTTCATGCTCATTTAATTATAATATTGTCTGAATTTTTATAGTTCACTTTAGAATTTAGAACCTTAACCCTGAAAGGATAGTGGTAATCATGGCTTTTGGAACCATGTGACATCATCTACTTAAAAAAAAAAAAATATCTATTGGAGGTCAAACTACTATATAAGATCTTCCCTTTCCACCCCTAATTCCGAGGATGAATAGTTGCACTTTTGGCCTATACATGAGAATTCCTTGTCAACCATCAGACACAAAACGTTTGTGTTGATGTTTAAGGGTTAAAATAGTTTTGAAGAATTCTAAGAAAAATATTTTTCGATTTTTCTTCTACTTCCATTATTTGGAATCTCATTGTCGATACCTACATTTCAATAAGTATGACCAATTTTTTTATAAATTCTAGTATTCATAATGAAACTAAGAGAAGCACAATCCATATTTCCCTATCATTTTGATGTGCAAATGGATATTACCAATCAAATTTCAAACTTGTGCATAAATACAAAAATTGTATGACTCTTGAAGAATTAACCTCTCAAGGCTTTACATTTTGATGATCACAAAACTGTGAAATGATTGAATAAAATCTTAACACACTATTATTTTGAGTATTAATGGAGAACGTTTTCTATATGTGTGTTAAGTATTAAATTAAATCAAAAATCAAAGAAAATTTTTCATAAGAATTATGAATTGAAGATTTTGTTCACAGGGGATGCATTGCAAAAATATCTTCATTTAATTATATAGTCTTAAAAAGCCTAACTTAGAATTACATATGAGACCTTAAATGAAACCCTTCTTAATGTATACCAATCAAATAACATGACTAGATTAAAAATCTCTCTCCTAAGGAGTTAACCATTTTTCATTCCATTAGAGTGGATTTTCCTCAACTAAACCATCTTTGAACTTCAAATAAATATAGTCATTAGTGCGGCGCCGCTGAGACCTAGGTCTTCGGCGAGTTCCCCACCGAAGCCGACAGGTTCGTGCCGAACCTAAAGGTTCGGGAGTCGTCCTCCCAGAAACCTAAACCTGCGGCTGTGACCCTTACTCGCTCTTTTCCGCCGTAACCAGGGTCTGCTTCTGGAGCAGAGGAGCAACGTTGCCGTGACCAGCCACCATGAAGTTCTCTTCGCGTAAGTGACGACTTTTCCCATGATTGATTCGATGCCTTTTATGCGGTTCCTGAAGATTTGTTTGCTAGGACGATCATAAGGACGGGCTCATTGTGCTTGTTTCTAAGTGAGCACGTTCGCATGAGCTTCGTGGACGTGTTTCTGTGGCGTGTTAGTGCGTTCGCAAGTGCTCCTTCTAATTACACACCGCATCGTCTTTGCAGTTTCAGTTCACGCGGACCTTGTTCATGGGAAGCTTGTAGGGTTTTGATACTTAGTTTGTTCGTGGCTTGTTTTGTGTTTTTTCTTCCGATTTGTGAGAGTTCATGATCTGTCTAAACAATTTCCATGGTTGTGGGGATAAGAAATTTTCATTAGGGTTTCCATCAGGGCCGAGGTGATAACAGAAACCCTATTGTTGCTTTGTTTTACCGAAATGCACCTCTAATTGTTGTGACCTAATTTCGGGTTGGGATGCTGTAGTGGCTGTTGATTATATTATGTTCATCTTATTGCCCGTACTGTAAATGAATGATCAAGGAATGTTGAGTGTGTGTGTTGACTTCATGGTTTCTTGACATGAGTGCTGTTTCCTAAAGGTATATTGGTGTTCGGAGACCCTAACCCTAAGAGTAACCCATGAAGTCTAGGGAGACAAGTAACTGGGATCAGCGTGTTTGACGGCGTAAGCTTAGTCGGTAACGCAATTCGATATGGTATTGAATCCAGATTCGGTTGTTGGGCCTGGTTGGCTGTTGCTGTTATGAAGGCCAACTAGCCTTCAGAATTCGAATTATTCTGCTGATCCCTGTATTGCTTGTGTGATTACATGCCAGTTGAGAAATACCAATTGCTTCATATTTTTTTCGGTTCATTGTGCAGGTGTGAGCAGCTCTAGGCGCAAGTCGCGGAAGGCACACTTTAGTGCCCCTTCCAGCGAGCGCCGCATTCTTATGAGTGCTGCCCTTTCGTCAGACCTGAAGAACAAGTACAATGTATGTATTACGATTTTTCTGGTTTAGTTCCCACGACATCAATCTCTTTGTCCACTTGAGCACCTTCCATTTAATCGATCCATCAAACATGCAACTCGTATGCTAATCAGTACTAGTTTAGGGTATGATGTTAGATAAGACTAATCAGGACTACATGGTTGGAAGTCAACTGACGAGCTTCGTTATTCATTGCAGGTGCGCTCTGTTCCCGTAAGGAAAGATGATGAGGTCATGGTTGTGCGAGGCACATACAAGGGCCGGGAAGGAAAGGTTGTCCAAGTATACAGGCGCAAGTGGGTGATCCACGTTGAACGTATCACGCGTGAAAAGGTCAATGGTATGTGCAGTAATAGAACACTCTTGTCAATCTTGTCTGAGAGTGTTTGATTAATTTGGTGTGCATTTCCTTTCAACACTCATTTTTGAACTTTCCTCGTTCTGCAGTAAGGGTATAATCGAATTAAGACTTTGTCGACTGAAAATTTCAACTAAATTTTTGTAGGTGCCACCGTGAATGTCGGCATTGATACATCAAAGGTGGTGATTACGAAGCTCAAGCTGGACAAGGATCGTAAGGCTCTCCTTGAAAGGAAGGGTAAGGGTCGTTCTGCTGACAAGGGCAAGGGCAAGTTTACCGATGCGGACGTTGCTCCTCCTCTTCAGGAAGTTGATTAGATTCTGGTGCTGCTGACTTCATTGTATACATTTTTTCTATTAACGTGAAGCGCCGTTTGAGCTCTATATGGAAAGTCATTTCAGGTTCTGTGGGGGGCGAAAAGTGTGTTTCTGATCTTGATATTCACTTACGTCTTCGATATGCGAAAAAGTGTTGTTGTGGACAGATTGCGTGCAGTTATGATGTTTCTGCTTCTTCTTTTTTTATGGAAAAATGGTGAAAGAATTTTTTTTTCTGTATGAAAACCTTCCGTACACGTTCTCCTTTCAGATCCTCTGAAATGATATTAGTGAACGCCAGCTGGGATACGAAATCGTTGCTCGCACGAGAGGTCTTTGTACTATTGCGTCAGTTAATCTTTAGCATGTACTACAAAAAATGCGACAGTTATCTTGGATCCATGGAGAAAAGTCCTGGGTACGTGAGAGAGGTGTAACCATTTGGAAGTTGCCATTTTTTCAAGCAGCCGTTATATGTCATATTGGACTTAGGGTTTCGCTTCGTGAATGATTTCCGTACATGGAATTCACAAGTACTTGACCCTCTTTTCGCGTGTGCGTGATTCATTCAGTACTGCTGTATTTTGATAAGGAGGAGAGAGATGAGATCTTGATATGCTGCATGAAAGGATTGAGAATATATGCTGTCAGATTTCTTTAGATATAAAAGATTCAAAAGGTTCAGGGCTCGAGTGCTTTGACTGCGCACTCAGATCGAAGCAAAACCAGGAAGCGGAAACGTAGTGGTAGGAGAATAAAGTTTTCTTATTGCAATTTTTCTTCATTTCACTATATGTAGGTTTTGTTTTAGTATTTCTATCAAATCTTCTTAGATTCATTCTTTTGGGTTTGTGTGCATCCTGTCTTTAGTTCTTGTACTAATGGTTTGTCCATTTACTCTGTATTCCTTTTAGTCTTCTCCTTATACTATCAGTGTGCTTTTAATATCTTTTCTTTTTAGTTGATTCCTTTAAATGAAATAAAATAAATATTTCTTTACAATCGTCTTTTTTTAACCTGTAAAGGACAGACCGGTGACCGTGGAAATCATGGCTTTTGGAACCATGTGACATCATCCACTTAAAAAAAAAAAAAAATATCCTATCCATTGGAGGTCAAACTATTGTAGAAGATCTCCCCTTTCCACCCCTAATTCCGAGGATGAATAGTTGCACTCTTGTTATCCACAGGAGAATTCCTTGTCATCCTTGGGACACAAAATGTCTGTCGACATTTAAGGGTTAAAATTTTTTCAATTAAATAAACTAAACTTATTCTTGCAATGGTCTAATCATATTCCTTTAAAATTTGTTGGAAGTTATGAGTGTGTATCAGCACGTCTCTAGGGAAGGATTTGAGTGGAATAGCCCTCTACAATGTAGATGACTTCCACATTTGGAAGTGGCACAAGAAGCTTCTCATCATATGTGAAGGAATTGAGAAGAAACCAACTTTTGTAGCCGTTCAATAAAATTCGGACCCCAGAGCACAAGAAATATGGACATCTATTTTCACAATGTTCTAGAAGAAGTCAAGTATAGATGTCCATGAGCTTAAGCGTCAATTCTTTAACACCAGATTTGAATCAGGGCAAATGATAAGCAACTTCATAGGTCGGTCACAACTTATTGTAAGCGAGCTTCGGGATCTTAGTGATAACTCGAAGCAAAAATATCGAAGTTATCAGCCTCACTGTAGGCAGGTTTTGACCACTTCACAAAACCTCTTGGGATAGTGCACCTAACAGATGCTCCCTCACCTGTTTTTGAGAATACTCAAAGAAGAAGCTAAGGTCAACAAACGGCAATAAGGAGAAAGTTCACCTGACACCAGGGCATTCTATGGTCACAGATCTGTCGTACCAAATCGTAAACCAAATCGTAACTTACTTGTAGGAGCATGTAATTTTGGTCAACTTGATTCCAAAACATTGTTTCGACCACCTACGATATGATGTTACCAAGACCAAGGCCGTTTCAGCCAAGGCAAACGGTGTAAGTTTAATCCTAGACTGATGCACACAGCGTTGAAGGTCTTAAGAGATTGCTGATCTGTAAGCCAAAATTTGATAGAATGGACGCGGAGGGAGGAATTATGTCCTTATTCAGATCAAGAATGAATTATGGAAACCAACATCAATATACATATTTATTGCATGCATGATTCAAGACCTATGCAGAAGAATCTTTATAGATCATCGATCCAGAGCTCACATTAATTGCCACTAACTTCACTTGAATATCCAGAATCCGCTCTTTCGTCACAAGAAATATTTTCAAGAACCTCCAGATGTTGCTTCAGAATTTCCAGAGTACGTATATATCGACGAATATTGAGTATATAAACTCAGAGTTACAGTCTACTGACTGTGACGATGATACCGATGATTTATTAGGTCTCCTCACAAGAGGATACGTGGAGCTCTTTTCATCCTGAAGATTCTACTCTACTGTACATGAAATCTGGGTAGTGGATATAGGGTTGATCTCACACGACACACAACTTACATTAACCCCTAAACGCCGGGCTGGACACCGTGGGGGAGACGCGGGTAGTGAACAGTAACAACTTCTGTGTTGACCGCAGAAAAAGGCACTGTTCTTGCGTTGTTCAATGGCAGGCAAGTGCAACAGTGAGGTTGCCCGGTCGGAAATTGAAGAAAGGGCAGCATGCAACCTATCATCGTCCTCAACTGTCTTCACACAATTTGGCATACCGAAAAATAAGAAAGCATTCAATGAGTCTGATTCTGGGTTTTCATGACAACTTCTTTCTGCACGATCGCAATTAAAAAAAGAACGGATGAAAAACAGCTTGTTTACATCCTCCAAATGGCTTTTCTGACATCCATCGGACACAAAACGTCCGCCGCGTCGTTTAGGGGTTAAAAATAAGTGGTTTCGAGAATACGTACAAACCTTTAGAATCCGGAAAGGTATGGCCAGTACAAGGAATTGCCAGACGAAAGTGCTATGGAGCTGGAACTAGGAATATTAATCCCTGGCAAAATGCCCAAGGCCTGTTTGGAGCTTCTTGAAATTTGCTCTAATTTGAGGAAAATGTCAACTTTTCCATAAGTTGTACCAATTTATTTTGAATTGTAACTGTACAAATTCAAACTAGACATATTAGAGATCACATAGGAAAAGAAAACATAACAATGTCACTTACTAATTGAAAGATTATAATGTTTGATCATGAGGGTGTTAAAATTATGAAATTTTTTCAATTCTCTTATTGCATGTCAACTCTAAAAAGTTGGTCACTAAAAAAATATGAGGTTATAGGGCCTAGCATGCACAACCTCAATCAAATTACGGTTTTTCAAAATCTATTCTACAATTTTTTTAAATGAATTTCTAAAGTGATTTTTCCTCCAAGATCTAGTGTATTTGAGGCTCATTTCCGAGAGCCATCAACACTACGAGAAGTCAAGTTTGCAATGGGCATCCTTGCACAAAATCTTGAATAGAAAAATCATAATCTTTCATATTTAAGATCGGCTTTTTGATCCTAAAACTAGACTTCGAAAAGAGTTCTCCAAAAATTAAACTAATAATAATAGCAATTTGGTTGGGTTGTTCTTAACTTCAATGTTTTCAAAACACCAGAATGGCTGGTGCCTCGGGCATTTAGGGGTTAAGAACCTAGTTCAACTATCTGATCACACTGAAATGGCATTACTTGCTCAAAATGTTGTGAATGTACTTTCCAAGTTTGGATTGCATCAATGCATCCTATTGTTTCCATGACATCGATCATTTTGTTGTCAAACGACATGGCATTGATATTATCAGGAATTCAAACAGAACTCATGTGAGTTTGTCAAGAATAGGCAACTTCTTCTGATGGGAAGAATGCAACTCCATGAGCAACAATCTTAACCCCTAAATGCCCAAGGCCTGTTTGGAGCTCCTTGAAATTTGATCTAAATTGAACAAAAAGTCAACATTTTCATAAGTTGTACCAATTTCTTTTGTATTGTAACCATACAAATTCAAACTAGACATGGTAGAGATCACATAGGAAAAGAAAACATAACAATATCACTTACAGATTGAAAGATTATAATGTTTGATCATGAGGGTGTAAAAATTGTGAAAATTTTTCAATTCACTTTTTGCATGACAACTCTAAAAAGTTGGTCATTAAAAAAATATGAGGTTATAGGGCCCAACATGCACAACCCCAATCAATTTATGGTTTTTCAAAATCTATTCTACAAATTTTTTAAATGAATTTCTAATGTGATTTTGCCTCCAAGATCTAGTGTATTTGAGGGTCATTTTCAAGAGCCCTCAACACTACGGGAGGTCAAGATTGCAATGGGCCTCCTTGCACTAAATCTTGAATAGAAAAATCATAATCCTTTATTTTTCAGATCAACTTTTTGATCCTAAAACTAGACTTCAAAAAGAATTCTCCAAAAATACAAACTACTAATAATAGCAATTTGGTTGGGTTTTACTTAACTTCAAAGTTTTCGAAACACCAGAATCCGGTGCCTTGGGCATTTAGGGGTTAAGTTATACCTAAACATGGAAGTGGCCAAGACTGAAGCACTTGCCACCCCACTGAACTGATCAGCTTGAGAATGGGATCCTGGCAACCAATCTTTTTTGCTACCGTTTCATGTACCGTGGGCGCCAAGGTGCCAGGCTGGGGACCTGCAATTAGTTAGTTACAAGTGAGACGGTTTATAATCCCAAATGACCATCTCCATAACATCCTCAACTAAGTTACTACTAATCTCCATCCCCAAATGATTGTTTACTCTGAATGTCCTATTTTTTTACTATTGTTTTGAGTAGGTCATATTGAGACTTTCTTGTGGCTAATTTTATTTAGGTTGCAATGTCTGAACTCACGTAATAAATGTTCTTCATTGATTCTAGTAATATAAAATTTCAAACCTTTCTTAATTATGTTTTTTGACATGATGATCAATGAAATTGGCTCAAGAAAATACCAACAAAATTGTGGACAATCATCTTGGGACGAAGGAAGAAATAGCTTCCTATTTAATCCATTAATGTTTTAATTTCTTTTCTTACTTTTAGTTCACTGAGGTTTATATCTTTATAAATATATGTTACCTTTTTCAATTTCACCAAATTGGTCTTAAAGATGTAGGTCAAATATTAAATATTCAAGAATTGCTTTTGATGAATGAGAAGGGATTTCAATAAGACATCAATTGAGAGTATTTTGTCCATCATTCATTATATGGAGGTTCGAGCATTCAAGGTACAACCTTAAGAAAATTGAAGTATCTAGAAAAAAGATCAAATTATTTAGGAAATTTTTCATTTAAAAAAATGAGGTAGCCACATTGCATTGACTAATAGTAAGGGGAAATATTTTTTTTGATCCTATAGTTTTAGGTACTTCAATAGTGTGCTATGGGACAAGCCCATGCAATATTAGGGTAGAATGTTATATGAGGCAAACTACCAATAGATAATTCAAAAGAATTGATATTTTAAGTAAAATTGCAATGACTAATTGAAGTTATTATATTAAGGAATAATCAAGTCATAATAGAGAAATTCAAAAATTAGTTGGTTTGGTTCAAGTTTCTCTCCAAAGGGCACCCACATTTTACTTCATTCATATCTAAAATTCTAAATGTGTCATTTCATCCCATCCATTGATTGGCCAATTTTGGAAGATTTTTTAGTAAGCCTTAAAGGTTTATAGAGAATTCTATATTTTACAACTGTTAGTTTCTTTTGTTTGGTTGTCATTTTAACATCTGCAATTTATCATGTTGGAATACGATTCATGTAGAATGTTGGAATACAATTCATGAAGAATGTTAGAATGCGATTCATGTAGAATAGTCTATTGCCATCAACCATAACATGTTGTCATAATGTAGTTGTCAAATAATGGCTATAAAATCAATGACTATTGGATAACTACCTTGTGACAATCGTTGGGACGATGTAGGAACATTTGATGGAAAAAAGAAGCATACAATAATTTAGTCTACTAAAATAATTGTATTGATTCACCCCAAATTTTATGTTAGTTGGAATATTTTTAATTCCAACTTGGTACATTTGATTGTGATTTGTTTTGGTGTAGTTGTCTTGTAGCTTTGTTTGCCAATCACTATAGTCGTAAAGTAGTTGTTTTTGAGTCACATTGGCTAGTCACAAAACTAGTCATATGCTACTGAGCTTAAGGTGTTGTATACATGGTAAGTTGTGATTGCTTGTTGGGGACAAATGGACAGCCCAATTTACATGTTTCTTCGATGATAAATCCTAGATCAAGGATTCATGGTCATTGCAAGAAACATTAGTACTACTTATTTGTCACTAGGGGAATACTTGAGCTTCCCTTCGCGATAACTTTTGAAGCATGACTTATATGAACTTAACTTTTTTTACAAGAGATGACTATCTTAACCCCTAAGGGACCAAGATGTGGTTTTTTTTGGCTACACAACAATTTTGGGTAGGTACATGTGATTGGAGATTTCCATATTTTGTAACCAAATTTTAATAGAAGGTGGGGATGAGTAACATCTTTCATATGCACTAAATTTCATGACATTTGAAAATGTGTGTCAAATGTTATGGCCTGATATGTTACTTTTTTTTTCATAAATGGGTAGTCTAGGCAAATTAGAAAAAATCACTTTTTTCATAAACAAAAATTTGAAATAAGTTTCTTAGACTTATATGTATGTATGAAGCTTTTAATCATTCCATTTTGATGAATGAGTCAAAAGTTATGAGGATTTTCTGTTTGCAGGCAATTATGGATTTTCCTCTCTAAAATAAACATTAAAGTCCATTATCTTAGTCAATTTTTAATATTCTTGGAAAAAAATAAAATCATAGGATGTAGATTGTTTATACATCAGGAACTTCAAGCCATGTGAATATGGTGCCACGATGGTGCATTGAAATGCAATTAAGTTAATTTGGTGCCAACCTCCATACCAACCTAGTATGGATAAAATGACAGTAAAATGACCTGTATGCAGCCTTTGGTATCAAAATGGCACCAAAATAATCTGGCCCAACTTTTTTGATGTAACAACATTGCAATCACTGGGATTGGCATTTCCAATTCCATAATTAAATTCTTAACTATTTAATATTTGGAATAATTCTCTACTATTGTCTACTTACTATTTTTTTCCTATATATTGTACAATTCCAAATGATTTGAAAAATTTCAATTATGTGGCCAACTTGTCTAGGAAAAAGACTCCAAAGGAGCACCACCATTTTGGACATTTTTTCATAGAAAAGTGAGCTTGTGAAGTCCACCTGCCTTGTTTTCTACAGGTCTCAAATAATGATTTCAGTGAATTTGAATGCTTATATCTTGCAAGCCACATGGTTAAAATTTCTGAAATTTTTACCACATGTTCTCAAGTCAGCATACTACAACATACTATGATTACATTTGTCAAAAAAAGTTTTTTTCAAAAATCTGGTATTTATTCTAGAAATGGCTATTTTGGAGCATTTTTGGTGAAAACATAGTCATGAAACCATTGTGGGTTAAATGTACTCGTATCTCATATTCTTTAGAAATAAAAAATCCTTTTATATTTAAAATTCAATTTTGCAAATTTGTCACATTTCCATTTTAGGGGTTTTCATACTATGAAATCCAAAATTAATGATCTAGAGTTGAAATTTTGGTGGTCTATTTCTACAATAAGTGGGCATATATCTACCAAGAGGTATTAAAAATAAGGCATTTAAAAATATCATTAGGAGGGAATTGAATCCCAAAGGGGCCTTGAGATTTTTCACTAATTATACTACTAATTGAGGTGAGTATGACGTTGTCCACATCATCATTAGTACCACCATGTAGGGATACCAAAGGTTGGTAGTGGCCACATGGCTTGTGGAAACTTGTGGGAGGCGTGTGCTAGCCATCATCTATGACTATGCCATCATAAACCTAGTAGCCACATGAATATTGGGTGTTCATGACATCTTTTTGAGCCCATCACACAATTTTTGGCGATGCAATGAGTTGGAAAGGTTCTTTTCCACCCAAATTTTTAGGTCTCAAATTTTGGTGATATATTATTTTTAGTGTTATACTAACTATCTTTATTTTATTATATTTTATTATATTTTATTCAAAAGGTTGTGGTATATTGAATACTAGCCAAATCAAGCCAAAGTGGAATAAAATTAACAAGTCATTCATACAATCACTTAAGTGAAGGTTTAGGTCAACTACAATAGTTTCCATTCTTCTTGTTTTTTGTTTGCTTCTTGGTTCTTGATTTTTTGTTATTTATTGTTTTCATGTTTGTTATTTTGTTGTTGGCTATTGACTTCTTTTGATTCATTGTGCTTTTGGTTGTTTATTGTTTTGCTTACCTTATATGCCTTTATCAATTATTTCTACTTTGCTAACTTTCATTTTGTATGTACATACAAACCCTTAACTAAAGGAGAGATTTGAAGATAATACAAGACTAATAGAGGACAATAAATGCAAGTAGTTGGCTTTGAAGCATGTGAGTTTTGTAGTTCTTTGGTGATGGGTTTTTTTGGCTCTATCATGTATGTTTCAATAGATATGCCTCATTCACTTTTAATTGGTTGTTGGTTGCAATTTTCAATGGACCACGCAGCAAGAAGAGTTTATGGCATGAAGTCATAGTGCAGTAATAGTGCAATGATTGAAACATCTTTGTCATAGCCAATTCCTAGTAATAAATATAAAAATTGACTCAAAAGAATTGTATTGAAATCTTCTTACTTTGTATATCTATGTTTGCAACTATGAAATAACTAATCAATGATTACAATAGTCATGGAAACAACTACTATCTAAATATATAACCAATATCTGACTTTTGAAACAAATAATATTTAATTCAAAAAACACATTTAAATCACAAACAAGAACTTATCACTTGCTACCACATTAGCTAAAGAAGGTGTTGAAGAAGAAGAATGCTAGAATTAGAAATTATCCTATTAGTATAATAAGTTCGTTCCAAGGGAGACAATCAAATAGGAAATTTCTATGCTAATAGGTTCAATTCCTTAACTAGGTAACACAATCCCAAACACAAAATAATACATTCATAAATTTCCAATTAGGCTCGCACATTTACTTCCGAGTCAACACACTATTTTGATTCATGTACACAATTTCAACCATACACTCATAGTCACAATATACCAATTTGATTTAGAAGAATTTTTCATTAATCCAAATTGGTGATTAAATCACCGTTACACATTGTTTATTGTTTGTAACACATCCAAATAATTTTCATTCATTGCACACAAAATTCTAACTAGGACATTCCCATCATACCAACCAACTAGCATTTTGACACTCATATATAGACTTTTGTTGCTCCTCATCCAATTAGTTTGTTACTCAAATTTTGTCACCACATCATACACACAATCATTCCAGCTTGCACACAAACATTCCCAATTACATTGATTCTTCTCCAATTTAACACACCCTCAAAAACAAAAAACAAAACACAATCTACTTGGCTGGGATATGCATTGAGCAACTCTCCAAGTGAGTGAAAAAGAAATACAACTTGACAACCTAATAGGAAGCCAAACCTTTGGTGGTTACCCAAATTGGAAGAGACAACCTAACTACCTCCAATTACCAAATTAAAATTGCAAAGTCAACTACATAATTTTCAACAATTCCAATCCTAATTGGATGGAAGACCTGACATATTCCAAACTAAATGCAATCATCCCCAATTTGGTAAAAAATCATGTCATCCCTTTTCACCTTGACTTATAGCACCCTCAAAATGAACTCAAATTGAATACAATAGATTGTCAAAATGACCCACTTGAACACAAAATTGATAAACAACAAGTCAAAAATAGACAAAATACACATGCATTCACACAAAAATTACAAAACCAAAAGCCTAATCGGTAATCTACAGAAGGTCTCACAAACAACATTAAATTTGTAAATGACTAAAGAATGACTCGTTCTCTCTCTACTATGTTGAATTGCACAAGCCATGTCAACCATTCCGTGTTAATGGCTATGTCCACATCAACAACTATGTCGAATATCATAAGCCACATTAGCAATGCCTAGTCATCCATCATGTCCAACCTCAACAAATATGTTGGAAGCCACACACCACATTAACTAAGTCTCATCAATGACTAAGCCCGCATTAGCAACCTCATTAGTAGCATAGTCTCATGAACTTCTACATTAGCAACCGCATGAAGAATAAATTATTACAAATAAATGACTAATGAAAGTCAATGACTTGTCCAAAATGACTCTAATTCTAAAATCAAGCTTCAGTCATTGTCTCATCATAAGTGTTATAAATGACTAGTTTTGTCGTCATAAACATTAGTCATTGATAGCCCTTTTCTACTAAGAAAAAGCATTGAAACTCAAATGTAAGTCAAAAGTCAAAATGTTGTTGTAAAATAGAGTTTTACAACATGACAATGGAATTGGTATTGAGAGCATTCACAAAGCAAATTGACTTCATAAAGATTTCAATTGTTAAATTAGGAAGATATATAACACATCCTACCTACTACTTTGAGATCTACTAAATTCACCTATCAACTCACGACAATCAACAAATCACTATAAATCCACTAAATCCAATTACCTACTCCCTAGAATCAACCAATCACCAAAAATGGACTAAAATTCTTATGAGCACGATTCACCTACTCCACAAACCTCATAAGAATCATGCCTCCATTCTAAATTTACAACTCTATAAAAGCAACTAGCAATCAAAATCATTTTCAAAATAACTTACATTTATCAAAATAGTGATCATTGGTTGTTGCAAAGTGGTGTTGGTAATGTTGTTGCCTTATTAGGCAATCTCCATGGTCTATGCCCAACCTCGGTGAGGGTGTTGTGGGAGCAACAACCTTCTAGACCTACAAGCTTGTAGTAGGAGTGCATGCCCCTTTTAGCCTTGTTGTAGCAATGGGCCTCCAATTTTCTATCTTAATGTTGATGCTAGCTTTTTGTATCGAGATGTCTGTCAACATTGGTCAAGATACATTAAGATCACATTTGCCAAAAAAATTTTGGACAATGTGTCCGTCAACTAGATGACTTGTCCGTCACATAGATGGCTTGTTTGTCATGTGGACAACTTGTTCATCATCTAGTTGATTAGGCTATCTAATTCCATGGAAAGGCCTTCCAATTTTTTTTATGATCATGATGGACGCTAGGGTTGCATCTTCACATTTGATGGACATCCTAACATTCAAACATGATGAGACACTGAAAAACTTAAATGGACCAAGTTACTACAATGCACCAAGAGGTGTTTATAAGGTGTTGCAAAAGTATACTTGATTGTAGGAGGCAAGTTGACAATGTTTGCAACATCCCCATTGCCCCAACAAACATTTCCCAACCCTTGACTTGCATGCTTGGTGATACAATTGTTAACATTAGAGCATATGTACTACATAGTGTCCCCTCCTTGTGGTTGAAATTGTGCCAAAGAGAGAGAATACCTACTTAGATATGTCTATTGAAAGAGGCAATCTACTTTGATATGACTATTTTATTACATATTACCTATTTAAAAGAAAAAGAAATTGGATTCTCAATCAAGGTCTGTGTTTGCTTTTGACTATCGTTTGATGTTTATTATTTGCTTTGTTGTCTATCCTTGTAAGATCCCAAACCAAAAACAAGTGCACATGTAGGGACTTACTTCTACATAAATTTGATGTAATGGGTGACAAAACTAGTAAGCATACAAATTGTTCTAGCAAAATCTAGTAGTAGAAAAGAGGGTCAAATGTAACAAGTGAAAAAATGACTAGATACTAAAAAATGCTCGAAAAAATGATCCCTTATCATTAAAATGGTGCCAAAGCAAACATGTCGTGCATTGCAATCATAGATCAACCAATCAAAAATTCAAATGATGCTCATATGAGACCATGAACAATAATTTTTTTTTGTCTATGGTTCAATTTGCATTCTATGCCCCCGTTGTTGTATGCACTACATTAAGTCATACTTCAGTTGTCTAGTCATAAATTTAGCGCAATAGGTGACTACATAAGAATTGAGGAAGGATTGCTACTTAGACAAGGTGGAATTTGAAATAAATAATATCCACATTGGCATGTCTGATTAGGGCTAGTTGCAATAGAACCCTAGATTTTCACCTACACCTAGGATATTGACTTCCTAGCTCTTATATTGATCCAATTTCTAAATTTTGGAGATTAACTCCAATTCACAAACAGATTGTGTCATTGGCTCCGAAAGGCCATTTTTAGTCTGTAGGTATTCCCATCTCCTTTCTCCTTTGCAAAACCCTCGTCAAAACCCAATGCCAACTTTAGTTAGAAAAAAGTTGAAAATCTTACTTTTGGAGGTCGCTTTTTCTAAGGAAGGTGATTGGCTAGGGTGGTTTGGAAGATCCAAGGGAGTAATTAAAGATCCTTCTCTGACTTTGTTTTGATTTTGTGTGCTCTCAAGATGTTGGTCAACTCCTTGCAAATATTGTCACGTTGTTAAAATTCGAGGGAACTTCCTCGTTCGAGTACCTCCCACTATTGGAATGCCTTGAAACTTGTTGAAACGCCTTATTAACATAAAAAAAATCTATCCTAATTTTTAGTAAGATTTTTCTGCCCTCTGAGAAATTTTTAGAAATTTCCTATTGTGAGTTTCGGTGGTTGACTATTCAAAAAGGGTATTTTTCCAAGTTAGAAAATTCCAAATTTTTTTGAGAGACCTCTCATGGAATCCCACAATGGTTGTGCAAGCTCATACTTTTACTTTGCACATATAGGAATGAGGGGGATAAATCATGCCCTCTACTAAATACTTATAAAATAGGAAATCTCTTACATATGCGGGAATCTTGGCAAATGGACTTCACTTCCAATCCCTTGGCATGCTCCTGACCCTAGATCACCATCCATTGGCTATATATTCCTGCACAGACGGGCCTTGATGTGGTAATCCTTGCAATGCTAATAACTAGAGCTTCTAAGGTTTCTTCTATGAAATGGGAAAACTAAGACTTATCCTTTGGAAGGTACCTAGGGATCTCACTAGACTTCTCTTGGCTCAATCTTAGCTAAATTAGGTTATTGACTTAGTATGTTTAACTATGCTAGGATAACATCACTCAAACCTTCTAACTTCCACCATTTTGGGTTCTAACCTATGTATTGGTGGGCATCTGAGGTGTTTTAGACCTAAAACTCTATTCTAGACCAAATACCTATTTTGGTATGTCACATCCTATTTGGGCCTTACACTCTTTTTTGGGCTTTTTGTATCTAATTATCTCCTAAATTGTGAAATTCGAAAAAAAGAAAAACTACGAGTCCCAAGTGATGAATTGGGAGCTCACACTTACTCAAAAGAAAAATAGTGTGCTACATAGATTGTCTCTTTTATCATAAGCTAATTTTATAATAAATTATTGAAAAATCAAAAGAAAGCATTTGAGCTACTCAACCAAATCCAAAGAAGAATCTCATTGCATTACATTTTGGTGCTCACAAAACTATAAAGTTAATTGTAGATTGCTCAATTTATCAAGTTTGGATGTTTCTCATACTTGTAGATAATATTGGTTTTTTTTTTCCATAGCTTGCCTATTCACCCATTGTTTTTCTTCAAAGATTCTTCTATTAGTTTTCTTCAATCTGTATGGTATGGATTTTCCAAAATAATTATTTGCAATATTCTATAAATCAAAGAGTTTCATATCAAATCTACCTTCTTTAGTTCAAAAAATGAACTTTCAAACATGGATGAATTAAATCAGTAACATGAAAAACTTTTAAAGTGGAAATGATTTGAATTGTATTATATAAACACTTAGCAAAATAAAATGAAACAAAACCAATTATATGCAATTCATGATCAATTTGTGAAGGTGTTTGAATTTTTGGTTTTATAGTTTGCCAACAAATATTCATTAGCCCTTTAATGCCAAATTAACTATTTTATAGTTGCTATTTTATTTTAGACAACCACTTTGAGCTAGAATCACATCAATTAAAAAATTTTAAACAAACTAGATTAAGTTGCCTTTCTATTTTTATACTCAAAACAAAATTGATATAGGAAAAGGTTGTATACAATGGAAAAAAAACATTTCATATTTCTTAATGTTAGAAAAATTTACTGTAATGAGAAGCGTTGATGTATTTTTCATCAATTTCTTTGTCTTTTTTTTTTTTCTCTTTCAAATATTTTGAGGTTAAATACAATCTAAGAAAAATTACTACTTAAATTTTTTCTTTTTGTAGGTGATTTAAAATGCTCAAATTAATATTCAATATCGATTCATATTCTTAAAGAAGCTATTGAAAGAATTTTAATATTCAACACTCTTGTGCTAGGGGGGCATCAAAAAAATTAATTATCAAAGTATATGCAAATTCATAATTTACAATTTTTATGAAGTAGTCTTTGAATTGAGATAAATTGTCCATATTTGTCCATATAATTATGAAAGAGGCAATTGAAAAGCAACAATGATTTGGCCTATGTAGCTACACTTTGTATGGGTGGATGACTTTGTTATTACATGAGAAATTGAAGATGAAAAGATGACCAATTCTTTAAGAGAGGTTACTAGGACTACTTTTATATAAAAAGAGAGAAAGAGAGAGAAGATGATTCATCACCCCTTCCGGGTAGTTTCTATTCATTTCTAAAAATACCTCTACATTTTGACATTTGTTAAGCACTCCTCTCATGATCCTATCCATTTCTTCTACTTGTCATACAAGTTTGTCATCTTGATCAAGATGGAGGGAGGGATAATTGTTGCTCTATTTTTGCTTCATAATAGATCTTGCATAGCATTTTGAACATCTTTCTAACTTTGCCTAGAGCCACTATACTTGCACATGATACTTACTTAAAATAATATAATTATCTCTGTATGTATTTTAAACCACTTGCATGGGTTCCTAAGAATGATATTGTAGCAAGATTCCTCAAGTTATTGGAATGGACCGATTGGTCTCCCATGAATACCACCCTTGATTTTCGACCCATGTGCTGGACTTGTTAAAATAGACTTCCGACATTCTAGTCTACTACAACTAATATCCTCCAAGTTGCAATTCAAGTATTATTGCTTTGGGTAGAAAGTTTCTCATGCATAACAATTGTAATAGCTAGCCTTTCTAACCAAGCAAACCCCCTAAAAACACATATTGAATGAAAAAATTGATTGATCAACAAACTTCCATCATGTCCTCAAGAAACTTTCTTCCTGTTGGATCTCCATAAAGCTAGCAATTGAGGGTCCGTGCACCCATACCACAATCAAAACACTTAGTTAGAATCATGACATATGCAAGGTGTCTTTAGCACAAAAACCAATTGTTATTTGCATTGCAATCACAAGCTAATTTGATCCATTAGTAAGAAAACATTTTGCCCTCCATTCATCTCTATCAGACCTTTTCACCCATGCCGATACTCCGAGTGAACCTCTACAACAACCTATAGTATTGTGAGACGAGGTGGTTTCGATTCCTCCACAATTTTGCGTTGATTTGCACCCTAGTTTACCCAAACCTTGGCTCTCGTATTTGGTCACACTCACATATAAGAAAGGTATCAAAGGAGGCGTAGCTTTGAGGTTGGCTTCCCTTTATTTTTTTATGCAAATGCCTTTTGCCTCAATATGGTGGCATCTAGTCATTTCCTCTTGTGGTCCTATAGTGCAAATGTTTAATTAGATGCTAAGTTAAACTTGCATATTAATTTTTCTTGGGTCTTTTTTAAAAAAAAGGCGCTTCTTCATTATCCATTTATCCAGGACATACTCCCTAACTTACAATGGTTTTGACCACCATCAATGGGTGATTGCAAGAAATACTTCATGTTTTTTTTTATCAAAATCGCAAATTTTGTTTGTAGGACTAGTAGTACTACAAAGACCTATCAATTTCACGTGTCAACAATGTGCTTATGAATCTAAATCATCGATTTTGGCACATGTGAATCTAAACCATTGATTTAGTACTAGGCAGTACTATGTAGTACTATAGACTACTACGAAGTACTACAGAAGCCACTGGCAACAGAAAATAACAAAAAAAGGGTCTCTTGATTTTTTCATTTTTAGGAATTCAAAAAAATTCCATAGAAAAAGCAATTTTTCTAGAGAAGATTGCACTTCCATTGCACCAAAAAATTCATGTAGGAAATTTTTTCCCTCTTTGTAGCCTTTGCATAAAGGAAGGTCATCTACCTTCTTTCCAAAGTTCATGCCAAACGAACTAATGATACCAAAGTTATGAGCACAAAACCACTTGTCCAAGGGCAAGAATATAAGAAATAAGACAAGTGTTTCTTGCAATTACCCCAATTTGTAATTTCAGTCTAGTAACTTAGGTAGCACCAACTCAACTTCATCCCTTGTCAAGACGGTATTTTCACAAACCTTAGTCCTTGTGTATTCGTCTGAGGGTAGTATAGTCACTCCTTCTCATTGTTTACAAGTAATAATACTATATTCTTGCTTGGACTTTCTCTATGAAGTAGTCTATTGTTTGTCAAAGCCAAGAAACAAACTACTTTTTCATATTAGTATTCACTTTGTGTTTGTTATAGCTTCTCGTAACACAAAATTATTTCATAGTTGTCTTGGACGAGAGAGATGTCAATTTCCTAGGACTTCATGTTTTTTCCATAACCATAATTCTAAATTTGGCTTAGAAACAAATGATTGAAAGACTTTGAATCACTATCAAATTCTCAGCTCCTTCATAATCAAATATCATTATCTTTCAATCCAAGTGCAACATTGTTATCTTTTCTTTTTCCCTTGTGTGATCCATATGTTGCCTAGTTTAAAACTTTAGAATGATACTTGAAAAAAAGTTGTTATAACAAATCAAAGGTTTAGATTTTTATTTTGTTTATGACTTTCTCTAAGGAGTTTCAAAAAGGCCTTCAACATTCAAGAATTAAACAACTCTTTCTAGTTGAATGCTTTTTCTTATACTACTGAAAGTAATTGGGTCAAATTTGAATTACACTTAAGAAACTTATAAAAAATTTAGTATGCAATACAATTGTCAAAAGAATGTGCATTCTTCCATATAGAGTGTTTTGTAAACTTTGAACTCTTTAACTTTAACACTTGATTTTTCAACAAATATATTTTTCATGCACACTGCTTAATGTGTATTACAAACTATCCAAATCTTAATAAATTTTTCTAAATGCTTAAATAAATTCTTTTTACAATTATGAGAAATCCTTAAAACAAAACAACCAAGGGCAATTATAGGAAAGGCCACGATGAGATAATCTTCAAACAAGCTTCTAACTAAATTGAGGAATGCCTTCATATTGGCTATGGGAAATCCTCAATTGTTGCAAAACCTGTTGGCTTGCCAATTCCGAATCCAATTTGTCATTGTTTTAACTTTTAAACATCCAGCTCATGACCGTTGTACTATGGGACATCCCTTTTTCTACTATGGGACATCACCTACTTTAAAAAAAAATACTCATTGGAGGTCAGACTATTGTGCAAGATTTCTCTTTTTTGCACAAAATTTCAAAGATGAACAATTGTACTTTTGTCCTATATAGAAAGATCTTTTGTCATCCATCAAACCAAAAATATCCTCCACATCATGTAATAGTTAACCACTTAATGGAATCCATTTGTTACCATTCATTACCCTCTTTACTAAGAAACATCTATTACCATTCATTTACATTGATGTGTAGAGATGGAGTCAAAATCACAATTAGGTATTATTTTTGACCAAGAGACAAATGGAAATCATTAACATTGCGTGAAAAGTAAAGAAAATTAGGAGAGTTTTGTATATTTTGTGAATTTTCAAAGTCAAGCTTGAAAGAAACCTCAAAGTGTTCTACAAGTGCATGTTTGAAGTGTCTTGAAAAAGACCCAAAACTATTTACTTAAAGCTTGTTACTTTACAACTACGAAGTGCCATGTGTGAAGAAGGAGCCATTCAAAGTTATTTCATCCCTTTAAAGCCAAGGATTGTTTTGGTTAGAGCAAGAAAACAGATAGAATCTTTAGCATGTATAGGTTTATTGAGGATAGTGGAGTTGAGGTGAAAAAAGTAACCATACCAAATTGAAGAATGAGTGATAAATAATGGGTGTGCAAAAAATAGGACAATCCACTATTGATATTGCAAGAATTTAGAGTTCTTGACAGTGAATACAATGTTGTTGACATCAACTTATAAAAATATTCAATGGGTAACTGAATAGTAATAGATTTTAATCCCAAGACTATTGAGCTATTCAACACAACATTTCAACACAACACATAAACATTTTATTTTAATCACTTTGAAAATTTATGTAATTTGACTTCTAAAAGTTGAAGAGTTATTTAAGACGCAAATAATTTCTAATTTTGTTCGTATAGACAAGCATGCAAACATACATGTATCAACCCCTAAAGTAGATTATATGATTTGGAATGGTCAATATTTACTAGAAAATAGATTATTTGGATTGAAATGATCAATAACTACAAGAAAGTGAACATTGCATGGTAACACAATGCATTGTTTATGAAGGCTTTAGGATTGGCATACATCTTGTGAAAATCCGAATAGAAACAAGATGCTAGAAATAGATTTTATTGATCATTCAAATCATTGATGAATATTGCATGTGTTTGTCAAGAAAAAAAATTGAGCAAAAGAAAGTCCATTAACTAGTGCTAAACTTAAATATAAAAAAACATCCTTCAAGGTCAATAAATCATTGCAAAATGGCAACATCAAAGTTGAAGCCAAGTAGATGTGTGCATAAAATGTTCTTACTAATTGTTGGAATTGCTCATAGACATGTAGCTGATGCATCAATCCTGTTGTCCATGAATAATTGTAATTTAAGTGAAGTTCAAGTGCAAGATTTCAATTGCAAGAAAAAATTGTGTGGCCCGGATACATCTGTATACTTCGTTGTTCTCAATGATGAGCACATATTTGTAGAAGTGCATCAAGGAAAGGAGGTTCACACCGTTCCTCTAGGCTAGTCTTGAAAATCACTCTTTTTAGATTCCCACATCCATGAGAAAACTTAATTTTTGAATTTCTACCTCTAAGGTCTCCACTCAAAAGCAAGAGCCAATAGCACAAAGCACAATAGAGCCCTAGTTCGTTACATCTTAAATTTCAAATTAATAACAATCACCTTTATTGGTAAGGTTTATAACATAGGAAGAAGGTGGATGTTATAAGTGGCTCTATGCTTGTAAAGTTGGTTTTAAAAAATAAATCATTTCATTGTAGAAAGAATGTTGACCACTCACTTGTTTTTTTCTTCTTAAAACATGTGAGCCCTCAAGTTGGCACTTGGAACTGAGAGTTTTCTTTTTTGTTTGTTTTGTTAGGTTTTAAGTGTATTTATATGCAAAAAGGCATAAAAAGAATGTTTGAGTGATATTTGGTAGAAGTCCCTACCAATACAATGAGGAATCATTCTAGAAGTACATAGTATCCATTAGTAGAAAATTCAGTTTTTCAGTTGATTCAATCGAGTTGATTTGGTCACTTTTTGACAAAAATTTGCTAATTTCAACAAAATTTTATCAAAATCCATAGAAAAGTGACTGGATCAATACGACCAAATCAACAGAAAAATGGAATTTTCTACTAGTGATCTAAAATACTCTAATTTCCTACTTCTAGTGCCTAGTTGAGAATTTGAGAGGTCATTTAAATGTTCTTGAGAGAATTAAAGTTTCAAGGGTTAGCCAATCCTACTGTTTTGTCCATGTTAAACTAGTCTTGCAAATGCATGTAACACACTGACTAAGTCTATTTTAGGTTTAGAGAGTCTAGTATAGGTCATCAACTCACCATCTAATTCATGAAGAATTTGGATTGACAAATTCTTATTTGCAGGTAACTTATAGAAGAATGAATCAAACTGCAAATAAGGTGAAGAGAGAGTGATTGGAGCAAGAAGAAAGGTGCTTTTATTTTCAAAGCATGCTAGAAGTCGACATTGAAGCCGATTGTTTCAAGATTCCCCGATACAAAAATGATTTCTTCCTTGGGTGGAAATTTAAACGGAATTGTTAATTTTAGCTTCCCTATGAATAGTACAAAGTGAAATGTAATGTTGCACTTTGGTTTTGGGAATTTTTTAGAGGCTATTCAGCTATTGTGAGCGCCAAATTACCCACCCATGGTGATTTATGAACACAACTAGGTTCTGGATTTTGACTAAATGACTCCTACTTTTGGGTGTCTAAGTGTATTCCTCTATGCCTTCCAAGCAATGGATCTTTTTACTAAGTGTCTAAGTGACCCCTAGTTGCAAAATTCACTTAAGCTACTTCCTATGTTTTGGGCTAACCGGATGGAGGGCCCGTTGAATGATTTGGGTGAAGCCCAATCCAGGGCCTAACTATCTGAAGAACCCTCTAGTTAATCTCGTGCCATTTCTAAAAATATAAGACTCGGCCTTATCCGACCTTTCTAGCCAAAGTTATGGTTGGATGAAGTTTGAACGCTACTCAATTCTTCAAACTTCATTCATCAATTACACTTAGCTCCCCAATTCAAAAAGGTCCTAAATTTTGGGGTATGGTTCACAAGGGTTGCCCCTACCCAGATCTGGAATTGGACCCTGATCAGGGATTTCTACTGAATTTTCATCCAAGCCTTATCCAAACTTCATTCGCTAATTTCTCCTAACTTACAACTCGGAATTGACTTTTTTCTTTGGCCCTAGACCCTAGATGGGAGCCTCCTTCTAAAGTGGTTAATTCTCAGTCTAACCCGGAGTTTAGCTATTCTTCATCCAACTTGATCCTAAATTTCATTTGGCCATAACTTTCTCAATTTTCGCCCGACTTGGGTGTGCTTTTAGAGTTTTGGAAAGCTACAACCTTCTTCTCTAAGATTATGCCCTTGGAAATGACTTGAACTACGGTCCTGAGGGTTTGTCTTAGGGGTAGGCCTTGGCCCAAGCGACTAAATTCTAGTTAGACCCTAGGGAAAGTTTGGAGAGGTCTCACTCATACCTTGGAACTTGAGTCATTGATTGCGCCACCTGGAAGCTCTACCTCCTCTGCCATGAACTCCCGTGCCGTAAAACAATGAACCACCGTTTTAATCATGAACTAAATTGGTACAAGGATTTATTTGCCGATCTTTCCCCCTCCTCTTTCTTTCCTCTCTCTCTTCCTTTTCTTTCCTCCCATGCTCAAAGGTGGCCCAACTACCCCCCAATCTCACCCACTATGCTAATCTTAAATACGTGTCATACCTTTCTCCTAGTTGAGCTACTTCTTACGTCCTATACTTACGTCTCACGCTTAATCTTGGAGTGATTACTTACTTCTAATCCAAGGGCCTAAGTAAGTCTTATGGATTTCCCCTCCTATCTTATCTACTTCTATTCCTCTCCCTCAAATTGTCATTCCCTTGTGTCTCCTCCTCATTCTTTTATCCATTTGCTCATTGCTTCGATGGTAGTTTGCGGGAGACAAGGCGTTGGATTCCCCGCCCCAATGGCTTGCTTAGTGTAGTTGATTGTGTTGTGCGCCTTCCCCCCTCTTCCTTCCAATTTTAGACTTCAACTTTTTTTGTACCCTTCGGTCCTGGACAACCCCAAATCCACCATCCCTTCCCCCCTAGTGCTAATCAGGGACTAGCCTATATCAAAACCCCACAACACCCGACCCTAAAGCCCACTCCAAACCCCAAGCCTACTTGTGCCAGAACCCACAGCCCTGAACCCTATATTGGCACCCATAGTACATGGCCCCTTCCTGAACCCCGACCCCTTCCCAACTCGGCCCGCCAATATAGGAATCCATAGCAACCACCCTTGTGCCGGAACCCATAGTACCTGACCTTAGGTCGGAACCCACAACACCCGACTCCCTGCCTTATCTGGTGGTTGGGGGGTGCCAGGGGCGTGATTGGGCTGCTGCTGGACTATTCTTTTTTCCTCTTTCAGGCTCTAAAAAGGAAGGGTAAAAGGTCATGGTTTTGCTATCGGGTGGTGGTTTAGGTTCGCTTGGGAGAAGGTATTACTCTATTCGTCACTAATTGTTCCCTACACCAACCTTGACCCCTAGTTCCTATTGTTTCTTTTTGGGACCTAAACTTTGGTTTGTTCCCCTTGTGTTTTGGGAACTAAACCTTGTGGGGAGAGGGGCCACGTGGGCGCACGGGTCCCCCGTGAGGTGGTTTTAATGCACTGCTAATACTTTCCACTCCAAAGGAGTTCAAAGCTTCACCATCGTTTCCTCCTTTTAACGCACTACTAAGACTTTCCACCCTAGCAGGGTCAAAGCTTCGCCATCGTTCTCCCCTTTTTCATACACTACTAAGACTTGGCACCCCTAGGGGGTTCAAAGCTTCGCCGTCTTTCCACTTACCTCACCTACCACAAAGACTCTTTTACCCTATGGGTTCAAAGTTTCATTGTAAGGCGAGACCCACTATCTTCACACCCTTGTGCCTCTCGATCAAGGAATAACACGCCACAGTTAGGGACAAGGACGAAAGACAAAAGAAAGAACTTGGACAATCAAGCTTAGTGACACAGGTTAGTAGCATCAACAACTTGAACTAAAGGCCCCCTAAAGCAGCATCACTAGTCATATATGGGTTGCTCTACGGTTAGTCCACAAAAACAAGGGGAGTGACCAAATGGGTCTCCCAAAGGCAAGCACCCACAATCTGTAGCACCCTAGCAGTTAGTAAGGGCTTCCAAGCTCAAGCTTGGAAGTGTTAGTACCACGCTTAATCGAAAGACAAGGCAAGGGACCCCCAAAGGCCTTGCAAGCTCCAACAAACAACAACAATGGCCAAAAGTGCCCAAAAAACATCATTGCAAGGTTGGAAGCTAAAATACCACAATTCCCAACACAAGTTGGATCCAACGAACTCAATTACACAAAAAAAGGGTGGTGAGAGAGGAGAAGGGGTGTCCTTTTATACTTTTCCCAAGCACCCACCTCTCCTTGTTCATCTAAGTTAACCTTATCTTATCAGATTTTCATCCAAAACCCAAGGTTTTCATCCTATGCTAGTCCACTAAGCTAACTTTTGGAGATTAACTCTGAATCGCAAACAGATTGCGCCATTGGCTTCAAAAGACCATTTCCAATTTGGAGGCACTTACTTCCCCCTTTCCTATCTTCAAAATCACGACGAAATCTAGCGCCAACTTTAACGCCAAAAATTGGGGAAAATCCAAACTTTGGGGGGGTTGACCTTTCTAGCCAAAGCAACTAGCCTAGACTCCTAAGTAGGTACGGGGGAGTGAGAAAAGACCTATCTTGCGCTCCATTCCGCTTTCGTATGCTCCCGCTCCGTTGGTCAAACCTGCCGTAGACTTTAATTTTTGTTAATTGTCAGGGAATGCTGCAGGTTTGGGTACCTCTGACTATCAGAATGTCATGAAACTTGTCAAGTCAGCTTATTAACATAAATGATGTTATGCTAATTTTTAGTAGGAATTTACCGCCACCTGGGGAATTTCTAGGAATTTCCCATCACAGATTTGGGTAGTTGATCGTCCAGAAAGACATCTTCTAACTATTAAAAAATTATGAAAGGATCCCATGACACATGTGTAGGCTCATATTTTTACTCTACACATCGGCTCAGGGGGGACAATTTCCACCCCTTCATTTAATTATAGGTGGTTGGAGAATCTTCTACACTAGGGGGAATCATGGCAAACCGACTTTGCCGTTGGTTCCCGGGCATGAGTTTCACTTTGAACCACCCTCCTCGGACCTTAGATTCCTCCATAGTCCCACCTTGGAATTTTCGACATTTGCAAGCCAATAATTTGGGTTTTTTCTATTTCGTTGGTAGAATGGGGAAATTAGAACCTATCTTCGGGAACTAATTCCTATGCCTCACCAGGGTTCCCTCAACCAAATTTAGCTTAGAGATGTCCGTCCCATGTGGGGTTATGAGCCTAATACGCCCATCATTCATAATTGACCCATTTGTCATGATTAGTTGGGTTCTAACCTATTTACAACTCTTGGTTGGGCCATTCTAGCTACAACATACACAAACCAGACCAAATACTATATTGGAATATGACATTCCTATTTTGGTTCTACACTCTTTTTAGAGGGTTTTATATAATAAAATGAAATTAAAATGACAAAATATGAAAATAAGAAAGAGTGAGCCTATTGTGATGAATTGGGGTCTCACAGCTATCCAAAATGTTTTAGATTTTTCCAAAATATTCTCAATGACTCCATGGAAAGTCAACCACCTTGAAATATGGTCATAAATTCCTAGAAATTACCCATGTTGCTGTAAAATCTCTCCAGAAATTAGGATAGGGTTTTCTATGTTGATAAAGTGCCCTACAAAGTTTGAAGACATTCTAACATTTCCAAGTATCAAAATTGGCAACGATATTAAACTTTTAATGAATTTACAACTTGGCGGTGGGTTGATTGACATACCAGAAGTTGACGGTGTCTAAATGTTGTGAATGAAGGGTCTTTTCTTACTCTCACAAACCTTTCGAGTAACTCTAGTTGAATGGTTTCCTCAAAAGATGCAAATTCCAAAAGTTGGATTTTTGACTTTCTTTGAAATTACTGTAAGTTGATTTTACGCTTACAAATGACTTGGAAGTATGAGACATGAGGTCCTTCCAACTAATTTAGGTATTTTGAACACAATGACATAATCTTTTTTCAATTTAGAGTTGTTTCTTAAATGATAGGAAGGATTCAGTAGTGTGTTTGACTTTTTAGGAGTAATTTGTGGTAATTCAAAGTTAATTTTGCAAATATCCTTTAAAAAATCAAAGATTGGATTTAGCGAAGATCTCTTTTCTTGTGTAACAAGCCATCTTTGTTCTAAAGAAAGACAATTTAGAAATAAATTTGGATTAATTAGCAAAATATCTAGGTTAGTTAGTTAGGGTTACTTTCAAAATATCTTTGGAAAAAAATCTTGCATTTAATTTAGTCAAGATTTATTAGCTAAATGAAAAAGGCTCTAGAGAATTCTTCCATTAAACAAAGATTATTTAGGAAATACTTTAGGTTAGTTTAGCAAATATCTAAAGGTCGAAAGTAAATGTTTACACACCGACGATTTACCGGGGAGGGGCATGATACAAGTATAAAAGCCTCCCCTTCGAGGTTGTCGATACCCTCATTATGATAACTAAACTTTGCTTTTGTTTCTCTCGTGCTATCGGCGTGGTCGGAGCATTGATCGAAGTCAAGAACCGACCTTATTTCATTCTATTTTTTCATTTGTGCACTTTGAAGGACAAGAGGGTTCCTTCAAAGTGATTTCTATTGAGTTTTCTTGAGTTTTTAGAAGCTAAGCCTCTATTTCCTTTGATTTGTGAGAGTTTTAGAAGGGAGAAACCTCCAAACTCTAATTTTATTTCAGATTTCTTAGAATACTAACACTTTATGCTCATTGCAACAACATTTGGTACTAATATGCTTAAGGTAGTGAAGCTTGATTTTGCTAAAAGTGTGTTAGACTAATTCTAGCCCAAAATTCGTTGTATAACGGAAATTGGGTTTTAATTGTTAAAGTTCGATTTAAATACTATCATGTGTACCTACTTTAGTAGTTAATTCATGACCATTATTGAAATTTTGTGAATTTAATCTTTAATGTTCAGTTAAGTACTGTCATGTGTACTTCCTTTAAAGATTAAATTTTCAAAATACTATTATTTTGCTTGTTGATACCTTGTATGCTTAGGGCTACCCTTGCATGGCGAAGCTTTGACTTATAAAAGTTAAAATTTGCCTTAGAAAAATTTGGAATTGCCCCTACATGGCGGAGCTTTGACCTTGGAATAATCAAATTTGATACTTTTTCAAGATGGTTCCAAGTATATAAGTACTTGAAACCATTAGAGAGCCCTCTTTCTTGTATGCTTAAAAAATGCCTTTGCATATGGAAGTGATTTGGGTCATTTGATTTCGTGAGAGAATTAAAAAGAAGTAGCAAAAATCTTTAGTTTGAATTCTTGAGAAAATCCCTAGTAGTAATTGGACAAAAAAACAAAATTTAGATTGTTAGTTTAGAATTTAAGAAGTTGGAAAATTTCCCCCAAACCCTAAAAAATTAGCTTAGTTTTAGTTAGGAAGTTAATTAAGTTGAAAATTAGCTTGGTTAGTATGAGATCAGTTAAATTTAGTATAGTTAGGGAGAATTTTAATTAATCAGTTACTTGAGGAAAGAATTGTAGTACAACACAAAAGATCAAACATCGTAATTATAATAGAACCACCATTACAACGAATCATCAACCGCAACCAATTGAAGACAGACAAGGACTGATCCCAAATTGGATGGGCAACTACACTAAATAGTGAAATTAGGTTGCCTTAACAATTAGGTTGCCTTACCCCAAGAAAGTTATTTTACAAGCCATCAAAGTCAACAAATATTTCTAAAAATGTTTCCATTTGTACACATGGAGATTCATGAGTCCCAAATATAGCGATATGAAATTCAAAAGTAGTTCATTCTTGTACAAGAACGGTAAATATTTATTTAGTGTCAAATGTCAAGAAATTAGTGAGGGACAACCTAATTTCACTATTCAATGTAGAGGATGGAACATGAAATGGGTCGGAGACTAGGGAACGCGGTCGCAAGGGCCGGCCAACTGCTCTTCGCCAAGTGGCGAAAGCCCGACGAACGAGTCTCAGAGCCAGAGACAAGGAGTTGGGAGACATAACAAGCTAGAGAGGGTGATTGGTCGATTGACTCCAGGGCTTGGAATACAACTCAGTATAGTGGTTCTTTTTTAAAAATTGGTAAGTAGTTAGCTAGGCAGTGGTAGCCTCATTCAACCAAACTTTTGGTTTTTACTCAAAATTGTTTAAAACTCTCATGTCTATTATAGCCACAACAACCTCTCCAAAAAGAACAAACAAGAATAACATAACAAGTGAGAGAGATGAAGTGAAGGATACTTAAAAGTAAGAGGAAAAAAGGTGACGAGAGACAAAGAATATTTACAATTAATAAGGTATGAACAATTTGATTTGATTTGATTCCTTAATACTATTCATTAATTTGTTAGGTAGTCATTAATTAGGATTCCTATAGGGATTAGAAGGCTAGGCTTTGGTTAAGTTTTGTTTTATTAGGGCTAATAAAACAAATAGATAAAACAAAATGCCGACTAATATCTTTTGGATGATTAGAAAAATTACAAAATAATTAGATTTGATTTGATTTGATTTAGTGAATTTTAAGGTTTTGGGTTATTAAAATAATTTTTAATTAATTAGGAATCATCCTTAGAACAACCAAAATTAATAAAATTCCATAACTATTAGTAGGGAAAGCAAAATTAAAATTAAAATACAACAACAACCAAGGATTAATTTCAAATTGTGCCATGGATTAGCAAAAATGGAGGAGGGAGCCAGTTACTACGAGATGATTCATCTCGTGATCCTCAAGGACGACACAATCGCCCCCTACATGGGCAAGGTACATTAAGCTCTCATCTTTTGCTTTTTAAGTTGATTTAAATTCCCTTGATAAGATAAAACTAAGAAAAAACTTTGAAAATTAACCTTAAACAATTACGAACTAGATCTTAATAAGTAATAATAAAAAATTCAACCATTTACAATTAGATGAACTTTATTTGAAATTTGGATGAAAAATCAATATTTTCATCTAAAAGAATCAAACAAGGGAATCTTAAAATTTGGAGAGGATTTGGAAATTTTAGATTAATTAAGAATTATAGTTGTTCGCGTAGATCAAGAGTAATTAATGAATGAAGTTTACTTTGCTAAACTTTTAACCAAATTTCATCCATTAATAACTTTTTCATTAGGAATCTAGTATTTTAGTGTTTTGCCTTGTTGGAAAGGTAATTTCTGAATTTTAATCTTAAAAATATAAAAATCCTAAAAATAATAGTTTAGAATAGGAAGTTTCATTTAGATTAGATTAGAAGATAATTATAAAGAATCTTAAAAGAATCTCTAAGGAATCATTTAAATTAGAAATCAATTAGGCAATCTTTTAAGAATTCCAAAACTCATTTTCATTTAAAAATTACTTTAATTTTAAGTAGGAGAAGGTTGAATGAAGATTGGTCCTAATTTGGATGAAGTTCTTTGATTATTGGTCAAAATAGGTTTAGTTTTAGAAATAGTTAATTAACATCATTAAAACTCAATCCTAAAATTTGGATTTATTTAGATTAATTTTATTATTTTTAATTCGTGGATGAAGGTTGTGAGGTACTTAGGAGCTAATATTCATCCATTCATTTCTTTTACGAGGAAAGACATAATTTAACTTACTTTATCACTTCTAGAAGAGCAATTTACATTCTACAAGTAGGTTAGATTGATTTTAGTTTGAATTCATTAGATATTTGATATAGTTAATCATAGTTAAATAAGTTTGGGATTTACATGATTTGAGTTCAATTAGGATATTACAAAACAAAGTGTCCATTGCTTGGAAGGCACAAATTGAACTTAGATTGAAAACACGTAAGGTAATTGACTTAACATAAATAATTTCCATTGATCAAGGAAAGTGTACACAAAACTGGAGGACAAAATCCCCGTGGCGAGAGATTCTTTTTTCCTTTTCAATAACAAAATAAAAGGAAACATTAACTAGCAACTCAACACCCACAAAGCAACCGTGCACAACTGCCAAAGCCACTCACTTACTTTTCTAAATAACAACTTTCCCAACCTTCTTCACATTCACAATAAGTTAGAAGCACCCAAATGTAACACAAGTCGTTTGTGGACACCTAGAAAATAATCTAAATCCAAGCGCTTGTAGACTCAAAGTAGACAAGAGGGGTTCTACTAAGTAGACATGTGGGGTTCCAAGAAGTTGTCATTCTTCCAAGAAGCAACCAATCACCCGCACTTGATCCAAGTTTAGAGAGTGTTGCTTTTGGGTGTTTCCATGCCCACTTTGGTATTAGTCCAATGGTCCATAATAGGTGCATCTACGAAGTACTTTTCAAAAATTCATATAATACTCATACAAGCTCAAAAAAATACGAAACCAATTTTGTTTGTTTCTTAAACCATTTCCTAGCACATGCACAACATTTTAATTCTTGTACGCACCTTCCATATCAAGAGATCCAAACAAGTATCACATTTAGGTGCTTCTACCTTAGATAAGTTCGAGTCTTTTGTGGCGGCAGAGCAAATCAAAGCCTCAGGCTTCCAGGATCCACTCCAGCCGCCCAAACCTCCATACAGTCAGTTCCATCAACTGATAATTCAGAAACAAAAAAGACTCACTGAAAACTCCCGGCCAGCCGGCCGGCCGGAATGCGCCGTTAGTAACGTGATCCAGATCAGTTCTCCATGGCCAGCCACATTCCAAGAGCCATTGGACTGAAATCACACATCGTTGCAACGGCAGGAGAAAGCACAGTCAAAGCCTTTCTAGAGACTCAGCACTCGTGACGTAAAGCCCTTCAAAAGTGACTACAAAAGAGAATCCAAAATGATATTAGAAGCAGAGATACTGAGGACCGGACAAGAGCCGGGCTCAGCAGATTCACATCAGAAAAGTTGGGTGAGATTGTTTTGGTGCCATTTTGACACCAACATCAGAAAAGTTGGGTGAGATTGTTTTGATGCCATTTTGACACCAAAGGCAGCATACAGGTCATTTTAGTGTCATTTTATCCATACTAGGTTGG
This sequence comes from Straminergon stramineum, assembly GCA_963920665.1. Classification (NCBI taxonomy): domain Eukaryota; kingdom Viridiplantae; phylum Streptophyta; class Bryopsida; order Hypnales; family Calliergonaceae; genus Straminergon; species Straminergon stramineum. Next base: position 18,744,108 of record OY987264.1, read on the forward strand.
TATGGAGGTTGGCACCAAATTAACATAATTGCACTTCAATGCACCATTGTGGCACCATGATCACATGCCTTGAAGTTCCTGATGAAAGGCTGCATACAAGTCATTTTAGTGTCATTTTATCCATACTAGGTTGGTATGGAGGTTGGCACCAAATTAATTTATTTGCATTTCAATGCACCATGTTCACATGCCTTGAAGTTCCTGATGTGGTTCATATGGTGGGCACATCAGGAACTTCAAGGCATGTGAACATGGTGCTACAATGGTGCATTGAAATGCTATTAAGTTAATTTGGTGCCAACCTCCATACCAACCTAGTATGGACAAAATGACACTAAAATGACTTGTATGCAGCTTTTGGTGTCAAAATGGCACCAAAATAATCTGGCCCAACTTTTCTGATGCACCCCGAAAAAGGCTGCCACTTTTTGCTATTGTGCCAAGTCACTACTGGTATTATTAGATTAGTCAAATTTTCAAATTTCTGTATTGGACTGGCAGTTGAAATCACAAAGGTTCCAACTCACCAAAGAATATGACATTTGGATATTGTATGCAAAAGTTATGAAGGGTCAAAATTTAGGGTAGTAGAGGTTTTGAAATCATTAATTTTTTTCACATGGGTCCATATTGATTTTGGAGATGTACACAAAGTGATGATGGTGGTTTTGGGTTAGTGACCTATTAGGTGGTTTGTGGATGCTCCAAAATTTTCACACCAAATTACAAGTTGAGAAATAGAAATTCAAAATAACAAAATTAAGCTTGTAATGATGCTACGGTCTAAAAGTGTCGATGGATGACAAAAAAATGCTTCTATAAAACTCAAAAGTGTAGACGTTCATCCTTGAAATTTTGGGTGAAAAGTAGAGATCTTATCCATTAGTTTGACCTCTAATGAATGTTCTTGGTTTTTTTTAAACAAACGATTCACACAATACCCCAAAAGATGATTTCCACAGTGATGAGCTTGACATTCCAAAGCTAATTGACCACAAAATAGGGGTACAAAATAAAAGCACACTTTTACATCTTATTTAACCCCTAAAGAATTGAGGCCTTTTTTTCCATCAAAACACACTCAAAACTGCCACTTCTATTGCAAAGAGCAAAAAACTTTAAAAATTGTTCTTTTTTGCATATCTAATTGTAGGATTGTATACTAGACTAGTATAAGAATGTATGGAAGAAATTTCAGAAACTTTGACCTCATAGATTGCAAGATGTTTACATCCAAAGTGAAGTAAACAAGTTTTTTTGCAACTTCCTAGAGAAGATTTTTTGGCTTTGAATCTTCTTAAATTAAATTTTTTGTATTTTTGATTTTAATTTTCTAATTTTTTATTTTGAATACTTGAGTTGAGAATCTAAGAAAAAAATTCAAGAAAAAAACACTTAATTTTTACTCATAAAAAAATTGTTAAGTAGAAGTAGGTTCAAGATTGAAGGAAAAACTAAATCGTTAATAGCTCTAAGATGAAATTGAAATACAATAATCCCAATGGTGAGATTGTTCTAGCAAGCAAACATAACCCTTTCTAACAATTATTTTTGGGAAATTTTAAAAATTGCATTAGAAAATGAATCCTATTAGTTATTTTTTCAAGAAGATGCTTAGATTGTCCCAAAACTAAGATTATCCATAACTTTCTCATCACTAGTCCAAATAGAATGAATCAATGCTTCAAATGTAGAGAAAAAAATGATTTTCTAGGAATGAAAAAATAAATTTATTTTGACTTTTTGTGATTTTTTTGTGCTGCCCACTAAGTTCCATCTTTGGCTTATTGTTCCATAAATTTCTCTCCTGGGCACTAGTTGAAATAAAAATTATATATCCATGAAGCTTTGGCAAAATCACACATCTTCCAGAAAATTCAATAAAAATTAAGGTCATAGGAACCTAGCTAGACCCAAATTGTCCCTCGAGGAAACATACAGTCCTTTAGGGGTTCAAAATGTGGAGATAAGTACTTTTGGAAAGCAAATTGTACAAGCAATATCCCCAACATCTCAAGATATTGCTCATATATAAGGTAGGAGGTCCAAAAAGCAGTCACACTCTAAGAATGTCCTCTAACACAAAGGTACATTTTGCTTTCTTGTTGCACCCACAATGTATAAATTGTGTGGATGCTTTTAGAGACCACTGCATTTCAACTTCAAATTTTTTTAACTAATTCCACAAATAAATATGAAACAACTTGGTTTAGATGCCAATTACATTTCTTTTTCTAGGGAAATTTATTGAAAATTATTTCAAGATTTATTTGTTCCCCTAAAATTAATTTTCAACTCACAAATGGTTACTTCATGGACCTCCTACTTTATATCAATTTGCAACTCAGGATGTAATTTGCTTCTAACAACTTGAAGACCTAAGGTACACAACTCCCATTTTCTGCTTGAGGAAAAACACAGGTACTTTTACTTATCTCCAAATGAACACACTTGGAAAATAAGGGTGTAGAGTTAGATTCACAGACCCAAATGAAAAATAGAAAGCTGTGAATTACAAAACTATCCCACCACATTTCTACATTTATCAGCTGATGTGGAAAAATCTACATCCTCTTTCGTGACCATTATTTATTGAGAGATTTGTACAAATACATTAGTCAAACTAAGAGCATATATGAAATTTAACCCAAGAAGGATGTCACCAACTAAAAGTGTCTATTAAATGACTACTTTCAAGGAAAATGTAGAAACAAAGAATGCACCTAATCATCTTGGACTCTAATTTTTTATGGTTGACTAACTTGGTAATAGGGTTATAAGTGTCTCAATGTATGTTTCAAGAGTTAACCATGGAGTCATGCCAAGGACTAAAAATGTCCTATGAAAGACTTTCTAAAAAACTATAGAGCTGAAGAATGCATTGATTCATTGAAGAATCTGAATTTTTTTGGCTAACTACCTTAGTGATAGGGTGGCTTCCTTTCAAGGTTAACAAGAAGATTAACCTTGAAATGTCGAAGCGGACATTTTGTGTCCGATGGATGACTTCATTATTGACTATAGAAAAACATAATACACCTATTGGTCCAATAATCGGAGCAGTTTTGTTGACTACCTTGGTCATGGGGGCTTCCTCCTTTAAGAGTTAATGCGATTATTTGACCAGATTTTATAGCAATATTGTTGTCAATCACCATGCTACCTACCTACCTACCTACCTACCTACCTTCTATTTTTTGCAGAATTCGCCAGAATTGAAACTTTTCAGCCACTCAATTATAAAAAACCATAGCACATGAAAAACAATTGGAAGTTGTTTGGAGCGCAGCATCATTCCGTCGCATATTCTCTAGAAGACCAGTACACAAGTGAACACACAACAGTTGATCTCCCTGTCAGTGAACTTAGAACTCGTATACAACGACCACCAGCTAGCGGCGCCCGTGCTAGCCGCCTTCTGCACTTCAGTCTCTGCACTTCTCCAGTTCCATGTAATTCATCACCACCTTTGTCAATCCCTTCCAGCTAGTCTCACACGTTTTTCAGGTTCCCCTCTCAACAACAACAGCTGAGTATTTTGGGAATCATTTATTAATACAAGGTATCACAGATGCAAGTTTTAGTTGATGCAAGGTATTGTTGATGCAAGTTTTGGAAGAGCGTGAGTGAGATCTGCGAATACGCCGTCTTTGTTTTCATGTTTGCCAGCCCAAAGTGTGACCGTGTCGGGGAACTCGATGAGGATTACTTGATCATTTGCTGTTGTTGTTGTTGTGGTTGTTGTTTCTTTCTTCTTTTCCCTTTTTCTCTTTTTTCTCCCCCTTTTTTTTTCTTTGCCTAGAGGAGTGCTAATTAAGCCGTCAGTTCACTGCCTGGTTGCTATTTTGGGCGTGTTTTTTTACTTTACTAAGGCGTGGTTTTATGGTGTTTGGTGTGAAAGATCTTCTCCACCGCTTTCGCATATAATTGGAGGTTATTTATAAATCAATGTTGCGATTGTCTGCAGTTGCCTCCTTTTGATTCCCTACTTCAGTTCGTGGCTCCATCCGTTGTGTTGAATTGGAAGCACGAGCTGCACGGGCCAGTCTTCAGCCGCAGTCCAATTTGTTTTTTTTGGGGGGGGAGTGGATGAGTTCCCTTGTGGTCGTTATTTATTTACATTAATTGGCATTGCAATTGGGGTTAAATTGTTGGTTTCAAAACGACAGTGAGTGTGAATCTCGTTGCAGCTCTGTAACAGAGAGTTACGGATCAAGTGCTCACCCGTTGCCCCAGTCTACCAACTCAGGTAGCCAAATTTGCTGTTCAATTCTGCTAGAATAGAATGTGTAGATTATACTAGTTTCTCACAGGTAGATACGTTATGCTTGTTTCCCGTTCGAGAATCTAGTGGAAATTTTCAGATGATTATTGCTCTAGGAACGGGGGGAATCAGGATAAGTGTCCTTCAGGAAACTTTAGTGGCAAATTAATTTTCTCTGTAAACCGGAAATGGCAATCTGGGAACCAGAGATATGTAATCCTCCCGTGGATCTCTCTTGCATTGTCTTGTGCATCTGCTAGCTTCTCTCTCTTTTGTTTTCCAATCCCTGGGATCGGTTGCTTCTAGTTGGTGGGTTAGTAGAAAGAGCCCGAATAGTATAAATAGTCGCACGGATTGCATTTGAAACTTTGTCGTTGAATCGCGGAGATTGTAGTTGGCGGGTGTTACTGAACTGGGGAATTGAGCCTGTAAGTTTTAAGGATTTGGTGTATGCGTTTCGACTGTTGCAGGCGACGTTCCAACACAGTTGCATTGGGAGTTTCTTCGCCACCATGGTTCTTCAGCAATATGGTGCGTTTTGAAACTGAGAGTGGCCAACAAGAGATAGTTATCAATTTTTTTGCTTCACTAAGTGTTTGTACGCCTCGGTGATGGAGTTGGGGCAATTGTTGATGAAATTAGACAGATTTTTTAGGCAATGGGGTCACTTTTGCAGAGGATTTGGAGGCTTGTTTAGCTGTTGCAATTGATGCTGCCCGAAAGGCAGGACAGGTAATGTACATTACATGTTCCCGCCTTGGGCCTTCGATTCATTTGGGAACTCTCTGTTTTTTTTTTGTTTTTTTTGTTTTTTTTCTTATTATTGGATCTTTGTTGACTGACTTGGAGTTCAAAGAATCCTTGTCTGTGGTAGATTTACACTTGCTTTTTTTGTGGGAATTTTCAGGTGATCTTGAACAATTTTCATAGTGCGAAACATGTGGAGCACAAGGGAATGGTAAGCAGAATTGGCTACAAACACATAATTATGCTTTCCACACCCGCCCCATGAGTGTCCATAACTCTTAAACAATTTTGTCTCAACTAACTTTGAAAAATCACAGAAAATTCATTTCTTGTCAGAATGTCTTGATTCTACTTGCAAATGGCTTCAATCTCTCTAACTTCTCAATCTCTGAAAAAATACGTGAGTTGACTAATAGCTTCTCCAAGGTACATAGATAGCAAATCGGCTTGGTAATAGGCATGTTTACCTTAAATCTCAATCTCAAACTAAAGGGTGCAAGCTTCGTTTCAAGTACTGAAGAGTTTTGGATATTTGGCAGGTGGACCTGGTTACGGAGACAGACAAAGCTTGCGAGGATTTGATTTTCAACCAACTCAAATTGACCTTCCCATCCCACGAGGTATGTTAGTACCGTTGTCTTTTCTACCATTTGCATCATCAGTCTATGTGATCGTGTAAACCATGCTTACTAGAACTGCTTAACCATGTTAACCACAAAAAATAGTACCATTGGATAACCCCAGCACTTGCATCATCGGTTTCTTTGCATCAATTCATTCGATGAATTTCCAATCAACACTGACTTGCCCTGTTAGTCTGTGTGGGACACTAATTGACAAAAGTCACACTAGTTGTAATGTATTTTTATTATTGCACTCATTTTCGAGCGCATTCTTTTGGCATGACGCGAATTGGACAAGTACCCATGGGTTTTTTGGATGCTGTTTGGACTGCAGTTAATAGGAGAAGAGACATCTGCAGAGAATGGAACCCCAGTGTTGACAGATGCGCCCACATGGGTGGTGGATCCCTTGGACGGAACCACCAACTTTGTCCACCAATTCCCGTTTGTGTGCGTTTCCATTGGCCTCGTCATCAACAAAGTCCCGGTGGTGGGAGTCGTCTACAACCCTATCATGGGCGAGCTTTTCACGGCTGTCAAAGGACAGGGCGCTCACTTGAATGGGCAGCGTATCCGGGGTATGGAGTCTAATTTGCTATTTGTACTTGTGCTTGCGGCATTCTCCACATCTGGTGTCCATTAGAAACATTCAAGCAGCTATGCTACAAAAGACTCGCTCTAGCTCTAGAGCGCTAGAAATTGACCACAAGGAAACCGGAATGGAGGAATAAAGGGGTGATGAAGGAATCATGTCTTTCTTTTCAAGCCATTGACCATGTGGACTTTGTGGGTGGCTGATTGCAGCTTCAAGCCAAGAGAAGATCGGAACTGCAATTCTGGCTACTGAGGTAGGAACCATCCGAGACAAGAAGACTGTGGATCGGACCACCAATACGATCAACAATCTGCTATTCCAGGTATTAATAATGTTCCGAGGGTATGCAATAAATTCCTTTCCAGCTATCAATCCGTTTGAATGTTCATCTTTCTGCCGTTTCTGGTGAATTTGGGGTTTGTCATGGCTAATTCAAGCGTCTCTCTTTTTGCTTCTCCTTTTTCCTTTTGCAGGTGCGATCGGTGCGTATGAGTGGTTCATGCGCTATGAACTTGTGTGGTGTCGCGTGTGGGAGGCTGGACATGTTCTACGAGATTGGATTTGGAGGTCCTTGGTAAGCACAACCCTAATTGCCTGCCTGCCTGCCGAAAGGAAATCAACCAGTAAGTTAGAACAACCCAGTGATGTCAGTCACCCCAATCCTGACATCTATAGGACCCTCCTATTTTGCACCCGCCCATTACCTCAATCTTAGCAACCCTTTGGCATCCTGACAATGCACGTGGGGAGGAGACACGTCAGTGAGTGGTTTAGCATGGGTCTACCTAGCTAGTCAGGCTTTACCAATTTCGTCCCAACAAACTTTGAGAAATCACAGAAAAATTCATTTCTTGTTAGAATGTCTTTATTCGACTTGCAAATGGCTTCTCTAAAACTTCCGAGTCTTTGGAAAATACATGAGTTGACAAATAGCTTCTCCCAAGGTAACTACACTGAATAGAGGTATTATGAAGATCCATACTAATTAAATGATATTTTACACTATATAAATATCTACCTTTATTGTACATCAGTAGTCATTGAAGTGTTCCAGGGATGTACATCATGTTTCAAACATCTACAGTTTTCCACAATCAGTCCCTTTAATTCTTTGGTCCCCTTAATACCCCTATTCAGTGTAGATAGCAAATTGGCTTGGTAATAGGCATGTTAAATACCTTAATATTCAGCTTCTCCAGTGCAGTGCATCAAGATTCTACACATCATCAAGATTCAATTAGTATAACACAATTAACTAGCTTTGGTTATGGTAAACGCAGGGATGTGGCTGGAGGAGCGTTGATTGTACAAGAAGCTGGTGGACACGTCTTTGATCCGTGAGCACCTGACAGCCTTGTCATGAAAAATAGTCTAGTTACTGAATAAGATCGAAGAGCCTCAGTCAAGTTTTGAAATTGCGTGCCTCGTAATATGTTCACAATACTGTCGATAATTGTTGCTCGATGCCGTGCTAATATTGGCGGGATTGTTCTGCATTCAAAAAACAAAAAAGTAATCTAAGTTCTGATTTTGAAATACTGTACGAGTGCAGGTCTGGAGGAGACTTTGACTTGATGTCACGTCGCATTGCATCGTCAAATGCGCACCTGAAACAAGCACTTGTTGCCGGCATCGCAGGCTAACTTATGTGTGAAACTCATTCTCTTTCTTTCTGTGACAATCACAACAGAATTATAAAACTAGGACTTGGATACTTAGATTCCAGACCGACCTTGATCGAGACATACGAATTGGAATGGCAAACATTACTAGAATTCCTAAGCTTCGTTTGCTTGGACGAGTGTTATCAAATTCATGAATTTTGTCAAGTTATGGTATATCAACCGGGTATACTTTTGTACAATTTTTCTGCAGTGCAGGGAGTACTTAACTATCCTGATGCAAACAATTTTATCACCGGTACTAATAAACAGTGGCTCTGATATCCATTCCCTTCTCTCAAATTTTTTCTTTTCCCTGCACAAAGCAAGAATCTCTATACACCTGGGGACCTCTTTTAATTAATATTCCTAAAATTCCTTGAAACCAAAATCTGGCCAATGCAGTTTGGGGCTGATGTTTGGGTCTTCCTTTGCCTTTGAGCAGATTAGAATTCATCAAATTCAGAATTTGGATGTGCCAGGCTGAATATTTTCCTCAAATGGGAATGAAACTCAGTTTTTTGCCATTTTTATTTTGTGGGCCTTTGAAATATAGATATGGTGGTGTAGAAGTCTCCACATACTGCGTAGAATAATCTTTTTTTTCAAAACTATCTAATATTGAGAACTACCGTATGTTTCTCATTTGAAATTATATATGATTGAGCAATTTGCAAAAGTTGTCCAAAATCATACAAGGTGGGAAGTGAGAAGCATAGGAGTGAAAGCAAGAAACATTTGTACTAATTTGAGTAATTTGTTGCGCATCCAATTCAAACATAACTTGGGGGGCATCAATTCAATATATTTGAAATTATATATGATTGAGCAATTTGCATAAGTTGTCCAAAATCATACAAGGTAGGAAGTGAGAAGCATTAGGAGTGAAAGCAAGAAACATTTGTACTAATTTGTGTAATTTGTTGCTCATCCAACTCAAATGCAAGCATAACTTATGGGGAATCAAGTCAATATATTTGAAATTAATGTACTAGAAGTATGTTAAACAACCTCAACTATGTTCCATATTTTTGGAAATTCAAAAAATCAAGTATTATGAAAAAATTCTTTTTATTTTATAGAAATTTGCAATTTTGATGGTTTCTAGTACTATGAAGTATCCAAATAATGAAACTCACTTGGTAATTTAGAGAGAATGTTCTTCCACTAGGGTTACAACTACTTGTTCATGGGTTTCTTACAAAAATAAATTCTAGAGAAGGTTGTCTTGCATGCACATTTCTAGCCACTCAAAAATGCTTTCCTATAATTTCATTGGTTGCATCTCATCTTCATACAATTTTTAAAAATGGCCTATTTTTGTTTTATTTAAGAATATTTTTCCTATTTTCTAAAAATTTAATCATTAAAGAATCTTTTTTCATGGATTTTTATTTGGTTTGGTTTGTGCATCACTTTTGTAGACTATTTTTTTTATTCCTGAAATTTTGAATATAGAATATTTATAGTATTCTTCTAATCATCCATTTTTCATTTTTAATCTATTTTTACAAAAGCTCATAGTACTTCCAATTATCCCTTCCAAAACTTGGCCACGTGCAACAAAATCAATACTTGTATTGTGCTTTCACCCTTGGAGGGTCATTGCAAGAAACACTTGTACTATTTGTTGATTTTTTCTATTTCTAGAAATTGGTATTATGCTACATTTGAGTACTATTTCATAGTTTAGTTGTAACATCTATAGATTGTATGTTCATTCTTTGATTTTCTACAATTTAGGCAAGTGTCTCTTCTCCATTTGTCCATACAAACAAATGAAATTCACTTCTCAACCTTCTTCTTTTCTAGGACATCACTAGTGAATATTGACATCACAAGGAATTTGGGCCCTTGAAGTGCCCTCTAGAATGGCCTTCATTAGGGGACGTTAATTGGATTTGAATGCATACTTGTCAAAGAAAGAATGATATTTTCCCCCTATTTCCACCCATTTTTGACATCATGATGTTTACACATTTGCATGCCTTCTATTGGACAATGGAACATTAGGTACTTCTTGTCATTCAAATCCTTAGTGCATTGAGGGAATAGTTTATATAGAAAAGGACAAATTTGGTAGAACTAAATACTAGTGGTTCATGATGTTTGTTTAATGAAATGCTTCTTATTGGACAATTAGACATTAGGTACTTTTTGTCATTTAAGTCCTTGGTACTATAAAGGAATTCTTTATTTTGACAAGTTCATGGGTACTTGATACTCATTATGTTTGCAAAATGAAATGCTTTCTATTGGACAATTAGACATTAGGTACATTTTGTCATTCAAAGTGCCTCTATTGACAAAATATTTTAAAAAATGGGACTACTCTTTACAAAAAAAATTCATGGCCATTGTTGTGAGTTTCCCTAGGAAGGCATGTGATAAAAGAAAGTCAATTTGCAATCATTCATCTATTCACTAGAACCTTTAGATTGCAAACCTCTTCAAACAAGAGTCTAGGGCATTGCAATGTTATTTTTTGAATCCCTTCTACAAGAAAGGGTGAAGGGGTTCATGAAATGAGGATGTAAAAATTTCAAGTTGTAATTCCCCCAAAAGGTACTAAAAAGTACTAAAAAATACTAAAAACCCACCAATTGCCAAGTGTTACAAAGCTTCAAAAGTACTATTCCATAAACATTCTATTCTTGAAAAATACCCCCCAAATATGGGTAGAACTAATTCTCCTTTTGCAACCTTGGCAAAAATTTCATGGCAATCCTAGTAGAACTCCAAAAGTTATGTACCTTAATCCAATTGGCCCACAACTACAATAGTACAAGTATTTCTTGCAACAACAACCCTAGAGCCTTGCCATATTGCAACTCTTCCATTGGTGTTCTGAGGTCTTCACTCAATTTCAATTCACAGTTTACAACGTGCTTTCTCAAACAATGAAAATTGTATGACAATATTATATGTGGCAACAGTGCTCATCAAGTCTATACCAATAACTTAAGGCCTTTAGATTCTAGCAATGTGCCACATCAACACCTTCAACTGCACAACAGTTTCCTTACCACCCAGCCCATGACCAGCTTGGACAAGTGGTGACTACAGGAACTATTAACTTCAGAAATCATCATACCTGCATTTTGATTTCAAGAAATTCATTGCAATTGCACATGATAGAACACCTGATCCATTGACAACAGGCACACGAAGACGTGAAGATCATCATTGTGATCATAATAATATCATCTTAGCAACATACATAAGTATTGATTAAGCAGCTGGAATGAAAAGTCTCCAAACTACGCAAAACACTTGTTCCATCACATCTGCAAATATATTCCAACTTTTCAACAAAAAATGTACACATGAATTAAAGAGGTCAATGAGGTCGTCTACCCATCATTGCCACAAAGGTCAAGAATTGAGTACATGAGCAATGCCAACAAGAAATTGTAAGTGAATTAAATTATGAAACTTTTGATCAATCCCATCAACTAAGTGACGTCTCATTAAGGGATCTGGACGAACCTGCAACAAGGGTGAAGGAATTAACTAAGACAATCTGCCAGACATTATCCATATATCTCGTTCAGAAGTCTCGCTTCAGCGGCAGCGGCTGCTGCTCTTGCCGGTATCAAATCCTCCACCTGGACCGAGTTACCGGTATCTCCAGTCTGAATTGCGAACAGAGAGCTCAGATCCTTGAGAGTAAGATTGTACACATCAGACATGCGTCTGGCAGCTCCTGGTACGTTGGCGGCCTTCTGTCTCCTCAAACCGTATATGCTCTCCTCCACCGTGTCGTGCACCTGAAAAAATTTCCAAAAATTCTGATTGATCAATCATAATCCACTTGATAGAATACTCAATGACATTCTAATCGTATGCAATGTGGGTAATTGAGATACGCAGTGAACTTGCAACATGAACTGAAAACAGAAGTGCTAGTGGATGTTAGTTACAATGAAACGGTGAACAAATGTCGGACGGGTCTGGCCAATCCGATGCACACGGTTAATGGCTTGAGCCTCCATGGAAGGGTTGAGGAGTGGTTCCAAAAGCACGACATGTTGAGCTTCGACCAAGTTTAGGCCATTTGCCCCAAGCCTCACTGGCATTAGGAGCACTTGCACGGGGTCTTTCGCTTCATCCACCTTTACCGATTTCTTTCCGTTCTTCTTGGAGCCAACGGTCTCTTCAACACCTCTGAACCGATCAAGTGCAGCATTCATTCGCGCTTGCCTGGATAGAAGGAGACCCTTCAAAGAAATTAGACACAGGAAACAATCTTCGACGCTATATTTTTGGAAACAATACATATTTGTTGAAAATTAAAGCCAAAAAAAGATTTAAATCTTTGATGTAACTGTCTATCCAAAAAACAACCAAGTCGTAGGGTCACTGTAAGAGATGTCTACAAGTGGCCCCAAATCTTCTCTTCCGTGAAACCGCAAATGCCGTGATTGTGATCGGTTAATCCCCATGCTCTTTCTCACACTCACAGATTCTCTAAATTAATAACATCCTTAGTATTTCCCATTAGATCTCCAAGTGAAGGTTTGAGCATATTTCAAGTTTCCAAGCGAAAATGAACCTGACACCCTTAACTCTTTCAGAATCGTAACCAAAGGATTAACTCAATTCACAGCCTCTTTGGCATTTCAAAACAATTAGAAAAAAGGTAAATATGCACTGGAGACGCACCCTCCGGCCTTGACTCGAGCATAGGTGATATGGTTGGTCGTCAGTGCATGCTCCACAACGTCAAGCACACCATTCCACTCTGAGAACAAGAGAACCTTCACTTCCGGATCCTCCAACTTCAGCCGCAGTAATCGCCTGAGCACTGCCTCTAACTGCACACAAGCATATGCACATCTTAACATGAGCTAAGGTCAGAACCTTCACAGAACTGCAAAACCCGACATGCAATGACAAAATCATCAACTTAATTTATTCTGAAAGAATGTCATTATGGTTTTTGCAGAAGACAAAGCACAATAAATCTTTCCTTGTTCAGACCAAATGCTCTCCACTTCCCACAGCAACATTGCTTGAAATAAAATAGGCACTAACAAACCTTCGTTCCATAAGAACCCTTCACTGACAACGGAAGATCACCGTCTTCCTTTTCGTCTCCTCCCTGCAGTTCCTTCTTGAAGGGGTCAAGCTCCTCCTTTTCAGACGCATTGACGACATAAGCTACTTCACTTACATTCGCTCGGCGCCTGCACGTAGGGCAATTTATCTTTTTCTGTCCTTGAGGCAACGTTGACCGCTCCACCAAATTCAGCATACCTGTCATTCCATGTACACAATCACGCATACTTTTTTAAAGACCTAAACGTGCAGAATGAAGTATACATCTGTCGTCAAACACCTAATTCAGCTGTACAGAACAAAGCACAAAGCACAATGAAGAACCGGAAGCAAGAGAGAACATTAGTAGTATATAGAACAACATTCCAGTATTTGTTCAATTGATACACATTTCAGAGATTTGCACGATGACGAATCTGATGAGGTCAACTAGAAATAATCCATGATGAGATGCTTACATTTGCAACAGAGAACATGACCACAAGGAAGAACCATAAATCGATATCCCAGAGGCTCGTGACATATAGGGCATTCTTCCTCGCTTGATTCAACTGGTTTACTTGCAATGTTTGAACCCGACGATGCTATCTTGTCTACTAGTGCATCTGGCTGCATTTTGTGCCTAGCTGATTTGACACCCTGTAGCCAATAAATAAATTTTCAGCTCATCAACTATAGCGTTTACTCTTCCTACGGTGCTTGAGGATCGAATGATGCAGCTAAATGTTTTTCAGCTCAAGTACATGTTCACAAAATGCACGAAATGAGAAAAATCCATCAATCAGAAAAAAATATCAAAATACTCAATCCTCGAACTTACATTCAAGTAACGAAGTTGTCCCTTCGCTCGCCTGAGTTCGTCAAGAGCAGAAAACTTCTCCACTGTGAGGCGAACATTCTGTTGCGGTACCTGTTCAGGATGTAGCACAGAGATGTTGGATATTTTTTCTCCAGGAAACCTTAGTCGTAGACGTGTAGTAGCCATGCTTAGTTCATGGACTTCAAAAAGCACCTCCCGCTGTGCTAAAGCTAACACTCTGGCTTGAGCAAACTCTTTCCGCATAGTCTGCAACAGTATCAGATCACAATAAACGATTAGCTGAAGAGCTTGCAAGCAGAAAGTAAACTAGGTGGAGAAGCAGTTCGGCAAATCAATTAGCATTTTAGAAATGGACTGCAACACATAACCCAAGATTGACACGCATCTACTATATAGTATAGAACAACATAGCCTCAGCATAGATTTAGAACAAGGTCCAAAAGTCTCAAGTGAATGCAGAGAGAAGTACAGAGTACAAGGGAGGCAAGAAAAAGCCATTAAGCTTAATGAAACAGAAATTTGAGACAACCTCTAGCAACTGAAGATGTTTTCTAGCTGCTGGTAGCTTATCTCTTCCCAGACCAAGATCTTGAGGTTGACCTCTCAAGATTGTTAGTTGTCCTCTCAAGATTGTCAAAATCCGTTCTGTTCCTGATGGCGCTCTTGACACCTGTCAATCATTCAGCATAAACAATAAGGAACATGTGGTGATGTTCACGATCTCTCCATTCCATAACTTTTCAAATACTTCACAACGTAAGTAAAGAATCTCACACCTAGAGGGTAACTAAATCTGGCTACAGGGGTTAAAATCTGTCCCGTGACATTCAAAGGTTGAAAATTCTCAGTCGGAATAAAGAAACTAGAACGAGAAGAAATAGCTGATCTCAGCATGCTAACCTGAGCTGAAGTTACTCCTCTATTTCGCGCCCTGCGATCTAAGACTTCGACAGCAGCTTCTTTGTTGCCAAGTCCTGCACTGCTTGCTTCTCGGCGCTTGAGAGCGAGGCTAGCATGTTGTGCAATCAAAGCATCCTCTGCAGACACAGCCACATCTCCTGCTCCTGTAACCTTCAAAAAAAACAATCTGTTCTCGTATGCCTGCGTTTCAACGTCCAACAACCACCGAACAGAATCTGAGCTTCCGATCGTACATTTGGAAGAAATTTTAAAGATCAAAAACCTGCAGTAACATATACTTGAAGCTAGAAACATGTTATGTATTAGCTTGAAGGGTTATTGACGTTATGTATTTCGGTTTACCAAACGTGAATCGAATCAAACAAGCGTAGACTCCCACTACACCCCATTCGAAAAGCAAAGGCTCAGCAATAGGCTCCATCGTATCACCTGGAAGAGCTCCTCTGCTTCACAGTGAGCACATGAGGGGCCCTGCATGTCGGGCTGACAACGGGAGCAATTACCAGCACGTTCAGCATCATCCATACTAGGGCTTTCTATCTTGGCACCCAACTCTGATAATCGTCGTAGCAATTCTTTGCGTCCTTCCTCCAGGGCTTCCAGTTCCCTATGCAGCACGAATTTCAACCCGGACAGGTCTTGGAACCTGAAATTCACCCATAGCATATAAAACTTAGACATAAGAGCCACCATGCTTGGACACCCAAATTATTACTCAAATTTGAAGCAAAATTTGGTTGATCAATTAGATCAGTTTCTTTGAATTAAGTGGCACTTCGTTGGAAGTTGTAGAAAGAGAAAGTCGTACCAGAAACGACGTCAATCATTTGTACCATCCCAGAAAAAGATTAAAATTAGAAAAAATCCGGTAGAACGTCAAAGTCCTTCACTGCCGATTGTCAAGCAGCAAACCACGAGATTGCGCTCTCGTCTCAAGTAAAATGTGGACATTCAATATCTACCATTCATCAGCATCTGCAATTTCTATATCAAGTTCCAACCCTCACCTCAAAGCGATACTGGATATGTTCTGATGTTTTCCAGCTTCACCCAAGTGATCGCTTTCAAGTAATTGATCACGAAGCTTTCTAACAAAATCCTTGCCATGATCAGGTTGCTGCTCCAAGCTACTTAGCACCTCCATCCACCAATGGCTTCCGCCATCGCTTAAATCTGACTTCGACTCCTGTACCTGCTTACATTACATTCCAAAAACAGAGTTCAAACACTCTCCGAAGTTCAAGCACTCAAATCAGAATTAATCTCAATCACAAAGACTCGAGATCCTATAGTATCCCTCGAACATCTATCAAAATTCGATCCTTCCATGGGAAATTAAAAGGAGAACAGAAATTGAAATGAAGGCAGTAGTTCCAAAAGTATGAATGAGAAAATGTGAAAATTAGGTTCCGAAATTCATTCTTCACATGCAAACATTTTAGCTCTTCAGTAGCTCTTGAATAGCCTGGTGTGAGGGAAAATAGACTGAGAGATAGTCAGGTGGGAAGTATATTAAATCTGAAGATGCACACGATGAAATAATTAAAAGATTGACCTTCAAAAAGTGAATTCCCAAAGTGAAGAAATCTTACTTGCTTTCTTGTACTTTGAAAGTCAGCTTCCACTGCCGCAAGCTTTGCATAAAATGGCGCAAGATATTTCGACTTAATATCCTCACATTGCTTGAGAAGGAGGTCGTCACGTAATGTCCTAGGTACATCAGGTCTGTGCATGTTTTCGCCGGCTTGTAATCTACCAGAATTATTAATAGTAGCATGACCTTCACCATCGTCTCCATCTGTTCGAGACTTGCCTTTGAGAATCTGAAAGACAACAGCCAAGTAAAAGTAAGTTCAGCAGAAACTGAATCAAGATTCAGAGAGCAGTATTGAATAAATTGCAGAACAAATGGAACAGTCACACCTAGTAATTTCATATCAGTTACACCCTTCAAAGGCTGAACGTCAGCTGGAAGGGATCAATGTCTTCCAATTTTGTCGTCGTCAGACAAATTACCTCAGCCAAATTATGGAGTGTATGCAGTTTTTGAAGCGGGTCAACACGGACATCTTGAGCATTCTCTTCAGTATGTGAAAGAACCTCCCGATATATTTGAACTGCAAGGGGTATGTCGCCTTCAATAATAGCCAATGCGGCCAGACCATTAAGAGCTCCAAACAAATCACGCTGAGCATCCTCGGCCTCAAGTTTGGCTTTGTCCACCAGAACCTGCCCATTGTAATGTTAATTTTAATGAACAGCTTCATTACCTCCATAGTGTTTAGTATGAACTCAGAATCTTCTTATCCCTAACCTTTTCCATCAGTGTATAACTTTAACAGACTATCACGTAGGTAATCTTTTCTGCCAAAGCATATTGGGTTGTTTCTGTCAACCATAATGCTGTCAGCACAGTTGGATAATGAACAAAAATTGCAACGAATTTTCAATTCGTCCAATCGTAAACAAAGATCAGCATGAATACAGATGTTTATCAACTATCAGCTCCTTCACTACCTAAAACTGCAGATAACTGTCAGATGAAAGTTCTGCAGGATTCAAAGATGGTTCATTAATTAGATAGTGGATATCACAAAAGTCTAAACAGCACCATTGCTTAAACACAGCCAGGAGAAAAGGGACAAGACTGTCTAAAACCTCCAGGATTTCGTCCATCGTCATAGGTGACCTTTGCAATGCCCGTATTCCAGCACTGCCCACTTGAGGGTGAACACAGGCTTGTCGGAGACAGCGAAGTTGATCCAAAAGCTTCTCTGCTTCTTTGTTTGAGAGAAGTCTATTTTCAAGATCAGCTGGAGCTGCATTCATTCCCAAATCTCCATTTTGGACATGCTCCGAATTGGCTGAATCACTTATAGTTGAACCTACAGCAGAAGTGACAGAGGGTAACATTCTGGAATTTGCATTCGTGTGAACTTCCTTTCGTGTTCCCGGTCTCCTCCCAGAAGAGAACTGTGTTGATGATACAAACTTTCTATAATTTGCAATGACTTCACGTGCTCTCACAGCACAACGATCATGCTGTTGTCGATAGAAATGTGCTTCAATCGGGGAAAATCTTAGCCACGCAAACCGCTCATCTTGGGGAGGCAATCCAAGCTCATCAGCTACTTGAGCTTTCGTGGAGCGCCACATCAACCCTCGGAAAAGATCATGCATGGCACGAACGGCACCATATTTCCCTTCCTGTTCAGTTCAAAACAAGATAAGCCAATAAAATTTACAGCATAACCATCCCCATCCTTAACGATCCCCTCCCTAACCTATCTTGCGCCTCTTAAGTGGTTAGTCAATTGATGATAATCAATGAAGATAATCTCATTCTATACAACTTGATTCCATATTATGAACACGCCCCCCATCCACAACGGCAAGCAATTATCCTTCAAAATCACACAAAAGCTAGAATACGCCCAGCAAACGAAACCGGTAATGGCCACGTATAGAGTTCATCTGAAGAAGGCTTCAAAAAACGACGACTTGACTATCCTTAAAGAAAAAATGTACTGTAAATGTGACCACTTGAAAAGCTAACTCGACAATAAATGCTGATATTCAGAGAATAGAATATGAAAATAAGATGCTGTCAATTTAACAACAGAATAATCCACGACTAAGCTATCAGAGGTTGAAATACGCAAACGTATTGGCGTCAACAAAACTCCAAGGTGAATCTTGTACCTCATAAGGTTCCTTTAAGACTATCGTCCACCAGCGTTTAGTATCAAAAGGCTCTGCACCCAAAAAACGCAACAAGCCATACAAATCATCCAAGCCACGTTGAATGGGTGTTCCCGTGACACACCAACGGTGGGTTGCTCGGAGTGTCATGGCCATCTCTGTAGCTCGTGTCTTTTCGCTTTCAACCATTTGTGCTTCATCCAGGCACAGCCTCCACCATTGTAATCTCGTCAAGGGTGTTGCAATGACTGGATACCTGTTGTATCACCCGTCTCATCAGCAAAGAAGACTGCGCGTGAACTATATCCTCATTGCATTGGCGACTGATCTCAGGACCATGCATAAAGGCTGGTTAACTTTCAGTTCATACCTTTTAGGTTGACGAAAAGATCTCTCAATCTTATGAGTTGAAGTTGCAAGGTGAGATACATCGGCTCTGAGCGTGTCATAGGATGTGAGCACGAGATCCGCTGTAGCCAGATCGTGAGCACCAACTACTTTGATCTTTTTCATTTTAGAATTTTCAAGTGATCCTGACACCAGAGTAGCACCTTTCTGCACTCCCTCATAAACCAAAACTCGCAAGGTTCCAGCTCTCACGTGCCTTTACACAGAAAAAAACAGGTAGCACACCATTAAACCATTAGACACCACGACAAGAACAAGGAAAAGACAAGCAATCAAGCCAAAAGAAAGGGAGAAAATATTCTAGCACCTTGAAGCAAAACATCTGATGAAAATGTACGATGCTTTCAAAATAACAAAATTTCAATCCAGAAGATATCAGCATCGAAGACGTCGGCAATGCCTAAGAAGCTATCAGGCCAAAGCTATTGATGAGGGGTAGAGAAAGACCGAGAAATTTCATCCTGCCACTGTCGCAGAATAGGTGCAGGACACACAACCAAAGTGGCTCCACATTCTCCTTTGATCTCCACTCGGCCAATCATATCAGCACAAGTGCCGCATACAAAAGTCTCTTCATCATCCTTGGCAACAGAAGATTTCACGTCACCTCTCTGCACCCTTGCTCCGTAAACATTCTTGCCTCTCTTTCCCAACTTATCCTTTGTAACAATGTTAACAGGCATTGCATGAACTTCCCGAACTCTCTTACCTGTTTGACATTTGAGCCACGTACATCAAACACCCAAACTTGAAAAGAGTGTTCTGTAACACTCAGAACAAACTGTCATTGTCTAGCCTCCCACATGGATACGTGATTCATACATTACTTAAGGCCTCTATCAACATGCGATGCTTCCTCACAAGATAACCAACAAACCAGACCTGTAATAGGCTACTCTGAATACAGAAACATCAATATTGCAACCTGCTGGTAAATATGAAAACAGAAAAATGAAGGTGAACACAACTAC
The DNA here is from genome assembly GCA_963920665.1 of Straminergon stramineum. Taxonomy (NCBI): domain Eukaryota; kingdom Viridiplantae; phylum Streptophyta; class Bryopsida; order Hypnales; family Calliergonaceae; genus Straminergon; species Straminergon stramineum. The sequence goes on from OY987264.1 coordinate 18,763,881, forward strand.
TTACCCAGACGAACTTTCTCATCCTTCTTCACCTGCTGCGCTTGAGCTGCAATACGTCTCAAGTTTGCATCTATGTCAACAGGAGTAGCATAACCGACACACAAAGCATGTTGCCATGCATCACAATGATCACATTGAACCCAAGAACCCTTGTAGAAATCATCCTCTTGCGTGGCACCACAACTGCATTCAACACGATCCCGTTTGTACTTCATCAGCCTCTCCCGTGTTCGATTTGCTGAGTCCATCACCTTTGACATTGACTCCTTGCTAGCCCGATGTGCAAGGATACAAGCCAAAACCTCTACCGTCTTCCCCAAACCCATCTCGTCTGAAAAATAAAAATAAAAATGTCACACACCTTTTTTACTAGTTGCATTGCCATCCTAAACAGTGTTTGAGGTCGTCAAGGTGGATTGCACTTTCTTCAGGTCCAATTAGGAGAAAGGGTCTCACAAGAAGATCCCTTATATTAGCCCCCATAGCAATACTTACAAAACCGATAACATGTAATCCTCAATATTATAATTAAGCCTAAACATGGAAGTTCGAAGTCTTCCGTCATATTTGATTTCGTAAAACCGTTCATTACTGGCAATATGCGAGAATTGAAAGGTTCTGTTGACAGTAAAGGCGGCACATCAAAAATTTACTGACATGATGGTCAAAAAAGCATCATAAAGGTGTACTGCTAGGTAAAGGAACATACCCGCAAGTATACCACCACGCACATATGCTTGGAAGTCGTGAGGATCCATAGAGACATATCCACTACAGGAGAGTTCAGAAACATTGTAATCAGGATGTCGGTCTAAATCAATTATTTGCGACCACCGTAATTGAAGCCTTTGGAATTGTCTACAAGTTTCAAGCTTGTGACAAGACGTTGGAGGATAAGCAAATGATCAGTATCATCAGACGATGCCTTTCCATTCAACATTCGTCAGTGAAGCATATCCAATTTCTACTGTTATCGAGCATGAATATTAAAAAACTCAAGTAAAACACAGGAAAAATGAGTATTTCAGAAAACGAATACTTGGCTTTCCGTACCACAGTGCAAACATTGAGAACATTCAAGCGGTCAAGTACCTGTAGGGATTGAAGAAGAACCTCGCTTGACCATCTAATGAATCAACAGGAACCCACAAAGGATGTTCAACAAGTCTTGTACTTTTCACCCCGCTTGATGACGCACTGCCCGAATCATCAAGGCTCTTGTCAATCACTACAGGACCCTTTTCGCGCTGCACCATCCAATATGCTGCACGCCGCTGATAAGGTCTAAGCTCAGGGATGAGCTCTGGGAAATCCAAACCCATCTCGGGTTCAGTCCTACATTACAAGCAACCCCAGCAGTGAAATTATAAGCAAAGCATCTAGTACGGTTTCTGTTTACATGTATTATTTATGGACGGCATTAAATCAAGAATGAGACATGATAGAAACGTTTAAAATAGAAGAAAGGCAATCCAAAAATATGCGCCATTTGCTACCAAACACTTCTTCAGCAGCTAGAATCACGGTCAAGTCTCAGCCATGGTTCACAGCAACGCACAGAAAATTCCTGTCTCCTTTACAGAGAATCCAACTAGCTTAACTGAGGCGAATATCTACCTGCTTGGCATCACTGCTTCATAGAGTGCAGTAGGATCGAAACCAACGTGTTGTTTCTCCTCACTGTTGTGCAATGCTTCAACTTGTCGATCATGCTTCTCACCGGCGATAGCCAACATATCCGATATTTGACTTAGTGAACCAGTTAAACCATACACACTTATCGATTCAGCACTCAGCTCTGGCCTTAGCCATTCAAATATACTCTGAATCGCCTTCCCCAGAGGTTTCCGGTTGCTGTTTTCCAAGTGCAAAGCACAAGAATCAAAAGCTTTTTTGTTGATGTAAGTCACGAAATTGCAAGCTGAATCCCGTTCGTAAGGCCTTGCTTCCAGATGTATCATAGCCTGCTTGATCAAATACACCAGTCCAGATACTGCAGAGTCTGAACCATCAATTTTTCCGGACAAGTGAAGTCGAGAAGAGTCATCCTCAGAGTGCGACATGACCTCGACAGAAACATCCTCTGCTGATAGATACTGATAACCACCAAGTATGGATTTCTTCCCAGCGGGAAACTTGAATACAACCCGACAAGGTGATCTCCTAATTCCGAGCTCCTGGATTTGTTCGTCTTTCCCCTTGCCATTGCCTTGATCACTTACCAGAACAAGAGGATGAAGCAGCGAAAATTCAGCAAAATCAATGCCTCTCTCACCTGATTCTGGCAAAGGAACTTCCACTGTGACCACCTCAATCCCAGTTTCATCAGCAGTGTTCTCCTGACCTGTTTGAAAGTGGAAAAAAGACGAAGTTACACTTCAACGATGACTTCATTATATCCTGACCATTATTTCTCCACGAAAAATGCTACAGATTTCCTCTTAAAAGCAGCCATAAGCAGACTTCACTCGGAGCCCTAAACTCTGCTTAACTTATTTTGCTAAATCAGTCTCAGACGCAATATCACCTTAAATGCAGATTCCAACATAGCGATTCCATTTCTTTCAATCTTTCAATCTCCTAAAAGATGCACTGCAATTTTGAAGACTTGTAACTGTTTGCAATTCGCGGCATACATGACAACCCCATGTAAAGAGGTACCCGAACCTCGTCTCTTGCGATAATTGGTCTGCTCCAACCCGTTTAAAACACCAGGGATTACTTCAGCATCCTCAAGATCCGCAGCCCGCTCACCATTCTCCTCATTCTCAACATGTCCGTCTAAGACATTATCACTGGAAAGCGCAGCGGATCCCCCAGGTCTAGAAGGTCTGGCTTGCTTCCGTTTCGCCATGCGACTGCAATGACATTTAAATCCTCTCAAAACCAAGCACATAAGAACTTAACTCCGACATGCAGCATCTGCAATACGCAACAAGCTAAGATCACATGAACCTGTTACCCCTCAAAAAAACTAAAGATCCATACATCCAAACCTGGATGCGCCTCGGTCAAACTCAATTGCAGCTTTTGATTTAAACAAACAAAACGCAACCTTACCAGTTTTGTTTCTACACCATACTTAAAATTCTGAAACGTCAGTGCATTCTTGCAATTACAAGATCCATGTGCTAGAATGCAATATTACATCATATCATGTGTTTTTCATTTGTACAAATAAGGCATGTGCCGTTTCCACAACTATTAATATGTCATTTGTAATTGCCACGGAAGTGGTGGCAAATCCCTTCTTATATATCCTTTCATACCATACCAATTTTTTTGTTCTTCAAATATGACAAATTATCCGTAGTATTGACGTTCAATATCATGTGTACGTGTACTGTGAATTTCTGCCCAAAGAAAATGAACAAATCATAGACCAATATTCCTTATATACTACACAACTAATCCTACTATCAAGGAGTGTAATATAGAATTTGTATTTTATTAATTATTAATTAAAATTCCAAATACTATATTCTCAGTGTAAAATTCATGTTTCATATAGAATTCAAATATTCTAATACACATTACAATTGACATAATTTTCTTTACAATGCACATTATACTTTAAACAGTCACAAAGATTTTTTTTTTTTAATCAAAAAATCTGAAAAAATCAGCATTTGTAGAAAAAAATTTATATTACCTATTAAAAAATCAACTTTTATTATTCAGGGCTGAATTTAAATAGACAATAGTAATTTGCCTTGAAAATAAGAGCTAAGGATGTTTAGGGTAAAAAACATAAAATAATTGCTTCCCAAACTTTATCTCTTCTTCTTCATGGCTTCTTGCACCTTGGCCTTAAGGACAAATTTCAATTAAATTGAACTTTTCAATCACATTTACCAATTTCTTTTCATCTTGCAATATGAAAATCATTAAAAACGCATTTTTCCTCAAACTAATTCGAAAATATTCACATTAATAGACAAACACAGTCCAATGCAGTAAACAAATATAAAAAAAATTCTCATCTAACTTTTCTCCAAATTCAACTCTGAAAGGAACGACACAACCATATTAAAAATGGAGTTTGAAGGCTGCAAACATCCCCAAAGACATTGCGCCTACTGAATCAACTCTTAAACCCTAATCTTTACCTGCTTCGACAGCAAAGAGTGCGACATATCGTATTGAAAAAAAAAATCCCTCTGTACTCTGTAACATCAGCGTGAAGCTAAAATATTTATGTCACATACACAAGACAGAATTTCCTACTTTACCACCTTCCCAAACCACACCAGAAATAACTAGACACTCAGAATCCTCGTTCAAATAAGAACCCGTCGCAACCTAACATAATCCGCACTCATGCAAAAGCAGAAAGGACATCACAGGCACTCAAACCAAGAAAAAACTCGTATTGAATCCTTCTCCAAATTCAAGTAAGAATTCAAGACGCAATCACGTAAGAACTGGAATTGAAGGCCGAAACATCCAAAACCTTAATATCCCTACCGAACTAAATTCTTAAACCCTAACCAACATCTCATTCGACAGAAAGAGAGTGAAAAATCGTACCCAACTAGAGAAAGTCCTCTGCAGCTTCAGCGCGAAGCTACAACTCCCATGCCAGAGATTCCAGACACAATATCCACCACGACAGCCACTTCGTGCGAATTCGAGAATTCGATGAAACCTACGCCAAAAATTTAAAGAAAACATCACCGCCAAATAATCAGCATCAGCTGTCAATGTGCCAGCGCGCGTTTCATAATCATTAACTTAACACTTCGTTGCGATCGTAAAGTCTAAAAGTTTCGAATCCAGTTGAGAATTATGAAATACTGCCTTCGAGCTAGAAGCAAACAGATAAAGAAAACCAAAAGCATCAGGTTGCAATTTGAAAATGCTACTGCGCTCAAGTTGATCAATACGTCAATTGGATGGAAAGGAGCGGCGCATTTCTCCAGACAGCATTAATGATGAGCTCCAGACAGCATTCGGATTGCAGAAGTCGAAACAAATCCAGAGTAGCGCAAGTGGAAGTGCTCCAGCAAACGCGCAACCTGGAGCAGCCGGATCGTAAAGCTTCGCTAAGGAGCTCAAGACTACAGAGAGTCTAAGCAAATTCAGCGACGTCAAGGTGTGCGGAAACCCCACTATCGAGATGAATGGGAATTGGATGGATGAAACTGGAATTTTGTAATTCGGCGGTGATTGCCAGTTTTCAGTGGATGAAATTATCACCCTTATTGATAACTGTAGGCCTTGTTCAAATGCAGTAAACTAATAATAATATTTAGTGCTACTTACACTGCATTAATGATAATATTTAGAGCTACTTACACTGACTAATAATAATATTTAGTGCTACTTATACTACACTGATTTGTCCTAGTAAGGTAGGAGGCTCATAAATTGAGTATCTAAGGGATAATGGACCTCTATAGAAAAATCAGTAGAGCGCATCATTTTCCAAGTATTTTTGGTAGAAAGAGAAAATAGAAATAGTTCATTGACAATTTAAATCGTAATTTTTTGACTTAGAATGAATGAACTGTGAATTTTCAAAGTGAAAGGTGTGTAGGTAGCTATAGGTGTTCATTGGACCAATCTTAAATCAAAATTAGTCTTTGAATGGAGCACTTCAAGCTTAAGAAGTTTCTATAATTTTGGCTATCAAAGAATGATCCGCATCATGTTTTCATTTATTTTAGCCTTACATGAATATATATTTTTCTCAAAGGGATTTAAGAACACAATTAAAAAGCAAAAAGTACATAGAAGGAACTATGATCCATTTTTTAAACTCTTTGCACTATTCATAACAATTCTATTGTGTGATTGTAATGTCAACTCAAAATTCGAGCCTCCTACCTTAGTGCATGTGACACTAATTTATCAAAGTCATAATATTTCACAATAGTTCAAGTTGAAATATTATTGTATTGTATTCCATTGCAAAAATAAAATTTGAAGGTGGCACTAATTTTTTAGGGGACTCTAATTTTTTTCCTTCAATCATAGGAGAAATTAGTGTAATTGGTTCTAGAAATGTTGTAAGGTTTTACTCTTCTAGAAAAAAATTACCAACTATTTTTGTAGAGATCTTTGTCAAAAAGTATTTACATCTATATTCTTAACAAAAATATTCATCAAGAGCAAAAATTTACATATTTTTAAAATTGATTATTGTAAATAATACTAAATATATTTGTAGGTTTAGTATAATAATTATACATTTAAACTTCTTAATTACGAACTTACGACATTCTACAATATTCTAATTTATCCTACTAGTGTAGGCACATAATTAGTATAACTACAATTCCTTGTGAAAATTATCACAATAATATTTTGGTCTACAATAATTTAGAATATTGTGAATATGATAAATCAATGCAGTGACATACACTTATAGGTTGAATTAGAGTAGCCATGTTAACTATAGGCTTGATTACTTGATTAGTAGACCAACAACACATCCAAACCACATGAAAATTCAAAAAAAATTGTGGCCCTTGTAAGTAACTAAGATTAAATTCTAAAGATCCATGGACTGAAAATTACTAGCCAAATACTCAAAATATTGACCAAAATCAACACTCCTTGAAAAAAGGGTTATTAATCAAATTTGATTCATTTTGTTAGAATTTGTAATCATAAAATCTTACTCTTGACTAATGTAAGAGTCACTGAAATTTTTGGGATTTGAAGTAATGTATGTGAGAGAATAAAACCTAAAAAAAGAAGCAAAATGTTTTTTTCAAGACTACTTGGACTTCTGACAATGTGGCTCTAATGGACTTTTGAGACCCATAACTCAAATTTTGTTTGCAAGGAAGATGTAGGGACCTCATATTTGAAGAAAGTGTAATGTTAGGAATAATTATGCAAATTTTCAAAGCAAAATCATGATGTGGCATTTGGCTTGTCTAAATTGGGGCCAAAAAAAATTGAGTATAATTTTTTCTATGCTTTTTCTCAACAATTGAATCTTCATAAAATTAGATTTCCTAAATTTTTTTTGGCTTTCCTAATATCATTGAGAATATAAATTTGAAAAAAACAAAATTTAATACTTCATTTTTATGTCCAAATATCTCAAAATACATTCTGGCTTGCAAGGAGTTTTAGGGATTAAAGAAATTTGACATATGTAAAAATGAATAAATCCTAGGAAGACCGTGTGTCTTAGAATCTTGATATACCATAGGAAGTTCTGACATTTGTAAAAATGAGAAAATCCTAGGAAGGCTATGTGTCTTAGTGTCTTGAGGAAGTATAGGAAGTTTTGACATCTATAAAAATGAGCTAATTCTAGGACTAGTTGGTCTATCAAAGTTACCTTTGAAAGAAAGGTGTGGATTCAAACCCTATAGATGTATTTGGCTTTATGTGCTTTGCAGTAGGTTAAATCTTCACATATACAATCAAATTAGGATCATTTCATTGGTGGAAGGTAAAATGAGACAAAGTGAAAAAAAAATTGAGCTTTAAAATTAATTTTAATTTGTAGAAAAATTGACTAAATTCAAGACATTGATTTTAAGACCATGGTGGAGTCCTTTGGCTCATTATTGGTTGTCTACCAATTCAAGGTTTCTATTATTGTAGTGACTCTGAGGTTGACCTTCGATTTGTTGGACACTAAAATACTAAACTAAAGCCAAAGTGTTATGAAATAAGAATTACGTTATAATAGCAATTTTTACCTTTACACTATTTAGAAAATTCTAAAATTAGGGTAAAGAGTAACACAAGCGAATGGCAGGAGAAACCTGAACTCCAGAAGTGGAGGAGAAGGTGTACGAGAGCACAGTTGCGGCCAGCGGTGTTGTTTTGTCGGGAAGGGCGGATCTGAGCTTGCGGGTGGCGAGACCTGGTAGTTCAGTTTTGAAGGTTTCGGCAGTTGCTGTTGTAGCGGCCGTTGTTGTTGGAGAGGAATCGCGACTAAGTTAATTTGCTGGGATCGCGAGGAATCAGTTCGAGATTGCAAGGAAACACCGACATTTGTCAACAATTTTGCAAAAGCGTCCTTTGAGGCCGCAAATCGAAGGGGGAAGGTGAAGGACCTTGGCTTTCGAGCTCCGCGCGACCGTGTCATGCAATCGGCCGGATCTAGGGTTTGAGGCCGGCAAGAGGTCTGTAAGTGTCACTGGTTTCGGGTTTGGGAGTTGGTGCTGCTGCTGCTGCTGTCCAAGGGAAATTCAGCTTTTTGTATTGCAAGGAATTTTAGGTTTCTACGATTGGGAGAAATTTAGGGACGATTTGCGTTTCGGTGCGCTGTGGTTGGAGGTTTAGGAGTTCGCTGCGGCAAGGGTTGTCGGCCCGTCTGTAGACGCCATGAGTGCCCCGGCGAAACGAGGAGGCTTCCTCTCCTCCCTCACCAACACTTTTGCCAACCTAAGCACGGCCGCCTACAGCAAAGCCAACAGCTTATTGGGTCGCGAGGGTTTGGAGGTTGTGAACCCTGAAGGCGGGCAAGAAGATGTCGAAGAGGAGGCAGTCAGAGGCCGCTTCAAGGCGGAGGATCGAGAAAATTACTGGAAGATGATGCACAAGTACATCGGCTCCGACATCTCCTCCATGGTCACCCTCCCCGTGATCATCTTCGAGCCCATGACGAATCTTCAAAAGATGGCGGAGCTCATGGAGTATACGCATCTGCTCAACTTGGCGGACGAGTGTGAAGACACGCACATGAAGATGGTATACGCCTGCATCTGGGCGGTGTCAGTCTACCCTGCGTATCTTCGCACCTGGAAGCCGTTCAACCCTATTCTTGGGGAGACTTACGAGATGGTGAACCACAACGGCATCACGTTTCTGGCCGAGCAGGTGAGCCACCACCCACCCATGGGCATCGCCCACGCCGAAAATGAGCACTTCTCCTATGACATAACGTCAAAACTAAGGACCAAGTTTCTGGGAAACTCAGCGGATATCTACCCTCTGGGCCGAACGCGCGTCTTGCTCAAGAAATCGAACATGATTCTCACCTTGACGCCTCCGCCGACGAAAGTGCACAACCTCATTTTCGGGCGCACTTGGGTGGACTCACCTGGGGACATGGTGATGGAGAATCTCACCACGGGGGGTAAAGTGATTTTGTATTTCCAGCCTTGCGGCTGGTTCGGCAAGGGCCGGTATGAGGTTGATGGTTACGTCTACGACAAAGACGAGAATCCCAAGATCATGATCACTGGCAAGTGGAACACTTCCCTCAGTTGTCAACCTTGTGATGCGGAAGGCGAGCCTCTCGAGGGGACAGAGCTCAAAGAGGTCTGGAAGTGCAAGGATGTTCCCAAGGGGGATAGGTTTCAGTATACTTACTTCGCGCATGAGATCAACAGCTTCAAAACGGCTCCACGCAATCTTCTGGAGTCTGATTCGCGTCTCAGGCCGGACCGTTCCGCGTTGGAATTGGGGGATATGAGCAAAGCGGGGACCTTGAAGACGGTCCTGGAGGAGAGGCAAAGGGCGGAGAAGCGATTGCGGGAAACGAAGCAGGAGGAGTTTGTTCCTCGCTGGTTCAGTCCAACAGGTGACATCTCTCCAACTCCATGGGGGGATGTGGAGATTTATGAATACAATGGCAAATACGAGGAGCTTCGCAGGCAGGAAGAGATGGAAGCAGCTGCAGAAAAGCTCTTGGATGTGGAAGCGCTCAAGGCCATCCCTTTCAAGCCGTGGCAGTTTGAGGCCTCGGAAGCGGAGAGCACAGTGCAGACAGGAGGCCAACAAGCTCTGCCTGTTGAAATTCAGCCTGCGGCCGAGTCGTCGTCGTCATAGAACTGCTGCTGGTCTTAGGAATGTAGGATCCTCTCTTCGAAGTCCCTCCTTGTTCTGTGTATGTATTGCACTCCGCCTCACGACCTAGTCATCTATCTGCCTGTGAATCGGCGGCAGGCCCCATTGTTTGGCATTCAGTTCTCTTCTATATGTAAGTAAAGGAAGCTTCTTTACTCATAGAATTCCACTCTCAATATTGTGTGATGCACATCCTGCTCCGGCTTGATCAGGTACTAGGGCTTACAAACAGGGTTTAGTGAAGGTGGTTTGGACTCGGAGATGTGCAGTTAAAACATTTTTCTGGAGATTTCGTTAATGCTGGCAGTCGAAATGAATTCATGCTTAATATTATATTTGGAAGGAGAGGAGTCTGGAGGATTAGGTCATCTGCATCTGTAGAATTCAGGCTACTCGGTTGGGCCTGAACGTTGTGCATGCGTTTGTATTTTGGGTCTTATAGAACTTGGTTGACATCTTATTTAGGGTGTAGGTTTGGAAATTCGCAGACATGCATGTGATTGGAGCGATTTCCGAACCTCTCGATCCTGGCATCTTCATCTTCAGTCTCTGAAGCCCATTCTCGAGGCTTTCAACTATTTTAAGTAGTTTATATTGGAACAAAGTTCTTCTCTTGTGGGTCTTGTCCCATTTTTCGAGGGTTGAAATGCACTAAAATATGTACCGGTATTATTTGGATACTGTATGAATAAATTATCAATTGTTTGACGTTTGAATTAGTAGGTTCCCAATCATGAGTGTAGACTAGTTTTTAAACTATGAAAGTTCATTTGCATCTATGAGGGTATTTTCATGGAATGCATTGTTGATTGTCTTAGTTTTAGAAGTACCTTATTCCTTACTATTCATGTGTTTGGATTGCCCTTGCATGGATGATTTAAGGAGAAAGGGAACTCATGAGAATGAGTTTCCTGCTTTAAGATATCTCATGTATCTTGATGGAAAACTCTCTTCTGCTGATTTGTCACGTTGCTATTTGTGTTTTTTGCTATATGTGATTTTTGCAAATCAGGCTAGTTCTCTCTGCTGCACAGCACAGTGAGAGATTGGAATTGAGATCATGAACTGGATTTTGCTTTTCTGGTAGGCTTCTTCCAGATACTCTATTATGGAGCTCAATTACTTCTATGAAAAGCATGCAGATGTAGGAGTTGCAGTGCCTTCAGCCATCTTACTCCCCTCGTCTCAAAGTTTCCAAGTTTCCATGTCTCAAAGTTTCCATTTAAGTTACTCCCACAGTTTCCCATTAGAAACCATGGATTTATTTTGAGATAGAGGGAGTAGGTAACTCAGCAAATGTCGTGAAGGAGTTTTGGATGCTGCAAATGGTGCAAGAATGCACAGGGATGGATGGTCATTGTCACTGTATTTGGGTCACATGTTTATTTGAAAAGTTCTATTGGGAATCCTTACTTGTACAGATAATTTTTTTGGGAATTAACACATGCAATATTCCGCACTCAATCTAATGATAGAAAGATTTTCTCTGTTTCAATTATGCTTTTTAGAATGTGATTTTAGAGTGTGATTGATCAAAAGAGGCATTTCAAGATGATGAATAAGTCATATGGACTCATCTTTAAAGGTATCAAGTTACTTCAAATAAAGAATTTGGCAAAAAGGTTGATGTCACAAAAAGGATGAATAGAGTGTCCAAAAATGTACAAAGTACTTAATACAATCATGGCAAATATGAAAAAAATTGGAGTGAAGAAGTTTTTCTTAAATTTCAAATTGAAATATTTCTATTTTGAAAGAGATTTCTTTGTTTTTTTAAATAAAATTTAGGGTTTTTTTCACCTTCTTTGGCTATTGAGAAATGTAATCAAATATCATATCGAACAAAATTGGTTTGCAATAATTGTTTTATTGAGTTGGGAATGTATCCTTTGTAGATTATTTATATATAACATATAAACATAATGTGTCCATTTTTCTAAGTTGCAATATTTTATATGGTTTTAAATGCATATCAACAAAAGATTTATGTTAAATGATATACTTTGTGAAAAACATTTGTCTATAAAGATGAAATTCTCAAAATGAAATAGAACAAAAGAAAATGTGGGAATCTAAGTATTACAAAGAACTTAAGAGACAAGCACTTGTTTCCTTTCTTCTCTATCTATTTGTAGAGTAGAGATGAAAAATTTTAGTATCATGACATTGAAGCAAGTTGTATCTAAAACTCTAATAAAAATGAAAAAGAAAAGCAATGATTAATGTTTGTAGACTATGTATTGAATGATAGTTGAAAGGTATCGGAGTTAGGATTTGGGGAGAACTCTGTCTTACTCTCCAAATTGTAGTTAGATTAAAATTACTTCAACAAAAGTGAAGATGAATTGAGAGTTGAATTATTTATCTAGTACATGTTATCCAATTTATCATAATTTGGGGGTAATTCAAAAAATAATAAAACAAAATATTGAATGAATATTTTGTCATTGGCAAACTTCAATTCTTTCAAAAATAATTAGTTTGCCACAAAAGGGGCAACCTACCAACACCTTATAGAAAGTCATCTCCAAAAACAATAGAAAGTGAATCTTGAATTGTCTTTTCTCACATTTAGAGTGGCTGTAATATTTTCTAATTGGTATAAATAATGTCAAAGCCCTATAAATGGCCAGTTTTTTTGATAGTTTACATCCAAAGAAATTCATGAATCTATTGTAGCCATTAAATGGTCACTTGCACAACCACAAAGTACATTGTTGTGACAAACTCACGCCAACTTGTCAGATTGCATTCTGAAATCAAATCACTTGTGAAATAATTTATATCCCATGTTTGCATGTTTATATTTTGTGAGTTGTTTTGCATGCAATAGACATGGAATATTGATGTAGTACATGTGTCTATGTGCAATCAATATATCATGTACATGTATTCAAATATAGTACATGTATTCTATATCCTATATCAATATCCATGTCCATACAACATACCATATTACTATTTTGTATATAATATTTGTATGTATTTCATATGATACTATTCTATATACTATTCTATATGAATATAAGGTAATCATATCAAAAGAAGTACCCAAATCAATATTTGTTTTTGTTTTTGAATATTCACAGGTAGGGAGGGGATTCAAATTTTTCCCCTTTAAGATTGACAGTTGATGTTTAAAGTTGCAAAGTTTTTCCAATAAAAATTTAAGCAATAGCTAGTGGGGTCCATGGAGGAAGTTCAGATTTTTTCCTTCCAGATTGATGGTTGTGGCTTTTTGATGAGTAGGTGGCCAAGTATAGGACTGTAATGCATCCCTTTGTTAGATTGTGACATCTCAAAATGCATGTTTACTTTGTTTATTGAAACAATTTTTTTTCACATTAAAAAATGGCATTGTTACATCTTGAAATGCATGTTGTTTCATTTATTGAAACCCTTTTTTGTTAAGCTCATTGCAAAAACCAAAAGACATGCTACAACATCTCTTCAAACATTTCCAAACTCATTGTATTGAGCATTATGGAAAAATTCTTGAGATGAGGGAATCCCATAGAATACCCCACCGTGGCAATCATTTTTCTATAATTCATCCAAGTCATTCATTCTTTCATAATTCACCAAATTGTTTTGCAACCAGATGTTTCTAGGTAAAGGTTGATCTCTTATAGATTTTGGAAAGATTCCTTGATTCTATACATATCATGATTAATTTTTTGAATTCCCTTAAAACCAATCTTCGCCCTATACATAATACTTAGGGCCATTCTTAGAGTGGTAGACATAGTGAGATGATCACAACATGGGCATTAGGGTAGGAGATTCTTTTTGTACCTAAATTCATAAACCACCCTATTTGTACCTTAACTCATAAAACCCCCTATTTATACTGCAATTCATAAGCCATCCTATTTGGACTATTGTACATCAATAATATAAATTTCCGACTCAAATGTACTCTAATGATACATAGTGACCTCACATTTCTGCGTCAAGGAAAGTTTCGTCACAGAGCACGAATTATTGGACACTCATCGAATGAACAGAACATGGATGAACGAAGAATCATTCGATGACCATTCATCCGGACGGAGCTTCATCTTCTCCGCAAGCACGACCAAAGCTAGAAACGCACTTCTCTAGCGTTTTGTTGCATTGATGCAGGCGCGTTCGATCGCCTTCATTGTTAGGGATTTTCTTATTTCCGTGATTTTGCACGCCTCCCCTGCACCAGACTACAGCACGCAGCTCCGGTTCCAACCATGGTACGCTCATCTTGTTTTTTCCCCTTCCTTGGTTATAGGTTTCCGTGATCGGAGGTGCTCGCTTGCTGTTGGTTGACCGAGTTTGTGCTCAAGGTGCTTTCGTGTGTCTTTAGTGTCTCGTTTTTGTTTTTTAGGTTGAGATCCAGTGCGTTTCTTGATCTGCCTCCCAGAGTTCGTGAAATCGTCTGTGAAATGTTGTGGTTGATGTTTTCAAGTGCGTTTGGGGAGGGATTGCGCGGACCAGGAGATCGTGTCGTTAGGGTTTTCGGATTTGGAAGATGGGTTTTATTTTGGGAATGAGAGTGGAAAATGGCGAGAGTTGGAGTGATTTGGTGAGCTAGGGATTGTGTTGGATGTCAATGCATTACGAGCAGCTAGGTTCTGGGAAACAGAATACAGGTAGGTGGAACTGATTAGTGTAGGGGGGAACTTATGGTGCATTTAGTGTGCTTGGTGTTGCATGGTCTCCTACTCTTCTCAGAACAGTATCGGTATCCATGGGGGATTTTGGAACAGAGGAAAAGCCTCTTTTGCATCAATTGACTATCGGGATGTTTATAAGACATTAGTCTGAAAATGTCGATCTATGCTTTGGTATTAAAATTTGAGGCAATTTAAAGTTCTTGGAGTGAGTTCAAAGGTGGATTTCGCTCTTGCATATTGTTTAGTGGCAATCAAGTGAGAGAGTGTGGAACAGAGGGATATGCTGCGAACATGCAGCGAATAACAACGTCCTCTTCTAGGGCCACTGCCATTGTACTCGAGGAGTAAAGGATTCTTCTCTGGTCTAGAAGTGTAGCCTCTTCTGCAGCATAGAGCACTCCTAAGACTCTTGCCTCTCACTTTAACATTGGTGGCTCCGTAGGTTAGAATTCATCGCAAAGCTCGATGTTGTAATAAGATTGAGCGATTGCAGTAGCTTCCCTTCTTCTTCAGATTGATACCGGAATTTGCCGGAATATTGTATTCGTTACGGCTAAAGCTTTCCCGTCTTTTTTTTTTAACTATATTTACCCTATATCAAATATGAAATTTTCAACGTATTTGTCAGCAATTAGTGAAGTCATTGGCTGTTTAGCTTGCTAATGCACACTCTTAGGTCTCATTCTCCGGAAGCTAATCCTTGCATCCGTATTTGCTGAGAACTTCCCATTCTGGTCACTGATAAATTTCTGGACTTGTGTTGTGATACAGCCGCTCCGTCTGGAGATCAAGGTACTCTTCAATCTACGTTTCATCTCTTTTATTATGTGCTTCTAGTGTATTTTTACAATGAAATCTAATCAATTGCAACAGAGCCTAGGTCTGTTATACCATGGACAGTCTTTAATCAGGCTGTAATGGTATTATGTCGTATTGTAGTTGGTATGCTAAAAGGCACATATTTTTTAGCTGAATTCATTTCACGTTGGAGGGACTGGTCGTGGTATTCAAAAGAATGTCTCGTCTGATCTTGGTTCTGCTCATAACAGCGTAAACTTGCGCAAAGGTCCGAACGGGTGAAGTGCGTGGATATTCATCCAACAGAACCATGGTAATTTCTATCTTCTTTGAAGTCTGCAGAAGGGCACAATCATTTGTGATATTCTATCAAGGTTGGGGAGATTTATTTTGAAGCTACCGCTTCACGTAATATGTTCGCTTCTGTGCATTTTGTACACAGTTTGGGTCCTTCGGAACTCTTTAAATGCAGTTTCAGTTCGTTAAAATGCACTGGTGTCTCTGGTTTGAATATCGAGTGTCACTGTCCTCTCTGTCAATCTTTTGTGTCAATGTGTGACCGAGACATGGTTAGCCTGTTTTTTTAGCGTCTGTTCCGGCATAGAGTATGCTTGACGTTCCTTTAGCATCGGTTGCTATGTGATATTTGACCTGTGTTAATTAACCGGTAGGGGTGCATGTTATTATTGCATTATAGTAGAATTGCTTCTCTGTAACTTCCGAAAGATCAATTTGTCGACCTGTGCATGTTGTATTATGGTTGGGCTTAAACATCCTTTTCACTGTAGCATGAAGACTTGTTTTGGTTGACTTTGTTGTATCACTTGGTGCAGGATACTTTCTGCTTTGTATACAGGCACTGTCTGCATCTGGAACCATCAAAACCAGGTGATTCATTTGTTTTCTTGCACAAATTAAGCTTCTGTTTTTAAAAAATGTTATTGACGGTGTGAGGCGCCTATTTTATTCTGTTTTTTAGTGCTTTGATTGGTCTTTCTGGACCAATCAAAGCAAACTATGACTGCTATCATCTTAATTGCTATTGCTTTCAGTGTATGAACTGATAGTTCTGCTATTCATCTTTTCCAAATCATGTCTCCAGAATTTGCATGAATTGTATAATGAGCACATTGAATGGCTTTATTAACATTCCGCACTGTCCCATGATTTATCGCAATGTCCTAAGTACGCGTTTTTCTTCTCTCTGTTATTCACATAATTTTCTTTTGTGCTGCAGACTCTTGTGAAATCTTTCGAAGTTACAGAGTTGCCAGGTACATTTTGTTAGGCATCTCACCACTAGATCATTGTCCCTTTCTGCATTTGATATGCCCAATTTTGAAACCAATTGTTTTTTGTTTTTGTTTTTTCTTCGTGGAGAATCGGCAGGACGCAGTGAACTAAAACTAATCCTATAACATATCAAGTGGTGCTTTGGATTTTCAGATTTTGGATTACAGTATTAGGTGCTGGCAGTTGGTGAATTTTTATTTATTTTAATGCAGTTGTGGAGGGTTGATGTTATATTCTTGTTTGCATGTGGCAGTACGGTCGGCGAAGTTCATATCCCGCAAGCAATGGATTGTGGCCGGTGCAGACGATATGTTCATTCGAGTGTACAACTACAACACGATGGACAAAGTGAAACATTTCGAAGCTCACTCGGACTATATTCGTAGTATTGCAGTCCATCCTACTTTGCCATATGTCCTGTCTTCATCCGATGATATGCTCATTAAGCTCTGGGACTGGGACAAGGGATGGACTTGCTCTCAAATATTTGAAGGGCATTCTCATTATGTTATGCAAGTGACCATCAACCCCAAGGATAACAACACCTTTGCAAGTGCTTCTTTAGACCGCACAATTAAGGTACTGCTTAAGTGGTTCGGTGCTCCATTGAGAGTTCTAAGAGTTTATACTCAGATCAGTTTTGATTTTAGACACTACTACACATTCTGATACCATTGTTGGTTAGAATATTCAAAATTAATATCGAAGTTCAAACTTTAAACCATCCAACCCTTTAGTGTGCACAGAAAGTGATGAATTTGACCTTACATTTGTAATGCAAACAGGTCTGGAATTTGGGTTCACCTGAACCCAACTTCACCCTAGAAGCTCATCAGAAAGGTGTGAATTGCGTGGAATACTTCAGCGGTGGTGATCGACCATATATACTAACTGGTTCAGACGACCAAACTGCCAAGGTAATTCTATCACCTGCTCTGCCCTTCATTTGGTTCTACATTTCACTCTCAGACCAGAGAACACCTCAACTTTCACACTCTCAGATTTATTGCACAATTTGAACAAGGTTTCCCGTTTTGGATTCAACATGGCTAGTCACACTGTAAATTATGGATTTCATTTCTATGAGTAACCAAGGGGTCATTCTAATCTTTGTTCTCGAGCAGGTTTGGGATTATCAGACAAAGAGCTGCGTTCAAACTCTAGAAGGGCATACACACAATGTATCGGCAGTTGCATTCCACCCGGATCTTCCAATTATTCTCACGGGGTCAGAAGATGGGACAGTTCGTGTTTGGCACTCCACCACGTACAGGTGAGTGCTATAGCTTTATAATTGTGCCATTTTCTTCTCTTCCTACAGCTTTGATATTCAAGATTCATAGTATGTTTTGGGATGTTGCCTTCACCGCTGCTTGCACCAATTGACTATCTGAGAAATGGTGTAGTTTTGAGAGGTTTGATATCCTTCTTATGCGAGCTCCGGTGTCACAGCTAATGTTTTTTTTCTGTATTTGTACATCACAGGTTGGAGAACACTTTAAATTATGGTCTGGAGCGAGTTTGGACCATCGGTTACATGAAGGGCTCCAACAGGTTAGTCATTGCATCAATGTGATCAAGCAACTCTACGGTTTATGCGCTGCACAGGTTACGTCTGTCGTGTTAAACTGTTCGTTCTTTCCAGGAGGTTGGGATTTACTTGTCCTTCTCCAGTCTCCTACCGCTGGTGTGTAATGTAAGGCGATGCATTGCCGTCCCTACTTGACTGTGCATTTCTGTCCTTGAGGTAGGGTTGCTATTGGGTACGATGAAGGGACCATCATGATCAAAATTGGACGCGAGGAACCGGTTGCAAGCATGGATAACAGTGGCAAGATCATCTGGGCGAAACAAAATGAAATTCAGACCGTGAACATCAAAGCGGTTCCATCAGATTTTGAGGTATCCATCAGATTTGGAGACTTGATTTTTCTTATTTTTTTAGAAGTGAGGAGGCTATTTTACATAACAGTTTAGTGGTCATTGTATGTCTTTGAACCTGGACTCCGCTAAGAGCTCACTTTTGATTTCACAGATCACAGATGGAGAGCGACTCCCTTTGGCGGTTAAAGAGCTCGGAAGTTGCGACCTCTATCCACAGGTGAGAGTCTTTGCTTCAAGCTGATGATCTGTGTATGTCTATTGAATCGCTGGTAGTTTACTGTATCATTCGGGGAGTTGTGAGCTTGAAAATGTACCGAATCTCGACATTTGTATCTTCAGGTTACGGGGTCCAGTGTAATCCAACCTCTCATCCTCTGGATTGCTTGAATATTAAAAATTTGAGGGAGTTAGAATTATAAGACTTGTGCTGACACTGATACTCTGAACTATTATGGGTCCAAGTAACTTATTAGTTCTTGTCCCTTCATTTTGGAGATCTTCCCCAGTAACTGTACATGTTTGTGTCTCTGCCATGCAGAACTTGAAACACAATCCAAATGGCAGGTTTGTGGTTGTGTGTGGTGATGGAGAGTATATCATCTACACCGCCCTTGCGTGGAGAAACAGGTCTTTTGGCACAGCTCTGGAGTTAGTGTGGTCCAATGATGGTGAATTTGCTGTGCGAGAAAGCACTTCGAAGATTAAAATCTTCAGCAAATCATTCCAGGTGTGTAGTCAAGCTATAAATTGCAGCAACTATTTTCCCTTTTCCTGTGAAATAACAAATTTTAGCTGTGATCATTAGTATGG
Source organism: Straminergon stramineum (assembly GCA_963920665.1). NCBI lineage: Eukaryota > Viridiplantae > Streptophyta > Bryopsida > Hypnales > Calliergonaceae > Straminergon > Straminergon stramineum. The sequence continues at coordinate 18,783,080 of OY987264.1, forward strand.
CGGTTGTAGTCCAAGCTTTACTGTGGGCCGATTCATGTATTTTCTGTTCACTTAAGTTTCGACTATGCTTCGTGGTTTCTTTGGATGTCTCTATTGCTTGGCGGAATTTTTTGGAAAGGGTGTTAGTCACTGTTGACTTTAGCAGTGTAAACATGTGTTCGGCACGTATCTATTTGCAGGAAAGAAAAAGCATCCGACCCACCTTCTCTGCTGAAGGCATTTACGGCGGGACTTTACTTGCCATGCGAACAAATGAGTTCATATGTTTCTACGATTGGGCGGAAGGCAGAGTGGTTCGGCGGATTGATGTTGTTGTGAAGGTGATTACTTCTTAGAAATATGTGTATCCTTCAAATTTTGTATAGACATAATGCTTTAGGTATTTTGAACTTTGTATGGCATTGAGGTTGAGACATCAGCAAGATGGTGACATATCCTTTATGACATGTTTTCTGGATCCAGGACGTCTATTGGTCTGACGGTGGAGATCTGGTTACTATTGCCAGTGACAACTCGTTTTATATCCTCAAGTACAATGTAAGTGTGACTTGTCTATTTGTGATTGCTAGTAGGGTATTAATCATATAAGTCATGCCATCATTCTCTGGTTGTGTTTTCAGAATGTTTAATTCACCCATTGTTTGCAGTCGGATTTGTTTAGGTGCGAGCATTTATATTTTTTACGTGATTTTGCATCAGGTATTTCAGCTGTTTTATATATACCGCTCACAACTCCCATGTTGAGTAGAATACGTCCATGAATAGCATTATGAACGTCAATGGACCCATTATTACGACCGATAATTCACCTGCAGAATCTGGAGGTCTTAACATCAGAAACTGGAAGTGAATTATCGGTCGTGATAATGGGTCCACTGACGTTCATAATACTTTTCATGGACGTATTCTACTCAACAAGGGAGTTGTGAGGGGTCGTAATTTCATGTTCCCTTCCTGTTCAATAACATTCGATGATGGTTTTTATTCTCATATTGATGCGTATTATATGTGGTAAAGTAAGGTAAAATTTTATTTTTTTCAGAGGGATGTTGTATCTTCATATTTGGAAAGTGGAAAACCTGTGGACGAGCAAGGTGTGGAGGATGCCTTTGAACTACTTCATGAAATCTCAGAACGTGTTCGGACTGGCGTTTGGGTGGGCGATTGTTTCATCTACAACAATTCGGCCTGGCGTCTGAATTACTGTGTTGGTGGAGAGGTAGGTGTTTATTTATATTATCCAATTTACATTGAATGTGATATCTCATTTTTGACATGCAGGGTCTTTCGAAGCGATTCACTGATCTCATCTTGTTTTGGGGTCCGATTTGATAGGTTACCACAATGTTTCACCTCGACCGTCCAATGTACCTGCTTGGGTATTTGGCAAACCAAAGTCGAGTGTACCTGATTGACAAGGAGTTTAAGTAAGTTAATTTTTCTATTTTATCATCATGCTGAATTGAAATTGGTTTCTAATTTTGAAATGAGGAATTTCTGCATTATTTTGCTCGGTTTAGGTCCTATTTTAACAATTGCCATCTGCGAAGGATAATGCGTAGAGTGCTCATCGATCAGAATATCTTTATGAACTTGCTCTGAAACATAACTAGGTATTTATTTGATAATTTTTTTGTTCTTGGAACTTGCAGTATCATGAGCTATACTTTGCTGCTTAGTTTGATTGAGTACAAGACTCTAATTTTGCGAGAGGACTATGAGCGAGCAGAAGAAGTGCTCCCGACAATTCCAAAGGAGCACATGAACAGGTGTATTTGTGGATCTGTCTTATGCAATTTAATCAGCGATTTATCAAGCTAATTATTGTCGGCACTTCTAGGCAGCACTTGTCCAAATGTGTTTTATCACTTCTTTACATCTAACTCATATAGAACTTGAATGACAGTGTTGCTCGCTTTTTGGAATCACGTGGAATGCTCGAGGATGCTCTCAACGTTGCAACAGACCCTGATTACAAATTTGACCTCGCTGTGCAGCTTGGCAAGCTTGAAATGGCAAAGGTCTTATTTTCGAGTGCCATTATTTTCATGATCATTATTATTGAAGAATTCTGCTCGAAGCAAAGTTCAAGTTTAGATTGGAAGAGATGATGTTGTGGGATATCGATCCATATTGTATGGGTCAGCAGGATAATTTGATTTCTCGAGATATTTCTCTGATTGACTTCTGTTTTGCATTAACCAAGTACACTTGTATTTATTTCATAATGCAGGCTATTGCTGAGGAATCACATAGCGAGTCCAAGTGGAAGCAGTTGGGAGAATTGGCAATGTCTGCTGGAAAGGTAATAGTCCGCTTGTGATGTATGATTTTTATCCTTCAAAGTTCATTGGAATCTACAAAATGAAATTGGCATTGTTGTTAAGTGTAATTCAGAACTTATTAAGTGACTTGGGTGTGAATTTGCAGTTGGATGTTGCAGAGGAATGCCTGGGGCATGCCAAGGATCTAAGCGGGTTACTCCTACTCTATTCAGCTGTTGGCGATGCTCAGGGACTGGAAAAGCTTTCAGTGTCTGCACGGGATAATGGCAAGAACAATGTTGCTTTCGTATCTTTGTTGTTGCTTGGAAAGATTGAAGAGTGCGTTGAACTGCTTATAGAAAGGTACGTGAATAGAATAGGTACTTATACAGTACTTAAAGAGCTCGTCATATTATTTGTTTTCATATCTTAGCATCTGATGTCTGACAGATGCATCTAACTGTTGCCTATATACCACTTCTTCTAACGTGTAATTTTTTTTCGTGTTGTGTAGCAATCGAATTCCTGAAGCTGCGTTTATGGCACGCACTTATTTACCTAGTCAAGTGTCCAGAATAGTTGCTCTTTGGCGTAATGATCTGAAGAAGGTATTTCTATAGTTTTTCTGCCAGTCCAGATGCTCTTTACCATTCACAAGGCTCAAAGCTGCCCACCTCATTTTTAATGCATGTATAAATAATTATGTTTTGTCATTGATTGGTTATTACTGATATGTTTTGATATGTGCTTTCAGATCAATCAGAAAGCTGCAGAATCTTTGGCAGATCCAGAAGAATATCCCAACCTGTTTCCAGACTGGGAAGCTGCATTAGCTGCTGAGGTCAAACTGAGAGAGCAAAGGTAATGAAATTTCTATCGTCAGTTGCAGAACAATTTCAAAATGGCGTCATACTCAATCTGCCTCTTAAACGAGCATTGCTGTTGTCCAACCATGAGAAATGAGATCATGGAGAAAAATGTGATGATCATACTTGAATTTGGTTACTGTGCATCAGGACCAACTATATTCCTGCAACGAAGTTCTTGAGCTACATCAATGGTGATGATGAAGAGTTGGCAGAAGAGTTGACAGAAGAGTTACATGGGCTGGACATCAATGGCAACGAGCCGTCAGAAAATGGGCATGGTTTACAGGAGGTACTCATAACTTTGGCTCTGGTGTCCTGTTTGTTACGAAGTAGTGGTTCGATATAGACACAATACTATTTAGCTATCATCCTTGACTATGAAGGATTGTCATGAAGTATAAATATTCAAGTAACTGTATTTGCATTTGTTGTTAACAAGCAGGATGAAAGTAGAGCTACGACCAGTGGAGTCGTTCCTTTGCTGTAGATGCCAAGCCTGTTTTGTTGACATTGGGGTAATTTTCTTGAATTTGGAGAACAAACTCTGTTTCGTAATTTATAATGTTTGTCCGTTCAGGATGTGGAACATATTGAGGAGGATGTACAAGAGGATGTACAAGAGGAGGTACAAGAGGAGGTACAAGAGGAGGTACAAGAGGAGGTACAAGAGGAGGTACAAGAGGATGTTCAAGGGGAAGGCTTGGAAGACTCAGGACATATTGTTGAAGCTGAGGGCGAGCTTGCGGTGGAAGCAACTAATGGAGATGATAAACTATCAGTAGACGGCTAGATGTCAATGTTTCCAGTCTCTCTCTACTGCCTCTTATAAGTTAGGTATGCTTACAGTTGTTTATTCCTGTGCTCAGTGGCATGGTAGGAATTACTTCTATTGGATTGCTTACCCTTTGATACTCTGTTGACCACGTAGTTTACCAGTGGTAAGTGACATTATTGGAGCACTAGAAATTTTGTAACTTCTTAGGGAATCAAATTTTCATGTCAACGTCGTTCATTTGCGTTGTCTACCAGGAGGTTCATCCTGTTTGGTTCTAATCTTCTACTGAACCTGATTGCAGTGGCTATAATTTTGTTTCTTTTTGGGTGAGTATTTTGAAGTGGTGAGTGATATCTTAAATGTGTTGTACCCCTCCCTTAGATGATGTGCAGAATGTCTCAGATGACGATGGCTGACTAGTAAGGTTAGGTAGGTCCTAAAATAGTTCGGGCTTGAAGAGCGTTCTGTTCATAAAGCTTCCCCACCCTGACATTCTCAATGTTCTAACCCTGAGCACGTCAGGGTCGGGAAGCTTTTTGAGCATTATGAACTTCCAACTTCAAAAATTCATAACTATCATACATCTGAAAATACCTTGAAAATATGAATAAATGTGGGTAAGATATGTAGATGTGGCTTCACTTTATCTTTGAGGTAGCATTTACAGAAAAATGTGTTGAGATGTGCAAACCCTGGGAAGGTTGCTTTCAGCACCTAATCTCCTTATGGTAGAACCACCCATTGCAAACCAAGACCCCATGGGCAACTTGTAGGGTGTGTAAATTTCAACAATGGTTGGGATTGAGTTCCATGACTAGTTTTTTGGATGGTTATAATAAGGTCTAGAGTTTTATGGCTTGGGGTAATCTTAGTAGCACAACATGATTGCTAGGTGTTACATAAATTATAGCATGAAATGTTGGAAATGTTGGCATGTATTATATAATTGGTCACATAATGTGATGTAGAGTAGTTTACAAATTTCAACAAACTTGTTCACAAATTAGTGGCAATTGATTTGTGCACATAGATGGTAATGGACATGCCGACTTTTGGACCATCATTTTCTAGTTTTCAAATAAATCTTCTTGGTTGTGGTAGCATTGTGGATATAGAAGTATCATGACAGATGTCCCTAATTTTGGGTGTTCAAGTAAGCAGGATGTACTCTCTTAATGAGTAGTTATAAAGAGCTCTATACATTTTATATGGGTGTAGGCTAACTATTGGCTTCCAAAATTTCTATTAATTTGAATTTAAGGAAAAGAATAACAAAAAATTGGCAATGCCCATCATTTCTATCTTCCTACAAGGTAGAAAATTTACATTGCCTTACTCTGCTTTAGATCATGCACATAATGCTTAAGTGATTGGTAATGGATGGTTTTACCATACTGAAACAAATCCATCTATATTCTTCTCGAAAATGTTTATTTTCTAAATATGAAAACTAATTGTAATAGGGTCACATTTCTTGGAGTTGATTCCTAGTTTTAAAATATATTGAGTAAAAAATACATGTTACAAGACTTTGTAATCCTCTTTGAATTGACAACAAAATTTGAAAAATTTAATTACTATTCAAAAATGGATTAGACTCCACTTACTAAAAAGCATTCATTATAATGCCAAGTGCAATACTAGTGTATGTTATTTTAATTTAGTTCTCATGCAACCTTTGAAGTTGGATGAACTAAACATTAAATTCTAAATTTTGAATCTCTTATATAATAGGCCAAATATTTGAATTGATTAAAAACTTGAGTTTTTAGGGAGACACTTAGTTTGTCCCTTACAAGACCGAGTCACATTTTTGACACAAATTGTGAAAAATTGCCACTTTTTAGGGCAATGAGGAAAAAATGATTTTTTCTTTTCAAAATTCAATTGTACAAATTTTTACTAGACTACTATGGGAATGTGTGGAAAAATTTCAGAAACTTTGACCACATGGATTGAAAGATTATAATGTTTGAAGTTAGAAGGAAAATGGCAATGTGTAGTATGTCACACACTACAACTTTTGTATATCTACTTTTGGACTTTGTCCATTGATGCTTACGGTATGTTTTTTTGAATGAAAATGTTTCAAATTCATACTTGGTTTTGTTAGTCATTGTACTAGTGTCATTTTTTCATATGCATCAAATGCACTTTGGCATCACCTAAATGACACTTTTAGCACCCTACACCTTGCATCTTTTAAAATTTGTAACTAATTCATAGTGTGTACGTGGTAAAATTATGGAACCACTTGCCTTTTGATTCATAGTCCTTCACCAATGTGCAAAAATTGTTGTCCATTTTCTAAAGCATATTGGTTATGCCGCATAGCTTATTTGTGCAATGTTAGGTGTAGTTACCTTAATCGTTGATGAAAGGGACTCTTTAACCACTAATTTCAAGCCTCCTATCCATCATTGTGTTTGCTATCATTTTGCAACTAAACATGAATGAGAAATTTTGTATTTATTTATTTTAAATGAAATAATATTTCTAATATAAGTCTTAAAATTTTCAATTTGGAGGGGCAAAATTTGAAATTATTGTAAATTCTTTAAGAAAAAAATGAAGAAAATTCATATCAAATTTAGAATATATTCAAAAAATCTGAAAATTTCACTTATAGATGTATATTATAGTGCATAACATTGTGGTATAAATCAAAGTTATAGTGTTACTCTAAAACTAGAAAAACAAACAAACAATGATTATAGACCCAAAGTTCATATTGCCATTATATATTGAAATTTAAGAATTTTTCAGAATTTATAGTTGGAATAGAAATAAAACTTGATAAGCTTGATTTCATTAGTTGAACTCAAATTCAAGAAATATCATTTTTATGGCTAAGATTCACATCAAGTGTAAATAGCAAAAAATGGCCAAAATTCAACTATGATCAGTGGATGAAGCATCTTCTTCTAAAAGTTAATAATACCATATTGAGGGAATTTTCAATAATTTTCTCTAAAAATATACACAAACAACTTCAAAAAATAAATTGAATGAGAGAATATATTTTTTCAACCTACACATTTGGATGAAGTCAATCCAAGGACATTTTGCATCCTTAACAACATTTCAAGGTTATATAACTCTTGAAGGACGTTGAGGACCAAAAGTGTCCAATGGATGACTTCATTGTTCAATGTAGAAAAAACAATGCATTATTGGTCCAATAATCATAGCATTTTGCTAACTACTTTGGTTATGGGGAGACTATGTCGTTCGAAAATTAATTGTAGAAAGATGAAATCCTATCAATGTGGTAGTAAAGCTCGGAATTATCAATTTTTTTTAATGAATAAGTGAATTCTTTGTTTCTCTATAGATATGTAGCACTAGGCATTTATGGACATGATAGATTCTCTATCTTTTCACATATAAAAGGGTTTTATTTCATTCCTTTGAGAGAGTGCAAAAACAATATTCACCTGAGTTATGAAATTATTTAAACCCATGAACATAGATGTAAGTCATTGGTTCATCCAAAAAATTTACATTCATCCAAAAATAAACAAAAACTTACTAAGAATTCATAATAATTAGAAAGATGCTATTTTCTAGATAATGAAGAATCTCTTACCAAATATTCCTTCAAATTTCTTTTGATGCTTTTGGAATTGTCACGCCCCTTAGTGACACTTACCACCTTAAGTTCACCTTCTAGTACTTTCCAAGCACTTAATCTCTTAGTGACATCAAGGATCACGCTCTCCTAACACTACACATGCCACGCACCCACAATGTTAGGTTCCAATTCAAGTTAAGGGGTTCTCTATTTCTCCGTGACTCCTAACACTTTCCATTCCAACCCTTAAATCCCACAAGGCACTAGGCATGTCATTTGATGACATGGGCCGGAACTTCTATTGATGTCCAAGCATTTGGTGGAGGCACTACTCTCCATCAATGCTAACCGCCCTTGAATGGGACCCAACTCCTCACTAGGCTCAACCCAACTCATTTTGGAACTTACTAATCAAGACTCATCAAACAAAACTCATACCATTGCCCAGTGTGGAGTGGGACACCATCCAACCGGTATCAAGAAGTACACAAGCACTCCATGATAACACACACGTGGTGGTGAGGCTCCAACACTAACCTCACCATCCGCGGCCACTTGGGCTCACCATGGCACCATCCAAGAGTGAGGAGGGAGACCACCCCTCCTCGTAGTACTCTCTATGGGATTCGGTAGCCCCCCCTCATATTAGAGGTCATTGGGAACCCCTAAGATGCTCCTCATTTTGGAAGACCACCCAATTCCAAGTAGTATCTCTAAATTGGACCCCCAAAGACTTCCAATCTTGCCATCAAGATAACTTTTAGCTCAGAGCTCCAAATCCCAAGTGCAAGCCCATTTTCATGATCTACATTTTTCATAGATTACCATGGACTATTCTCTTTCCCCAATACAACAAGTATTTAGGAAGTTATGGCCCTCCAAAGGTACAAGTCCCGTAGAAGGTGTAGTTCTCCGAGACTCCACCCTCTTTGGATGCCCATAACTTTTAGCTCATAGCTCATCTCCTCATGAGTCTTAGCATTCAAGAAATCTTATCTCTTTATCTTTTCAATGATATGTGGCATGCCCTATTTGGCTCAAAGAATTCCTCCTAAACCTTGTTTCTCAAATTCCCATGCCTTGGGATGTGGCCGGGATACTAACAACTTTGAGGAGCCATAATTTTTGACTCTCAACTTGGATTCTTGTGTTCTTTGAACCCATGGATGCGTCTTCTCACAAGCTTTCCAAGCATGTGCGATAGGCCCCTAATTCATCTGGATTAGAGCACTACAACACTCTGATTACTCAAGACTCCTAGTCCCACTCATCCCATCTCTTGCAAGGCTTGGGGAGTCACCTCCAACGTCCCCCTTGCTCACCAAAGTAGCATGGGCAGGCCTCTTGATGAGGGTCGTGGCAGGAATAGTAAAGGAAGGATTTCATTGATTCTTTAAGTTTTATTATCAAGTATGGGGATTCTATGTCATTGCCATTGATTAATTGGATGAATAATGAAAAAAAAATGAGTTTTAATCTATGCAAAGTTCCTAATAAATTGGACTTTTTCCTCCTTCTATTTGGAAGTGACTTTATCAATTTGAATTCACAAATTTTCAAAGTGTCAAAAATGGATGCAAGAGAAATTGACCCAAGGCTCTCATGAATAGAAGTTGTATCCCACAATTGTTGGGGCTAATGAATTTAACAAACTTATTTCCAAGTAGATTCAATAAATAGGTCATGAATTTCAAGAAGCACTAGTATATGAAAAAATGGGTAGATTTCCAAACCACAGATCCCGTTGGAATTGTAGTGAAGTGTACTTGATCATCATAGCAAATATTCGTGTGAAATTCAAAATCATAAAACAATTTGAACCTTTTCTATACACAATTTATTAGCTAGTATTGCCACCAAGGCTTTTTTTTTTTCATTTTTTATGAATGGTGATATAAAATGTTATAGTGATGCTCCAAATTTCAACATTCATCCACACATTGGATATAAAATATCACATTAGTACATATCACATGTCCATAATTTTGATTTCATCCACAATCTAGTAATTTATCCAATTTTTTTTTTAATTCAAAGTTTCCCAACAAAAAACTTCATAGATTGCTGCCATTTATTAGCCAAATTAATTTTATTCAGTGCAATTTTGCACCAAAAAGCCAGAAAAAAAGCCTTGGTTGCCACCCTTTACTGAAATTTACAACATAGATTCTATCGGGTTTATTAGAAATGAGCATTTATCATTATTGTAGAGATATTGATTCCTTACCACTTAATTTGTTTGTTTCAATTCTTCCTTTGTTCTTTGGCTTGCTCTTCTGTCACAACTCTTTGACTATCTTCCAAAGACTCTCTGGTCAGTGTGGTGAATTAGGAGATCAAACTAACTTCTTTATGTCATGAACTTGCCTCCACTTCTCTCAGAAGTTTCTTTATGATATTCAAGTACACTTTGCTGCAATTCCAACACGATCTGCGCTCCCAAAAGCTAAGGAAGAGTGTCTTAAAGTTCATGGACTTTCATCAGAGAAAAAAATTCTTCAGATAATTGGACCCAACCATACACTTTAGGCAAGAATCTACAGGGGTTGGTTTTAGAAGCGGGCTACAATCCAGAGTCGCCATCTAAGTTGATTCCCCAGGACCCTACTGCCAGAAATCCCACCTCAGAATTCTCAAATTACGAATTCTCCTCTCGGTCCTGCCATCTGAATGAGTTCCAACAATCCGCAATCGATTCGCACATCGACCTTGAAGCTCAGGAAAGGAAAACAACAGAATTCAGCTTGTAGAATTTAAGGTGGCAAAATTGGCGACGAGAAGAAGAGCAAATCCTGTGCACACCCACATTGGCAAGAACATTGAACAAGCGCTTGAAGTGACAGTGCAGTGAATGCACCAACCGAGGGAAGGAACTGAATCCACCGTAGCAAAACTTCAGAACTTAAGGTAGAGCAGTCGGCGAAGAGAAGACTAGCAAACCCTGTGCACACCCACATTGGCAAGAACACCGAACGAGAGCTTGAAGTGACAATCCTAGGAATGCACTAACCGAGGGACGGAACTGAATCCAACGTCTAGATCTTCAGAACTTAAGGTGGAACAGTCGGCGAAGAGGACAGAAGAAGAAAGCCCTTGCACAATCACATTGGCAGGACATCAAACAAGAGCTCGAAGCAACAATCCGGTGCATCTAATGACCAAGGAGAGGAACAAAATTCACCGTCGGAGAATTTAAAGCGGAACAGTCGGCTAAGAGAAAAGAAAAGAAAAAGCAACGCCTCTGCCAAGCTGCACTAGTAAGAGCATCAAGCAAGAGATTGAAGAGACAATCCGGTGAATGCCCTAACCGAGTGACGGAGCTAATTTTACCAACGCAGAACTTTAGAATTTCAGGTGGGACAGTTGGCGAAGAGAAAAGAGGAGCAATGTCTTTGCACACCCACACTGGCAAGAACATCAAGCGAGAGCATGAGGAAGCAATCCGGGGAATACACAATCGAAGTCTCCGAATTGGCAATATGCATGCAAAGAAGGGGGTCTAGAATTTGAAAACAGAAGATCGTAGTCCATCAGAAGCTGTAGGGTTTAGGGTTTAGCCTGCTGGCCGGTAGGAATAACTGCAGTTGGAAGCAGAAACCTGCGATGACGTCGACGCCTTGGTGGTTCACCGGGAGCCACAAGAGTTTCGCCACCTGCATTGGCGCCACCTTTTTCCTTAAATTGCCTCTCCTTTTCCCTCATCAATACTCACTCTTATTTTGCATCCTTGAGGACACAAATAAATGACACGAGTAAGCTTAATTAGGGTTAAAGCGAATCGAACGGGAACACAACCAGGGATATGACAGATGCAATTTTGGTGGGTCGATTGAATGGGGAAGCCATTTGTGGCGAGTTTCTGAGCGGGCATTCTTTGAGGTTCCGCGCCCGCTGTTCGGGAAGTGTCAGAATAGGGTTGGTTTTGCTACCATTCAATAGTGCCAAGGGATTGCGCCTCTAGAGCAGAGGAAGCATGTGAAGAATTTTGAGTATAATATATATTCGTTAGCTCGACTTAACCTGTTTTCTGAAGACGTAGTGCATCCCGGACGCAGCAGGTTAGTGCCTTAATCTTGAACCTTGAGCCAGAGCTTCCGATTGTTCTCAGTGCTTGAGCTTTTTCTCAATGCCAGAGAGGCCTTCATGAACATTGCTTTCTGATGTTCATGCGCCATGTACAGTACATTGGGTGTGCTAGTTTACCCCACAAATGGAATGTAGCAGTCACCACAGGGAAGCTCAGGGACACTTGGCTTACTGAGCCATGTTCTGTACTGTCACTCGCAACTTACGCAAGCGGATTCCAGTCTGTTGGTTTCAGGGCGGAGGGTGTGCGTTTCTTTGCAGCTGGAAAATCGTCGATTATGCCTCCCAAGAAGAAACTGAAGCAATCTTCCCTTGTGAAGGAGGAAAATCAGGGGAAGTCGAAGACCACAGCTGAGGCTGAAGATCAACTACCCAGAGTGCCGAAATCGAAGCCATCAGACGATGAGTTTACTGAAGCGAAACCTGAAGGAAGGCCGCCTCTGAGCCAAGTGCATCCTGGTACGTTGCCCTAAGCCATGAATTCCCACATTTCTTTCTTACGCATTTCCATGAAGGAGAGGGTAATGTTGCCATGGTCCGCAAACCTCTCATATTTGTTTTGATTTATCTGAAACTTTTGGAACTATTGACGATTTAGTCTGGAACCTTCCTCTTGTGCAAGAATCAATTTATCTTTTAATTATGATGCATTTAGTGATAAGCGCCCAGATTTCATTTAAAACATGTCGCAGAGCGAATGTATTAGATTTGTGTCCGCGGTGTAAGAAGATTGACCCTTTTTGTGGATTCTGTCCACATTATCATCGATTGTAGAATTGCAAGAAACTTTCTGGTATGACCAACTTTTTCTATGCGGGAATATCGATTGATATCCAGTGAAGGGAAGGGAGAACTTGTTTAACGTGGAATTTTGGACATGTATCACTATGTGCATTATAAATATCAAGATTGCTGAAATCATTTTGCTTGTGGAAGGTTGACTCACTCATCAATTGTTGCACTGAGTTTCTAATATTCTGAATTTCTTGAGCCATATGAAACTTGGGGTGTGCGGTCAACAATATGCCCTCCCTACAATTCTAGGCTTAGGGATCCAGTGATAGGGATTAATTCTCCTCACATGCAGGGAGGATTCAGAATTTGAAACCTGGAGGGAACAAACATGGGCCGGTGGTGTATTGGATGTCAAGGGACCATCGATCATGTGACAATTGGGCCCTTCTGCACGCTGTGCATCAGGCTCGCGAGAAAGGTGTCGCCGTTGCAGTGGCGTTCAACTTGGTGGAGAGCTTTTTAGAGGCTAAGGCACGCCATTTCGGCTTCATGTTGCGTGGACTGCGCGTTGTCGAACGAAATTTGAAGGCTGTCAATATTCCTTTCTTCCTCTTTCGGGTAGCTCCTCTTTTTCGGGTTCCATTACTGCAATCTCTAGGGCTCATGTTTTTTAGCACTTTTTAGTGGTTCATATGAGGCTTCTTTCGTTCAATTTCACTTATCCTTTTGACCAACTTATGCAATGTTCTTCCCTGATCCTGGTGATATATGATTGTGTCCTGGTTAAATTTATGGTTTTCACTAATCGAATTTATTTGTGTGTGAATCGAATTGGTCGTTTTGAAATCGTGAATTTTGGTCCTTTTAGGGTTCCCGTGGATGTCAGAGGGGGTGAGTTTTATGTTTTGATTTACATACCTTGGGTATGTCATGTCTGTGTGACCAAATCTTGAGAGTGTCAGGGAAGTTGTTTGTTAGGGCAGCTAGAGGAAAGCATTCCGTTGTTTGTAAGGGTTGGGGTTTAAGGTGGATGTCAGATTGTGAGCTTCCTGAGCTGGTTTTATATTCCTTGGGTTTGTCATGTGACCAGAAGACTTGATTGTATGCTGTTGTTCTTCAGGGTAAGGCAGAAGAAACCATCCCAGAATTTATAAGGAGGTGCAATGCTTCACTTCTGGTAATGGACTTCTCGTCTCTGCGAATTGGGCGGCAGTGGAGGAACGGAATTTGCGAAAACTTACCGCTTTCCGTTGCTGTAGCCGAGGTGGATGCTCACAATGTGGTCCCTATTTGGCGCGCTTCTGACAAAATGGAGTACGGTGCTCGCACGATTCGAACCAAGATCACGAGGCAGCTCCCTGATTTCTTGAATGAGTACCCTGTGCTGGAAAATCCTGGAAATTCATGGGAGCTTGATGCACCTGATGTTATTGATTGGGACGCTCTCATAGCTGACGTTGTAAGGTACGTCGATATCCATTGGTCCTTACGAAATAATTTCTTACAGTTGGGAGTCTTTCTTTCGTTGCTTCCCTAACCTGTGAGTAATCGTCTGAGGCATTTACGCCCATAATGAACACTGCCCCAAATGCAACACCTACATTTGGACCAAAAATCATCACTTTTCCTAGTTATTGATATCGGTTCCAAATTTTAGAAGATGGGACACAAGATGTACACAATCAAAACATGAGAGTCTATGAGAGACTACTTCTAGGTTTTGGTACACCTAGAAACAATACTTTAAAAATTCATAATTTATTGATATGGTGTCCAAATATGCATGCCCAAGTGTGTTGTAATCCTCTTTCAGTAGCCATTAAGATCTATTAAAAATAATTTGTTTTAATAATAGAAACTATGCTTAGTTGTAATTAGTGACGATTATAGGTGTGCATACCTTACAAAGGTATTTCTCATTGTATTAAACCAACCATTTTTGTCAGTTCAATTGAAATGGTCGTTTCAAAACCATGAATCCTTGGTCCTTTAGGGGTTTCACCGGTGCTTACTGGAGTTATTTGTTTTACAGTTGGGAGTCCATTTTTTTGTTTTCATAAGCTGCGAGTCTGCCTTCAAGGTATTGCTTAACAATTGGTTGGCAAATTTCAATGATGAAGTGCATGGCTCCAGGAATTTTGAGACTTCCTTATGTCTGCGGAGTTCTGTTATCTGTGCATAGTTTATTACATGTCTGTTGCAAATATTCTGTTGAGGTTGTGCTGAGGGTTGGATGTGCTTTCCAGGATCGGTGCTGAGGTTCCTGAGGTAACTTGGCTGGAACCAGGGGAGGATGCCGCTCTGGAGGCACTCGCGGGGAAGGCAAAAGGCTTCGTCAACAAGTAATTCTTTACCTCAACCTGTATGATATATGAATAGTCTATTTCCTAACATGGATTTTTTTCCAGTTGGATCAAATTTCAGATCCCGCTTTGAATGCTGACACGGTATAACAGATCATCAATCAGTTTTGTTGTGAGATACAAACCAGAAACTATCAATCTGAACATCATGCACAAGTTCATGTCTTGCATGATGCTGTCAAACTAAGCAATCGTCAACCCCGAGGTGTTCAAGCTAAAAAATTGAAGTCCACTTTGAACGCTAATAATAGAGTAAAGTAACTTTCAAATTTTACTCCCATTGTTCAATAATGCAGGGTATGATTTCTTCATTCCATTGGTATATTCTATTTCCGTCCTTGCAGCTTCCTAAATGATATATTTGAACTCCTAATTATATGGAAGTGGTCAATTTTGATCATTTGGGCACGTAGGGGTTAATTCACTAAGTAGTTTCATAATTTCATGGCGTGCCATTGTTCGACCCTTGAGCTGAGGAGAATGCTATAAGTCAAAAATAGATTTACTTCAGGTTTCATTTACTCAGAATTCATTTTTGTTAAGGGGTTTGTATGTCATGTTCTGTTTTTGTATTTGACAGCCGGATGAAGAATTACGAACACCGTAACGATCCCTCGAAGCCAACTGGTCTGTCCGGTCTTTCTCCTTACTTGCACTACGGCCAGATCTCAGCACAGAGGTGTGCTCTTGAGGCGAGGAAGGTTCGAAAGGCTCACACAACGGTCAGTTTGTGCAGCGCATTGCATTCTTAATATACTACCTTCTTGTGTATTTATTTGTCTCTACCTCAAGGGGAGAGAATATGCAATGGGTTGAAAATGTAGAAAAAAGTGGAAAGTTTTGGTGTCCCATGGAATTGAGAAATGCTTTGAAGCCATGTTAGCATGTTGGAGCCCATCATTCTAGAGAACTTGTTCTTTTTATCTTTAGTAGATTTGTGACATGTAGTGAAAGGAATAGTAACAGTCTAAGATTATCAAGTAAGGGTTTCAAATTTAACACATTAAGATAGCAAAGAATTGGTTTACCAAGAATTACGGAGTATATGGAAGAGGACACTTGAAAGATACACTGTTTTGGGATAGAGACAGTTGCTACTAGCTTCCTGTTTGTCTCTAAATCCGGTCAATAATTCAGCATCTTATATGCGATTTCGTGTTTTGTCGTGATGCAGTCGGTGGATACATTCTTGGAGGAGTTGATTGTGCGTGGTGGTTTAGCAGAGAACTATTGTTATTACCAGCCCAACTATGACAATCTGAAAGGTGCCTGGAGTTGGGCTCAAGAGTCGTTGAGAATCCACGCAAGTGACAAACGGGAATATACTTATACGTACGTTTTACCGAATAGCCTTACCGAGACCTTTGGAAGTTTTCAACTTTGTCTGTTGATGTGATCTCAGCTAGTAGATTCTCGCAAATAATTTCTGCTTTATGCATAATGCTTTGATTGCAGTGAAAGTGAGTTGGAAGCTGGTAAGACTCACGACGAGGTATGATACATCACCTCAGAATTTTAGTTTTGCATGTTTGTGTCTGTTCATGCATATTTAACCCTTTATTGCTTCTTGTTTCTCATCATGCTTAACATCATTTTTTAGATTACTTCAAAAACTTTGTGGAATTCATGTTTCATAGCACAGTTATCATTATTTGGTAAGCATTTAGGGTTCAGTCTGTGGTTGAGCTCAGCTTTGTGTTGACCATGTCGTGGCTTATGTGGATGTGGCCCTCGGTGATGCAGCTGTGGAATGCTGCCCAGCTCGAGATGGTTTACTATGGGAAAATGCATGGATTCATGAGGTAGACATCTGAATTCCTCTAGATTTTGCATAGGTCCTAAGCTAGTAATTGGATGTTTACTATGGACGTTCACATAACTTCTGTTAATCATTCGAGTTTCAGAGTCATTCCAAGTTTATTGTGGTGGTAATTCTTCAAAATGATGGTTGTGAGCAGAATGTACTGGGCGAAGAAGATTCTGGAGTGGACCGAGTCTCCTGAGGAAGCTATTCGCATAGCTATTTACCTTAATGACAAGGTACGCTTGAAACTGCTGTCCGCTGATGTGTACGTTGGCCTCATGGTTCCTTTGAGAAGTATGCGCTTGGGCATGTTCCAAATTCCATTGTAGTCTCCATTATATTATTAACCAGTTCTAGTGGCATATTTAATTAAAATGCATCCTGAGATTCTTGGCGAGGGATATTTCATCCTCAAGATTCTTAGGGATGGATAATTTGATCCTCCGGTGAGGTGTTATAGAATGCTAGGGGAGGAAATCTCTCGTTATAGAATGTTACGTCCAAGGGAAGCTCTACTGTTGCTTTCAATGAAAAGCATAGGTGCTGTTCGTTTTGTATTAAAATCTTGCTCAAAGCTGGCGACACGCTACTATGCATCTAACCCTTGTTCATATGTTTCTGAATTGAGCAGTATGAGTTAGACGGAAGGGATCCGAATGGCTACGTTGGCTGCATGTGGTCAATATGTGGAATCCATGACCAGGTTTGGTTTCTGCCATTGTTTCTACTTATTAAAAGAATGAAGTTCAGTTTGGAAGCTTGCAGTCATTTAAAACGTATTTCTCTCTTTCAAAAATGTAGGATGTGGTTTCTTCTTTTTATGATACATTTTGTTACCTTTTTTGAAGCTTCCTAAATTATTCTTTTCAACTCGTATAAGTCCAGGAAGTGGCTACGTTTGGGCCGTTTGGGCACGTCAGTGTGAAACTTCAGCTACGGTTTTTGTACATGATTTTAAGAGTTTGGATGGTCTAGGATTAGTTTCCATGTATTGCTAGACTACCATAATGATGTCAATCTAGCTGAGGGATTGATTTGAAACTTGATATGCGGTCTACCGATTCTTAGAAACTTGCCCTCTTTGCAACTAGAGAAAATACTCCTGTTTTCTATTTATATATCCTCTTCGTTGGGGTCCTTGTGGACGTGCTAAAAGCCCGACTCCTCATTTTGCAGGGCTGGAAGGAGCGTCCTGTGTTCGGAAAAATTAGGTACATGAACTACAACGGTTGCAAACGAAAGTTCAATGTGGATGGATACATCATGAATGTCAATCAGATGGTAGCCAAGACAAAGAAACAGCTGAAAGAGGGCACTGTTGGTACTTCGGCCTCCAATCCAGCAGGCAGAAAGTTGTAGTATGACATTCATTTAGTTAATGAATCCCTTTTCTGTGTATAACTGTCTTGTGCGGAGGACTCCAGAAACATAGAATTATTCAGCAATAGTGTGGGAGTGTCATTTCAGTTCATGCAAGAGAAAGATAATTTTAAGCTGACCCATGTTTCAAGATTTGGTTCCATCCTCTGCCAGTTTGTAATTTGATTTGATTTTAGTTTTAATAACTTGTCAATGCTAGTTTCTCTTTCATTTTGTACTTGTTCTATGAATTTTCAGAACTTGATAATGACAAAATACTTTTCCTTCTAGATTGTGTTGTCGGGAACTTCAAGCCTTGTTGAGAAGGACTCTTACTATGACTATGACTGGATGCCTGACTCATTAGAATGTGTTTTGTTTCTTGATTTTAAAGCTTGAGTGTGAATGATGCAAAATACAATTGGTGATGCAGCTTCTTGTTACTAGACGATCCTAAACTCAAAGGACTCTATTTTGACAAATGTGCGCTTAATAATCAATGGAGTACATTCCACCATTTTAACACCTAAATGACTAAATGATTGTTGAATATATGCAAGAGATTTTAGGTACGTGTGTATGAAGTCATTTTGTAATGGGTTTTTTCAAATTTTGACACAAGGTGAGAACATGTACCTTCTAAATGTGAATAGAATTCTTTTTTGATTGGGTGCTTGGATCAAAAGTTTTGCTACCCTAAACTTTTTAGGGAACTCAGGCAACTCCAGGTAGCCTTTGCAAAACTCCTCCTTTACTCCTGAAATTTGGTAGGTATATAATTCATGTGATACAAGATGCAAATATAGAACCATGTGTAGTGTAAAAATCTCACTCTAGGAGTAGTTAAAGGTTGTTGGCCTTACTAGACAAAGTTGAAAAAATTGAAAGAAAATGTTGGCCATAGAAGTTTGAAGAAATAATTAGTTGGAATTTGAAAGAAAATTCATTTCAAAGTTAGTCATGTCTAAAACTTGGTTTTGTGCACCATGAACTCGCAGGATTTACACCCTCTTCCATTTGGTAACCACATGCAATAATAGGTATTTAATGGGGGGTATTTATCTCCCATTTTTTTATGCCCTTCCTATTTGTAGAAAAAGATACCATTATGTATTTTTCAGCACCTTTTCTTTTTTAAATTTTGAGAGGGACTAATTTTTGGCATCTTGTTTTTGAGTATGTTTTAGAATTACAAATTATTAAGAAGACTAGGAACACATTGCAAAAGCAAAAGCATGTAAGCTACAAGCATTTCAATGCATTTAAACTTCGATTGTATGCAACACACAATACCATTTGAGGGCCATGATCGAAAACAAAAGCTACACATACATTATACCATTGACAAAAAAAAACTCTAGCATATAGAAGCTCTAAGCTCTAACATAGAACCTTGTTGTAGCATCAAATTCAAAGAAAAAGAGGACATTCAAACACATAATAGAGAAACTAAGAGAAATTTAATATAGAAGCTATTATCACAAACTCAAGTAGCTAGCAATTGCCCTAGACCATTCTAAAATCTAGAATTTATAAGTTGAAAGTTTTCATTGTTTCACATCATTAAAAGTCTGCACTTGCCAATATACTCTAGGAAAATGTTGAAACCAAAAGTGACAGGCTATAGCTACCCTTTATACTATGACATTAGTTGTAGTAGTGACACAATTCTTATTACATCCAACTGCTAAAATAGGAGAAGAAATACAAAAAGAAGAAATCACCAAGAACCACTAATACAATCTTGAGAAGTAATCCAAAGATGATGGGTTGGGCAGAGGTCACTCATACTAGTATAAGAAATTTAAGACTTTCTTCTATTCCAAATGTACTCTCAAGTCAACCAAAGATTCTCTAGCGTCAACCTTCATTGTACTAATGCTCTTTGGAGTTGCACCTTTATACATCAACGTGTAAACCTTGATCTTCTTCATCCCTGGAGAGAACCATAAACCTGGAATGATGATCCCACAAGACAAGTTAAACCTAACAAGCAACTTGTAAGCATTGGTAGAATTCATATCTAGCCTAAACTTGCAAGGCTGAATTTGACATTAGAAGAGATTTTTGGGCAAGGTAGGGCCATTTTAGGAATGTTCCCCTTGCTATCTGGGAACTTTGACCAACCACTATTGCCAAAAATATTTCATTTAAAAAAAAATTAAAAAAATTATCCAAAAATTTCAAAAAGTGTTACGAAAATGAAAACTGATTTTTTTTTAAATTCAAAAAAAATATTTAAAAAATAGTAATTAGATAATTAATATTATTTGATGTGGTCGTCTCTTGACCATGTCAAATTGCTAATGTAGCAAGTTCCTACAATCCAAGAAATTCGGAGAACTCAAGGGGCTCTATAGCCCAAAAGTTCGTCAATTGAATTGGAGGGACACCCGATTACCACCTCCTACACATTTGTATGTTGTAGAATCCAAATTCCACCCTAAACCCTACCAAATCTACTCTAAAACAGTAATGCAACATGCAAAACAACAATGAAGCAATTGATGACAAACATCCTAAATCATTGCACTTACTACAAGAAGGATCCCTAAACCATAGTGGGAGTGGAAGATTCAACAAATTTGAGATAAACTTGAAGTGTACTCTAAATATGAAAGTTGAATTAGGCACCAACCGTAGTGAAAGCACTTGGGCGTTTAGGGTGGCCTGAATTCTTTGCATGTAGGCACCCTAAATGCAAAAACAAGGGAGACAACCCCAACCCTAAACTATAAACAATACACAAGAAAAAACAAGGAAAGAGGTAGTATGAAATCTAATGTTAGTGTGCAAATTCTAAGGTGGCAAAGGTGCTTGAAGAAGCTACAACAAAGATCTCTTTGACAACGGCTTGAATTTTCAAGAATTGCTCCCACATGACAAACCAGTGCTTGCAAGATGCCCAAACAAGACGTTGAAAATTCACAGTGACACCATCCTAAACTGCCATAGTGGCATGCCAATACATTTTCCACCAATCCAAAGGCACCTAATTCAAATCTTGAAAAACAATTACAGCTACACGCCAAAGCCACTAATTGTGAAACTAAACCTATTAAGCATTTTAATAGGGGGATCCAAGGTTTGGTATCCTAATTTTTTTTTTCTACAACTCACAAAAAGATAGGAATTTCTCACCACCCTATTTCATATATAAACCCAACCAATACATATTACTAATGCTATAGTAGATCTACCAAAAGTATAAATTTTTTCTTCGACGATTTAAATTGGCCCTATTTTTTTTATCTCATAATACTTTCTACTACATCAATGGTCTCCTCCCTCAAGACCATGAATTGACAAACATAAAATTGAAAGAAGTTGCCATTTTATAAAATTTAAAATAATTTGACAAACAGAAAAGTGATGTTGGTTCTCATAGTATTTGAATATTTGTTTTGAATTGAGAGCATGAGATTGCATTAGCCATTGTAGAGAGACTATAGGCTGCAACATGGACCATTGTTATATCTTAATGCCCTTACATTTGAAATATTTGTTGAATAGGATTGTGCATTCAATTTATATTTTACATCCATATATTGCATTTTTAGATTCAATTATTTTGTATGAAGACTAGAGTTATAATGGATATAATTCATTCAACTAATTTAAAAAAATTCTATTATCATTGTCAATATCAATTTTTGTGTACAACAATCTAAAGTGGTGTATACTAATATGCAAAGGCTAAAATAAAATTAGGTGTTCTAAGAAAAAATTGACAAAAGATAAAAAAAATTCAATTCATAGTGTACTGAAAATAAAGTTTTATACATGGCTAATTTTGAAATGAATTTTCTTTCAAATCACAATAAATTTTTTCTTCAAACTCTAATGACAATGTGTAGTATGTCGCACACTTTAACTTTTTGTATATCTACTTTTGGACTTTGTCCATTGATGCTTATGGTACAACGGTGCTAGTATGTGAGCCCAAGAATGCGAGCTTGTGAGCATTGAGCCTATATTATAGGTACCTGTAATATAGATACCACACACTATAGAAGGTGTATGTATCATAAACACCTATAATATGGGTATTTGTAATAGATACACCCTATAATCATAGACGGTTTTTATAGTATATACACCTATAACATAGGTGTGTAGTATTATAGGCTCATGGACTCACACTCCTATGCTCACATAATAGCAACCCTCGCTTATGGTATGGTTGTTTGAATGGAAATGTTTCAAATTTATACTCAAATTTGTTAGTCATTGTAGAATCAAAACATATTATAGAAAAGAAGTTAAATCAATTGAAAGTATACCCAAAATTCACCACTTGTAAGGTTGTCACCTTCACAATATTATAAATAGAGGTGCACACTACTCAAAATGACCCTTAACTCTGCCGTACACTTGTCCTTGTAATGCGTGTCATTTTGAATATCCTCCCCATTCCATTTCCCTTCAGAAGTAGGGGTCGATTTTGAGGAGTGGTCCATTTTAGGTGTAGTTACTCTAGGTCCACCATCTCTCCAGCAAGGCAACTACCACAGTCCACGTGGAAGCCACGTCGTCCTATTCTGCCAACTCGGCACCTTCTCCGGCGCTCGGCTGATGACGGACGGAGCACTCACTCCCGCCATGTTTTCCCGCCCCTTCCATCTCTTCTCTCCCCTGAACGGCTCTTCGCCTCTCTCCACCCTTCTGACCATCCGCCCTAGTCTTTTCATTTGCTGCATTTGTGGACAGGCGAGTCATAGAGTTTAGTTTCAGCACGTTTAGGGCACCACCCCACCAAAAGAATCGCTCAATTTGGTGCAGGAATTGCTCATTTTGGTTCAGAAAAAGGTGTTTGGAGTGTGGTTGTAATGTAGAGCATAGTGTTATGTCTTGGCGGAATAAGAAGCCGTTCAGGCTTGCTTGAAGCTGCTGTGCGAGTGGCCGAGGTTCTTGATCTGTCGCGAGGTGATGGGGAGAGTATAGTGGTGAGCTGGTGGTAATGTTTGTCGAGATTGGTGGATGGTCCATTTGTAGTTAAGCCGAGGAATAGAAACTGCGGTTAACTCGAGGGAGGAGAAGGAAAAGAGCAGTCCAGGAATTGAGGAGTATTCTATAGGTGCGGAAGTATGAAAGGAGCGACGGTGCAAATTGCCTGGCATGGCTCCGAGCCGGTTCTGTCTCTCGATTTCCACAGTCAATCTGGCCTACTGGCCACTGCAGGTGCAGACCATGATATTAAGGTACCATATCTATTCCCTGAATGATCACATCTTACATGATTTGAGGTGCTCTTTGCTGCTCAATAGGTAGTACGCTTCGGCCATTGAGATCTTTTCATTCCACGCAAGTCATCGTGCACTAGTGAGGTCGCCTATGCAGGATCAGCTCCTTCAACGATAGTGATTAGCACATTTCTAATTCCAATTACGGATGCAAATCGGTTATGTTATATACTGTCACTAAGAGCATGCATATTTCCTTAATGATAACAACATCCATTATTCAAGGATTTTCAATTATTCAAGCTTAATTCTTAGTGCGACTCGGTACATTGAGATCAGTTCATTATTCTATGTAAGTCGTCGTAAACAAGCAAGGTTGCCTACGTGGTAAGAGCTCCTCAGACGATAGAGGTTAGCACATTTCTAGTCCAAATGCGGATGTAAACTCTGCATCTGTCAGTAGGGGCGTCGAACATTAGAAAATGAATGCACACATGGAGATTAGGTTTTGCGATCATCAAGATGATGCATCGAGATGAGGTTGTGATCTAATTACTCGATTGGGTTGCTGTATTGCAGCTCTGGTCTGTACAGCAGAAGGAGAATGGCGCGCCAACGGTGACTTTCGAGGCTGATCTTTGCTATCACTCAAAGGCAGTGAATATTGTACGCTTTGCTCCATCAGGTGTGGATTCTAGAGTGTGAATCGTTTTGTTTTCCACTATACGCTACTCCTTGGACTTAGCAGTACGTTATCATTCCCTGTGGGAAAATTATCTAATATTTTGAATTATGTAGATGTTGAAGTGGCACGTAATGAATTATCGACCACTTTTAATTGATTGATGCAGGTCAATTGCTCGCATCAGGGGGTGATGGTAAGTACTGCGGCTTTCCGAACATTGGCAAAGAATTACTCAATGCTAGAGATGCTGTGCAATTTCAGAGTCCACGGCTAGCTCTCTTGAATCTTTCCTTACTCTCGCACTCATGTGCTACCTTTGTCGATGACTTTCAACTGATAATGGACTTCTAAATCAGCTTCATTCATTTCTCGGATTAGGTCGTACGGAATGATTTTTGGGCTCTCTAGTGTGACGCGTGCATGAAACCTATCGAAGTTTTTAATTCAAATCCTGAACGTGCAGGCGGTGAGATTCTAATTTGGAAATCAGTTGAGAGTTCTGACGAGAAGCCCAGCTGGAAGGTCCTGAAGACACTCCAGTGAGTACAATGTTTCGAAATTCCATTTGCGTTCTTGTGGTATAGTGAGCCTGTGCAACTCAACGGATCCATCTAATCCAAGTAGCTAGAATAAGCATAAAGAGATGGAACTATGTGGTACATAGCATGTATAATGAGTGTTTGGGTCAACTCTGCAGCGACGTCAACTGATCTCACGCCTTCGCTTACTTGTGCAGATTGCATGTGAGAGATGTTCTGGATCTTGCATGGTCACCAGACAGCTCGTCGTTGATGTCCGGGTCTGTGGACAATCAATGCATGATATGGGACGTAGCGACAGGTAATCTAGTAATTGCCTTTTATTCATTACCATAGTGGGGCAGATCATCTGGTCACAACCTCTTTACATGCACACGAAAGTCCTTCTGGTCTGAAGGTGTTAGCTTCAGAATAGCAGTTCTCACACGAAAGGTAGAGTTTGGAGGAATATCGTGACACAAACTATTGATTGGTGAAATTGTGCTGGTGGTGCTCTTCTGTGGAAATTGATTACTAGGGATTGTACATATGCTCGAATCTGGTGTAATTTTCAAAGCAAAGACGTGTTCACCAGTACAGGCAGAGCGCATAGTCCATTTCAGGTACAGCAATAGCAGCTAGCTAGGTGTAATTTTCTTAGGTCGAGATTATGTAATTTGCTGTGCGAGACTGAAGTGAGATTTTGCTATGCAGGTAAAATTGTGCAAATTTTAAACGATCATCAACACTTCGTTCAAGGTGTTGCCTGGGATCCCGCCGGGGAATTTTTAGCATCTATCAGTTCGGATCGTACTTGTCGGATCTATTCCAGCCAGCCAGCCCCTAAGAAGAGTAAGAAAAGAAAAATTACTGTAGTTGAGAATATGTTCACATGCCGACAAGTATTAGCAAAGACAGAGGTTGAAGCATCCAAATCTACTACCACCGCAGATGCTGAGGGAAAAGCAATCAAGGTTAGTTCTTACGTTTCCAACTGACGCTTAACTATTACGGACCTGTTAGAAATTTCATCTGTGAGTGGAAATGTCCTGAAATTTTGTCTAATATGGGTGATGTCGCAGAAACCGCATGTTTTTTGATGTATTGTTGCATTAATCTTTGTCTCTTTCTGGTTGCGGCAGGCCCAGCACTTGTTTCATGACGAAACTTTACCATCATTTTTCCGAAGGCTTGCATGGTCTCCTGATTCATCCTTCTTGATAGTGCCCTCTGGTAATGTTCTTTAAGGTTACTCCTATAACTTCAGGTTCTACTTTTTCAACTTAGAACAGGGATGAAGTTCATATCTTGGTCTTTCAGGAGTACATTGGCAGCTACAGTTCCAGTAACCGTCCCATTTGGTATGGCAGGTCTGTACAAAATGGTCGAGGGCGCTCCCTCATTTAATATGTCGTACATTTACTCCAGGAAAGATCTATCAAGGTACAGATATCTAATTCACAAATTCCGCAACTAGATTAATAACCTGTTTAGCTGGTGCACTTCAGTGACAGACAACGAAAAATGTGATCTCCCAAGCGAGGCAATTGATATTGTTAGTAGCAAGGTCGTGATTATTGAAGTCCTGCTTTTGAAAATGGTTATTTTCTTGCGTACAATTATGCAGGCCGTGCATTCATCTGCCAGCTCCGAGTAAGCCGGTAGTAGCTGTTCGATTCTGTCCTGCTGTATTTTCTCTTGTGGAAAATGTGGCAGAAAAAGAAACTAATTCTGGTAAGTCGAATTCTTCTAGCTCGTTGCGTTTTGAACCCCCCTCGTCCCTTCTTTCTCTTCACCGTGATGTGAGCACATATTGGAGAAGCCTTCAAAATATAGTTCACGGTAGAAATGATTTACGAGATTCATTGTGGTCACCTTTCTGGGATGTCATTTCTGTAATTAACATATTCCTCATTGGTTTTGACTTCTAGGCTTCACACTGCCATATCGACTGGTATTTGCAGTGGCTACGCTGGATTCCCTCATTATTTATGACACACAGCGCTGTGGTCCGATCGTCATATTTGCTGGGATCCACTACGCTGCTATAACGGATATTGCATGGTACGCGTACTACTCAGTGCTTCTGACTTCTTGTAATGATGCTGGCCTAGTGAATAGCTAACCTGAAAATGAAAATTTTCATTGCTGTGCTATTTGGGAGTTCGACTGGGATTGAGCATACAATTGTTGTAATCCTTTTAGAGATCCATCATGTGCTGAACTCCGTGCATTTTTGGTCTGGGGGCAGGTCTGCAGATGCACAGTACGTTGCTGTGTCGTCACAGGACGGCTATTGCAGTTTGTTGGCTTTCAGTAAAGATGAGCTTGGGACAAGGCTTTCTACTAGTGGTAATCTTCTCTACTTGCTGAACTCATTTTCTCAATACCTCTTCTGCCTGAGTATAAACATGCAGTGTCAAGTCGATTACTTGAACCCGATTGTTTCAAGGAAATTGTTCCCTCTTGGTTGTATTATCGTATAGGGCATGGAGCTCTGTTGACTCGCTATTCCTTTAATGATGTTCCTGATCCCTTGATGTGTGTGTCTGCAGAGGTGCCTGCCGATATTGCAAAATATCTTCCAGAGAGTTTATTAGCGAAATCTGAACAATCATTGATAGATATCTCAACAACGGTGTCACTAATTTCTGAACCTACTAAGGACGTTGAACAGAGTTCTCCTGTCTGTCCTCGACCACTGAAGCATCGCCGAATCACACCTACTGCTCTCCCAGCCAGCCCTCCTCAAAGTTTACAGAAACAACTGATTGTAAGTTAGGAGGTCCGAAAACAGCTGAGACTTTTGTCGCTCTTATAAATAGCCTTTAGATGGACAATGTAGAACTATCGAATTGATACTGCAGAGATATGAAGTGGTCCACGCATAATATTGGGGTGTAAAAGGAATTAGAGGTGGTCGGGTGAGGGTTATCGTAAGATAAAAAGTGGGATGGACAGTGACTAATGTACCATTGGGCATTTCATTTTCAGTATGAGCCCTTTTTG
Organism: Straminergon stramineum; assembly: GCA_963920665.1. Classification (NCBI taxonomy): domain Eukaryota; kingdom Viridiplantae; phylum Streptophyta; class Bryopsida; order Hypnales; family Calliergonaceae; genus Straminergon; species Straminergon stramineum. Next base: position 18,810,304 of record OY987264.1, read on the forward strand.
TCATTTTTGAAGAAGTTTGAAAATGGCAATCACTAATATTTAGGTGAAGCAATGTATTTCTAAATTCATCAATCTTTGCATCTTTGAAACGATGGTCACTTTAAAGTTATACTGATGCACTCTTTCATCCAAATTCTGTGATTTGATTTCTATCATTTTTAGGAATGAAATGGATAATGTAGTGAATGAAGAATACTCTTTGAGTGCCAAAACTAAAGAATTATTTGGAAATGATAAAATGTGGTACCATTAAGTTAGGAAAAAAAATAAAGTATTGAAGAAAGTTGTGGGAACTTTGTTTAACAAACATTGGGTGTTGTATTTCAAGTTTTGTTCAAAGGAATGTACAATCTAAGAATTTTAAGATTGCAAAGGAAGAGAACTTAATAAAGACCATATGTCATTGGATTATGCTATCCATTAGTATGTATCATGGATAGAATTCATCTAAATTAGTGGTACATCAAAATATGTCCTATGTCATTGTCATTAAGGTTACAATTATTATTTTCTCAATTGACAAAGCTCCATGTACAAATTCAATAGAAACTCTAATAAATCTTACATGTGCAATATGAGAATGGAGGAGATTCTAGAAAAAGAGAGATTTTCAAAGGTATGGTGAGATCAAGCAATTTGGCACTAGTCTAAGTGCTATAAGTGACCTAAATTCTAATTTTCATTGTCTTGGAAGAGACCTCCAAGTTCATTAGCACCCAAAATCCATAGATCTTTAAAGGTTGTGTACAACCTTTGGAGAATTCAAGTGTGTATAAGAACAAATGTCCTAGTGACAAAAATATACTTTGTTGGTAAACAATTTGAATTATACCAAAAGTGGTTTTTTGATATTTGGAAGTCAACTATTTGGAAATTAAGTAAAAATTACAAATTTAATTTGCAAAGTTTCTTGATATTGTTGCAACTACTTGCTAAAATGCATTGCATTCTGAATTAAGTATTATCTTGAATTTGACATGATTTGTTGTTTCATCAAGATGTAAAAGAAAATTAGGCAATACTGTGATATTAAGTTTACAATTTGTTAGATTATGTCAAATGTACTTTTAACTTGAACCTCGATTAAGGGTCTTGTATCTTGTTGGCTCTAAAACAAAATGGCTTGCCTTTTCTCCTATTTTGACCTACATGTTCTCAAGCTCTAAAAGCAACCTTATTTCAGTTTTCACATCTACTTGGTAGCTAATTGGAGAAGGTTCATGGGAGTAACATCTGGAGCAGTACCTGAAACAAAAAGACTACCAACCAACAAATTACAACGATCAGATGGATGAAATCGGTCCCAGAAGACATATGAAGATCTATCTTTGCAATATGGTGATGTAGGAATACAAGGGACTTCAGCATTATATATCCCTCTCCCACAACATGATAGAAGACCATATTGAAAACCTGCACATCAATCACAATGGATTTTCAAACACACATGGAATGAATTTAATTGTGCCATTATAATGATTTTTTAAAATTTAACCCCTAAAGGACCAAACGGTGTTTTTTGGCAATATAGCAATTTTGGGCAGCTCACTACGGATGGAATTTTTATTTATTTTCTTCAAAATTTTCACACAACATTTGCCCGAGGAGTAGCTTTAAGACCCAACAATTTTCATAACTTTTGAATACATGGTTAAAAAGTTATTGTATGATATGCTGTTTTCATTGCTCGGCGGGCAGCTTGGGCAGCAAAAAAAACTTCTTTAAAAATCACTTTTTTTTAAAATAAAAATTTGAAATTTGTTTTCCTGATTTTTATATACATGGAAAGCTTTGAGTCATTCCATTTTGATTTATGAGATGAAAGTTATGAAGAGTTTTAGTTGTGGATAGTTTGTGGGTGGTAATGGAATCTCTACTCTAAAATAAACTTTGAAGACCTTTATTTAACTCAATTTTTAATATTTTTGGAAAAAAATAAAAACTCAAGGTGTAGATTGTTTATTACAACAATTTCACCATTGGGATTGTCATTTTTCAATTCCATAAATAAATGATTAACAATTTAGTATTTTGAATCATTTTCTACTTCTTTCAACTTACTATTTTTTTCCTATATGCTGTACAATTCCAAATGATCTAAAATTTTTCAAGCATGTATCCAACATGACTTGAAGAATGAATCCAAAGAGTTACAACCATTTTGGACATTTTTTCATAATGATCTGACCTTGTGGAGTGCATCTGCCCGGATTTTCGCAGGGCCAAAAAATGGCTTTTTATCACTTCAAATGCTAATATCTTACAATCCAAACGGTGGAAATTTCTGAAATTTTTTCCACGTCTTCCCAAACCAGATTTCTACAAGATCCTATGGTTACATTTGTCCAAAAATGTATTTTTTCTAAAATTTGGTACTTGTACTAGAGATGACAGTTTTGGAGTGTTTTTGGTGAAAACATAGTCAAATACATTTAGGGGTTAATTGAATAAAGAGAATTTTCATGTTTTTGTTAGCTTACCATTGATTACCTAAGAATGTTTGTCAATGTTTTATTTTTTTCAATGTTACTTTGAATACATACATATCAAATTTTTTGGTCATAAAACAAAGAGCATGTATAGACCATAAATGAATATTGGGTTACATACCATAGTCTTCTGGAGTTTGAACATAAGCATATACTTTGTCATATGCATTTCCATACACAAGATGCAGACCCAAAATACTTTGGGTGAGATTTTGCATGGCTACTTGTAACTTGGCATTATATATTTGTACCCATTTGTTTGGCTCTTCAAAACATGTACCATTAGTAATATTAAATTGCCACATTTCAAACGGTAGACAACCAACAGGCCCTGTGGAAGTTATGAAAATCTTCCGTGCTCCAAGAGCATACAAATCCTGCATGCATTTTAAAAATGAGACCTTGAAATAATAAAATCAAAATTTTATCATGTGATTAAGAAAACCAAAAAATTATAAGCTTGAATGGATTGTATACAATTTGCAAAATGTCTCAAATGATTAAACTTTTTTTTAATAAATCCTTTTAGTGAAACTAGTACATAACTATATTATAATGGTAAAAAACTAATCTTTCAAATATTAATACTAATAATCGAAAATTCAAATATAATCTAAAATAAATGAATTCTATTCAAATATCTTTGAGAACTTCATATTATTTTGTGAGTTGAAAAATGAAATTTAAATCAAAGGTAAATTTAGGAAAAATGTACCTTAATGTGTTGAATATATGTAGCAACAAGAAGATCTGCATATTCATCAGGTGTATACATAGAGCGTGAAGAAGAACCAGTCAACATGTAATTGTTGATATAGTCATTGGATCCCAAAACAATGATATAGAGTGCTTTGTTGAGCATTACTTCTGTTGAAGCATTTCCAATATCGTGTATGAATGTTTGCTTTACAAGTGCAAAATACTCAATTTGTTGTGACATGGGTATTCGCTCCAACTAGAAAACACATTCAAGCATGTTAAAAAAATAATCAATTAAAAGTCAATTAATTTCATCAGTCAAAATATTAAAAACTATATATCTTAAATAATTATAAAATATTCAAATTCATATAAATACACATTAAATTCTGTAAAACATTCATTTAATGAATTTTAGTTACTCAAAAAATCTTTAATGTTATCTATATATTGTGCATATGATTAGACTCCTGTACGTACATAATTGTATCCAGATTCATCTAGAATTCCACCAGCTCCAGATGCAAAATTGACTCCTTTCTGTATGTTGAGATTGAAAGTGAGGTAATCAAAATATGCTGGTGGTGGATCAATACCCAAAAAATAACCTGCCATAGGAAAAGCATAGTTATATTACTTGATACTTAAATTATAATTGAATTTACATTAGTACAGAAAAGAAAAACAAACTATTGGAAGTACAATTACATAAATACATTAATTTTTTGATGTAAATTCAAATGTTAATACAATAAATCTTATCAATGATAATATAATCTCTAAATCATTCTTTTAGCAGAAGAAAAATAAAATAAAAATAAAAAACAAACTTTAACATATTTTATTATTCATTCATCATTCTACATCAAAATAATTATATAGTTTGAAGAAATTCAAAATTCAGTTGTACTCACAAATACAGATTCAATCTCCATCCATTCATTACTCCGCCGACCTTCTTACGCTGAAATTTAGCATATTAGCATTTTAGATTTAGTGAGAAATTTCTAAAATAGATATTCAAATTTAATTGCCTTCAAAGTATTTTGGTGAGAATGATGAATAAAGTGTCATGTAGTTGTATCATTTCACTTGTCAATTTAAAACTTGCAATAGAGGCCTTTGTAACTTCACAAACTTTCAGATTAGACATTACGATATACAAATTTTACAAATTTATAATCCAGTTGAGTTGAGTTCAAACATGCTGGAGTGTCTCTCTCTATCTATTTTTCAGATTATGCAAATGAAACATATGGTCAAGGTGTACCAATGTAGTCAGAAAGTGTATTCCCGTTGCAAAATCGACCGGTAGGTATACCACTTCCAAAATCGCATCCATTTGGTGGAAAGTTGGCTCGAGCAAGCGATGCCAAATAGTTGTTGTTCCCGTTGTCAACAAGGGAGTCACCGAAAGTGAACAGTGCTGGATAGACTGATGCTTCTCCCAGCATATCTGTTGTGGCGAACAATTTCTACCTCTGATAAGTGAAAGCTCAACAGAAGTTATAGTATCGTAACTGCATTTATACTCAGTACAGGCTCTATAGCACCACCAATAAAACTTCCAGAATCACTGAAGGTAGGAGTTTCTTTCAATTCATACTTTGATCTTCGCAGTTCATATTCAATTTTCATTTGTTTCAAGAATGAAGACCTACCTTTGCAGCTTGTCGTAAGAAGAATGAAGAGGCACTTCTTCATGAAGCTGATGAAGAAATCTTGTTGAAGAGTCGACCTGTAGCAATTTTCAGGTTAGAGATACGACACCCGAAAACCACTACATTCTATCAAATCCAGAGATGAGAGTGATTGACTTCCAAATTAACCTGCTAGGCACTGTTGAGCATGTTAAAAAGAAATTGTCGAGCTGGAAATCTTTCTCAAAATTAGAAATGCAAAGTTAAATATTCAATAGAATGACCAAGGTGTCCAAAAAAAACAGACAAAGAATTCCGTACAGGCACGCACCTCAAGGATTTAGTCAGGAAGATCCAATTTCCCACAGTAATTCTCCAGGCATGAGATGTGATTTCAGGACGCAGAAAAACACCGTAATATCTTAATGCAAGACTTTACATATAACCTCTAGCTAATCCTTAGCATTGCCATGAAGCTTTGCGGTAACTTCAAAGAATGCAGAAATGCAGAGCGCAGTGCAGCAATTTACCTCTTCATTAGAGAGCGACCTGCGCGCGCCATGGCTCAACCACCGTCCTTCGTTCCCCCAAAGATTTTTAAACTTAAGTAAAATTGAGGCAATAAATATCGATCTCCTCCTGTTCGGCACTATTCAATTTATGTAACTTCACGATCAAAGATTTTATATAAGCCAGTCAATATCTCCCGGCACTTAACAACCATCGGCAGAAGATCAAACATTCGTCGACGGAGCTGATTTCTTGCACTGACATCGCGGTGATAAAAATCCCGCTGCAAAAGCTAAACCATTAAGACCTCCACGACAAATGAAAACTGAGATATCAAACTCTCGTTTAAAAATTTCACAGAAGAGGGAAAAAGAAATGAAACGTCAGTGCATGCGGCTTCGAAGAGCTTCCATTGCGCGTCCATCACCGGAATCGAGCGAAACAGCGGCAAAGAACTCGCGGAATTGCACCTCAAGAAAGCCGGTAAGCAGTTAAGAGCGCCATTTGATGATGTTTATGCCTGAGCTGATAACGGTAACGGGTATGCACTTGTGTATCAGTGTGAAATTCGGTTTTCCGATATCCTCTACCCGGGTGTAGTATTGTATTTTCGAGGATGCTAACTACACTGAATAGGGGGTATTAAGGGGACCCATACTAATTAATTGACATTTCACACTATATAAATATCTACCTTTCTTGTACATCAGTAGTTATTGAAGTGTCCCATGGATGTACATCATGTTTCAAACATCTAGAGTTTTTCACAATCAATCCCTTTAATTTTTTGGTTCCCTTAATACCCCTATTCAGTGTAGTAACTTGTTCCTGCTGATAGAGAGAGAAAAAATTTCGGTTAGAACAATGAGGCCTATTAGAGAGGTAGCTAACAAAAACTTATCAGATTTTGGATTGAATATCAGGTGCATTCTTTGTTTCTGTAGTTTTCTTGAAAGTCATTCATTGGATACTTTTTGTCTTCTATAATGTTTTAGGATTACTCAAAGGATTCTTTTGGACAACCTCCAAAATGCTCCAAAGTCCATGTTCAAGATGATAAACAAAGTGCCTTAAACCATAAAGGACATTGCGGCCATTTTTTGGTTGATGAATGCCACACAATCCTTTTGTATAGGATAGAAGTGCAACTATTCATCCTCAAAATTTTTTGTGGAAAAGGGATGTCTTCTATAGTAATTTGACTTCCTATGAGTGCTTTTGAAAATTTTTTAAACCAACCATTCACAAAATACCAAAAAAGATGATTTCCATGGGTCACTAGATTGTCTTGTAAGGATTAAGGTAGTGTTTTGTCCAAATTACTTCTCATTCAACCAAAGTAATGTTCGAAAGTTTACAAAAGCAATCTTCTTTTTAGACCAACCAAGTAATATTATATTTGTTTAAAGATATATGCAAAAATATGCAAAATTTCAAAAAAGACCTCAAGCACTACAAAATTAATTCATGTTGTACTCCACTAAGGGGTAAGAATGTTAGTTGCTTTAGAATTTGGAGTTTTGTTGCTATATTTTGTAAGGAATTTAGGGAAACAACTAACTTAGCATGTCAATTGCTTTCGAATTTAGAGTAATATTGCTATGTTTTGTAAGGAATTCATAGAAATAGTTAACTTGGCATGTCAACACTAGACCATCAAGGCATTCAAGAGACATGAAGTAGTTGCTTATGCAAAAGACCAATTTTTTATTAAAGAGGGTGATTGCCTTGTTGGTTTTGTTGCCACTTTTTCACGGCATGTTGTATGCCAACTAATTTGTTTCTTACATTACGTAATAGAATAAAGAGGATCTTACGTAACAGAATGAAGAGGATGTAGTAGAACATCCTTCTAAGTTGATTGAGTTCAAGTTATGATTACCTTTGTGGATGAGGTATGCACAACCATAATTGCCTATAATTGCAATTAATTAAGCAAAAACTACCTAAAATTTGGATGAAGGAATAATCCTATTTTCTTAGCAAATAGAAGAGAAGGCATGCTGAATTGAAAGTAGAAAATTTTGGCCAACAAATGCAGAGATGTGCACTTTCAAAATTTCATTAGATCAGAGTACCAGTAATTGACAACAAGGTCGCCCATTCACAATTCAAGCATGGACTGTACTGTACAAGAATATGATCAATAAAGAAGTGAGTGGCTTCATTTGGACATGACAATCTCTTGTAGGTAACTTGTCTGCAGAGTCACAATATGCGAAATAACATGCTGAGCCACGAGAATGGCACTGTACTTTCACCTTAGTTACCACTCAATGGTTACATTGTGATCAATCATGCTCAATGAAGGGTGTAACAAGTAAGCTTACACCGTGGCACTAAAGAATCAAATGACAAGATTAGGAGATATCACCATGGTCTCCATACCCAAAGCTTGGTTGCATCGGTAGTAGTTCTGTACAGAAATGGGCTCCTTTGAACTTGACTGTGAGCTTGTAATCAACTCTCGTTCTGCTAGTCCTCAAAGGTTTATCTGGTGAGCGAGCGAAATTCTGAATATAAGCCCCATTGATGATTTTACACCATTTCGTCTTTGAAGCTAATTAATCCATCAAATGAATATCCTCTGTGACGCGACCGGCACTCGGTTCATGCGGCACTCTGCATTCTGCAGAAGTCCCTTGAGTTCACACTTGCGCAATCCAATCAATCGCAAAGTATTTATGCATATAGTGATTCTCTCCCAAATTGGGTGTCATCTCTTCACTCCCTAAAGAATTTAAGTTTGCACTTTGCGGCTCAGCAGGGGTTACGACAACTGTTGCAGACCCACAAGCTCGTAGTCTTTGAGCGGCATGTACACAAGGGGCACAGACACAGCTGGTCGAAGCTGCTGCTGCAGGCCATGCGAAGACGCCACCAATGCGGCCCCGGAACCCAGCACTCTGTAATTCATTCTCTCTGCTGCCTGGTAACACTGGCAGAACAATGGACGCACTACAGTCCACATTGGAAAGCACCACTGACTTCAAACTTTAATCAGCTGTCAAGAATTGGTGATTGAAGGGGATTGAAGTTTGTGTAGAAGTAAAGCTGCACGTTGATCGAGCTGCTCGCCAATATTCGATTCCGCCAGTTGAAAAGCGTATAAATTGAAACAATTGGACTTGTCAAAAACTTGGACAAGCCCCCTCAGACGTGGCTACCGCAATTGATCACAAAGCAACCAGAAAAAAGCGTAACAAAAAGAAGCACGCCAGAAATCAATCCTCACAAAAAGCCACTCGATCTTAGTCCTGCAAGCTTGAATCCTTCCTCTCTGTTGGTTTCCTTTAGCGATTGCTTCGCAGAGCCTGGTAGTTGATATAGAGAGGAAAGACCAAAGCAGCAGTAGCCAGAAAGCGTGACTCTGAATGATGAGGCTTATCTCCCGGGTGACTAGACAAGTATCGTAGTGACAGAACTCCTGAGTCAGCCATGGCCCAGGGCGTGGAGCTTTCAGCTTGTCTGGCAGCTTGCCTGGCCCATGGGCATGACATCTTCACTGACAACAAGTTCGTGTCAAACTGCAATTGTGCACTAGTGGGTGACATGCAAAGAGGATTAGATGCAATAACGATGTTTCACATTGCTTCAGCGTTCTTCCAACGATTTTACTTTTCACTCGTCTCCAAAATCTCATCAGCTTGTTTGAATTCATGGCAATTGCGCCTTTCCAGTAGATATTCAATTCAAGGTATCGTTTAAAAATAACTATAATTTGCAAATAATGAAGAAAACCTGTAAGTTCAGAGGCTTGATTCTCACTTGACGCTGCCTGTGAAATCATGGCCTGAAGCCATGGCTGAGTAGGCCCACAACACTTCCGGCAATGAGGGGTAGCCCAATGTTCCTATCCTTCACCCTGTTTCCCGCTCTCTCTTACCATAAACCACACGGACTAATGTCTCAACTGTAATGTACATTTCGAGGGAGAGGTAAGGCACTCTCAACAGCTCATCTTGCAAGATGTTTACAACTTGCAGCAAGATTCCCTGATCAATGGAACTTTTAGGATTTGTCTCCTCAAAGTTTATGAACAGCTGGTGACTACCTGTCTGTTTGGCTTGCGTTGTGCACAAGCTGGAGTCCTCCGTCATTGTCGATGGCCAAGCAGTGCTTGATGTAAGGCACGACCTCCCCAATGCTTTTCCCCATTTTCTCTTGAGAGTCGTAAGGGCAACGGTATGCTTGATCCGGAATTTGGTAGCAGTTATCCACCGTCTTCGCATACTGGCACGGCGTTCTGACGTCGTCGCGGGATTCGATGAACCACGGGGTGAGAGCGCCGTAAGCTTGGGCGAGACCTCCGAACGTAGATTGGGGGCTGAGCAAGAGTGTGTGCGAGAGACTGAGCCACAGAACCTCCACCAACACTTGATCGTAGACGTCGGGACCGAACCGTTGCTCCTTCTCGCTCGACAGTTGTTGGAAATGTAGATTCGGGAAGGATGATGTGCTTCGGTTGTTGACGCCACGGAGATGCTCTTGCAAGTCGGAGGTTAGGGACGCGACGAAAATGGTCGTCTGGTGGTGAATGGTTGTCTGTTCGGTTGGGATGGCGAGGTCCAGAAGGTTGTTCTCCACGATGCAGCCTTCGACGTTCGCGTTCAGGACCTTGTGCTTCGCTTCACTGTTGTTGAAGTACCGTGCTTGAATTCCCACCTGCATAACAGTTTTTCTTTGTTCGACTCTCAGTGAACCCATCTACCAATTCATCATTTAAAAAAAAAACAGAATATGATTTGGATTCAATCAATATGGTGTGCACCAGCATGCTTCTTCTGCTTGGTTAATAACGGGAAGATTACTATCAGGGAGCTATTGAAGTTATTGACAAATGGTAGGGGCTTCTTCCTCCAAATTTCTTGAATTCAAGATGAGAGAAGATGTGCGTCAAAGAAAAAAGATGTTAGAAGATCGAAACACCATTCTTGAATTATAACCTGCTTCTTCCTTGAATGAAAAGATCGGATCCAATGTGACGAACGCCTATCCTTCAAGAATGTTCGTCACACCAAACATGAATCATCTGATTTATTTTCAAGTTCGCATTCAATGACCAGATTTTGTGTACAGGGACAAGAGGTTTGGAAATCCGCATGCCTGTGTGTGCGCACCGTCTGTGTATAACTGTTCCGCGCTCCTCACTCTAGCCCAGGTTTGATCACCTGGAAGGAAGATGGTCCGCAGGATTTGCGTGAGCGCCAGGGTCGGATCGGGAAACAAGGCTTCCAAGGTTGCGCGAAGAGACGAAATTGCAAACAGTTTGGGTAGAAAGTAGAGACATCCATGTACCGTTAGCCATGGCACTTGCCCGAAATACAACTGCTCCACATCGCAGAAGAATCTGTTGCACAAATCCAAATGTGGTTCTACTGATGAACACAACATTATTAAGGAATCCAAAATATTCCCCGTATTAAATTTTAAGATAGATTCTTTAGTGAAAGCAACAGAAATGACATTGTAGTTGTCTGATTCTTTACCTAGGGCACAAGAAACCAACGATCTCTTACAAGCACGAGAAACCAAGAAGTCATTCCAAGCTCAACTACAATGATCACCAATGACACCCAATTTCATCCTTTCATCAACCATGTCATGAAATTTTCACTCCCCCTAGGGCGCATAATCTCCCATCGGTGAGAACACTATCTTTCCTCTAACGGCAACCAAGCATTTCTTAGGACTATCTCACTTTTATTTGTCTCCTGTATTTGTAAATGTCATAGGTTATTTTGCAAAATGCTTGCAGCAACCAATTGCAGCTTCAGTTGCAACGACAAAGGTACAATGACTTCTGCATTTCCTTGATACTAGAGAATTCTAAAGAGACTAGAGATTACAGTGATCGGCAATTATAATCCTTGCTATTCTCTAATTCAAATGTGTAGGAAGACATTATCCTAACCTTGGTGACGACGTTTGACTCCCGTTTTTTTAAATGTCACAGATTCTTTGGAAATTAAAGTGCACTAACCAACTGCAGCCACAGATAGATGAAAACATAGTGATTATTTCGCTTTGTTTTCTGGTGAGGTAGGCAAGGTAGACAGGCTTATTACAACGACCAATGACAACTCCCACTTTCCCCAATTCCTCAAGTGTAGGAAGACATATTCCAAACCTTGTGAAGCCACAATGGAGGATTGATACCACCACCACCCCGCCCCATACAACATGTAATCGACGCTCAATACAACATATATTAGGGTTCCAAAACAAAACGAACCTGCTGATGGGCTGCCAGTGATCATCAATGCGGGAAGCATAAATCGGGCGGGTGCTTTCGTGTTCCCGTTTTGCCCTGTCAACATTCTCCATGAACTCATTACTCTGATTCCACAGAGAGTCATCTCGCATAATATCGGTATCAAGCCTCCAAGATGATCCAGCAAACGGTTCGCACAGAAGATCAGGCACGCCAGTCGACACCGGCAGAAGAATCACTCGCTGCGTCAGAATGGAGTAGAGAACTGCGGGCGCCATGATGAAAATCTTGTTGCCCAATCCATTTGCAGCGTCAGCAACCATGAACTTGCATCCCGTGCTCATGTTCCGCGCGGTGAAATACGAGGTCAAATTCCCCGCGGCTCGGGTGCACAGGCTGTGCAGCTTCGCGTATTCATGGAGCACGATTTTCCAATCGGACTGTGGTATGGGCTTCCTGTTCGGGCTGTAGCTAAGGCGGCTGTAGAGAGGTGTCAGTTCTCTTCTGCTCAAGCACGGATTGTCGCGTCTCCATTCCTCCAGGTCGAAGCTTGTGTGGGAGTTCAGTCCCGTGTTCTGCTGCACTTTGTGAATGGCCTTTCGCAAAGATTCGACGAGGCGTCGGATTGGAGGTTGCAAGGGTAGCGCATCTGGTGAAGTTGTTGCGTCTGGGATTTCCATCGCCGACGGTATTGTTGAGTAGACCATAGGCCCGTGCAAGTCCTGCCTGTATATTGCTATCAAGACCATGGGAAACACAAATGCTAATGCAATGCTGGAGAATTTTGAGATTGTCATTGAAAAACCCTTGCTCCGTATGCATCTTCTTGGTGAGCCCGTCATCTTCAGAGAAGTTTTCAAGATGACCGTCAATATGTGATCTTGATCAATGCCAGCCTTTAAACAGAGCTCAAATCAGCCTTGAAGATCAGATAAGAGGAGAGGCAATGCAGCGGATCACCTGGATATATATCAAATTGAAAAGGTGTTGCGATCGCGCGATGTGGATCCTAGCCTTTCACACAAGACGTTCCCTCTGCAAGGTAGGAATCCGCGATCATGTCGCGAGCCAGATTAAAGGCTGCGATCATCACATGTCTCGTAAAGGATTAAAGAGAATATATCTCTGCGCCGCCTACAGTCTTTCCGAAGAAAGTGAGGTCATCGAGATAGCCAAACGGCTAATTAGGTTACTTGGCTGCGAGAAGGAACTTCTCTGCGAGGTCGCACCTCCAATGCGTGAAGGTGCGACCACGTAGCATGAACTTCATGCAACGTAGGTGCGACCACGTAGCATTAAAAGGTACGAGCACGTAGCATGAACTTCTCTGCGTGGTCGCACCTCCAATGCGTTCGCTCCTCGCATCACTGTTGTCATGCTCTGCTTTCAACACACCGAATATCCATAATTCTTTTCGCTCGAACTTACTGTGCTAGAGGGGTCCCTGCGAATTCAAAAATTGTCGCAGTGATCACTAATAGTAATGCGAGATCAATCCAATCAACAAGCTGGTACCCGCACTTTCGTTTGTGAGCAGAAGCTCCATGCCATGACTTCAGGCTACAGATGCTGATCACCGTGGCCGCTCAATCGCAAGAAGCAACGTCAGCGTAGAAATTGATGTGACTCTTGCCGTTATCTGCATTCTGTCATGTCCAGTCTCAGCACCGCCACGACCAGATCCCCAATCGCAATGCTCGTCAATGTCCGAAGAAAAGGCGACGTTGTGCACTTTCAGAGCAGGATTTATTTAGCATAATTTATATAGCCATGTGTGCATGAACAACTTCTTTCAATAAAGCGTTCGAAATATCCTCTACAGAGATGCATCGAATGCCGTTTTGAACCTCACTTCCGGCTTCAAGAGCGCTCATGAGAACAGGAAAGGAAAACCCTCGACTGAGATTTTACACAGAAGTATCTGATATTGGTCACGGAAGAAAATTCGATGCCGCTGCAGCCGTTACAGTCTAGTCCAAACTAGATTGATCAACATCCATGTCCGCCAATAATCAACACTTGCTCAAGTCCGCGGCGTAAATTGGGGAAGACAACATCGTAAAACAGCTACGGAGTAGTTGCCATCAAAGCTTCATGAGTGCCTGCTCTGTACTAAGCTCGAGAGTTCATTGATCGTTGCTTACATAATCTCGTGGTATGTATGTGACAACCCTTGATACAGCTGTCTATAAGATTTCATGATGTACTGGAACATTTGGCTGCAGTGTTCATCATCTCCATGATGAAAAACGCTCCAGCCTCTGTTTTTCGCTTCTTGCTGAGCCAGCCTCTGACCTAGCTTCAGCAAGTTCGTCTTCCAACTGAAGCCGTTACTAACAATGTGCACAATAGTACAATTTCCCTTACGACTCTCAACTCACGATTTTCACCGCAATCATGGTTCTCGTTCGTGCTTCGTAGTAGGAAAACGCGGCAACGGTTTACGAAGTGAATGACTCGGGAGTCAAATAGGTCGTGTCTTCCGTCTTCCAGCACGACGCCGGGTGCCTTAAAACCTCGATCGGTGCAACGATCTCCATAATGGCGCTTGTGTTTCTGCATCGTGCTCTGGGTATTATGTGGTTGACAGGCTTGATAAGCATGCCGTAGCAAAGATAGCCAGACAGTACTTTCAAATAATTCAACGGGCGTCGGAAGGATAGGCCTTGAAAGAGTCTTCAATTCATTCACACTGCTGTTAGAGAAAGATCACGAACTCTTACTCTTGCAGGAATGACTTCCTTCCTTCGTTGTTTTGGAGCAATCTCCAGAAGTCAGACAAACAATGTATCCCTTCACTTCACTTCACGTCTGCCTTCTCGGCTTTTGCAGTAAGCGTAAGCTTTGTGCATTTCGAGAAGCTAGTGCTCCATTTTCTTCGGTGAAGATCGAGTACATGAGTGCAATTTTGAGAGCGACTTCGATTCAAGCGAGAATATAAACATCTTGTGAAGTGTGAATAGAAATCTTGAGCAGTGAGACTCGGTTCCTGCTTCATTGAACAGGTTTCGCAAAGAAATATTCTTCAAGTGAGTTTGTGTTAGATTTAGGGATTCTCCTAATCGCTGAAGTTTTTTACGCATGTTGCTCAATCTTGAAGCTTTTCTTGGCATCTACGGTTAACCTATAAACGACGCTGAGGACTTTTATGTCCTGTGGATGCCAAAGAATCTTCATGTGTAGGATAGAAGTGCAATTGTTCATCTTTGGAATTTTGTGCAAAAAGGAGAGATCTTGCACAATATTTTGACCTCCAATGAGTATTTTATTTTTATCAATGAGACTATGGCAACGACTCCGCATTGACTCCACATTGAAAGTCCAAATCCTATCTACAACCATATTCACATTGCACGGAGGTCACCTCATGGTCCAAGGGGGGTTTGACTAGTCAAGGGGTCCGATTGGGGGGTTTGACTAGTCAGGGGGTCTCATTCATACTTCATGTAATTTAAAGGAGGGTATTGGAGGGTATCAAAGGATGAAGGGTATTATGTTCTGCTCTTCCTCTCAAAGCGGATTAGGGTATGGTGAAAATCGTAGGTGCTGCGGCTACAACGCCATTGCATTGCATCGTCAGCACGCAGATGCCATCGTGAGAAGGTTTTCTTTGCGAGAGAAGGGTTTATTTGAGTAGATTGTTTTCCTACATGGGGTCCAATGAGTCAAGAGAGCAACAACCTCTAGAAGTTGAGAGTTGTAGAATTCTTGCACCTTATCCTTGTTTTTTCTAGCCCTTAATTCAACTTCACAATTTTTTATTCAAGCATTGCGAGCATCCAATTGTTGTCACTTCATACAATGTTTGCAAGTGTAAAAACCCCACTTTGTTCAAGCCCAAAATTATGTGGATTGTCTGCTTCAACTAACTTGACTTTTTGATCTGTGGAGGTCCATTTCTCTTCTCCAACTTGAATGGAAAATCATGTTCTACTTTGCACTCTTGACTAGCTTAATTGTGCTTTGAATTGGTGATCAATGGTTATAAGTAGAGCCTAAAATCCTCGTCTCATAGTAGGATACTAAGAATGGTACCTTGTGAATTGATGGAAAGACAATCTGTCCTTGTAGCTTTGGTTTTCTGGAGAAGGTGGTGGATTACATAGTCAATGCAAGTGCAGAAGAGCTTCATTAGCGCTCTTTGGAACTTCAATTTTAAGGTACAAAATTGTTGGTCCTATTGGTTGATTTAGGGCAATAAATCATGTCCTTCATTCAAGGTTTTGTAGCCATGTGAAATGAATTAAATTGATCATGTCATGAAGACTCAAGGCAACCAATGCACTTACAACCTAGATTAATTGGTACACATGGTTTCTTAGACCTCACTCAACAATTATGTATACATCACCTTATGAGATGGTTTGTACTGTTATATGATCTACGTTGTTAGCACAGTCCAACGTCAAAGTTGTACACTACCCAAACAAGGACCAATCCAACCTTGTGCTGTCAGGTATGAATATAAATGTTCTCAAATGTCCAATGCCCAAACTTTAGTATCAATTCCTACTGAGCAAATTCTAATTTTGGTTTTGTTTGTGAGCATAATTAACCCAAGAAGCCTAAAGTGGGTCTCATGTTCTTTTTTTCTTTTTTCTAGCAATTTTGAGTAGGTAGAATGTGGATTTCCTTTTGTTCAAATTTATTTGTTTTTTACTGATACAAGCAAAGTTCCAAATTTTGATGCTATGATTATTTAATTTACAATATGAATTTTTCATATTGAAACCATGAATTCTTGATCCTTTAGGGTTTAATCTCTAATGTTGGAAAGCTATCAATTGTTATTCTTTACACAAACCCTCTATTTGATTCTAAGGTCTTATACTTGGTTTCAGAAGGTACTATAAAGGTTTATTTCTTGTTTCTATTTAATAGCAATATGGTGTTCTCACTTCTTGCTTGTAGTTCATGTCATGGTATTGTCTTCCATGCCTATGAGTGTTGCATATACTCTTCTCAAAACATATTTGTTGTGATGGCACAGCTCCACTCTTTGGCAACAACTCATTGTCATTGATCAAGGATGATTGTATCGAAGCTCAACCTCCTCAAGACCATAAGCTTAGAGTAAGAGTCCCTTTTCTTTATCAATTCTCTTGATTTGGAATAAGCATACTAAAGCACATTAGAACTATATGATGTGTTGATTTCTGCACTCCATAGTTTCAACTTGGAATCAAGGTTGCTTACCGGTATTGACTTACAAGATTGGATTGTAGTGCAGATACAATTGAGGGTAGCATTATCTAGAAAAGATACACAGAGGGTCTTTGACACTGTGGTGCGAATTAAAGCAAAATCTCTCTGTGTAACCATTTGAAGTAGAAAAAACTATTTGCATAGGATTATGATGCTCAAAAGATCATGCCTACAAACATGGAGTTAGTGGATATAGCCAATTGTCAAAGGTGTAAATCAAGAGGAAGTAAACAATCCACACAATTGAAAATTGTTCTCATGATTGTTTGATTGTATTTTGCTAAGCTTGATATCACCTCATACTCGATGACGATAGCTTGGTCATTGTGAATTTTCTTTTGGATACAATTCAATTTGGGAAGCATTTTGTTGCTTAGTAATTCTTGTATATGTTTTTTAGGTCTTCATTGAGTTATGGTTCAAGATACTTTTTTCATCTTATTTTCTCAAACTAACTCTTTCATGTTGGACATTCGTAGGTATATTTGTACAATTCATGGAAAAATTTGTATTTTGGAGATCCATAAATTGGATATCTATCAAAGCCGATTTTCCAACCTCCATTATAGCTCAAATGTTACACAAAAAGATGATCAAATGAACAGTTTATAGCTCCTCAAAGTCTTACCCCCTTAACATCCAAATGTACCACCGATTTCAAAGATGTGTTATAAAATGTTTGATGAATCACAAAAATGTAGATATACAAAGAAAAGTTGTCAATATCAATTTGTAGATCACATTTATATGGTTGGATTTATCAAAAAATTATTCATAGTTTTTAATTAATTTTGCAAGGTTATCTTTTGAAATTCAATTAAAAGTCCCCAATTAACAATTTTTTATCAAAAATATTTATAACAAATTTGGAATAATGTGCACTATGAGATGGTATAATTTTCATTATTTGATTTTACTTATTTTGGAAAATCACTGTTAAGGTCTCACTTTTTAACCCCTAAACGCCCTCACCCTTCTCCAGTTTTTTAGAATTTGAAAGATGTCTTATAAAATGTAATTAAGAGGGATATTTTGAACTTGATGTATGAATAAAAGTTGTACAGTATGAAATTCAGATTCTATCCATACAGTTAGATCTATAATTGTTGTCACCAATATTTTTGTAGAAAATTTGAAACCTGAAATTCAAATTATTTTGTAATTTGATTATGAATAAGATATTGACAATTTATACATGAAATTTGTTGTGATTGTTTGAAATGTAATACTCTGAGTGTTGTGATTTTTTGAGATTTTTTTTTTGCTTAATATTATGAGTTGACTTTTTTAAGAGCACTTTTTCACTAAAATCTTTGAAATTTTGGATGAATCATTACATGAAATGAGGCATAAAAATTTCACAAGTCATCCCTTTTCTAATCGAATTAAAGAGGTATGAAACTAACTTTCCATAAAATATATATTAAAAAATCCACATTGCAAAAAGTCAATGACGGATGAGAAAACTATGTTTGATTTTGTACATTGTTTACTTTTTGGATGGTTGGACATTTAGGGGTTAAACTAAGAATGAAACTTGACATAAACCAATTTTTTCATTTAAAAAAAAATCTGAATATCTTATTTTGAAAATCCATACTATACAAATGGTAGTCAACTAACACAAGAACAAAGGAAAATTTGAATGGATGAAAAATTATATGAGATGTAATCAACAGAAGGCTTACAATCTGTTCATCATCCATTATATGGACATTGGCACGTCAAAGGGTAAAATGTGCAAGAATAGGTTCAACTACCCTATATATTATATATATCATGTATAATTTAGAGGACTAATTGTAACATATGAAACATGGTATAACATTATTTATTATAAATAAAACAAAATTAAAATTAATTTTTCTTCAAATTTTTATTCTATTACAAGTATATAAAACTGTATGAGTTTGTTAGTGTTATGAATGGGACAGAGCCACAGGGTTGCACCATTCTTGTTTTTTTAAAGTAGATGATGTCACACAATTCCAAAAGGGATGATTTCTACAGTCACCAGTCTGTCCTTCAAGGGTTAAGATTGTAAGGAATAAAAATTTTAAGCTAAGAAATTCAAGGTATCATTGATAATGTGGTCACATAAGGTGCATCAAATATTGTTTTTTCACTGTAAATGCTAAAATCTTGCAATGGACATGGTCAAAGTTTCTAAAACATTCCTACACACATTCTTATACTAGTTCAATGTAAGATCCTAAAGATGAATATACAAAAAATCACAATTTTTGAAGCTTTTTGCTCTTTGCAATTGAAATGGCAATTTTGATGAGTGGTTTTTGATTTTTAAAAAGTTTTGAGATATAAGGGGTTAGGGATTGTAGTAAGTAATAGAATGATTAAAAGAAAAATACTAAGCAAATAAATACAATATAATTAGTGAACTTTTGAACCAATTAGGATATCAAATAAATATAGAAAGTAGAAAATGAATGTTAACAATCAATTATATTGAAGTTAATCACTTTTTTTTGTAACTATATTTCTACCTATATCAATATAAATTAAGATACCAATTGGAGTAATGATGTAAACTAAGATTAATTCAATAACATGTATAATACAAAAAGTCGAAAACATGATGTAAGTCTAAATGGTTATATAATAATTGCAAATTGTTATTGAATGGTCTAGTGTATTTGAACTTGAATTATGTATGTGTTTGATTTATGCATGCATTATGAGCATGTATTCCTTTCTAAGTGATAATATAGTTAGAATCATAATTTTTTTTGTAGAAACATAGCCTTATTTTCTCAATTGAGAAAATTTCTATAGAAATTGGAAATGATATCACTCTTTGAAGATAAAAGAAATGAGTATTTAACCATATTTTGGATATAACATCCATATTTGTGAATGTGAACAAAAATGACATAATTATGAAGATAATATTTTGCAATGCCTAAAAGGAAGTAATAGAAATAAATGAATAAAAAATCCAAACTTCCATGCAACTATTGGACCTTCAACTCTTCAACCTCTACACATGCTTCCAATCAAATCACTCTAATTTTGATGTCCGTAATGGGCATAGACATTTTCTCTCCAACCCTAATCTTAGGTCTACTTCCGAATCCCAAGAAGTGCATTAGAAAGCTAAGGAGTGATGAAAAGTCGTCACAGGTAAACTTGCACACTTTTCCCTATATTAGCTTCACAAGGAACTTAGTTAAAGCCACTTGTGATTGCCCATGTTGCTAGAGACCTTAGACCCAATTTAAGCACTAAGTTTGGTTTGTTTGGACAAAGGCCATGTTGGTTTGGTGATATCCTTCCACTCCACATCCTCCATGTAAATCCAAGACAATGCATATTCTATAGGGATCAATTTCAACTACACGAAATTTCTATTATTGGATGATCAAGAATTCATGATGTAATTGAATTGAAGAGGAGTGCTATCAACTTTCATTTGTCTTAGATTTGGAAGACCTCAACAATCCACACTCTCCAAGGGGCAAGCTTAATCCAAAAGACATGATTAGGAGGAAGATGAGAAGTTTCATGCACTTGAGTGAAATGTTTAGTTACTGAAAGTCTTGATCATTAGGGTGTCTCTTCATAGAAAAACTATAGAAAGACAATCAATAATACATGCTCTTACATGGAAAATGACATTGCAGCATTTTATTTGTATTCAAGAATCATTATCTTTGGTGATCCTAGACAACTTCAAAAAGAGGTTAAGATTGTGTATAGGAGTGTGAGATTGAATCTTTCTTTTACTTATAGAGCATTTGTTCTTTAATGGTCAAGGATCAATCTCGAATAGGACAACATTTGTTTTGAAGGGAAAAGAATGCATTTAGGAATTGAAAGGAATGCAAAATGCCTTAACAAAGAGACTTCAAAGGTCTTGGAGCATTACCTAAGACCAATGCATTGGATCCAAGCAAACTAAAAATTAGCTCTTGAAACATTTTTCCATGTAGAATTAACAAGGTGACCACCACTTCTACAACAAATATGAATTTGCATGGCCCAAAGAAAGGATCGCGTGAGTTCTTACTATCAAATACAATCATCTTAACTTCATTCTCCATATCACTCTTTTCAAAAGGTTTAATTTTGAAAGAAAATGGGAAAGAATTATGCGTCAATTGATAATCTTGGTTTAATTTAAGAAGTGGGAACAATATAGCATTGGAAAAGGCATGACAAGTAAAAAAGACTATTGTGTCTTAGATTCTTTAAAGTTTTGGAGTTCATAATTGTGTTGCAAATAAAAATATTTGGTTTGAATTACAAATGATAACTAAATTTTCTATTTCTTTTTAGTGATACCATTCATCTAGAGGCAATTCCAAGCAAACTCGAGAGCAATTTTGGTGGTCATTGTTGAAGTTCTATAACCCTTAAATACTAGCCTTCATTGATTTGAGGGAACTTAATTAGCTAGAGTTCTCAATGTACAATAAATATCATAACCTTGACTTCCATGAGGTTGATGCTTATACTTGAAAATAATCATATTTAAAATATAGTAGCTCTATTTATTTCCACCCAAATTCAGACTAAGTTATTAAATGAGTCCTATTGGTAGTTTGGTTTCTAATACCAACAACAAATACATTGATTGTAAACACTTCAAGGAGTGCAAGATTAATCACAAGCATTTGATTTCAGTTGTAAAAGACTATTAAGCATGGAAAATATGAAAGATTTGGGCCCCCTAATAGAGCCAACTCTTGGTAACATGGTACATTCTAAAATCTCATTGTACCACATCCATCCAACTATATACTCTATGTAAAAATCCATTGCTATGTTGCTGTTTTCATTTAATTATACAATATAATTTACATAAATGACACACAAAATTTGATTAAAATTGCTCAAAAATATTGCCATATCTCATTTTCTATTGCACTTAATTATTGAAAGATCACATATTTGCTTACTTTCATCAATTGTTATAAAAATCCTTTCTACATTGTCTTTCTATTTGAGACTTAGGTTGCAAGTTTAGGTTGCAAGTTTTGTACAAAACTATCAAACCCCTAATCAAAGATCAATCCCAATAATTGTAGAGGGATGTTTACTTGAAAGCATCATCACTTAACAAAGAGAGATATCAAATAGCATGTTTGCATCAAGAGATTATTGACGAGTATGAAGAGAAAAGAAAGGAACTATTGGAGTACCTCAACAACATGGAAGCCCAATTTGAGCAGCAAAAACAAGAGTTCGAGCAACGTGAAGCCATTTTACAACATGAAAACATAACCCTTAAGGATCAATTGGCTCGAGAGTCAATAGTGTCGAAGCAAATCTTACTGGCAAAGACTCACAAGTATAAAAAAGAAGTTGGCCAAGGCATTGGGACTTGTGCAATTAACACTCTAAAAGATGAAACAAGACAATATGAGTGGAACTATCAAATGGAGCATAATAGGGCTAAGGTCAAAGCTTTGTAAATCTTCAATTTTATTTTCATATCGTTGTTTCAAATTTATGTTCCTCCAAGGCATTAACAAGAAGAAAAATAATATTATGTCTATTACGTTATGTTCTGAGCTTGAGGTTGTGGAAGAAGTTTCAAGTGGGGTCTTAATGCATTCTACATGAGGTACCTTGGTGCTCAACATTTTTTCAATGAGTAATTAGATCATTAAAAATTTGGTACTCTACTATTTCTCAAAACAAAAGCATACAATCATGTACTAGGATGTTGACACTACAAATCTTTTACTTCTTGTGGTTGGAAATATCTTAGTAATTTCATGCAATTTGAGAAATATGATCAATGAAAGCATTTTCTATCTTAATAGATAATTAGATGTTCTAAATCATTGACCTCATTTGTGTTCTCTTATTTCATTTGTGGTCTCTTAGGAATTAAAAGAGTATGTAGATGATTTGCAACTCAAGCTCCAAAGAGCTGAGGAAATGGCTCTACAACGGAAGAAAAGAATGGATCAATCCAAGAAACGATGGGAGCTAGAGAATCGAGAGCTTCGACGAAAAGCTGCTCTTGGTTGGATGTTGGGTTGCCTATCTGGTATTTAGATTGAACATTAGAAGAAAACTTTGTTTATTTGTTTCTTCAATTTCCAAGTAATTGACCATCCATGAGTCAAAAAGTTATTTTGTTATCAAGAGTCAAAGTTTGTGCCATGTGGGCCAAATGACTATGGATTTTCCTCTATTGTAGCATTAGATGAGTGGATACAAACCAAGCTAGTTGTAGAAATATGATATTTGGTAAAATGGTATTACATGGAGGGCAAGGATGTACCTTCATTGTAGAGTAGCAATAGGTTGAACCGTTGAAGATTAGCACTAATAGTGGATTTATATTTGTAGAATTGTACTTGAAGGTTGACCCTAAAATTGGTGGGGCTGCTATTATGAAATTGGTGAAGAAGGTTCAACAAGAGCTTGAAGGTGGGAATAGTGCCTTCAATGGAAGAGACTTATCCCCTAAGTTAGAACACAATACCATAAAAGGAGAGCTCCACCAACCAATTGGAAGCTCTGAAGCATCTCTTGTCACACTGTTGCAATATTCTGCCAAACTTTGTAATACAATAAAAGAAACTCCATCTAGAAGTAAGAAAATGGTCAATGGAGATGAGTCGAATGACCAAGATGAATCTCCAAGACGTAGGAGGAAGCAATGGCAAAAATATAAGTTTATTTTAGATTCAAGTACAATTAAGGTGGAAGAGTTGAAAAGACCAACTACATCCTCTTCAATCTTGTGAGTATTGGTTATGCCAACCACTTGTGTTGCTTTAACAAATATGTTTATTCACACAAAATAAGTATGTTGAAGCCCCCTCGGTGTTTACAAGAAACATTTTTCGATGTTGGACTTACATACTTTGAATCCAACATGTTGTTTATAATAGCTTTGGACATATTGAGTAGATAGATCTAAAATTTATATTGAGATTCATGTAACCTACCTCATCATAATTTTTTTTTTCAAATTTTTATTTGAAAGACAATTTTAAGCTAATTTGTTGCACATGAGGTTTTCATGTTTTTTTTAAATCTTAGTTGATATTTGCACTTGCAAGAATCCAAAACTCATGATTCAATGGTGACTCTTTAGATGTACACTTCTTTAGTTGGTTCAATCCCATTGTGCAAGGAAGGCCCAAAAAATGGAAAATTTAATCAAATTTCTTCAAAGGCACTTAAAAGACTCCCTTGTGAGCACATTCGTAGGACATTTCTTTGGTGAAATCCTAACCTAGGAAATTTCTTAGTAATGTCTCATTTTTCTATTCATTTATTTTTATTCTTCTATTTATTGATGATGTAAAGTTGTTTTGTAGATTTTTTAGAAAAAAATCCAAACCTTATACTTCCATAGTACTATGAGGTTTGCATCAATGGTCCATAGTTATAATTTGAATACTTTTCAACCTTATAGGACATATGGGATGCTAGAATTAATTAAAAAGTGGATATCCTATTGTTGTTAAAAGTTGACCATAATACTCGTGATGCTCACAATCACAACTTTAGATTTTTCCTAAATGCAACAAAGTATTTGATGCAAAATTCTATACACACTACATCCCATACCATTTAAAATTATCTAGGAATTTAGGATTTAAGAGCAAGGGGAAGGAGACATGGGATTGACAAAACTTATATTTGTAGTGAGTGTGCAATGACATCTCCACCCCACCTTGTTCTATTCATAATTACTTGTGGGCTAAAGTTTTACAATAAAGGAAAAAGAGACATCAGATTGACAAAACTTACATGACTGTGTAGTGGACATACAGTTATAAAGTTTGAGTCGGGTCTTATTCAATGACCATTTGCTGATTTGCATAGATATAAATGAAATATTAAGGGAACAATTTCTTACTATTAGAAGTGTGCTATTTTTTTTGCCTTGAGTGACATAGGGGTCATCGGAATGACTAGCAAACTTACTTCTACTTTGAAGCAAAAGAGGAAGACTATAGCTTCAACATTGTAGAGTTAGTAGGGTCTTCATTTACACTAAATTATGATTGGAAAGCTTCTTTTCTATAAATAAAGAGTATGCAAGCATGTACAAAAGCCCAAACAAATCAATTCTACTTCCAATAACGCCTTGTAAATTAACTTGAAATTGTTAGGGGATAGAGCATCTAAGGATATATTCATATGTTTTTCATCACAATTGTCATACAACACTAAAGAGCTTATTTATTCTATCTATTCAAAAGCACTTAACTATATGGGCCACTTCACACTACAAGTCAAATCTCCTTTCTTACTTAACTTTGGAAATTTGATTTGCCAAGTGCTCAAATCTAGGACTTCTAATTTCACATTAAATGCCTTCCCAAGATCCAAATCCTAGTTCATTTCGAAAAGCTTACATGGCAAAACTCAAAAGAAAGGATTTGAAGTTTCTAGTGCCAAAGAGTTGAAAATTTTGTTTTAAAAACACTTTAATAGTCGAAAGATGGAAAACCAATTGAAGAACTAACTTCCTATTATATTGTTACTTTAAATATTTAGTGAAGATGAAATGAGAAAAATTACTTTTTGTTTATTGCTTTTAAAATATGTTCTTTTCTATTGAATTCAAAAGAAAATTGCTCAGAAAATGTGATTTAAGCTATTTATTCATTTTTAGAATTGTTTTAGAAATAATATCCATCTAAACAACAAAATTTGGAATCAAAGTAGTGACTTTGGCCATCAAAATAAGGAAGAAAAAGTACTACAAGTAATGTTTTCTATTTGGAACTTCTACTAACAATCTAAAGAAAGTAATATTTTGCATACAATCTAGACTTAGTAGACTTTGAATTGAGGGTAAGGTAAAGCATTCTTGAGTATCAATGCATTTTTTAACTTGTATTTAATATAGAGTAGTATTTGACCCAATTTAGTTAAATTTTAGAATTTTTAATTGGTCTTTAAGAAAAAATATAGAATTGAGCATTAAATTAAATTCCTATATTGATATATAGATAACATATCCTCCAAAATCAAGCATGTTCTCAATTTTTTTGTATGCTAAGTTTCACTACCACCTTAGATTAGAATTTTTTTTTAACTTTTAGATTTACAAGAAAATTGGATATAATTTCAAATAAATTGCTAAAATAAATGTTTATATTTTAGTAAGTGTAAGACTCTAAGAACTTCCAATGAATATGAATATAAGGGTTCTGCTTCATATATATATATATATATATATATATATATATATATATATATATATATATCAATCATAGGACCAAGCAACATACAAAGCTTTGGACAACTGAAGAATTCAACCCACATCAACCAACACCAATATGGTGATCATGGTCTAAATGCAATGGGACAATTGGGGGAGTCAATCACCTTTCAAATTAAATATTGGGCATGCTTCAACCTTCCAACATTTTCTTTTGGTTACATTGTATCCACCATTTGACATCTTTAATTGTTGAAAAAAATGTGATAGGTATAGCCAATTTGAATTAACCAAAATCAATAATAGATATTCCTTATATTATTTGAACATCAATGTATTCTTCTAATAGTGAATTTTTTTATGAAATTTTGATGATTCCAAACCATTGCAATTTGCAGTGATGGTGCATATGATGATGGGTGGAAAAAAACAAGTAGAAAGAGTACTTGGGCTCATATACAAGTTTTGGGTGATGCACAGATTACTATACAAGAGTGTTTGAAAGCTGAAGCTATCAGATTGCTTAAAGGGCTTGAAAAGAGTATAAAATTTTTGTTTTCAAAAGAAAAAAGGCTACTTTGGTCTTCATAAAATTTCTAAATTTGATGGAAAATAAACTTTGAAGGCAACCAATTTAAACATCAACATACTCAACCACTATATTGAATTGCTATTTAATTCAACTCACTTCAGATCCTTCATACTTTCAAATGCATAAAACTTTTATTATGAATTTTAAGCATCTTAGTTCTAATGATTTCTATTGAATTTTCGTATAAGAAACTACAGTAATTGGATGATTCTATGAAAGACATGTTAATTCATTGAGTTGCTCTAGTACTTTTGATTTTTTCTAGAGTACTTTAAAATTAAAAAAATTTGCTAATGTGTAAACATTTAGGAAGATTGTAATTTAGGAAGATCAAGCATAGAATGACTCCCTATAGGAGAATTGATAAAGAGTGGTCCTTGAAAAATTTTGAAGAATGAAAACTGAATTTTTCTTATGGAATGTTTTTTCCTTAAATCCTTAGCTTAATTCTTCAACATGATTTTTTTATATTCAAAAGCTATAGTACAAACATTTTAAGTTAATACCGAAAGGACCAAGGGTGTTTGAGCATAGCTCTTATTTTCTTGACTGGCTTCTATAACAAGCATAATTTCTCATTCATATGGAATAATTTTGATGATCACCACCATTGAAATGAAAGAAGACTTATATAGCTTTTCTGTAAGAGCTATAAATCAACAAAATCGCAATTTTTGAAAAAATGCCACCATTGACAAGATTTATGAATTATGACATATGTTTAGTTAGGTGGTACTTTGTACTAATACACTAAAATTGGAATGCTCAAAAGTAGGGATTTTTTTTCATTTTTTACTCATTTTTTACGAAGTGCCAAAGTAGCAATATTAAATGTAGTAGTGGTGCTCCAAATTAAAACATTCATTCACGTATTGGATGTATAATATGGTTTTCATCAACAATTTGGCGATTTCATCTAAGTTTTTTTGACATTTTTTGGGCATTTTTTAGCCAAATTATTTTTCTAGTGTAATTTGGCCCTAAAAAGCCAAAAAAAAGTCATGCTCATAAGTGCTCCAAAACTTGATTTTTTTTCTACAAAGACATATCTTGAGGAGAAATTTGAAGGCAAAAAAGGGTTGTTTCAAACTAGCCACTACTGCTAGAAATTTTAATAAAAGAAATGAAATTTATTTTTTCAAAAATTTCAAAAAGTGTTGGAGAAGTTAAAATTGATTTTAAAAATTCATGAATTTTTAAATATTTTAAAAAATATTTAATAATGAAATAACTAATATTTTCTGAGGTGGCATGGTCTTGACCAAGACAGATCATTGCTGCAGCTAGTTTCCACAGTTTGGAAACTGTAGGGAACTCAAAAGCTTATTTTGCTCCCAAATCTCTTCTAATGCATCGTGATGTTGATGTGTATTTTTTTTTCAAATCATTTTGAGATATGAGGCTATAAAGTATCAACCCAATGTGCCTTCTCAATTCTCAAAAATTCACCTAAAATTATACACTTAATCATTTCTTTATTGAATTGCACCTGTAGATTCAATAAAAAGGATCATCTAGAGTCTCTTTGTTGTTCACGGATTGTTACCAAGGTTTACCAATGTAGTTACAAAAGCCATGTAATGGCCTCATGGTCATTTAGAGGTTGAGAGGATTCAAAGAAAAAGAATATATTGTGTGAGGTGCAAAAAACTTGTTTTCTTCACTTTAAATGCAAATATCTTGCAATTTACTTGGTCAAACTTTCTAAAATTTCTTCAACATGTTTTCATACACATCTAGTGGAAGATTTTATGTTTCAATATGCAAAAAATCAAATGTCTCAAAAAAAAATTCTTTACATTGAAACTATTATGGTTTGAAAATTACCATGTAATGTTAGAAGTAGTCAGCCTATAAGTAGAAAGAATTTCCCCCACCTGTTTAATCCTTATTATAAATTTATAGTACACCTTCAATTGGGAGCCATTGATAGAGTGAAGAGCAATTGAGTGTTATTTTTCATAGAAAATATTGATTATTAGTAATATTTATTTCCGTCCCTTATCATGGACGAATAATAAGGGACAAAAATCCACAAAGGTTGATAGTTGGACAATTGACAAAAGAATTGTAAATTACAAAAATTATACTTGTCACGTGTTATCTTAGAGTCCACGTATGCTAGGTCCTACACATCTACAACTTGTATTTAAACAACTCTACTTTTGGATTGTTTGATTAGCATTAATCATCTAGTCACAACCGCATAATGACTTGTGCTTATTCATTTTCTAGTTAATTCAAAATAACTTTGTAAATTTGTTATTGCCAATTTTTAGTTTTGGTTGAATAGCTAGTAAAAACATGTGCATTTGTGAATGTCTCATGTTTAATGGTGAGTGTCATTTATTGATTGAAAAGGTATATTGTATGAGATGTAAATTATTTTATATTCAAATGAAAAATTATTTTTATATCATATTGGTATGGGACAAGACTTAGGGCATATGGTTGGAAATTCTAGTTGCATACTTGCATAATATTGCCAATATTTAGTTTTCGTTATTTTTTCTAATGCAACCAAAATCCTTATTTAAAATTAAAAATAATCATAATCTCAAAAGTATCTTTTCATGCTCTTATATGAAAAAGGACAATTGTCCCAAAAATACATTTGTGTCCCTGCATACACAGAAAATCCTATATACTCTCGAACATGGCAAATGGTAACAAATTGTTTGCCTCAAACAATTTAGTGGTGCCAACCAAATACAATATTATAGGCACTCACAATGCATCCCCCATATATAGTTGTGAGGTTGCTTTTCTCTACACTTGTTGTGATGTAGACATTTGGAGTGTCTACTACCTCTCATCATGTTTGTGACTCATTTGTAATAAATCTTCCATTCATCACTCTTGACATCATTTAAAAAATCCTATTCAAAGTCTTTTTTTAAATTGAATAATCCTAATACTTATTAGAAAAAAGTGCATGTAAAGTATTCTAAACCATATAAGGTCTCATATTCTTCATTTGTTCTATTTTTATGCCAAGTTTTGAATGACTTGTTGTAAATAGACATGATTATAGAATGACTAAGGTGAAGTGAAAAAACAAAACCTACCAAGCCTTCTACACAAGACTAGTCCCTTTTCTTCTTCTTGTTGGTTGACCTTTGGTTTTCCTTAGTAAAGTACAACGCTACTAATTCATATTGTAGTCACTTCAATCAAATAAAGGAAGTTTAGGTTGCAAAAGTATTTAATTACAAAAAATGGAAAAAATACACTCCCAATTGCAATGTAAAACTAGACTAAATCAAAACCCACAATTATATATAATTTAGTTGTAGAAATTGCAAAAAATTGGAGTAGCTTGTACAACCTACACTAAAATATAAAAATCACTAAGAGCCCAACCTTGAACTAAAATTAACATTTGAACAATGATAAACTTTGAAAAATAGGCTTCAAATTATAAAAAAAAAGATAAACACAAACTTGTGATGAATATTTGAAGTCATGAAAATTTGCACTAAGAGCAACCAAATCTAAAACATAGGACAACCAAGAATTTGGCTTAAATTTATGGCAAGGATGTTAGAAAAATACATATCACAAAATGTGTTGGAATGGAACGAAGTTATAAAAAACTGGTTCTTTTCTAGTGTAGCAAGTTCAAATAGTCATGGGTACTAGTCTGTATATGTCAAGTTTTGACTTCTCACAAATGTTATAAAAAACAAACTCAATGTAACTACTTTGGAACCTCAAAGATTTATAGGGTCACAAGCATGATTGTCAAGAATCAATTACCTTAGGGAAAATGGGAGCAAAAGAGAGTGAGACAAGGAGAAGGAAAAATGTGGCCACTCCTACATTGTCAATAGCCAAGCCTAAATTAGGAAGATGGATTAGATTTGGTATCCAATCCTTTTATGACTTCAATGTTGATTTAAAATCCAATGAAGAACTTATTGATAAATTAATGACTTTATATCAATCCTTTAATGATATAAGTTTCTGATACATTTATAATTGTAGAAGAATTTCAAAGGATACACTTAACCCTTGAAGTCCAAAGGCCATTTTTTCATAAAAAAACCCATTCAAAACTATCATTTTCAATCAATGTAAACAATAAAATTTTAAATATTTCTTTCTTTTGAGTATCCAACCACAAGATCTTGCACTAGACTAGTATGAGAATTTCTCAAAGAAATTTTAAGAAACTTTGAATATATAGATCACAAGATATAGGCATTAAAAGTGAAGAAAATGAATTATTCGTAATTTCTATTCGAGCTTGAGTGCTTGACTACCCATATTGAATTAATTTTTTTAATTTTGAAGAATTGAGTTGAAAGTTTAGGAAAAATTTCCCCCCCTTGTGATTTTCATTCCTTCAAAAATTGTTAAGTCAAAGCATGTATGAGATAGAAGGAAAAACTACTTGTGGATGGTTCTAAGATGGAATTGAAACACACTAATTCTAGTGATAAGATTGTTTTAGAAAGCAAAATAAACCATGCACAACTTTTTTATTATGAAAAATAGTTAAAATTGAGTTCATAAAAGGATCCAATAAATTATTTTCACAAGAATTTGGTATGATTGTTCACAAAACAAGAAGTTTTATAACTTTACATCACTTATCCACATGGAATGGATCAAATCTTTCCATATACTTAGACAAAAAAGAAATATATTAGAAATCATTTTTAAAAAATCATTTCAAGTTTTTCTTTGTTTGTTTTGTTGCTTGCCTTCACCTATTTGGGGCTTATTGTGGCATAATTTTTACTCTTGCACATCAATTGAAATAAAAATTGTATTTCTAGAAAGTTCATCTATTTTCCTATTTAAAAAAATCAATAAATCTTACCAAAATTGAGACAATAGATACTTGTCTAAACCTTCAAGTGTCCTTTGAGGGGACTCTTAGAACTTTGGAGATTAATGATTTATTAAACCAAGTTTTTTTGGAAGTTTTAGGATATATTGTATATAGGTACTCATGAAAATTTGGTTCCAATGAATAATTTAAAATATTGAACTATAAACCTCATATTTTCAAAAAATTATTCAATTAAATAGGAAATTGATTTTTTTGCCTATTTAATTGCTACATAGTAATATAAAATGAATGCACAATGTTTATAGTCCAAAAGATGTTGGAATCAAGTATTTTATTTAATTTCTATAAAGTAATATAAAATGAATGCACAAAGTTTATAGTCCAAAAGATGTTGGAATCAAGTATTTCATTTTGTTTACTATAAAGTACCAATAGCAATGGTTCCCAACCATGGAACAACTACAACCAAATTTGTATTCTTTCTACAAACTTTACTTGAAAAGTCTCATCACAAGATCCCTTTATGTTCAATACAACCATCCTTCACTTTATAGGTATTGTTTTACATTGTGCAAATTCTTTGACAGTCTCAACTTGCAAGATCTTTATCCACTCTAGATAACTATTATCTATTGTCGGGTCCTTAACAAGGGTCCGATGAGATTGCCACTTCATACAACACTTCTCTACCTTCTAATATCCTATATATGATGCTAAACTTTAGTAATAAGTTTTGTCCATTTGCAAATTTTTAGAATGTCTCATTGATGGCAAGTCAAATCATGTCCATTTCAAATAATACCATCCATTAGAAGGGGGTTTATTAAAGGACCTATCACATTAGTCTATCTACAAATTCTTGGAATGTCTAATTGACTTGCAATGTCCTTGTCTATTCCATATAACCATCATTTGTTGTTAGAGAGAGAGAGTGGCTATTGACTAAGGTCCCATCACATTGCAACTTCATGTGCCACTTTCCAACCTTTTAATATCCTATGAACAATTTCAAACTCCAAGTAACTAACTAAGTCCATTTACAAAATCTTAGAATGTTTCATTGATCACAAAATCCTTTTCCATTCAAAATGACCATCATTCATTGGTAAATTAATGCCAAAGATTCCATGACATTGGTACTTTATATGTCCTTTTTCTACCTTATGACATCAAATGTATGTTATCAAAATTCAATAATCAATTCATAAACAAAATTCTTAGTTTTAAAAGATAGGCAGAACATAACTTTCAAATATTTTTTAATTAATAAGTTTTATCTTCAAATAAAAATAAAAATAAAATTAAACTTTAGAGCATTTTTAAAAATGAATCTTAATATTCAATAAGTTAGGTTATATTACACCTAGTAGTGAAGGTTACAATAAATAAATAAAAACAAGAAGAGATGAGTTAGAATGAAAATTATTGGGAACTAAAACCAAGTAGAAAAATAATTACTAAACTTTGAAGAAATAGGGATGACATTGTTGAAAAATCTCCAAAATTCACTACACAAGTTTGTCAATGTGTGTTGGGGACATAAATAAACCCCAAATCTAATTGTTTACAAAAGCCAAAGGATAACCTACATCATGGTAGCCAAAAATAAAGCAAAGGCATGGGAGGCAAGTTGAAAAGGGCTTCCCATGCCCCTCCCATGTACTAAATGACAAGCACAATTCTATATCTTGCAATCTAAACTACACTAAGCTATAATAGGTTTTTTCTCCCAATCAAGTAGCACTTCAATGCCTTGGTTATCCTTGTACTCGTCAATGTTGTTGAACCTCATGGTTCCTAAGGGGGATAAGAATTCCCACTCCACTCATCCTCCACATTTTCAAGAATAAGGTAGTATAAACTACTTGCATTCTACAATTGTGGTATTGAATGGAGCTACCTCTTAGAGCTAAGTAGTGTGGCTCAAGCTTGGGCTAAGGATTGGAGCATCATGACGCAACTACTATGGTCTTAGACCTTTAGAGAAGGAGATAATCCTCTACTTTTGGCACAAGCTTTGATTTCGTATTTGGTTGAGGAATTTTGGATTTGTGGGTACTACAAATTTTAGATTTGGGTTGGGATTTGTGAATTTAGGGGGAAAAGGATTTGAGAATGGGATTTTAAATTTGTACAATTTGTATTGTAGATGGATTTTTCATTCTTGTTATGCCTCTAAATATTGAGAAGCTAGAGTTTGGTGTCCAATTTGTGAGCATTGTAATCGTGGCCAAAGATTCTTTAAAAATGATGTTCAAACTTAAGTCACTTCCTACAAGTCTCTTCAATTTCAATGTTACCATTTGTACCTAGTGTTGTTTTTCCTTCAATGAATGTGAACAAGGTTATTGTCATGATATCCATTATTGCTTGAATTTGAAACTTTGTTTGAAAATTTTACAGTGGTTCGATTCCACCCTTTCATCGCCATTTCTGGTTTTGTATTAACATGTTGTCATGCTTTGAATGACAATGCATATATCTAGGGCTTCAAAGTGGACATTTTCATGTCCACTTTCACTTACAATGACTCTTTAACAAGGGGATGAAGAAGTATAAACATCATTCTACATATATTGTTATAATGAAAGTATAGTATAAGCAACAAATTTTCTTACTTTTATTTTTGAAAAAAAATTTATAATTTTTTTGGTGTCAAACTACTTCTTGTTGCATAATTTTTCATAACTTCTTTTTGCTTGCCAACTTAATTAAATATTTGGCAACAAATGTCTATCCTAACTACCATCATCTTCATTAAGTATAATTGTGTAATTGTAAACATTAGAAGAGATTTTGGGGCAAGGGAGGACCATCTCAAGGCAGTTTCCCTTGTTGTTTTGGAACTTTGAACTAGCTACTATTGCCAAAAAATTTAACTTAAGAAAAACATTTCAAAAATTTCAAAAAGTGTTTAAAAACAAAAAACTAATTAAAAAATATTACTAAAATAATTAAATTATTATTATTATTTGACAAGGCCATCTCTTGATGAAGTCAAATCACTAATGTGGTGAGTTCCCACAATCCAAGGACTTCGGGGAGCTCATGGGCTTCTTTAGCCTAAAATCTCTTCTAGTGTCTTCTAACTTATGCAATGTCTATCTTCTTATAATGTAATGTCTAACAAGTAATGTCTATCCTAAGTAACCACCATCATCTTCATTATATATAATTGCAATCTTCTCTAGTTTGTGATTAATTAAAGTATTCAATTGAAATCCTATAGACATTAACTATATTAGAGCTTTATTTTTCTTTGATGTTTGCATTAGCTAAACAATTTTTTTTTGTCATATTCTCATACAAAATGATATTATACTATAAGATCGAAATCTCAAATAATTTCATGTAATTATTTGAATATAATTTAGAAGTCTATGTTGAACCTAAGATGGTGTTTGACCATATAATCATGGAATTGATATTTTAGAGATCAAGCATATGCCTTGAAAGGACGGAACGCATCAATTCCCATTTGTTTCTCAATGGATTTTTTAATTCTTGTTGGAAATTCTTTGACCCCTAAATGCCCCAAATACCAAATTTTGGTGTCACCAATACTTTGAAGTTAAATAAAACCTAACCAATTTTCTATTTTTAGTAGTTTGTATTTTTTTAAATTACTTTTGAATTCTAGTTTTAGCATGAAAAATTCAATTTTGAAAATGATTGATTATGATTTTTCTATTCAAGATTTTGTGCAAGAGTGTCCATTGCAATCTTGACTTTCTATGGTGTTGAGAGCTCTTGGAAATGTGCCTCAAATTACACTAGATCTCGGAGCAAATATCACATTAGAAATTCATTTAAGAAAATTGTAGAGTAGATTTTGCCTAGCCTTAAGTTATTTAAGATTATAGATGTTAGGCATTCTAACTTCATATTTTTTTGGTAACCAAATTTTCAGATTTGACATGTAAAAAGAGGGTTGAAAGACTTCAAATCACTTTTGTAGTTTTAACACCCTCATGATCAAACATTATAATCTTTCAATCCATAAATGATAATGATGTGATTTCTTCTCCTATGTGATCTCTAACATGTCTAGTTTTAATTTGTACAATTACAATCCAAAAGAAATTGATACAACATGTCAAAATGTTATCTTTTTGTTCAATTCAAAACAAATTTCTAGGAAAATTTAGTTCAAAAATGGCCTTGGGCATTTAGGGATTAAAATGTGTGGTATTTTTTGGTGGTGTACATAGGAGGGTCGCTATTATGTGAGCATAGGAGTGTGAGCCCATAAGCCTATAATACAACACACCTATAACATAGGTGTATATACCATAGAAACCATCTATGATTATAGGATATATATGTTACAAATACGTATATTATAGGTGTTTATGATACATATACCTTTTATAGTGTGTGGTATCCACATTATAGGTACCTATAATGTAGGCTCAATGCTCACAAGCTTGCATTCTTGGGCTCACATACTAGCACCATTGAAGTTCAATTTTAAAAACAAAAGATTCAATCCAAGTTGCTTCAAATTCTCATAGAAGATCTTGAAAATTTGTGACAGTTTTAGATGGCTCTAGGTGGGCAATGAAGGACCAAATATAGATGATAGGATAGGCAAAATGTTTATATCATTTGGCTTCAAAATTTCACATTTATAAGGTTTTAATTGCAACACTTTAGTGAGTCATATCACTTTACAATTCCATAGTTGCATGACATGCATTTCAAACAAATGTACAAACATACCTCATAGTTTCTTAAAAATTGAAAAATGGATCATACATACATCATTTATTATACCAACATATATCCTATTTGAATTTGGAGAACTAATGTTTTTTGGAATTTCCAACTCCAACAACTAATTAATTTTTTTCATTAGAAAAAGAATTAGTTTGTGGATTAATTGCATGCTTTGCAACCAAAACTTATTGTTGTCCACTATAATGATATGTGGATGGCAATGCTCTATCAAAAAAATTATTTATTAAGCTACTCTATGCAAGGGACAAGTTTTTCATAAAGTATGAGTTTTTTTCCCAAAAATACCATGTATTATGTTGTAATTGATATAAAGTGATGTAGACCTTTCAAAATCTAATTGTAAAAATTCAATTTTAGGATTACATTATAGGGAATAACTGTCAAATATAAAGATAATGGTAACTTCCAAACCCTAAATTCTATTTTTTTTTCTTCAAAATTACCACAAGTTATATTGTGCTTGATTTGAAGTTCACTTTTATTTTAGGCTCTAGGCCCAAATCGAAGTTGACCCAATTTACAGTCCATAGGGACAACTTGCTTAGGGTCCAAGTTGAAATATAGATCATGACTTACGGCTAGTGAATTATTAATACTAATTTTTTGATGCCAAAATATCACAATGTAAGTGCCATGTGTGCTATCATTGGAATAAGAAGAAGACCAATCCAGTATTCAACAAATAGCCTATGGGTCCAATTTATGACCCAATTTAATGATCTAAGCACTCCTATTGGTTGATTTTGGTGATTTTGAAACCCAATTGTTGACCCCATTTCAAAATCACCAAAATCAAGAAGGCACATAACTTATGATAACACCAATCAATGACTTCCAAACTCTACATCCTATTTTTTAGTGTAAGCCCAGAACTCAAGTTGAAAACTTAACAACATGAAATGATTCAAAAATACTACCACATCCTATACACACAAATACAAATAACTTTAAAACCAAAAATCCTATTTTTTTCTCACATGTTAGCCTGCCATGTTGTGGTATTGATTTTGGATGACATATACTTTTCAAAATCTAATGTGGAAATTCAATTTCACCACTACCTTGTGTAACTTTCAAAGCTAACTAACCCTCACGTACAGTAACTTAGTAACTTAATAACTTACCACTCACTCACTCACTCAGTAAGTCAGTAGTTAACTTCCAAACCCCAAATCCTATGTTTAGCTTGCGCCCCCTAGTTAGGGTTGAAAAGCAGAAGATCCCTCTTGAAATGAATAAAAAAATCAATGAAGTTCATTTCATTTCGGAATTGTTCATTCTGGGTGTGATGATCCCCTTTTGGGAGTGATGAGTGAGTGAGAGAGAGAGAGAGCGAGTGCGGTGGGCGAGAGAGAGACCATCTTCCGTTTCCGTGGGTCGTCGTCTGCGTTCACCAGCCCAGCCCAGCCCTTCCCTTGGCACCAAACCAGGAGACTTCATCACCACCATCTTCATCACCATCATCATCATCCCTTTCATGTTCCCTCCCATCTCCCCCATCATCTTCCACCTCGGTTGTGGCCTTGTGGCCTTCCCGTCCTCGGACCTTGGGTTGCAGCAACGGCCGCAGCAAAGGGAGAACCAGCAGTGGAGCCGACGAACGGACAACGGACCCAAGGTACGTGGGTGTACTGTAGAAATCAGCGCCAGGAAAGGATGGTCAGAAGCTTCATCGGAGGAGGAGGCAGCAGCAGCAGGAGCAGGAGCAGGCGATGGTGATGCTGCGAATGCGGGGGATTAGGGTTCGGGAGTTAGGGTTAGGGGTTAGCCGTGTATGGTGAAGACAGGAGTAGTGGGAGGCGATGACGACGACGACGACGTCGACCACCTCGAGCGTGTCGAATTCGGGCGAGGACGGCGCCCTCGTGCCGGAGGCCGCGCCGATGGCGGCAGTCCCCGCGGGGAGTGGCGGGGCGATGGAGAATTCGGTCGTGGCGGTGCGCGGGGAGAAGCAGAATAATGGCGTGGCGCGTGGCGGGGAGAATGCGGACGGGGAGCCGCGGGAGGGCGGGCAGGAGTCCGTGATCGTGGAGAAGCGGGGTGAGCATGCTGCGGTTTGCAAGTGGACGATAAGCCAGTTTGCGAAAGTGAAAGCGCGCGCGTTGTGGAGCCGGTATTTTGAGGTAGGCGGGTACGACTGCCGCTTGCTGGTGTACCCTCGGGGCGATTCGCAAGCATTGCCGGGCTATTTGAGTATCTATCTGCAGGTGACGGATCCGCGGGGATCTTCTTCCTCCAAGTGGGATTGCTTCGCCAGCTATAGGTTGTGTGTAGTGAATCAACGCGAGGAAACGAAATCGATTCAGCGAGACTCGTGGCATCGATTCTCCGGGAAGAAGAAGTCGCACGGGTGGTGTGATTTTACGCCGAGTTCCACCGTGTTGGACGGGAAGGCCGGGTTTGTGGTCAATGAGGCGGTGCTGATTACCGCGGAGATTTTAGTGCTTAATGAATCGGTGTCGTTTTCGAGGGAAAATGAGCTGCCTGCCACCGGCGGGCCGGTCCCGGAAGTGCTGAGTGGGAAATTCACGTGGAAAGTGCACAATCTGTCGCTGTTCAAGGAGATGATTAAAACGCAGAAAATTATGAGCCCTGTGTTTCCAGCGGGGGATTGTAGTTTGAGATTAAGTGTGTATCAGTCGTCGGTCAGTGGGGTAGATTATTTATCCATGTGTCTAGAGAGTAAGGACACGGAGAAATCGAGTGTCCCGGAGCGGAGTTGCTGGTGTTTGTTTCGAATGTCAGTACTGAATCAGCGGGCGGGGATGAATCATATGCACCGAGATTCGTACGGACGGTTTGCCGCGGATAACAAAAGCGGGGATAATACCAGTCTGGGATGGAATGATTACATGAAGATGGCGGATTTTGTGGCCCCCGAGATGGGCTACTTGGTCGAGGACACTGCGGTGTTTAGTGCCTCATTTCATGTTATCAAGGAGTCGAGCACATTCTCCAAGAACATAGGACCGTTGAGTGCCAGAGCTAATGCGAAGAAAAGTGACGGGTATCAGGGGAAATTTATGTGGCGGATTGAGAATTTTACCAGGCTGAAGGATTTGTTGAAAAAGAGAAAGATCACTGGGCTCTGTATTAAGAGTCGCAGATTTCAAGTTGGTAATCGAGATTGTCGACTCATCGTGTACCCGCGAGGTATGCAACGCATTTTTGATCGTGGAGGGAATTGGTCCTCGATTCCAATGCATAAATGAATGCAATTCTGAATGTAGTCAGAATGTGGTCTCCTTACCTCAGTTTAGTATGCAGGCATTAATATGGTTCAGTTTGCACTGAATGTTGTGGCTAACCTAAAATCTTGCTCATACGTCTCTGATCCTTTTGCGACGGGAAAGTATTCCAGCTACCATGTCGACGCATTGTCTTTCAATGGTTCTCTTTGTGACTCTTGGTTTTTGGTTCTGGCTTTACAGGACAGTCACAACCCCCATGCCACCTGTCGATGTTTCTCGAAGTGACAGATCCGCGCAATACTTCTGCTGATTGGAGCTGCTTTGTGAGTCATCGTTTGTCTGTTGTGAATCAACGCACCGACGAAAGATCTGTTACAAAGGAATCCCAGAATCGGTATTCAAAGGCGGCGAAGGATTGGGGGTGGCGGGAATTCGTCACCTTAACCAGCCTATTTGACCAAGATTCTGGTTTTCTCGTACAGGACATGGTTGTTTTTTCTGCAGAGGTATTGATTCTGAAGGAGAC
This sequence comes from Straminergon stramineum, assembly GCA_963920665.1. NCBI lineage: Eukaryota > Viridiplantae > Streptophyta > Bryopsida > Hypnales > Calliergonaceae > Straminergon > Straminergon stramineum. Next base: position 18,850,074 of record OY987264.1, read on the forward strand.
TTCAACAATGCTGGAGCTTCCCGAGTATGAGGCTGAGGCACCAGCTGCGGTAGGAGGTTCTGACACGGGTAGAATTGTCAATCGCGGAACCTTTACATGGCGCGTGGAAAATTTTGTGGCTTTCAAGGAGATTATGGAAACTCGAAAGATCTTTAGCAAATTCTTTCAGGCAGGAGGGTGTGAGTTACGCATAGGTAAGTTATTACGACTATTGAGCGGTCGATCAGTATCTTCAACGATTACTGCATCATATCACCGTATCTGAATTAGGTTTCAGATTTGAGGAACCAGCAATCGGGAGGTGCCCACGATAATCTCGCATTTTTGGATCTTATCGCTTAGGGGACTTGTACAATAATTAAATAATTTGGGTCCGACTCTCACTGTACTGTGTCGTGACCTACACAGTAGATGAATGCATTTGGCTACGATGGTCTAGCATGTTTCAGACCAAAGAGGGATTCAGTCATTTTGCTCTGGCCATCGATGCTTGGGGTACCGTTTTTTTCATTGGCGGTGAACCTTCCTGTTCTGATTTATTCTGAAATTCTGCTCCCGTTGCAGGTGTATATGAGTCTTTTGACACTCTCTGTATATATCTGGAAAGTGACCAGTCTACAGGATCAGATCCAGATCGAAACTTTTGGGTGAGATACCGTATGGCAGTTATGAACCAGAAGCACGCAGATCGTACAGTGTGGAAGGAATCATCAATCTGCACCAAAACCTGGAACAACTCCGTTCTGCAGTTTATGAAGGTCTCAGATATGGTGGAGGCCGATGCAGGCTTTTTGGTGCGAGACACTGTTGTGTTCGTCTGTGAGATACTGGACTGCTGCCCATGGTTTGAGTTTTCTGACCTTGAGGTAACACGCAATTGCATCAAACATGTTCTATGTTGGATTTTTTGTAAATCCTACTAGTTTTGTACGAACATTTTGCGAACGTAATAATGTGCTACTATTAACATTTAGGATGTAAGGTGAATTTCTAGTTGATTTCTTGAACTGATACTTACCTTGTGATTGGTCACTTTGATTGAAAATAGTATGTTGTTGGTTGCTTGCAGGTGCTGATATCTGATGATGAACAAGATGTGCTATCCACTGATCCGGACGAACTCTTGGACTCCGACGACAGTGAAGGCATTAGTGGTGATGAAGAAGACATCTTTCGGAGCCTACTTGCACGGGCTGGGTTCCACTTGAGCTATGGGGACAATCCTCCGCTTTTGTTGGATCCATCTCAGCTTCAGGTTACGTTACGGGAGAAACTGCTGATGGATGCAGGAGCTGTGGCAGCCTTTTTAGCAGGTAATTTGAATAAGAAGAGTTAATGGCCTGATTCTGCCGTTGAGTTGCTTTTGCGGCTTTTTTGTTGCGTGACCAGGGAACTTCACTCTTGTGAGCATGAGCATGCAGATTTACTTGCTTCACTCATTACGATATGAGAAGAAACCATATAGCATGTTGTGCATGATTTCTTGGGAGTATTAAAAAAATTAATACTTTAAAATAAGATCAAAAGCAAATAGGTTATTGTACATTGGTTGAGTATTGACAAGATGGGACGCGTGGAATGTACTTTGTAGGCTTGAGAGTGTACTTAGACGATCCAGCAAAGGTGAAGCGGTTGCTTTTGCCTACTAAGGTTTCTCCTGCAAGTGCGGGAGGAGCTGGAGGTAAAAACGCAGCAGGGAGAGGAGAAGCATCTTCACCTAGTCTGATGAACCTGTTGATGGGGGTTAAAGTGTTACAACAAGCTATAGTAGATCTGCTTTTAGACATTATGGTTGAGTGCTGTCAACCGTCAGAAGCTAAGAAGTATAATGATGCGCCAGTGGAGAATAAGCGAGGTGGACTTTTTGAAGGGAACAACGTAAGTAGGAATTTCTCTTGGCTTGTGTTGGTATTATGTTACGGAATAAATCTCAAAGGTCCCTGCTTCTTTGCTTAACACTGAACGTAAATGAGGAATTTGGCAGGATATAGCTGGGTACTAATTTGTGTTCGTGACTCATGATGTTAGGCTGCTAAGCCCGTGACAGCAGGGGGGGTGGACTGGCGGAATGGTGGTTCTGCGGTTGATACTCGAGATAGCGGATTAAGTCCAATTGATCAGCGACTAGAAGTAGGAGGAGATGGAGCTTCAGGAGCACAGGCTGTGCAAAGCAGTGACTCGTTGGCTGTAGATACGCCAGTGGGAAGGGCTGCTGCTCTTTCTGTGTCATCCCTGCACTCTGAGCCGGCAGCAAGTCAAGAGTCTTTCGTTCCAGATAATATAAACAATAATTTCTCAAATCTTGCCCACAAGGTGCTTTCAGCTACCCTCTTTGCTTTCGGTCGTCGAGTTTTTGGTGCATTATATGGAGGGAGTTTTTCGATTTGGTGAAGGGCCTGATTTTCTACAGCACTATTGAGAAATGTTTTCAGAGTGAGTTTGGAGCTGTGGATCATGGGCAATCATGATCTCTTGTCTCATAGACAGTAGAGGGGTTTGTACGTTTGTACCTGACTGTGTTCTGTGGTGTGATCACTTGTGTGTAGCCAAAGTGGCCTGAGCAATCTGATGAGCTTTTAGGATTGATAGTGAATTCACTGAGAGCTCTTGAAGGAGCTGTACCTCAAGGGGTTCCTGAGCCGCGTCGAAGACCACAATCAGCACAAAAGATTGCGGTGGTGCTGGAAAAGGCTCCCAAGCATTTGCAGCCGGACTTGATAGCTCTGGTGCCAAAGCTGGTAGACCTATCCGAGCATTCTTTGGTGGCTTATTCGTTGCTGGAACGCCTTCAAAGACCAGATGCAGAGCCAGCATTGCGATTACCGGTATGTACTCTGTTATAACTTTATTCTATTGCAGGTCTTCTGTTCGCCTGTTTCTTTCTAGTATGTTTTGTTCGAAGCTTGTGTATCCGTCAGCAATGATTTCCTGCATTATAGCTCCTTGTGCACATTCTGAGAACTGACGACTATGGGTTCAATGCTGCTGCCCGAGCCAGTCATCCACTGTTTGCAGAGTCGTATGAGATGTTGTTTAGCAAGTAGAGGTGATCTGGAAGTATCTATGATAAATAGATGTGATCATGAATTCTGATTGTTCTTGGACTGTAAATTAGTATTGATATGGATCGTATTGTGGCAGATGTTGGGAGCATTGAGCCAATTGGAAGTCAGCAGTGACATCTGGGAACAGGTGCTCCAGCAGGCTTTGGACATTCTCCCGGAGTTAGTGGATGAGCCATTAGCAGCAGTGATGAGCTTCGTCTTCAAGGCTGCTACTGAGAGCCAACAGTTGTTGCGATCGGTATGTATGCTGCTCTGACTGGAAGTCCTACACATTATACCTGGGTCTTCGTGGCCGTTTTGGTTTGTTCGATGGTCGAGCCATAACAATCGCAGCGTAATTTTCCCGTGTTCTGATGTGTTTCTACGACTGTGATCAGGTTGCGGCAGTACGAAAAAGGTTCAAGAGACTAGGCCCGGGTGTATCTCCTCGGGTTCTGGATGTGGTGCGAAGCACTGTGAATAGCAATACGGACGTTGCTGAAGCACTACTGCGTGACATTGACAATGACTCTGATCGCAGTGAAACTGATATTTCATCTGCAGGCGTAACTCTAGTGTTCGGAGAGAATCGGGACGGTGGTGGGGCAGCTTCACAGTTTCAGGTTGGTGACAGCTCTTTTTTCTTGAAGAGGATGTTGCTCACTTTCTAGTGAAGACCCTATCAATTTCGTATCGGATCTCTTGTATTTGGTTGATTGTCTTGCTCACATCAACTCGTTTTGGTGACCTTGACATTGTTTGCAGGCAGCAGCTGAACAGGTAGCAGCAACCTGTTGGAGGGTCTCTGATGTGGACTTCCTAGTTGAGATGTTGACTATGCCGACCTTGAGAATAGAGGCTCAACGGGTCTTCGAACGAGCAATTGCTCGGGGAGCCTTTGGGGAACAATCAGTAGTCATGGTGCTTGAGAGGCGGCGATCTCAAAGGCTGATTCTGGGCACTCGAATGGGTGCCAGTGCGGCCACTGCGCTAGCATCATCGCATATCCAAGATCCTTTGATGCCTGGTACTCCAGGTGGAGGAATGGAATACTCACGTCCTCTTGAGGATGATGATGATTTCCCAGCCGTTCTTCAACTTGCAGAGGCTCTGGCCCTTTCCCGCGATCTTAGAGTTCGAGAATTCGTGTCCACTATGTATGCTGTTATGTTCAAAGTGTACGGAGATGAGGGTTATCACGAGCGCATGCTCAGAGGTCTAGTAGAGCGAGCAACTAGTAGCACTAGTGGCACTCATGAAGTGGAGTTAGGGATGGATATATTGACCTTCTTGGTGCGAGAAGAGGAAGGCACTGCACGCCCCGTGTTAAGTATGATGCGTAAGGTAGCAGAAGCAGCGAATGCCGAGCGCAATGTTCTTTGGCAGCAGGTTCGATCTCGAGAAGATGATATCCTACGTTCGAGAAATGAGCGCCAAACTGAAGCGGCTCGAGTATCTCGAGAGAAGGCCGCGTTGGCTCAAAGACTTGCTGATGCTGACATAGCGCAAGGACGATTGAAGGTATTTTTCCATATTTCATTTCGAGCTTGGATATATGATTATCAACTGGATTTTGTTTGTCGAGCATTCGGACGAATTGTTTCCAATTGCTCGATACTATCAAGATGGCTATTGCTAGTCTTTATTTTTTCTAGTACCATAATATGGGATCATTGAACTTCACGGCATCGGCATGAAAGCTGTTCAGGTTTTTTGATCCTATCATGTTTATCTTTGATTAAAAACGATTTAGCCTCGTGGTGCTAACGAGATGATCTGCCTCTCTCTGGGTGTGACGCCCTTGATCTGGCGGTAGTTCTTTTTTGAGTATTTTGTTATCGCTCATGGCTGCTTATAGATAGCTCAGTTTTTAACCTTTTCTATACTTTTTGCACAGGCGGATATGAGAGCAGAGATCGATAGACTAGGCCGCGAAAAGAAAGACATGGCAGAGCGGATTCGGGAAGTTGAGAATCAGCTTGAATGGGTACGCTCTGAACGAGAGGACGAAATATCGAAGCTCCTTATCGAGAAAAGGGGACTACAGGACCGTCTGAGAGACACCGAGTCTCAACTGGCACAGCTCAAATCACGCAAACGAGATGAGCTGAAGGTAATCCTTATATCATTACAAACAAGCAACAGTTGTTTATTGCTTCCTCATCTATTCTCTTGTTGTAGGTGTAAAACGCTAGAGACTCTGCATAGTTAGTTCTGTAAATTTGGATCTTTTGTACGAAACTGACATCGTATCGTATAATCCAGAGAGTGATGAAGGAGAAAAACGCGTTAGCAGAGAGGTTGAAAACCGCCGAGTCTGCTCGAAAGCGATTTGATGAAGACATCAAGCGTTATGCGACGGAGTCAATAACTCGAGAAGAAATCCGGCAGTCCCTCGAAGATGAGGTCCGCCGGCTTACGCAAACAGTGGGACAAACCGAGGGAGGACTCAGGGAGAAGGAGGAGCAGGTCATGCGCTGTGAAGCGTATATAGATGGCATGGAGTCAAAGCTGCATGCTTGTCAGGTATCTTTCGTAAAAAATGTGATTTTGCTCTAGAATTAAAGTTTTATTGAAAGTCATGAAATGTCTCCATCCATTTGGTTCCTAGTTCACTCTTACCGTTTTCTAGATTGCATTTTGGTCCCACCCTTGCCACAAAGAGGGGATTAAAAAAAAGTGAACCTTAACTCGTACAAAAAACTTTTGATCCCCTCTTTGTGCAAGGGTGAGACCATGCATCTTGCCTTTTTGTATGCATCATGCCTTTTTGTCATTCCTAATAAATACAAATCGAATTAGAATTCAAATGCAATCTAGAATCAGAAGTGAATTAGGGACCAACTGGAGGGTGACTTTTCATAACTCTATTGCATGTTCAAAAAGTATTCAATAGAATTATCTGTTAATTTGGACTGTTTGACGAACTTTTAGGCATCATAAAGAGAATCTTTCTCATAATGAATATTGCACAGGGAGGTCTCCCTACGGTCATAGTGATCATTCAGAGGCCTCGATACAAACTCTTTTTATTACGCAAGTCAAATCTAGAGCGCGGTTGTAGATAATGGTAAATAATGAGCTGCGCAATCTGGAAAAGGTTGCACTTTTTCCACATTCGGGGTTCTAGCCTTGAGTTACCTAACGTAGTATCAATTGAGGACGGTTTGATAGTGGATGATCCGGTGGAGAACGAAAACTTCCTAGGTAATCTGAGAAAGTGAGATAAATAGAAACGAAAAAGGGGAAGTCGTTATAACTAATATCAGAGGCCCTCCTATAGATGATTGCTACGTGTAGATTGTAAGTCATTGAGATTATTATCTCCCATTAATTATGGCAAAGATTCTCTTGATGATGTCTACAATTAGTACAAGTTCCTGAAATAGTCTAATACTATTATAATCCTGTTATCACATTTTCGAGGTCTAGGGGTTTCAACGATCGGTTCATGGTCACTGAGTTCAGTCTCGTTCTGATGAAAACTTCCTCCTGTATATGCAGAATTACATCCAAACGCTGGAGGCTTCGTTGCAGGAAGAGATGTCAAGACATGCCCCGCTGTATGGAGCGGGTCTGGAAACACTCTCCCTGAGCGAGTTAGAAACGTTAGCTCGAATTCACGACGAAGGCCTCCGGGCGGTCCGCTTGCTTCAGCAACAACGAGGTGGCGGGGGTGCGGAGCACATGGTGAATATGGAGTCCATGGCAAACCACTCCCAACTTCCTCCGCCTTTAGGCATGTATGCGACTCCACCTCCGATCGCTGTGGGGATGCCAACTTCCATCATGCCCAACGGGATGAGTGTGCACGGTAACGGACACATCAATGGCACCGTGGGGCCTTGGTACCCTCCCACTTAAGTTATAAGTGAAAATCCCTTGGGGTGCCTAGTAGTCCAGGGGTGCATGTGCACTGTTTGTTGTTCCATCGATTAATTTCAAAATGCAAAAATTATTTCTGTGATTAATGTTTTTGTAAGCCATTGCCACTCGGTTCTTCTAAGAAAAAAAAAAAATTCTGCCAGTCTTATCTTCTTCAGATCCTTCTGAAAGGACAGGCCTATGATCACTTTTTCAAACTTCAAAGCTCCCATTTTGCAATTATATATGATTGAAGTATTTTATTTCTACTTTTCACAGATGTAATTGCATGTTTTCTATAAGTCATGAAGATGTCAGATTTTTGTTTTGAAAATTTGAAATAACTGTGAGTTTTTGAATTTGAAGTGAAATAAGTTTATTTTAAATTCAGAAAATGCCCAAAAAATCTCAAAAAATTCTCTACAGGTGTGTATTATAATGTACAACATCATCAATAGTAGAAAACTGTGTTGGAGTGAACAAAAGCTAGGTGACGTTTTTGTTCACTACAACATAGTTTTCTGAAAACTGCGTTCACCGCAATGCAGTTTTCTGAAAATTGTGTTGCAGTGAACAAAAATGTCACCTAGCTTTTGTTCACTCCAACACAATTTTCTACTAGTGCATGGTGCAAAAACACTCAGAAATTAACATTCCATAGACATAGATCCAAAGCTTGAAGTTTCATCAAATATTCAATTGTTGGATTTTTACAAATTTTCATATTGGAGTAAAAACTAGATTCAATATGCTTCATTTCATTTGTTGGGAATCAAACTTTAAAAAAATCATTTTTATGGTTAAAACTCAGATAAAAAAGGACGAAAAATGCTAAAATACACTATATGGTGATCTCATTTCCTCATGTAGGAAAGTCAATAAATATCACAAGGAAGAAATAACCAACTCCATTAATTGAAAACAAGTTCAAGCAACTCCCTTTGCAAACTAGATGCAAAAATGTTTTTTTCCATTCTGAAGCCTCCATGAAATCATCCAAAGGATACAAATCATCAATTGAGATGTTTTAGGGTTAACTTGATTTCTTGAAATGTAACATACCTAGACACCTATATTTGTATTTGTTGTATGCTAATTATTGCAAGTTCTTAGTATTCAATGAATCCTAAAGTTATATGTAAACAATTTATTAAAAATCACTCCCAAACTACCATTTCTATTAAAAAGAGTAGAAAATTTGAACATTTTATTTTTTTACATGTCCTATTGTAGAATCTTGCATTGAACTAGGATGAGAATGTGTGGATGAAATTTCAAAAAGTTTAATTGTGTAGATTGCAAGACATTATATGTCGAAGTAGGTACACAAAGTGGAAAGAAAACCTAAATAATGAGTATATTGAAGAAGAATTTGAAAACACATTAATCCAAAAGTTCAGAATGATCTAGTTTTTAACCCAAATTCTATGGACGTTTTTATTTTGGAAAATTATAAAAATTGAATTCAAAATCAAATCCTAAGAGATATTTTTCAAGAAGATCCTTTGATTGCCCTAAAAACAAGATTCTTCATAGCTTTTACATCAATAATCTACATGCAATGAATCAAAGCTCTACATTTAAATAAAAATGTTCCACAAGACATAATAATTTTTGAAATTGGTTTAGGTGATTTTTGAATGACCTTTGGAGTTTTTGTATTGATATATGAACCTAGGGAGATTACTCTCAAGTTTTTAGAAAACTACGTGAGTTAAAAGATAGGGGCCATTCAATTCAAAGGGGAAAATTTTTATATAATATGTAGGGCTACTATAGGGTCCATGAAATTCCATATACTCTAATATATATAAATTAGGCTACATAAAAACATCAAGTAGTAGAAATTTTTATTAATAAGTTAGCCTTAACATATAGAAGCAATGCAAATTTTTTTAGTCCTATGAGTATGGATAAGCACAAATAATTTCATGTGGATGATAAAATAGACACAATCAAGAAAATCTACAATGATTGATAGTTTACTGAAATTGTGCCATGGTACTAATAGTGTATATATCAAAAACCTTAAGTGTAAATGTAAGAAATTGACTACAAATGGCACAAATGATTACATTGCACAAATAGTGAGGTTTACCTTAGTGAATTCAATGGCTTGAAATTTTTACAATACAAGGATAGAATTTATAGTCCTTTTAACCTCAGTCTTTGAAGACATATGTGTTAAATACAAAAATATTGAATGGGATATTCACAAGATAGTTTCAAACTTTTAGTGGGGATTTTGAAATGGTAAATGGTAAATTTTTTATTTAAAACCACTACTTGACCACTTCGCTAATGGCACTTGAATTGAATTGATTGTTGTTGGTTTCATGATATATATGCATATAGTAGAGGGAAGGGAAAATTTGTTAAAAAGGGCAATAATGGGAAAAATTTGGACACTTCAATATTACTAGTGTGCCCTATGCCATTGCCATAGTCAAAATCAAAGTAAAAGTATTTTTCTAATTTTTTTATTCATAAAAACTTCAAAATTCAATAACTTTCACACTATATGCCCAAACGCCATGAAACAAAGCCCACGCACCCCTCCTTGTTGAGGGCTTTCCATCGGTACCAAGCACGTGGCCGGGGATGTATGGTCTGGGTGATCTCAACGTAACAAACAAAACAAAATAAATAGACTAACTTAAGGTATGGATATGTAAGATAGCCCCATTGAAAAAATTACATGAATGAATTTACAAAAAAACATAGGGTACTGGAAATACACCCTTATAGCTTTTTATGTAAAAATACAGTCATCTTAAAAGAAATAATGAAGGTAAATAGCCCTACATCAAATACCCTCTTAACTCAAGTGTATACCTTAAATTACAAGGAGTGATCTCCCCGAGTATATGAAGGGTCAGCTTTGCAACCATGGAGTGCCTTTTGAAGCACCGCACCTAAAATGAAATGAAGGCAAGGCAAGACAAAAATAGTGGAATGAAGCCAAGATGAAAATTTTGAATTTGAATTTAAATATGAAAAATATGAAAATTAGAAGGTTTATTTTGCAACCATAGGTATGGGATCTATAGAGAATTTAGTGTCTTTTCAATTGAGGGAGTTGCTAAATTATTTGAGGGAACCAATGGAAACTTTTGGGGTTCACTTAATTTTCAAAATGAAGGCCATAAAAATTTGGAATGGAATTTGGATTAAATAAAATATGAGAGTTGAAGGGTTCCACTTCGCAATCATAGAGTCAAGATCTTTGGGATTTCTTATTGACAAATATAGAGCTCAACACTAGCTATAGGTCAACATACACCTCCAAAGTTTACCGTAATGAATTCACATTTAGTGAGACTTCTATGTCAACAAAATTCTAGAAAAAACTAATCCTGTAGGGATTAATTCCAAAGGAACTCATCAACCTAATTTGAATTGATGGATGATTTCAAATTTTCATTATGCATAATTAACCTCAAAAAGTCCCATTGTCTCCTTAGAAGAGAAATTGGATTTTGGTTAGGCTCCTATGGACTATTTTTGTTATGATTTTTTGAAGATAGAAAAATACATTAGCTTTTTGGGAATATAAATTTTATCTTAATCAATGCTTGGGAGCAAAAGTTATGCCACCCTCAATTCCAATTGGTTTTCATTGTGTAGCACAAAAAAAAGTCAAAATAAAATTTTCAAAATTTTGTTTCTCATAGAAAGTACTTTTATCTACATGAAAATAATTGAATCATACTATTTGGACTAGTGATGAGAAAAGTTATGGACAAACTTGTTTTTTGGCCAATTTAAGCATCTTCTAGAAAAAAAAGTGACAAGACATTAACTTATTAAGTGAAGAAATGCTTTTCTTTCCTTCTTTCTATACTAAATTATAAGACTTTGAATCCTCTTAATTTGAAATTTTTCACTCTAAATTTTGAGGGTAAATCTTTCTAGTAGAGTATTTAGTTGAGAGTCTAGGGAACAAAATTCAAAAAAGATAGGGAGTAATTGATTTCAGGAATAGATACAAGATGGAAAGAAAACCTAAATTATTAATAAATCTAAGAGGAGATTGAAACACATCAATTCTAAAGTTGAGAATGACCTAGTTCTCAACCTAAATCCTACATACATTCTTATTTTAGAAAATTGTGAAAATTAAAAATTAAAATCAAATCCTAAAAGGTATTTTTCCAAAGGATGTTTTGATTGCCCAAAAAACAAGATTCTTCATAGCTTTTACATTAGTATTATACTTACAATTAATCAAAGCTCCAAATTAGATTAAAATGTACTATATGACAAAGTAACTTTTAAAATTCCAATGACAATCTTTAGGTCAAAACTAGTTTAATCAATTTTTAAATGACTTTTAGAATTTTTGTATTGATATATGAAGTGTACCTTTTAAAGCACCATGCCTAAAATAAATTGAAGCCAAGACAAAATTGGTGAAATGAAGCTAGGATGAAAATGGTAGAATGATGAAGCAAGGAAAATTTTCAATTGGAATTTCAAAAGAAAAATATGAGAATTAGAAGGTTCATTTTGCAACCATGGATTTAGATCTAGAGGGAATCCAATGATTTTTTCAATTGAAGGAATTGCAAAGTTATTTGAAGGAACCAATTGAAATCTTTAGGGTTCCATTAATTTCCAAATTATAGGCCATCAAAATTGGGATTTTAGAATTTGTATTCAAAAAAATTTGAGAGTTGAAAAGGTGTCTTTGCAATCATAGGGAGAGGATCTTTGAGGTTTCTTATTGACAAATAGAGATTTCAACATTAGCTATTGGTAAATATACACCTCCAAAGTTCACCATAATGAGTTCACATTTGTCAAAACTTCTAAGTAGACATAAGTGTAGAGACTTTTTACCTCAAAGAACAAACCTATAATTCCTATTACAAACTTCATTTTCCAAATACCTATGAACCTAAATTTTTCTGTTTATTTCTTAGAGATATGATTACATGGCTTCCATTAGTTGTAAAAATTTCAAATTGTGAGGGAAGAAATTTGAAATTACCATGAATTTTGAATAAAAAGTGAAACAACTAATATCAAATGCAATTACTTCTTAAAAAATTTGTAAATCTCTCCAAATTTATATCATAGTGTTGAACATTATGATGCATAATTTTTTAATGAGTTATTTTAAAATTAGAAAATCATCACTCTATGGTTGCAAGTTCATTTTTTCAAATTGTTGTTCAATATTTTAGAAAATTTTCTATATCTTAAGTAGAATTACAAATGAATAGCCAAAGCCTATCAAAGAAAAAATTATTTCTAGTAGAAATCGAATGCTTTCCAGGCTCCAATATTTGAGTGAAAATCCCATCACTAAAGTCTTCCAACCGGTGCAAACTAGTACGGGAACTAGTAGCACGTACAACAACAGAGCCCTACTAATTATTTGAGGTTTGTGTATATTTTTTGCTAAGTCTTGGCTATTTTTAATTTGGATGGCATTACTCCTACCCTTGGCACCAATAAAATTTCAATTTCTATAAAGCTACTATGTTCTCCTATTGCAAAAAGAAAATTTGAAAAATCCTTCCAAAACTTGAGATCATAACTACATGTCCAAGCTTTCATTTGTTTGTTAAGGAAACAATAATCATTTAGGGATTAACTCCTAAGGGATTCATCAACTTGATTTGGGTTCATGAATGATTTCAAATTTTCATTATGAATAATTAACCTCTAAATTCCTAATATCCTCTTATAAGATAAATTGGATTTAGATTACACTCCTTCACTCTCAATTTTCAATATGATTTTACAAAACATTTTTTGAAGATAGAAAAATACATTAGTTTCTTGGAAATATAAATTTTATTCAATTAGTGCCGCCAAGAGAAAAAATTATGCCACCCTTAGCCTGAAACAGGGTTCATCAAGTAGCATAGAAAAACACAAAAAGTCAAAAAAAAATTTCAAATTTTTTTTTTCACCTAGAAACATTTTTGTCTATATGGAAAGATTTGATTCATTCTATTTGGACTAGTGATGAGAAAGTTATGGATAAACTTGTTTTGGGAGCAATTTAAGCATCTTCTAGAAAAAATAACTTATAGGATTTATTTTTGAACGCAATTTTCATAAATTTTTCCAAAGAAAAATTCCATAGGGTTGAATTTTATTTCTAGAAAAATCTCACCTTTGGGATTATTTTATTTCAATTTCCATCTTAGACCTATTAACAATTTTGTTTATCCTTCAATCTTGTATCTACTTAGCAATTTTTTCAAGAATGAAAATCAACTATTTTTTTCTTTTTTTTCATTTTTCCCTAGACTTTTCAACTCCATTCTTAAACATATATTATTTTCATTTAATTTTTTCAATGCAAAAAAAATTTAAGCTAAGAAGATGCAAAGCCTTCAAATGTAGGTAGGCAAAGAGCCAAAAAAATAGTCAATTTCCTTACTTCAAACGCAAATATCTTGCAATCCATAGGGGCAAGGTTTCTGAAATTTCTTCCATATGCTCTAATATTATTCTAGTGCAAGATCTTATGATTAGATATGAGAAAAAAATAATTTCTCAAGTTATTGCACTTTGCAATAGAAATGGTAGTTTTGAGTGAAATTTGATGAAAAAAGGCCTTGGGACTTTAGAGGTTAAAAATATTTTGGTAGGTTCTTGGGGAGGATAGTATTAGTGTTTCACTAAATACAAAGGGGTATTAAATAGGTCCTATTTTTTTTTGGGAAGGATTTTTAGGACCTGTAATTTTAAAATATTTTCCAAAGAGAGTCAATTAAGAAGGGAGTTTAGGTTATTTAAAGAAAAAAAATTAGCATTACCTGAACACTCTGGTACTTTGAATTATTATATATATATATTTTTTATTTTTTATTTTTTATTTTTTATTTTTTTTTTTGGCCTTTTGGGGGGATAGTTGAAAACTTAAAATCCACACTCTACAAGTTATAGTGTATACATTCAAATGCAAATATGTATGGAAGCTAACTTGTATAAAAAGTCATATAGCTAGAAGACTATTTGCACATTTCAATGATCATGTGTTTAGGAGTATGACACAAACAACAATAGTTTTAACCCCTAAAGAATCAAGAGTATGTTCAACGAACACAAAAAATCTTGAATTGGTTCTTACAAAGTCAATTTCAGTTGGATGTTCACAAGATTTTGACACAAGGTGTGAACATGTACCCACTTAATGAAAATAGAATTTTTCTTTTGATCAGGTGCTGGGATCAAAAGTTATGCTACCCAAAAAATTTGGGCAATTTAGGCAATTTGAGCATCTTTTGGACATCTTTTTTTTAAAACCCTCATTGAATTCTGAATTTTGGCATGTATGTAACTAATCAAATATGGTATGAAATTGTCAAATAAGAAAACATATTTTTAGTTCTCAAATCACATGATTCTAAGAAGAGTCAAACTTTGTTAGCTATGTTGGGGCAATTTTGAGAAAAAAACATTTTCTTCAAACTTTTAAGCTCTATTATCTTGCAATGTGCAATGTGTGGAGTCATTGTGAGTTCTTGAAATTTTTCCTACATATTCCAAATGTTTGTCTCTAAATTTCTTACTTCAGATTTCAAGTAATTTTTTTTTGTTGCACAAGAAATCATCAAAAAATGACTAGTGTATTGCCAATTCACTTAACTTCCTTGCACTGACTACAAGGTGATTTAGAGTATGCTGAACTCCATATTTGCTTCTGAAATTTTGCATGAGTGTACCTAACAAGATTTACAACACATTGGCGGAGAGACACATATTCATCAATAGCAAATAATTTACTTCAAGAGAACTCAAAGTCACTGTTGACCCAGTTTCGCAGGAATGAAATAAAGTTTTTTTTGTCTCACTTAACTCGAATCAAGCATTTGCAAAGTAACATCAAAATTTTGACCGAAAGAACTACACTTAAGTTACTCCTAACTCCGAGCTTCCATTATAACTCTGGTATTCTGGAGCAGTGGACTCATCTTTGATGGAATGCCAACAGTATAACCTTGAACTCCATGCCCCAGATGCAAGAGAAAAGCTACCGCAAGCTGCAAATCTTAACCCAGAAAGGACGCTGCGGAGGCTTAGTGTCCGATGAATGACAAGGCATTCTCCTGTGTAGGACAGAAATTCAACTATTCATCCTTGGAATTAGTGGTGGGAAGTGGAGATCTTCTACAGTACTTTGACCTCAAATGAGTTCTTTTGATTTTTTTAATACCAATTATTCCCACAGTTTCAGAAATGATGATTTCCAAATGGACCCCCCGCGTCTTTCCAGGATTAAGTTGCAGATGTTCCCTGAAACCCTGAAATTCAATAATCTAAACTATGCCATTTAAACAAGACCAACACAGACTTGTTGTAGTGTAACATTAATTGAACTTTGGAGAATATGGATTGGATGAAAAAACATTCAGGATGAAATATTTGAGATGAAAACATGATCATTTTTGTGACAGGGGTCGTAAAAGTCTGTAATTAATATAATAGAAGAGCACACCAAACCCTAGCAACAGTGGAACATAGAACCGCCATGGGAGAGGCCTACATGAAACAACCCTAATGCAGAAAAACACATAAAAAAGAAGGCTAGTAAAGAAACTTACCCACAAACCAAGATGCACACAAAGCTTGCTCTCAATGGATCACAACACTAGAGAATACTTTTTTTTTACGTCTACCTATTTTTATATTAACAATGACATCAAATGTAACATCAAGACATTAGTTATAATATAAAACATAACATAAAAACAAGTGAACATCAATAAAAATTGTGCAAAAAAAATTCAGATTTCTTCTAATGCACCTACAAAGCAACATGCAAAGTAGTAGAAAGGAGGACATTGCATAACCAAAGAAACTAGCCATAATTGCCCAGAAACAAACTAGCAAACTACTAACAAGAGTAGCACACCTTGATGACCATTGAAGAAGGCAATGAACTTGGATGAAAATGCAAGAACGATGGAAAAAAAGTACTCATATCTTGATGTTAGAAATCGAATACCCCATATGCCTGGTATACATTGATATACTTGACATTGTTCATCCTATATCCTTAGAATGGATCCTATAGTATTAATACAAATTTTCTACAACACCCCAATAAACGATGGGGTTTGGTATTCATAAGCTTCACTTGAATGATATATGAAAAGTATTTTGGAACTAATGTCTAGTCTTAAGGGGCTTGCACACCTGGAATTATGGGCCACATTAGTGGGCGGTAATTGAAGGTAGAGACAGGGGGCATTCAGACTTGTATACATTTGTAAATGCCGATCCTACTTGGACGCATACGTGTCTGAAGCAAAGATCAACTCTTAGTATAGTGGTAAATGGCATTAAGTTGACCGAGGACAACTAAGCGGTGCTATGAATAACTACTAAAAATAAGTTGAAACATAGATTCTACGCACTTAGCAACGCTTCCAGCTAATGGTGCTCGAAGGTGTCCATTAACTTAATTCAACAATTAACAACAATAGTAATGGTTTCCGTAGAATAAGCATTGTCCGCTACCAACTTCGATAGTTGTGGGCCCTCTCGACCTCATTGACGAAGTAAATGCCAATGCCAATTAGCAAGGAATCAAACATGTTAAGTTGCGTGATGGTCTAGCGTTTCATGTATTCTCTCACTTGAAGAAACCTGCATTTTTGTGATGCATTTTAGGTGACATTCATGGTGATCCAGTTGTTTTTATGTTTACAAGGACATCAATACGTCATCCTTGATGTCATTGTGAACATAAAAACCATTGCATCATTGTGGATGTTACCTTAAAATGTGTCACAAAAAATGTGGGTTTCTTCTAGTGCAATATTGTTAGAAACTTTTTATCATTGTAGTATAAGTTTGTATAAAATGCCATCCAAGCGCAATATTGATACACAAACAATAGAAAACAAAGTGAAGCTATGATATTAAAATACTATAGGTGCTACAAAATTAATTTTATTGAAGGTGTCTTCTTCGAGTGTATAATGCATGGGATTTCTCAGCTACATAGGGATTATGGGATGTCCAAGGCCTACACAATCTCCAAAGAGAGGGTTCTTTTGCACTTCCCTATATGCACCCAAAATTGCTCCTTCCATTCTACTTAGGCTTGAGGTTGGTAACTTGCTCAAGTAGCACCACACTTGGCTAAACTTCCATCCACAAGTGCTTTAGATTATAGCTCAAAGAGTAGAAAGCCAACATTAATGGTTAAACTTTGATTTAAGAAAAACAAATACTACAATTAGTAGTAGTGATGGGAATGAGCTTCCCCATTGTTTTAGAATGCTAGTTGATTTACAAATTATTGTGTCTCCAAAATAGCACCCTATATAATATCTAAATATTTTTTGGGCCTACGGGTTAGTCTAGCTCAATTACGCTAAATGCTTATTTTAGAACAACTTACATTTTTGATAAGGCCTTGTTTATTGACCAAGTTCTACTTTATCCCCTTGAAATAGAGGCAGTTTGGGGAGATTGAATGTTATTATATTTAGAGAAAGAGAGATAGGCTTCTTAACTCTCATAGGACGAAGGCCATTTTTCTGGTCAAAAAACACTTAAAACTATCATTTTCTTCTGTTGTGTTCACCTAAGAAAATACTTTTTTTAGAATCTAAACCAAGGATCTTGTACTTTAATTTTTTGAGACGAGGTGGTTAAAAATTTATGAAGTTTTATTGTATAGATTGAGAGAAATTAGCATTCAAAGTTGGAAAAAAAACTTTTTTTGAACATTGGCCTATAATTTCAGATGACTTTGACTGCCTTCTGTTGAAATTCTTTGCACTATAGACTTTGAATTAAAAATTTCTTAGGTTGAAGAATTGAGTTGATAGTCTAGGAATTTAAAAAACCCAAAAAACTCTTGATTTTCATTTTTCAAAATTGTTAAGTAGAAGTAGGTCCAAGATTAGAAGAAAATCTGAATCATTAACAACTCTAAGATGGGATTGAACGCAATAATACCAATGATGAGATTGTTCTATCAAGAAAATTTAACCTTTTCAAACTATTTTTTTTAAATTGTAAAAATTACATTCAAAAATGAAACTTATAACTTATTTTTTCAAGAAGATGCTCATATCGCCCAAAAAACAAGATTGTTCATAATTTTCACATCACTAATCCAAATGGAATGAATCAAAGCTTCAGATGTAGACAAAAGTTTAATCTATGGGAAAAAGAATTCAAATTTTTTTAGATTTACTTTTCTGCTTGGTGAATGAAAATTTAGACTTTTTGTGGTATAACTTTTGCTCCTAGACATTGCTTGAAATTAAAATTATAGTCCCATGAAGTTAATAAGTTTTTCTATCTTGTAAAAAAGTTTCAAAAAATATTGAGGTCATAGAAACCTACCCAAAATCCATTTTGTCCCTTGAGGGGACAATGATCCTTTAGGGATTAAAATCTCTTGGAGTTTGAGTTGTGTACTTGTGTTTCTTTAAAAAAATTTTAACTACTTTAAGTGTAAAGTGTGGTTTAATTACAGTTTTGTAGAGAAAGGTATAAAGAATCTTAGTAATGAATTCAAAACCTCTAATGTAATCCTCCCCTTTACATATGATATATGCTCATTTTCATCCTTTTATATCTGCCTTTATACCACTTCAAAATTCCTTGAAAAAAAAGTTCACATGATTTCAATTCACAAAGAAGAAAGGTATTAAATTAGTAGAATTCTTGTCATTGAAAATTGACAAAAATTTATAAAAAAAAAATTATAAAATTTTGCATATATTACACTATGGATATGTTCTAGGTGCCATAGAAAGCCCCTATGGAAAGCAAAAAGTAAGGGATTTATATATTTGAGGTTTCATGAATTTGGACATACATAACGAGAAACATTGAATTCCAAATTCTTTTTGCCTTAACAATATACCAAATAGATGTAATTACAATAGAGGTCTCATTTAATTCCAACTCACCATGTATTTTTTCTCACCTCCTAAAAGTCCTGTGTAGTTAAGAAATCAATAGAATACAAACTTTTTAATCAATTCAAATACACAAAGCAAACAATAAGAAATATGGAGGTTGGAAGTTAATAGTGAGTTTCATTCAACTTTCAAAATAGCATAAGAGACAAAGATAAGTATTATATATTTCATTAGATTAGTTGCAATCTTGTAGATTCAAAACAAATAATCAATTTCAAAGGCCTTCTAAAGGATTGGAGACTTTTTTTATTCATATTGTAACCAAAAGAAGAAGATAACAGTACAAAACAAAGCATGGAACTTAAACCAAATGAAGCTATCTTTATTTTCATAAGAGGGAAATTTTTTTGGAAGTTATTTGAATATTTTCATCTTCTATTTAGATGCCCAATCTATCATTACAGTCATTTGAAAAATACTAATTAAGATAATAATACATACTCCGTACGACTTAAATCAATTTAACCCATTTCCAAATCTACTCTAAAAATCCTTCTAATGAATTTGCAATTTAATTTTTTCTCCCAAGTTCCAATGTATTTGAGGTTCATTTCCTAGAATTCTTAGAACTAGAAAACTTGCTTTTGCAATGGACTCCTCAACTGAAGCTTGAATTGAAAAATTCATAAATTATTGTCTAAAATAATTGTTAATATTTAAAATAGATTTGACCGATTATGAACCTAAAAAGGAAAAACTAAAGATAAGATTTAGTAGGCATTTATTCAAAGTTTTATCAACACCAAAATGTTGTGTCAAGTGAATTAATGCATTTAGGTCTTGTATAGACATAATTATAGCAACCTTGTGTCTTGCTTTGTAAACATGTATGATTATAAAGTAAGTACACCTTGGTTAGCTGTAAAATTAAACTTGGTTAGCTCTAAAATTGACCCTATATAAATTTTTGCTTAAAGTACACACTAGCCCTCTAGATTGTGAGAGCCTAGCCGGTCAATTTTGGATATGTCTTTAGTAAATAAAACTTTGAAATTCATACTTGATTCATTGAGGATCCAAAACATACATGGTAAAAGAATTAAGAATGGTTTTTTTCCACTTCCAACAAGATTCAATAAAAACAAATTATTGAAAGGATTTTGTTTTGACCTCTAATTTGGGCACGTAGAATAGAGCATTATTTTGCTTTGAAAATTTGCATACCTCATCCTAACTTGAAGCTCTACTCAAATCTAAAGTCTTCATATCTACTTGCAATGTAGAGTTTGAGTTATAGGGCTCAAAAGCTTGACAAAGCCACATTGTCGAAAGCTCAAGCAACCTTAAAAAAACACATTGTGTTGCTTTTTGCTTGATCATATCTCACACACATATATTACTGATAGTCTCCAATTTTCTTAAGCAAGACCCTTGTACTAGTCAAGTGCACAATTCATTAGTTAAAAATTCTAAAAAATGAATAATTTTTAATTTATAGACCTATTTTTAGAAGGTATTTTTTTGGGCAATTTTAGGCTTATTTTCAACTTTTTGATACAATAAACTTTAGGGGGTGATTAGATGCTCTCATATACAATTACTTTGTGCTTGTAATCCAACCATTGTGTGAATACTAAAATGGCTAGGTTGCAAATTAAGGTAATGACACCAAGAGTTGCATTATATTGGGGACCAAGCCTAAAAATAATAATTTCTAAGCACTAATATTGACAAAGAGTTTAGAAATGGCCATCACTTAACCAATTTGAGTACTCCAATTTTTATTTTATTTTCTTAGCTTGGTCCTTGATGTGAAGTGGACCTAAGACTCCTTATCTTGTAGTACTAAGAGTTGTTAAAACACTAGGGTTCCTACCGTGTAGCTAGGAATCCAATTTCCGCATGATATGTATTAGTTAATTAGCAAACTATCCTTAAAACGAACCAGCCCATTACCACCACCCTTCTCAATTCCACCCTCATGTACTTGTGGTGTACACTCCCCCCTCTGAAATGTACACCAAGGATACATGAGGGTGTAAATTCCCCCTCTGAAATGTACACCATAGATACATGAAGTTGTACAGTCCCCCTCTAAAATGTACCCCATGGGTAAGGTATGTGCACATAAAAGTGACACTCTCCTAATTGCAACACCTGTGTACAGTAGTTCAAGATTTCAAGCTTGAAATCTTGGACAACTGTAGATAGGTGTCTAATTAGGAGAGTGTCATTCTTAGGTGCACATACCTTACATGAGAGCGGAATTGAGAAGGGTGGTGGTAGTAGGCTGCTTGGTTCACCTTAAGTGCTGGTGCAAGCATGAGACAGCAGGAATCCGATCGAGTGGCCAGCCACTGGCAATTGTGTCTGTACGAGTACTCCATAAGCTGTCTGCTTGATGCCAATACTTCATGGAGTTCTCACATTCTTTACATGGTTTTGACGTGCTTCAATTCCATGCACAAGATATCGGCAACGATGGAAAATTCAGCACAATTGAGATCGGCTGCCCAGGCCTTAGCTAGCTATCTAAGGTACTGTACTGACAGTTTCTTCCCGTGCATGGAACTTACTTCACTAACTTCCCGATTGAAAACGTCTGTTATGATCATGTCCACGATGAGAGCACGCAATTCTTCCCTTAATTTGTACAAGAAAACCTGCATCACGGAACTTGCCACCATCAAGACTGATTGAAGCAAATGGATGCCAACCAATCGGCACTGTATCATTGCCTGACTGGCTGGTCACAGGAGAATTCGAATTGGCATAACCGGCTTAATTTCGCTTGCAAAAGTCTCTTCAATCAACGGAAATGACAAATGAAGTTCACCGAAGTACCCATCGAATTTTCCATAGAAATGAGAGATTTGGTTAGTTTTTTTGTAAGAAAATCGATCTTCAAGAACCAGCTGTACGATTCGTTGTACTTGATTGAATATGCTAGGTCTGATTTGAGAGACTATGAAAAATCAAACTCACCAAAAATCACAGCAAAAGAGCAAGTGTACAGGAATTTTTCGGGAACTCCTCTTCTTGCAAGAGTCTTTTTTTTCTGGAATATGATACGCCCATCAACTAGCTTGAAACATTGCTACACAAGGAAGATGATCTTCATTCTAATATAGATTCTACCCCAACTCTCTTAGTGCAAAAATATCATACCAACAGGAATCAAACTTTGGTGATCCTATTGGGCAATGTGCAAAAATAACTTTATGAATTAAACCATTCTATTCTCATAGTATAGTGTAGGACAAAAATCTTGTTGATAGAGACGAAATAACTCTTTGCACAAGAAATGGCATTTTTGGAGCATTTTTGGTGAAACATAGTCAATTATGGAACTTCAATTAAGTGCTGCATGATCAATAGAAAGCTGAAGCAGCACCCGACAACATGAGAATGATCCGGCAACCAGTTAAACTAGAAACACGTAATAACAGCTGGAGAGAAAATCTCAGCATCAAAGTCACACAGTAAGCATGTCCATGCCTACAATTGAGTGCTCAAGTGGGAGGCTCCTTCATGTGATACAGCCCAAGTATTATTGAAATCAGGCTCCTCCTCCCATTCCATGCATGCTCTGCTGCAGCCTGTTCAAGTACAAGTCCAGGACATGGAACTCCCTCATGAACTCCATGGAATGGGGAGCCTTCTCATGCGTAAATAATGCTCAATTTACTTGCCTTGAAACTACTCTTCTCCAATCCTTTGCACTACGTACTCAATGATCAGCAATCCACCAAAAGTATCATGGTTTTCCATCAGCGTTTTCGGGCATGGAGCACCATCGACAGCACCAATTAGTTGAGTGGAGATGGACTGATATAAGTAGTATTCTGAGAATTAATGATAAATGTTCATCCTTCTGTGCAGTTTCCAAATACTTGCCTTTGCACCATGACTAGTACTGCATTCGACCTTAGTGAAGAGTAGACTGCTAACAACCTTGATGCAACTGTGGTCTCAAAGCTAAAATGGTACACTCCCTCCCCCAATTCTTGCCTCCTGGTAAAGCCTGCACAAGTTTTGATGAATTTCATAACATTCTTCAGCAGTTGTAAGAGCTCACCCTTTCTACAATGTCGATCGCAACCAAACAAGTCCCACATTCACTGTAGAGAACAAGCATGGCCTTCAGTGAGTGGCGGCCACCTCTCTTCTTCACAATGTTTTGAGGCATCTGCACAGAATGCAATTTCAAAAGTCAGTGGTTTAATGTGAACTGATTTGTGATTCAAGGGAGGGTTGGGAGGCACCCAAACAAAACTTGTGCACCCTTTTTGTTTTCAAGTCACATTCTCTTTGTCTGAAAACGGCGGTGCAGGGAAAGCATGACGAAGCTGTAACAAGCATGGACGAGAAACTGGAGGATTTGCAGCCTGCTCCTGAGTCTGTGGCCTTTTGGCCTGGAGGCTGGAAGACATCACCATATATTCTTGGTACGCTGTCAAGTCCTTCAGCCACTGCTTCTATTAGGTTCAACAATAAAGGTTGTCAAAATAGACCTGTCCCACATTCTTTGAAATGAGGGAATGGTCTCCTAAGATACCCACTAACATAGGTATGGCTGAAGTATTTAGGGGTGAAGAGATTTTAGAACAGTTACCAATCACTAACTTAGTTGTATCTTAGTGGAGAGAATGCCCTTCAAAAATGAGAAAAATCTCTAGACGTTACCTCCAGATGCGGAGTCAAAAAATGGAGGTCTGAGAACTCGTTATTCTGTGGGGCATGTGCACAGGAAACCATTTCCTGACAACAATAGCATATTACGGAGTGGCAACAAACCTAGTGCTATACCTCACTCAGGTGCTGCATGAAGGAAACTCATCAGCTGCAACAAATTATAGTAACTGGTTGGGGACGTCGTACCTGACGTCACTAATAGGAGCGTTTTGGGGGGACGCATACTGGGGTCGCTATAGGACTGCCATCATCTTCTCCACCATCAACATCTTCGTAAGCTCCTCTTGCTTTACCTCTCAAAATAGGCTTGGATGTAAATGATGCCTTCATTACAGAAAAAAAATCGAAGCAAGTCCAAGATCTCTTCTTCATTTTGTAAAACATCAATAGAGATCCTTGACATTGGTCGATACATGTTCTAAAATAAGTGCATGGTTTACATTCAAACACCAAATTGGATGCACCCCTCCTTACTACACCCTCTTGAATTCCACGACTAGGTCCCTCGATGTGGAGTAGAAGCTGTGTACTAGATACCTTGCCTAAGAAATATAGCACATGTTCAGGCACACAAGCAGTGAAGGATGTACTATTTTTCTAATACCTGACTCTTCATTCGGGTCACCTAGCAGAATCTCAAGCAGAATCTCAATAGGGTGTCAGCTCGTGATTTCTATTTCACAATTTCGGGGGTAAGTTATAACATCGGGCACAACACGATTCTTCTTTCCTGCTGTTAGCTAGTCGTAGAAATGTGGAAAGCAATTATGAAATCCAATTCAATTTCTAACACACGCTATTGAGAAACCTGGAATTGGGGTAGATTGATGGTGAGGAAAGAAAATAGAGTTATAAGATACGATGAACGCTGTCAAAATAGAAGGCCAAAAGAAGGGACTGAGTATGAGTTTCATCCGTTCTTCTCTTGTCAAATTGTAGCTTCCCACCTTTACAAAAATCTGGCTCCTTGAGATTATGGTTTGCACTCCGCCATCTGCAAAACAGATACAAATCCGCTCACCACTGGTAAACGGCGAAATCCTCTCGTCAATGTGCTAAACGTTCACATTTGAAAGCAAGCAATATTCACCAAAATAAGCAATTGAGTGAGACTAATCAGCTAGACTAAAAAAAGTAGAAAAACAACCAATCAGTCTTAAGTGTTCAAAAACTGAACAATTGAGGGCAAGCAAAGATCACCGAAATCAGGGCAATTAGCGATCACCTAAATTAGGCGTATCAGAAGGTCATATCAGAATCAAGTTCTAAAACTCTACCAAACGGCTCCAACTTTGAGAAAAGAAGAATTGCATTGTGCCCAATTTGATATGAAACCTTCAAATCATGAAGCAGATTTTGGGTTTAGGTATCGCGATGATCGACATGCCGCAACGAAGCACCAACTCAAGCAGCCAGATTGCGCAAAAAGATCCCAATTGAAAACAAGCAAATATCACTAAAATGTGTAGAGAAAAGCTGTACCCAAAACCTTAAACAGTCAAACTGACATAGAATACTCCACACAAAAAGTCGAACTGTGCAAAAAAGCTTCACAGAGGAAAGCAAGCAAAGATCACCAAACGCTCAGCTAATGCAAAAATGCTTGACATTGCTTTACATGGCGGTCAAAGTGTGCAAGCAAAGATCAAAGAATGTTCTGCAATTGTGGCTAAAATTTCAAGGCGATGTTGTGTCAGGGAATGGTGGCACTAACCTTATCAGTGACGCTCCCCTACCTGCGATCTCCACAATGTGCATCGCACGCCTCCCCCTGCACCCACCCACCTTCACCCTCCCAAACGGGCGTCTTCTACTTCGCCATCTACGCCATCGCCCTCGGCGCCGGCGGCTTCCAACCCTGCCTGTCCTCTCTGGGCGCCGACCAGTTCGACGAGCAGGACGCGAAGGAGAGCAAGCAGCAGAAAGTGTTCTTCAGCGTCTACTACCTCTGTCTGTGCGCGGGAGCCCTCGTCTCCGGAAGCGTCTTGGTCTACGTCGAGGCCAATGTCGGGTGGGACTGGGGGTTCGGACTCTCCCTGGGCGCTTTGGGAGTGGGCACACTGGTGCTCATGCTGGGGAGGCCGTTGTACCGGATCAATCCGCCCGCGGGGAACCCGCTGGCGAGGATTGCGCAGGTGGTGGTGGCCGCGGGAAGGAAATGGCAGGTGGTGGCGCCGAGAGACGATTCGATGCTGTACGAGGTGGGGGAGAGGGATGGGAGCTCGGCAATTCAGGGAAGCCGCAAGATCAAACGAAGCCATGAATTCATGTATACACCAATCCCTAATTGTTTGTTGGAGGAGTCTTGCTGGCTATGGTGGTAAACCCTCATTTTTTGTCTGTGTCTTGTTGCTTCGGCTTGCTGGCTATGGTGGTATCACGTAAACCTTAATTTTTGTCTGTGTGACTGCCGTCGTCTTCGGCTTTCTGGGCAATGCTGGGTAAGACTACGCTCTAATTGTTTGTTTGTGTCGTCTTCGTCTTCCTGGATACGACGATGAACCCTGAACTCTGATTGTTCACTTGGGTCGTCATCGTCTTGCTGGATGTAGTGCTAAACCCTAAACCCTAAATTCGTGTGTGCCGTCTTCGTCTTCCTGGCTATGGTGATTTGAACGAGACCTTTGCTTCAGTGCAGGTTTTTGGACAAAGCAGCGACCGCGAGTGAAGCCGAGAGGCAAGGCGACCCAGGAAGCTGCAGTCCGTGGAGGTTGGTGACGGTGACGCAAGTGGAGGAAGTAAAATTCCTGTTACGGATTCTGCCCATTTGGTTCTGCAGCATTATCTTCTCCGCCATCTACACGCAAATGCTCACGCTCTTCATCGTGCAGGGCGCCACCATGGACACCCGCGTGGGGAGGTACCACATCCCCCCAGCTTCGATCTCGCTCTTCGACTTCATCAGCGTCCTCTGCTGGGCTCCGATCTACGAGTGGGTGCTGGTGCCCCTGGCACGACAGTACTCAGGGAATGAGCGCGGCTTCACGGGGCTGCAGCGCATGGGCATCGGCCTCGCGATCATGACCGTCGCTATGGCCACCGCGGCCCTTGTCGAGATTGAGCGGCTCAAAGCGGCAAAGGTTCATGACCTCCTCGACGCACCCGCAGTCCCCGTCCCTATGAGCATCTTCTGGTGCACTTTCATAACCTTCAAATCGCCCCTCCAAAAACAAATCAGCTAACCCTTCGAAATGACCACGAGGAGAAATCTCGACGAGGAGATGCTTGCAGATTGTTTCCAAGCACTATGACTGTGAATTCTAATCTATGACATGCACCACTGGTAGTCAATTGACATAATCTACCTCCAGAGAATCTACAAGCAGAAAACAATTGACGAGGATAATTCTCAACGATTGCCTGCGAATCAGCTCCGAGCGCGATGATTATAAACCCTCAACCCTCAACCATGATCTGTGACCTTCGGATGTGCACCACCTCACAGTCCATTGATAAAAGTTTACTTTTTCATGACCATTGATAAGCCGAAAAGAACTGACATGGTCATATGGAGATATTATCTTGGATGGGGCGATTGGCACCATATCCATACGATTGAAAAACCGTGCTGCACCACTCTTCTCAATTTCTCCTCGTGGTCGATTACATCTGACAATCTTTGCGAATATGGTTTGCAGAGTCGGTCTCGGTGTTCCACACAACTCACCAATCTTACATGTTTCTCGTGTCCACGAGCATTATCTCGTTGAGCCCCTAGCCCTAAAACAAATTCCCTTGATGTGTGCAGGCAAGTGCCGCAATACTCGCTCGTGGGAGCTTCGGAGGTGTTCACATACATCGGCCAGTTGGAGTTTTTCTACGAGCAGAGTCCGGATGGGATCCGCGGTCTCGGCAGCGCGCTGGCCCTCACCACGTTCGGGCTCGGTAACTACATGAGCTCAATTCTCGTTACGGTTGTGACGAACATCACGAGCTCGGGCGGTCGCGACGGATGGATCCCGGCGAAGAACCTCAACCGCGGTCACTTGGACTACTTCTACTGGCTGCTCGCCGCGTTGAGCACGCTGAACCTTGTCCTCTACATCAAATGCGCGCAGTGGTACCGCATCACCAGCGCTCAGTTGACCATCCCCAGCGGCACGTGCATGAGCCCCACCGGATGCGTCGAGCACAGGTCCTTCACAGACCACGAATCCTGCCACCATGAATGCCGCCATGATGAACACTCGCAATGCAGCGCTACTGTTGATCACGTTCGCTGATCTCACTTGTCCCAGCACTCGTCTTTGAAAAATATTCTAGGTTTAGTGCGTTTCAGAGTAGCCTCTTCCGTCGTTGGAGGTTCTCGTCATTGGATAATACTTGCATTCTTGCGTTCTTCAGCAACTCATCCAACTTTGGAAATTGTCATCTAGGTGGTTAATGGTTAGTGGTTAATGGTTCATGCTTTGCGATTGGAGACTGATCTTTGTGTCACTTCAAACAAGGAAAGACTCGTCTGCCTCTAATTACGGCATTACAAAGTTTCGACCTCTTCCAAACCGCCTCAATCCAAACCCGGAAGCACCGAAAATTGAACATTTTGCCGCAACAACTCATCTTTCAATAATTTCTAGCATGCACACAATCATGTGAAATATCAATGAAAGATTTCACCAGTGGCTAAGGTTCATCACATTCATCATCATACGATATCCATCCACCGAAAACGACGGACTGTAAATTGAATGATTCCTTTTCCGGCTACATTCCAAAACTCTGATGGTGCCTATGTCAAGTGTGCTGCTGATTCTGTGTTTGTGGTGGAACTCATTTGTATTGCTCAGAGCATCCGCAGTTCCGCACCGCTACTCCAAATCATGTTATCTGAAACGACTGCAGTTACAGAAAAATATCTAATTATCCACCACCAGCCACTCATTATTCCCTTCATGCATGGATCAATGCCCACCTGATCCTCTTCTAAAATTCCTGTCGAGAATCGAGCGCGTGCGGAAGTGCAGCCCGAATTCGTGTCGAGATCATCGCGCTCTCAGAAGTACATCCCAAATTGTCGCCATGGGTTCGGACGGCTTATTGTCACCCGACTGGAATTCAGCCCTGGAAGCTCTCCGCTTAGGGAAGCCCGTGGCGATTCTCGACGGCGAGGCTCGCGAGGGCGAAACCGACCTCTTCTTCCCCGCGTCCTCCCTCTCCCCTTCCTCCCTTCGTTTCCTCCGCACACAAGCCGGCGGTGAGCTTTACATTTCCATCGGCCACGAAGTCGCATCCGCCTTCGGCTTCCCTTACATCGGTTCGGTTCTCTCCCTCCCTTCCGTGACCTCCTCTTTTCCCCGTGCTGAACCACATGGGCAAGGCGCGCGGGGAGATGTGTCAGGGGAGTTGCTCCGTGGGATTGTCGCTCGACCACCGGGAAACTAAAACAGGGGCCCCGGACGCCGAGCGCAGTTTCACGTGTCGACGCTTGGCGGAGCTTTATGAGGAAGTCGCCGCTGATGCTGCAACCTAACACGACGCTGCGAAGAGGCTAGGGGAGGAGTTTCATACACCGGGACACATTTTCTTGTGTGTGGAGAATGCGTTGGGGTTAAGGACGCGAAAGGGACATACGGAGCTGTCGATTGCGCTTGCGAAAGCGGC
This sequence comes from Straminergon stramineum, assembly GCA_963920665.1. Classification (NCBI taxonomy): domain Eukaryota; kingdom Viridiplantae; phylum Streptophyta; class Bryopsida; order Hypnales; family Calliergonaceae; genus Straminergon; species Straminergon stramineum. The sequence continues at coordinate 18,879,133 of OY987264.1, forward strand.
GAAGGTTACGCCCGTCATGGTGGGATGCGTTATGCTTAGCAATGAAGGGGAGGAGTTTGGGACGCTGCCACCGGAGGCCGCTAGAACGTGGGCGGCGAGTCACGGCGTGCCGTTTCTTAACGGAGCCGTCATCGCCAAATCAGTAAATGTCATCACCTTGTAGCACACAATGCGCGCTTTGGAGTCTCGCAACTGACCACAAAATGCAAATGCTTGAGTCTTCTGCAACTGCTTGTTTTTGTAGCAAACGTTTGTTTTAGTATCAATTGCTGCATCCGCTTGGTTTGCTGCAAATGCTGTTTTTTTCAGCAAATGCTTCTTTTTTGCTGCAAAATGCTTACCTGAGTGGGGAAGTGATGGGTCAGTCATCTGGTTCTGGAATCCATGTTTATGACTTCATGCTGCGCTTTGCCGGCGCGAGTGGATTCCAATTTTGAAACTTTAAATTACAAACATTGGCGCTGCCACTTGAAGGCTAGATTTGACTTGTTTCGGATTGAGATGGCCATGACTTGAGAGCAGCAAGAGCCGTGAGAAGAGAAGAGCGTTCCAGCTAGTCTGACGATAGCCTCAATTTCTTGTCCATTAAAATTATTTGAGTGATTTTGGATGTGATTCATTTTTGTCTGTGTGGCGATTGGCAAGTTTACTCTATACTTGCCTTGAATAAATTATTTTCCTATTTGTAACAAATTTTCTACAAGTATCAATGTAACAATTGGGGAATTAGAATCATTGTTAATTTGTTATGGACTTGGTTTCGAAAAAGTAGAGACTTGATTCAAGAAATAACATAACAACCCATTTTAGGGTTGTTATTTCTATAATGAGGTTTTGTTTTCTTGTTAATGGATGTAACATCAAGGGTTGGATCCTCTAATTATGCTCAATCAAGGGTCTATAATGAGTATACCATAGTGATGAAGGAAAAGATTGTGAAATATTCCCTTTGTTTCTAAATAATACTAGTGTTTCTTTTGTGTTTCACAAAGAAAGCACTGGTATTATTTAGATAATCAAAGAGAGTATAAGCATCCATCTTATATTCAATGCTATGGTGATGATTTCTATAGAAAGGGGCTTCATTCAAGATTGAGATTATGAGTGAGCATGTTTATATGAGTGAAAAAATGAGCATAGGCTTGATAATAACCAATGAGAAATAAACCTCTAAGCAACTAGTAGTGATGGCCCATAGTTTGAAGTTCAATGTAATTCTATCATGCTTTTGTCAATATGGTGCTTAGATTCCATTGTTGTAATGCATTGAATGGTTCATTTCCTATGTTGCTTAGAAATGTTAAAGTCATTTTGTATTTTAGGGATGGACTAAGTTAAAGTATTGTTAAACTTTAAACTAGAGTTTTTCTTTTCTTTTGGAGGTTATTGTCCTATCTTTTCACCTTTTTTTTTGGTGGTGGGGGGGGCAATATATATTCAACATAATGTACTCAATTCCATTCAAACAGTGGAGAGTATGTATCCTCCTCAACACTAAACAATGTATGATTATTGAATCACATAGAAACCAATGTAGATTTTGTTTGAAAAACTACCTCCAAATGCTCTCATCTTTAGGTCATTTGTCAATTGATCTTTGGCCCAATGTTATTTATCTTCTAGAGGTAGAAGTTCCATCCTTTGCCTTTGTTTTGGGCAACAAATGGAGCAAAAGTCAATTGCTTGTACCATCTATATTTATCCCAAATCATAGGAAGATCAATAAGAAAATCTTGTCAAAGATCAATATTTATGCTCCAAGAATGAAAGCATTTGATAGATTCCATAGTTTGGGATTTGGAGATTAGCAATTGATCAAATCTTCTAGCCAAAATTGGAAACTCTAAAGACCCCTATTGTGGACAAACTAAGCAATCCCACATGCCAAGCAAAATTTCATTTTAAGCATCATAAGTGCTTGCTATGCCATCCTATCCTCCCAACTTCAAACACATGAAGGCCAAGTTGCATTAGACTTGGAAATTGGTTGACATAAAGGTGACAATAATGGTGGTTATATTGGTTAATAGTAGTTACACTCAATCTCACATTTTCATGCTCAAAATAGTTTTCTACTCCTAATGAACTTCAATTTTTTCAAACTTATAGTTCAATCCCAAATGCCAATCAACCATATTAATTAAATGCCAAACAACTTGATAGAAACATCAAGCCAAATTTACAATGAAACTCCTTGGAAGTACTGTCTATCTTTTACTACCAACGGTGCTAGTATGTGAGTCCAAGAATGCAAACTTGTGAGCATTGAGCCTACATTATAGGTACCCATAATATAGATACCACACACTATAGAAGGTGTATGTATCATAAACACTTGTAATATGGGTATTTGTAACATATATATTTTATAATCATAGACGATTTATATGGTATATACACCTATAACATAGATGTGTAGTATTATAGGCTCATGGGCTCACACTCCTATGCTCACATACTAGCAACCCTCCTTTGACTACATAGTTTTCAAAATTAAAATTTACCTTGTGCCATAATTGCAACTATTCAAGTTTGTAAGCTATTGTGATATGAGGTTTCATGTAACAACAGTCAATAAGAATTCAAGTTTTCCTAAATGGAGATGATTGCTCAAGACATCAACAAGATAAGCATCTCTATAGGTCACCTAAATAAATAGCTTAGGCAAAAGCCAATCCACAATGGCATGCCCTAAGGTTGCAGTCAAAGAAAAAAAGAGGTATGTAGCTACAATGTTATAGCACTTTCATCCATGGTATTTAGAGTTAGTTTGTGAACTATCATTCACTTTGATAGAAATTGAAACAAAATCATAGTGAAATCAATTGTGGTTCTTTTGACCACCATTCTACATAATCCCATAACTACAAATTTTTCGTTTTCACTTTGCAACTACAATTTTGAGAATTTTGGGGTGTGCAATATATTGATGGAAAGGTATTGAAAATCTACTTTAAGATTTTTCTACCCACCTCTTTCATTTTGTTGTTAGAAAGGTATTACATTCATAAAGAAGAATTATACATATTTCAATGTATAGAGTAATGAGGGATTAGTTCTTTTCCGCCTAGGAATTGATAGTGTAAGAGAACAAAGACAACCTAATCATTAAGTGATTTTCAAAGTAATAATGATTGCTTAGGCATGCATATTTGCGTACTTTTTAATTTGCTTGGGATGATTCTTTTTTATTACATTTAAGAGCAAATGATTGAGATTTTCCCTTTTTAACACTCCTAAAGGCCCATTGTTGTGAATCTTCATGGACAAATTTAGAATTCAGGCATGTACCTTTGATGTTAATTTTTAGATGACTTTAGGAAACTTTTGTTTGAAGATAGGGAAACATATTAGCTTTCTAAGAATACAATTTTTATTTCAATTGATGTTTGAGAGCAAAAGTAAAAACACCCAAAAAAAAAGTAGTTGAAGTCCAGGCAAAAAAATTACCTTTAATTTATTTTTTTAAACTTCTTTCTCATATAATATTATTACATATGTCTATATGGAAGTTTTGATTTGTTACATCAATTCAGATTAATGATGTGAAATTACAATTATAAAGAATTTAGTTTTATTGGCAAGTAGGGCAACTTCCAAGATAAATAATGAATAGAATTTATTTTTGAACTAATTTGAAAATTTTATTGAAAAATAATAGTAGGCTCATAAAGTTGAGACAATTTTCTATTAGAGCAATTTCATTGAATGATAGGATTGATATGTTTCAACTTCATTTTAGACCTACTACAATGAATTTAGTTTTGCCTTCTATCTTGTATCTACTTCTACTCAATGAATTCTTAAAGAATAAAACTCAAGTTTCATTTTCTTCAAAAAATTCTAGACTCTAGAGTGACTTTCCTAATATAGATTCTTTTAGTTCAAGTCTATAGTATAAAAGTTTTAAAATTAAGAAAATCCAAAGTTTGGTGAACTAATTTGTCCATGGGCAGAAAAATGTCTCTTTTCGCATTGAACTCTAAATCAAATGTGCCCCCTTCCTCATAGTCACATCCACCTACTTGCATATTCATGCACTCCCATTCACCTCTCCAACATCAAATTTATCCTCACAATCTTGCACATACTACACCTTCATTATAAACCGGTTTTGATCCTAGTTCAGCAATGGCAACATTCCCTTTACTAAAGTGAGCTAAGTAACTTTGATCCTAGAAGGATGTGACCCATCTCCAAAGTAGTCACCCAAAAATGATTAAATTCTTAGGTGATTAGGTGCATTCTTCATTTCTACAATTTTATAGAAGTCCTTTATTGGACACTTTTAGGGTGGACTTCTATGCACCTAGAATCAACCCAACCTTGCATCAAAGACAAAAGAAATTTAGGATTCTACATAAAAATGTGTAATAAATGGTTATAAGATAGAGTAAGACTTTTCCCTCCATCCATGTCACTCATGTGGCGATGGTTTGTAAGACAATGACACCAATTAATATTATTTTTCAATATATTTTTTATTTTTATTTTAGAATTTACTACAATTAAAAATAATTTGGTGAATCCCTACCCCTCACTAGATGGATTTGGATAAATGCAATAATTTTATTTTCTAAAATCCTATATCCTTGTCAGCAAACCTAAGGCAAGTTGGAAGTTTGCAATAAATCACCTAAAAAAACTCATTGTTGCAAATTGATAATCGAAATTGGTGGTCAACAAAGTTTCATAGGAGGCTTATAAAATTAAAGTAGGGAAGGCAAGTTTCCAAATATTGGAAAATTGTTTTCAACATTGGACTTGAATTTTTGGTTGCTTTCAATTTAACCCTTAAACAATGGGCTAGTGACCTTGGAAATCATCCCTTTTGGAACATATGACATCATGTACTTTAAAAACCAAAAATATCCATTGGAGGTCAAACTATTGTAGAAGATCTCTCCTTTTTGTACAAAATTTCAAAGATGAATTGTTGCACTTTTGTCCTATACGGAAGGATTCTTTGTCATTCATTGACTAGAAAGTAGCCTCAACATCATTTCTGGGTTAACAAGTAAAAGCTACTTCTAAAAGTCTAGTTTCTTCCTACCAAAATAGAAGCAAACACAATATGAAACTTGACAAAAGATATTACTTTGAAACTCATTTTTGATTCCTACATAGAAATTTGCTCTAAGTCAATCTTTAGCATCATCAATAAGGTAAACTTTTTTTATTTTTACCTATTGCTCATATGGTGATCATCCCTTTTTTTTTTACTTTTTGAAAAAGTGCCAAGGTGGCAATCACTTAAAATTTGGTGAAGTATTTTATTTCTACATTCATCCATCTTCTGGACTAGAAAATACTTTTCAATCATATTCATGCACTTTTAATCCAAATTTGGCAAATTCATCCACATTTTAAATAGAAATGGAAAATTTTTGGCAAAAAATAGACATTTATTTTGGAATGGTGCAATCTGGCCCCATGGTGCCAAAAAAAAAGGGCTAGTGGTGATCAATTTGTAAGATGAGAATGCCTATATATCTCACTATTTTTTATCTATATTGATCCATGTGGGTTACATAATTTATTGTAATTAAAAATATTTAACGAATGCTTAGCTTAGAGTCCCAGACATAAATGAAATTGGCGAAAAGCTGCCCCCCAAACCACAAATTTTCTATACCCTTGGCAATGACCTCAGAGGGCCAGATCAGGTTTTCGCGACAAATCCGGCCAAAAACATTTATGCTGGTTCTCAGCTCTCACTGGGTAAAGGGGAGTTGCACAGGAGTTACAGTACTGTAGTTGTTCTTCATTCATCCTCCCTGCCGGCCGGGACATCCGGAAACAGTTGCTTGTAATTTGGGGGTCATGGAGTGGAGGTGTAAGAGCATCTCCACCCGTCTTGCAAAATGGATGACTTTTTTGCAAGTGTGGCTTGCAAGTCGACGTTGGTTTGCAAACGGGGTTGGTTTGCAAGCTGGCTTGCAAGTAGATGTTGGTTGGTAAAACAGAAACAACAAGAAAAGGTTGCCTTTCTGCAATGCTGGCAGAAGTTGAGGGTGGGAATTGAGCAGGTTAGCTTAGCACACCTAGTCCCTAAATTGCCTCATTATTTACATTAGATTGCGTGGTTAACAGGTTGTTGGTGGGGGCACTCCCTTCCCACCTGGCTTGGAAAGTGGATGTCCTGGCATTTTGCCAACCAAACCCCCGTTGCATTTTGCAAGACAAGTGGTGATGCTCTTAGAGCATTACCACCCATACATTGCAAAATGTGGAGTGATTTGGCTTGCACAATGCGGGGGCATCCAATTTGCAAGCCAAACTGCCCCACCTATAGCATGCTATAAGTTCCCAAATTTGGGCTGATTTGCAAAGTCCATCTAATATTGGGCTATAGTGCTAAAGGTGTGTCCTATGGGAGAAAGTGCCAATGCTCTTGTCTCATGCGGTTTACAAGCCACGCTTTGGCTTGCAAAACACACCCATTTTGCAAGCCACCCAAGGCTTTTGGCTTGGCCTCTTAACAAGTTCATTTGTTTTGCAAGATGGGTGGGGGTGCTCTAATATGTGAAGAGGTAGACATTATGGCCAAGGTGGATTGACCCCCTCACTCGTCCCCTCCAAGTCAATCTAGGGGTGTAGGTAAAAAAAAGACCCCCTATTTCGTGCTTTATTAATTTATCTTTTGTACTTCTCCTACACTAAATAGTGAAATTAGGTTGCCTTAACAATTAGGTTGCTTTATCCCAAGAAAGATACTTTACATGTCATAAAAGTCAACAAATACTTCTACATGTATTTTCATTTGTACACTTGAAGGTTCATTGGTCCCAATTACAACAATACTTAATTCAAAAGTAGTACATTCTTGTACAAAAATTGTAAATATTTATTTAGTGTCAAATGTCGAGAAATTAGTGTGGGACAACCTAATTTCATTGGATAGAGTAGCTAATTTGGGTCCTCTGATTGCAAATATGAATTCAAATTTTGCATATTTTATCATGCTAGAAAAAATTAAAAAAATTCAGGGTTTTCCCTTGGGAACGAGCGAGGGGGTCAATCCACCCTGTCCGACATTAAACGTTAAACGGCGGGAGTGTTATATTCTATTTCGAGATGCAAATCAACGCATTTCATGCTAAAGAAGACAACTTCGTACAGACATCTGACAACAAGGGACTTCAATGGCCATTTCGAAAGCACATTCCGAAACCCAGCATCTTATCACTTAGCGTAAACGTGGTAGTATCTAGATATTTGAATAGTAGTCCGAAATGAGATCTTCATGGCCAGCTCAAGTCGCAAAAAAACACAGGTAAATGTGCTACAAAGTCAAATTTAACACTGTGGTACCGGTATCCACATTTATTGCAGCTGAAAAAATAACCAGAACTTCTGCAAGTTTTGCCACATTTGTGAACACTGTATAGCACTGTCTCCCATCGACAAATCCCATCTTCTAAGATCCTCTCCAGGCCGGCATTGTGTCTCAAACGAACACAAGTGGTCCGATTTCTAAGCATTGGCAACGAATCACGTTAAGAATCATCAAGCTATAATACTCCTGCTGGTTTCCCAAAGCTTGTACTACGTTCGTCTAAATCCAACATTACACCCCCAACTGCTCGTCCTACACGTCTAGAAATGGGGAACTTCAGGACGAAAAACTAGCAATCATTATTCAAGCCAGATGCCGGAAGTTTGGGGACTTCTGTGTGCAGGATCACTTAGACATCCTCAAGAGACGGATGGGAAACAGAGCCGCGCACGACGCCAGGATGGCGAAAGCGAAGAACGACAGGACGATGGACGCCTGTGCTTTCCCGCAGAACGCAGGAACAACTTGACAGGAATTGGTGTCTTCCAGATGGGCTTGCGCGGTGGCGGCCGCTGCAGCTGCTGCTATCAGCGCGTACGCCAGCACCGAGTCGAAGATGAAGGTGAGCAAGCTCCCGCCGGCTGCCGCGGAAGAAATGAATGTGCCAGTCGATGACACCTGCACCACGCATAGCACCAGCTGCACTACAGAGTAGACGAACACGATGGCGTCCAAGCTCAGCAAACCCCTGCACCATAACAACCCCCCACAACCCACGTTACTTCAACCCCTTAGCTATTCGGATTAAAACAATGCTGCATCCCAAGTGGCCAGCTTCTAAAACAAGGGAATAATCCATAATCGATCGACAAGCAAGTGCAATTAACCTCAGATGTGGCCCTTGTACTTACACGAAAGCCTTGACGTCGGCGAACTTGAGGGTGTACACATCAAAGTAGACATCGTAGAACGACTGCTTGTTCGCCGCCATCACGCTGAACCCAATGAGCGTGAACACCACCAATGCACTCCGTAACGTCACAGTCAAGACCCCAAACATCCGGTAGTCTTTCCCGATGACCGAAGGCGACGGATTATACATGGCTGGCGTCGTCCCAGCTTCCACCCCCGAGGCGCCTTGTACACCAGGAGCCCTCGTCTTCTGGAAGTCTCGCCCGTTGTCAAAAACCTCCGAATTCCAAGCACCCCCATCCATTTCGACTGAAACCAAAACTCCCCCTTCCCTTCCCTTCCTGCAAACCACAATGCATCCACTCCACACCCCTTGAACTCCACCGAGCTTCCAACGCAAAACTCCGGTGAACGCGCGCGCAAACCACTGATTCTGCAGTTATTGAACTCGTGCAGTCCTTTTAAAACTCCGACTCCAAACTAAGCTGCTTGACACACGAGCTTGATATACGAGATTCAAAGCTGTACGAACTAGGAGAGTTGACTGTTGCAGAAACGATATGATAGCTAGCGGTACGTGCCTTGAGTTATAAGTTAGCCGAGACTACAAAGCCGCGAAGGTTTGGGGAGTGACAGTCCGAGAGACTGGCAGTCCGAGAGGTGTGGTATTATTACTGTACAGTACTGGGAGTGTAGTAAGTACAGTGGATCGACAATTGACCGCGGGGCAACTTGCGGGTTGTCCCTTGACGTTTTGGATGTCCCTCAAGAACCACCGCTCTGTGACACAAGTTGTCAATTGGCAACAACCAAAATTACTTCAACTCGGGAAGAACGTCGAGGTCGTGTTGGACGTGTTGTGTCCTTTGGATAGTCAACCACTATAAGCTTTGTGCATATTGAAGAATGGATGATTTTCATCCACTTTTTGTGTGCAACTTTATTGATGCTATAGCTCCTTCATTAAGTTAAGTTCAAGATATTGATAGTTCTTTTTTTCATTTTACATGGGGTAGTTTCTTTTTAAAAAATATTACACTATCATCTATGAAGTGCATTCAATACTTCGAACTTTTTCCGCTTAAAATTAGATTTTGACAATTCAAAACGATTTCTTTTGGTTTTGAGCAAAGGTAACAAAATGAAGATTTTGAAGTGTATTTTCTACTATTTTTGGAAATTTTGAATTTAAATAAAACATTTTAGTGAAGTTTGAAGTTGAAGACTATAAGACTACTACCACATTTCTAAATATAGAGTGACATGGAAATTTTCATTATACAACAATGTTCTACACCATAATGCACTTCTATTCTAAAAAAAACTTAGTTTTTTTTAACATAATTAGTACTCCCTCCACCCCCAAATGATCTTCTAGTTATATGTTGTAATGTAAGAGGAAGGGAGTTAGCAGCAATTGTGAGAGCAACTACAACAGGAGTGAATGAAACAAACAAAGATTCAAGCCTAGATAGAGATTCAAGTCTAGGCAAAGAATCAAACTAAGGAAGATCATTCTAGGACAAAGGGAGTATTCAATATCCGAAATTTTCTTCTTCTTTTTTCAAAAATTAATTGTAACTTAAAATTTTCACAATAAAATATGAAAATTTTATGACAAATATTAGACATGTGATTTCATCTCTAAAAAATAAAAAAATAATAACTCACTGATAAATGGAGAAGAAATGGAGGATATGGAATTATGGATTGAGGGACTTTCAAGTTTCACTATGTAGTCCTAGGTTGTATTTTACAGGTTTAATCTCTAAGATCTATAGGCTAGAAATTGAAAAATACAATCAAATTGCCCCAAATCAACACTCTCTAGAAAAAGGGCTATTAATCAAATTTTATTTATGTTTTTAGAATTTGTAATTAGAAGGTCTTATTCTTCACTAGACATTACAAGAGTTGCTTGTAAAAAATTTGGGGTTTGAAGAGAATGTGTATATGAGAATAAAGCCTATAAAGAAGAACAAAATGGTTTTTTCAAAACTCCCCAAGGTTTTGACAATGTGACTTTATTATACTTTCAAGCCCCATAACTAAAGTTTTGTTTGAAAAGAAGATTTAAGGGCTTAATATTTGAGTGGAGTCTCATGTTAGGAAGAAATATGCAAATTTTCAAAAGAAATGATGTTGTGCTCTACTTGCCCAAGTTGGAATTTGGGGTTGCTAAAATATGAGCAGGGAATAATGAGTGTTGAATGTTGAGCAACGAGCGATGAATGATGAAACTTTCCACCATGAAATGCTTATGTTCGTGGTTTAGGATAAAGACTTATGCAAATAGCTAAGTCTAAAGAGGATGAATGGGGATGAATGGATTTAGATGAGTTTTTTATAGTTGATATTGTTGGATGAAATACATCTATTGTTCATTGCATTGAATGATGTACAACCATTGAATGGGAGTATAAATTTAGTTGTTTGGGATCAGGATTGATGACTAGTAAGTACTTTAAACCAAAGGTAGAGAGGCCAAATAACTCTCCCTCTATTAATTTTTTTGGGGGGTATTTAAACCACAATTTGAAATGAAAAAATGAAAAAATATTAAAAAATATTTTCTTCACAAAAAAATTATTTTTCTCAAGAAAAAAAATCAAAAAAATTATTAAAAAAAAAATTATTCAGTAGATGGCCCCTTAGATTCTAGGAGCAATTTCTTGTTGACAAAGTCACACTCCATCTACTAATTTGGGGGATATATGAATTTTTTTTCAATTTTATTAAATAAAAAATCATAATCCCCCCCCCCCTTAAAGTTAAATTTTTTATAGCAATAAATTGATATTTCAAAAAAAAATTTAGTAATTTTTGACATTAATAATTTTAGGTCTAACATCACTGTTTATGATTCTAACATGTCTATTTTTAGTAACAAAGTTCTTAATGAGCACTCCAATCTAAATGCTCATTGCTCAACGCTAATCGCCCATTGCTACCCATTTGCACTCTAGTGTCATTGGTTGGAATCCAAAACAAGAAACTCATAATTTTTTTTCAACTGTTGGATCTTCTTATAAATGAAATTTCCTAGAACTTTGTTTGTGTTTCTAATCTCAAAAAACAATATAAGGAACATAAACTTGAAAACTAATATTTGATATTTCATTGTAGATGCATGAATTTTTCAAAACCCATTTTGGCTTGCAAAGATCTTTAGGGGTTATGCTGTCTCTTTGCAAGCCAATATTTGTTTATGGTGGCTAAAAATATGTGATGGAGGTGGATTAGGGCTTTAAGATAAGGTGTCACAAACTCCCAATGCTTTGTTAGATGATAATGAATTATTGATTTGGTGAATTAGGTCAAGATATTATCTAAATGAAATTTTTTTAATACATTTTAGAAGGGTGAATATGATCATGGAATGATTCTACTTGTAATGGTACATTTTCATAGTTTACAATCATATTGGAAATTTGCCTCATATCGAAGATTTTGGATGTGACAAATCTTTATTGAGATACAAGATAATTACAAAGCTATATAACCAAGGTCATTACAATGTTGAATGTACTTATAAATAAGGGGACTTGCAACAACTCAATGTTATTTAGTCCACCCATTTGTTTCTATGATCCAATAATTTTTTATTTGATTGTTCAATTATGGTTTCAAATTATTGTTGAATACTTGTATATTCTAATTAGATATTGTAATGCTTGTAGGTTAAAATGGGAGCTTCAAGGTAAAGCAAGCATGTTTAAATTTTTTTCCATTGGTTTAAAAATGTATCAAGCTTGGATGATCTATTCTCTTGGGTGTTCTCCTATCATGACAAAACAATAAAAAGTTCTATAACTGAATTCCATCATATATCAAATCATCATTACAAAGTAGTTGGAATCTTGAAACTTTGTAGGCAAAAATGAGAATTATAGTAGCCAATTTTATAATTTGCTCTATTGTTTTTGAAGAAATATGAGTTAAGTGGTGTAATATGAAAACATGATACGTTTATTGTATTGCTTGATTATTGCAAGTTGTTCACTTGCAAAGTGCGAAGTGGACACATCTATATACTTGGATAGATTAGTTTTACAATATTTTGCAAATCTATCTGATTTTGTAATTGAAAATCAAGTGAACACAATTGTTCCTTTGGGAGATATAAATTCGACACCCAAATATATTGGAGATTATTAATTCTAATATTCCAATTTTTGAAGATCTTAACAACCCAAAAATTAGACAAGTTCAATCTTTTTGACAACCAAAAATTAGTAGAAATTGTATTGGACATTTTTATAAAAGTTGTCAATTTTTTACCTTCAATACTCCTATTTTGTTTCAAACAAACTAGTGTGTCATTTGCCATTACCACAACCAAAATAAAAATAAGAGTAATTTTCTTATTTTCTAATTCAAAAAACTTCAAACTTCAATAACTTTTAAATCGTAAGTCCAAATTAAATGCCATGAAATATAGCCCGTGCACACCTCCTCAGAGAAAGCTTTCCTATGGTATCATGAATGCATATGGGGGACGCACCATTCTAAAGATCTCATTGTAACAAAAAACAAACAAACAAAACAAGCAGTTTGGTTGAAAATGTAGATAAAAATTAAAAATCCATACCTTAAGTTAGGCTATTTGTTTAGTTTGTTTGTTTGTTACGTCGAGATCTTAGCCAGGGACCATGCATCCACCGGCCACATGCTTAGTACAGTCGGAAAGCCCTTGGCAAGGAGGGGTGCACGGGCTTTGTTTCATGAAGTTTGGACTGATGGTGGGAAAATTATGGAATTTCAAAGTTTTTATGAACACGAAAATTAGAAAACAAAAAATCACTTTAACTTTGACAATTACTGTGGCAAAGACACAGGGCAGCACACTAGTTAAAAATTAAAAGTAGAAAAAGTGGAGGGTGGGTGTCTGCTGACGGCGCCGCCAAGCCGCAACTGCGCGTCTGCGCCCGTACTCTTCCTTTGGTGGTGTGGATGCTGCCGCTTTGTGAGGCTGTGAAAGTGCCGGTGGAACTCACTAACCGTAACTTCAGAGGCGCTTCGGTCGGTTATTAGCGCGTGTGTCGACGACTATTTCCCAAATTTCTCGGTTGGCCGCTATCTTTGGATTGGAATGGAAGGAAGGAATCCAGTGTCGGTAACATAATTTGTGAAGTGGGACTCCCAGATACTTCACTGATTTGATTTGTCATAGCATTAATTTATCAAAGTGATACTATTTTGAAATAATGCATGTTGGAAATTTCTGAGATCACATTTGGAATCAAAGACCTGGATTTGTGGAAGAGGTCATGAAATACAAAATTAATTGTCCATAATAGGGTGGAAGGCCTACATCAAATTTGGATAGTAGGGTGGGAAGAAGAAGAAAAAAAATCACCTTCCTTCTTGCAGAAGGTTGGTAGGATTTGAATAACATAATAAAGATGCATGCATGGTGGGTTTTAAAAAAATATATATATCTTTTATTATTTTTTGGTATACAAAAAGGAATGTTTAATCTAGTGGCAAGGAAAAACTGACGACTAGTTTAAAGTTAGTTGGTGGAAGTGAGAAAAAGACAAGTTTCATTTTGAAAATGAAGGAGGCAAAATTAGAAAGAAATTTGTAGGGCTAGAAACCAACTAGTGTTCCAAAAAAAGTAGAGGATATTTTATAGTCTCCATCCAATACTTAGTGGATTTCAATTACAATGGGAAAAAATTTTAGTGGCTAATACTTGGCTATTGTGTGAAGGTGAGTTGTCTTGGGTATCAACCTTCCATGTGGTAGCTTATAAGCAAGAGTTTTTTTGCTTTTAAGGTGCAAGGAAGTACGGAGTAGATGGACAAAACCTTTGGGGATATATGGGCTTCAATTAGTTGGAGCCCACCCTTTGAAATTAAATTATCCTAACCTACTAACCCTTACTGAAATTGTGAAGTGTTAATGTGTGACATGTGAAAGGGATTTTTATATGAAGAACTACATCAAATTTGGATAGTATCATGCGATTGACTTTGGAAGGATTAGACAAAGACTTTGACAACATTCTAAAAGATGTCATTGACTCATGGAAGAATTCTTCTAAATTTTGCCATTAATACACCAATCTTAAGCAATACATTATAGGGGCATCAAAATAACCAACTAAATGGAAGGTCAAAACTAAACCCTTTTGATTTCATACAAACTTTTTGTAACCATCCACAATTCCATATTGCAAGGTTGGGAGGATCTTTGGCCTTCAAATGGTGAAAAACTTTGTCAAGCTCACATGCCAAGGATACAATTCTAATTAGTACTTTCACTTTAGATTTTTTTTAACATTACAAGAATTTTGAAATTTAGTCGATGTCAATTTCAAATTGGAGGAAATTAGTTAGTGATGAATTGATATTGAAGAAAATAAATGGGTTACTTTTTGTGATTAAGAGAATGCAATTGATGACCACTAAAAAATGAATCATTTTTGTGGAAGAAAAAAATCAACTAGAGGACCTCTAAAATTTTTATGAATATTGGTTTAACCTTTGAAGAACTAAGTAGTCAACTTTGAGATTTTATATTTTGTATTTCTATTCCAAATAATGAGATGAAGCTACATTTGAAGCTAAAGGACCAAGTCCCATTTCAAATGAAGCTTCATCATTAGAGGGGATTTGAGGCCTTGGGAGGGCCGTTTCAGGCCTGTTCCCTGTGCAATCCGAGAATGGCTGACTGCTGTCAAGAAAAAAATATGCTTTTTTTATACTTCTCTGATAGAATTAGAGTAGATTCTTTTTTCTTTTCGACATTCACACTCAGAGATTGGGCATAAGCACCAATATTGCTTTAAATGTAGGAATTAATTTGTAGAACTAGGATGAACTTATTCAGCTTCAAGTTGTAGTTCATGTAAGTATCGTAATATTGAGAACATTAAAACAACTAAGAATCTTGTGATATACTAAGCCCAACATTGAGAATGGTAATATATATTCAGTCAATACCCAAGCCTAAGTTGTTCAAAATCAGATCAATAACTTGGGTGTAACCCACAAAAAACAAAGAATAAAAAAAGAATTTTTTGTGAAAAACTCTCTCTTTCTCGTGCTGCAAATGTAACAGCAAGACAACAACTAGGGTATATCCTTTAATCCATATTCACAGCACAAATACTCGAAATTTTAATCACGAGCTTACTACAGGTAAACAACAACCGAAAAAATAAGCAAAGAGAATTTATGAGCAAAGTCTGTGAAGAGACTAAGCAAAACATGTTGCAGACAAACATAATCTCTATCTGCCCATAGTGTAGTTTTATAAATTTTTTAAAAAGTTCCCAAGAGGTGGTAATCCTTACATGTACCCATGTCAACCAACAAACTATTAGTGTGCCAATAGACGTGCACGAGGTGTCTTCAAATTACCATTACTTGTTATCGTATATTCACAAGAGAAAACTTTCAATCAAATCACTCTACTAATGTAAAAGCATAAAAGCAAAAAAACAAAAAGAAGTATTTTGTTTTGCTACAACAATAAGCAACACTTGTTGGCCACTGTTTGGGGATCCAAGCACCATTTTTAGTTAGTTTGAAACTAAGTTATTTCTTGAAAATTATGACCCAGCGCTAAGCACAACAAATTGAAGATTTAGCTACACACTCTGCATAGAGTTGAAGCAAGCAACCTCAATGGACCAGCAATACCTAAATCAAACCAAGGCAAGTCCATGGTGAGATATGGAGGTATGACGCACATTAGTGCATTCATGTAAGCAGTAACTTGCCTATTTAGGTAGCTTTGATTTTGGAGTTAAGGTATGAGGCCCAAACAAGCTGTTAGTCTTATACTTTAAAAAACAAAATTAAATGGGTCATATTGAGAGAAGATACCTGGTGATATTTCTAATTGTTGAGTTATGAGTAAGCTTATCCAGAGAAATGACGTTTCAATAATAGTCCTCTTATGCTCCAGCTCATTCAAGAACACGGATAACTGTTACGAAGCTAATTTTATGTAATATATCCCGTTTAGGGAGGACTTATTATAAACCATATATACTGTAATAGTTAAACATATAGGAAATAAATAAGAAAATAAATAAATAAGTAATAATATTAAATCATTACTGTATATTTATTCCTCCGAAACAGCTGTAGACTTTTGAACGAGACTAGGAGTGTAATCCAGAATCGAAGTCTAAAAAAAAAGGAAAAAAAAAAAGAAAAAGAAAAAATTTAGTTCTGAAATGCAAAAAGAAGTTGAAAAAAAAATTCATTTTTTTTCGTGACGTGATAGTGTCGCGGCCACATCAATTTGCTGCAGTGACACCGTTCCTGTGTTCCCTGCAACCTGGGAGCTTGCAATCTCCCAAAGGCCTCAAATCTCCCCTAATGGTTTTCCCTTAAAGGACCAAGTCACGTTTTGGGCAACACACAACTTTTGTTCATCCATTTACAAATGGAATTTTCATTCTTTTTCCTTGAAAATTTTACATAATATGTGGTCATAGAGTAGCTTTAAGGCACAAAAAATTTCATAACTTTTGACTACATGTTTGAAAAGTTATTATGTGATATGTAATTTCTTTTGAAGCATGGGTAGCATGAGCAACTATGAGAATATCACTTTCTTAAAAAAGAAAAAAAATTGAAATTGGTTTTCCAAGATATACTTTGAAAGCTTTGAATCATTCCATTTCAATTTGTAAGATGAAAATTATGAGGAGTTTCAGTTTGTTGTTGCTATATTTATGGAATCTCTACTCTCAAATACATTTTGAAGTCCTTTATTTCACTCAACTGTGAGTTTGAAAGATGAAATCTAAACATTTGAGAAGAGTTGAAAATACTACTTTTAAAAATCCAAGCATTATGATCTTGCATTTGCTGTAAGGTTTTTTATTTTAAAATTTGAAGATGTTGACTTCGAACAAGTTAACTTAACCCCTTAAGGATTGAGGCACATTTTAGACACAAATTGTGAAAAACTGCCTCTTTTTAGGGCAGTGAGAGAAAAAAATTTTAAGATTTTTTTTCAAAGTTCAATTGTACAAATTTGTACTAGACTACTTTGGGAATGTGTGGAAAAAATTTCAGAAACTTTGACCGTACGGATTGAAAGATTATAATGTTTAAAGTTAGGGGAAAAAAGTTTTTTTTCTACCTTGTTTGACAGAGCCAGCAGCCTTTAACTCTTCCTAGAGTGAGATTTTTACACTACACATGGTCATTTTTTTGGACATTTGCATCTTGTATCATGTAAGTTACATACTTGCCAAATTTCAGAAGTAGAGGAGGTGTTTTACACATGCTGCCCAAAGTTGCCCAAGTTAATAAAAAAGTTTAGGGCAACATAACTTTTGATCGAGGCACTTGATCGGAAAAAAAATTACATTTCCATTCAGGGGATACATGTTCACACGTTCTATCAAAATTTGAAGAACATCCGTTACAAGATGACTTCATACAAACCTACCCAAGATTACCTATGTATGTTCAACAATCATTCAGTCCTTTAAGGGTTAAACGATCCTACAATTGAATTTGTTAAATAACTAAATATAGATGAAGATTTTAGCCATGAGACTAGTTAGTATCATGAAGCAATTTTGGGCCTTTGATTACATGAAAAAACTTTAGGGGTTGATATAAAGTCTTTCTTTGGCCTAGGCCCTAGAGATAATAAATTAAAAAAATATTTATTTATTTTATTTATTTTTATGATAATAAAGTTGATTCAAAAGGGTTTGACCAAAAACTGCCGACATAGGCAATTTCATTAAAATGGCGGTATGAAATTAAAATGGCGCGGAAGCAGGTCAAAAGAAGGAAGAAAACCCATGCAAACTGGTCATTATTTGCAAGGAAATATGTGAATGACAGGTGCTTCCGGCTTCGAAGGGCCGAAATTGGTACGTTTACGGCCCACACATGGCCAAAGGTGTTGCCACTTTTGACCTTCCTATCTGACCTACCGATCCCATGAAGGATTTTGAAGTGGCATCTCGTGTGAATTTAGCCTATCCAAGATATCATTGGTTGAGGCCAAGGTTGGAAGTCCATAATTCTAGTATTAGAAGTGTTGGGTTGAAGACAATGGTCACACTCACTACCATCTCTAGGAAGTTAAAAGACTACAGTAGATGCATCTAGAAGAAATGTTGGATGACACATTTCATGTCTTGTAAAATAAGGAAGTTGAGAAACGGACTAGAAAAAGACAAAATAATGCAAAACAAGAAGATTCCCGGCCTGAAGAACTACAAAAATCAAGAATCGTATGTTTATTCCATATGAAAATGATTTTTCCATTGAGATCCACCTCTGTTTGCACTAAAGCCTTGCTTGAAAATGGTAAATGGTGAGCTATATATTAGTTGTTGATCAGCAATGGATGAAAAACAGAATCGATTGTGAAAGTGCAAGGAATGACTTCTCAATTCCACAGTACAATGGATTCAACATTGCTAACTGTTGGACATCCATAGATGTCATCCAGACATGTCTACTCTAGGTGTGTATGTCTACCCCATCAAGCAACAACCCGTTAATCCCAAAATTGTTGCCAACTAATGGTCTTGGGCATTCTTCACATGTCACCGCTCGCGTATGTTGCATTCGACAGCCCCATTTCAGACCGCCCGGTCTGAACAGTGACAGTGAAATCTAGGACATGTATAGATTTGAGACATCCCTTCTTGAATGTGAAAGGTGCCAATCTAATGCAATTTCCCCTCCGATTGGGTTTTTTTGGATGTCGACTTCATCTTGGTCTCCACTCGCCCAGGATGAGCTTCACCTCCCTAGGAAAAAGCGCACGTCGTTGCCATAGCTGTTTTGAATGTACCTCGCAGAAGTAGGAGCGGTTGACTTTTTCTCATGGTGTCCCATTGCAGCAGTTCCAACAATTGCCGGTAGTCCCATCCTTGAGCAATGCCAGCAAGCGCCTGTTTTTTAATCATGCCTTGGTGAGGTCGGGGTAGAGCGCCCCGAGGACCTCCGCAAAATGCTCATTCGTTGCAATGCTAATGTCCACTTCTGGCGTTGTCTCTGAGCTTTATTGCATAATATAGTTGTATTTGTCCCTACTAGTTGCTAGCACAAGTACGAACAATTATTGCAGTCCATCCATGGCCGTGCCAAGGATGTCCAGTCCTGGAAGTCAACTTCCTTTCCAAATCATGCCAAACCATGGCTTATTGAAAAATTAACATGCACTGGTTGGCATTTTTCGGTGAGTTGTTATCGAAGGAACTCCAACGGACAACGACAGCGCCGTCCGCATACATGCCTCCCTCCAACATCTTGCACGACACAACGTGGGAGAGACAGTGACACTCTGTAAATCTTTCCATCAGGGCGTCGAAATTGGAACAGTCGATCCCTATTGGAATGAGGGTTGGAGTCAAGAATCTTCTGGCTGAACACTTGGTAACTGCCCATGGCATAAGCCGTGATTTGGGTGGGTGTGTATCGTCCATATCCGATGCTGCGAAGAGACCAAGTATAGAATGTGCAACGTTGGAGACAGACGACACACATCCACTCGTCAGCTTACATAGTGTGCATCTAACAAGTGCTGAGCAAGAAGATTCTTGACTCTAACTCTCCTTCCAACAACGGTCCACCGTTCCAAGTTTCTGTCCACGGAAGGCGGAGAGCAGTGATGGGAAGACTGACAGTGGGTGACTGGATCCCACCTCCTCCCGTTGAAGATGTTGCAGGAGGGCATGCAAGGCGAACATCGCCGTCCTTGCACATGGAAGCCCCAGTAAGAAGTCTCCGGAAAATGCCCACCCATGCAAGTTCATTTTTTCCTAAGCCATGTTCTCGCACAATTTGAAGATGACTTCTAATGTGAACATTTCCGATGGGACTTTGAATGGACCACAATTGTTCATACGTAAGCTCTGGACTAGTTGCAACGAATATGACAACCCGTGGAGCTGAAAGACAACGCCAACAATGCTCAACATTGCAATGGACGAGCAGTTTGTGGAGGTCTTCGGAGCGCTCTCCAACGACCTCACGGCGACATGATTAAAAAACAAGTGCTTGCAAGCGTTGGCGAAATGTTGATCCACGGATCCCTCTTCTCAATTGTAAAAGGGAATAAGGCTACCCTGAGGAGAATATGGCTGTGAGGGTCCTAGGACTATGATCATGGGATCCACACTTCTATTCATTGGGAATGCTCTCCACTATATCGCTCAAAAGGATAATGAAGGAAATCTAAATTTTACAGGAATCCAATGGTCTATCAGGATCTACAGACCACGACCAAGTCATGCGGCCCTCGCAACATGCATT
This sequence comes from Straminergon stramineum, assembly GCA_963920665.1. Classification (NCBI taxonomy): domain Eukaryota; kingdom Viridiplantae; phylum Streptophyta; class Bryopsida; order Hypnales; family Calliergonaceae; genus Straminergon; species Straminergon stramineum. The sequence goes on from OY987264.1 coordinate 18,899,581, forward strand.
CCGTTGTCCTCTTCTTCGCTTCCTTCCCGTTGTCGTGGGATCTTTGGACTCGATGAACGCATCAATCAACCTGCACATCCAAGACAATCATCAAACCATTTCGATTGCGTACCTTTCCACCCTCGGGCGGTAGTTTACGGTCATTTCGGACCATGTTTTCCCAAGTAGTGGATGTTCCGAGGATGCTTGCCTCGTCCAACTCTCGAAGGATGTCATTGCGAAATCGTTGCATGCCACTGCCAGGACCAGAAGAAAATGATCGTCAACTGCAGTGCAAACCAATCCGGACATCGTCTCTGTGATCGATTCGCTCTTCCCAATACCCATCTCTAGTGTTGTGCCAAGAACATGGACAGGTTCGGACCATCCCTGGTCATGTCGCAAACAATCATCCACAAGAAAAGTCAACTATCTCTTGAGGTTATGTTGAGACAAGTTCGGCAATGTTCAAGACGCACGGGCCAACACTTTCCAGAGAGCATGACAGATCTTCCATGCGAAACGACGAGATTTGGCATCAAGGTTTTCTCCCATCGTCATCTTCAAGAGTACACGACGTGAAGCTCCAAGCACCATCACTTCAGTCTTCATTGCAAGTCGACGCTCTTATGGGCAAATACTTGGAACCCTCTTCTGCCGGCGACTCGACAAGGGTTCGAAGAATTTTTGTCCCAACACTGTTCTCGAAGCATAGCATCATCTTCCCCGTGGACGTGCACCATCCATCTCAACGAGAGGTGATATTGATTCATTGGAAGACCAACGTGCCTTATCGGATGGAGATGATCCGCATCCATCAGATTGTTCATGCTGTGCTTCGAGAGCCAGTGGAGGGACGCGAACTCTTCGAACCATTCTCGATTTGCCAATAGGAGACAGTTCCAAGTCATTGCCTACAAGAGCATCGAGGGGTGGCGGGGATTGTCAACCGATCGCAGATAACAACGAAGTATCATTGAAGGCGTCCGGGGGAATGCGTTCACATCAATCATCCCCGTCGTCCATGCAAGATCTACCATACTCCCCAGAAAATGCTGACGAGTGCGTGCCCAACTTTCTGAACAATATTGCCAACTTCCACACAACCTCAAGCAAAAGCCGACTTCTATTGTGGACATCCTCAACACGACCATGGATGGTCCGCACTCGTTCACGCTCATGCGTCACACTACGAACGAGTGAAGGAAAGACTCAAATCCGGCACGGAGTCAACACCGAAAACTGGTTTGCACCGCAATTGCCAACCCTTTTCCTCTGTTCTCTGCTGGTGACTTGCAACGATCTGACAACATGAATGAAAACAAGCGCCCACTTGCGTTGAATTGGTGAAATGGTGATCCTCCGACCACTCTCGTTATATGCAGGAAGCAGTGAAGCTATATTGAGGGGAATAATGCTACTATGACGACAACAATCACACTACTCTTGAAAGGGAATAATATTATCATACGGAAAACAAGGCTAGTATAGGGGACATCACCGTGGTGAGGACTAATGCTATAATGATGTGGGGGAAAATGTATTTCTATTCATTGAGAATGTATTGGGAGTATAATGCATCAAAGAATATTAAAGGGTGTCAAATGTTTCCTATAGCCCCCGTTGATCTATAGTTCAGAAAGTTTTATAAGGGAGCCGCATTCGCAGCAAAGTCAGTAGGTTTAGCTATCCCTGGAAGCACCCAAGTGCACTACGTCTAGTAGATGCTGCGTGCGAACCCCAACAGTAACATCGTCACCATCCACCATCCGAATCCGTCTTCGTGTTGTGCCATGGATGAACTTGCGGACCCCATGAGATTACAAAGAGCCTGCGCACAACACACGTCAAGATGATTGATCCATGCTCAAGTTCAACGTGATTCAGGGGGGAAAGAAGATTTCAACAAAACGCACTCACCGGAAGAAGAGCAATGGATCAAAATGGATTCTACATCAAACATCCTTGTCTTCCTGGAGTGAAAACATCATGATACACTAAGAATGTGAGTGCATCGCGCAGATTGGCAACCTGTGGATGAAGGCGACTTGAACTCGGGCCCAAGTCCTCCGTCCAGTGGAGCAGTTCAGACCGCGCGGTCTGAACTGGTGTTCCCTCCACCATCATCCAGTAGTTTAGGGTCATTTCGGACCGAGCATTACCTTGTCCTGAAGGACTCGCAGACGTGACGTCGATGCCGGCGTCGTCTTGGACCACGCAACCGTTGGAGGAGCCCACTCCTTCGGTCATCCGCATCCGCCGTCGTTTATTGGACTTGCCGTCCAGTCGGCTGCCGGCGCCATTACGGCCACCCAACACACGAACACCGCGCCGCCCCACCTGCACACGCATCCATTTCGGATGGTATCATTGTCTTGCGGGATTAATCTTGTTCTTATGGTTGAAGTGATCCGGATCCTCGTCACTGTAACGTCCGACGAACTCCGGGTACTCTAGCACGAGGGACCTGTCCTGGAAGTGCGCACAGGTGCGCACTTTGAGCCCGAACTTCGAATTCCTCAGGGCCATCGTGAGGTGCGCGAGAAACCAAGGGTTCTCCGACAAGTAGTGCGAGACGCTGCGACCGGACTTTAGCAAACCCAGAAGATACGGGACTACGGTGTTCTGGAGAGTGTGGTTCACGCCGCCAACATACGATAACGGGAAGATCGCACTGTGGACGGGGTTCAGAATGCTGCTCTCCGGGCAGCAGTCGACGAGTAGGGTGTTGGACGCATTGGCCCTGAAGTTGTCCCATATGAATTTCTTCTGACCCCACACGGTCTTGTGAAGGACCTTCATGCGAAGTCGCCCACCCGGGTGGTCCGGGAATTGCACGAAGGTATCCTCCTCGATGCTGGTGTCGCAGGAGCTGTCTGCGGGGTGCGCCGGGCAGCTGCTCTCCGGAAACCTGGGCCGGGGAGGACACTTACAGAACCACCACGGACGTCTCTCCACGATCGACAAGCAGTCTTCCAACGTCAGCACGGGCATGTGCTGAAGACACTCCATATCCCGAAATAGGAACTCTACCACGGGGATAGCGACTGCGGACGGGAGTCTCGTCCAGATGCCTATATAGAAATTCTCATGGAGGCCAGTCAAGAACGCGCGTAATTGTGGACGACAGTGCACGGTGTACTCGCCGAACACATGACGTTTCCTAGGATTATAATCCGCCTCAGACGGCGGCGCGCGTGTGGGCGCCGGACCCTGCGCCGGACGCCCGATGTGCTCAACTTGGCAGAGGACGCCTTCTACCTCCAAGATGACGAAATAACTATTCCAAGGGAAACCTTCCACGTGGGGAGGCGTCGATTTCGGTAACGGAGCCTGCATATGCGAGAACCCGGACTCAAAGCAGGAATCTTCTAAAGCAATGATGCAGTCCACGATAGTAGACTCCAGACGACGCCAGCAATAGAATTGCACAGGAGCAAGGGAATTGAACCTCACCTTCGTTATGACATCGGCGACGGGGACGGCAACTTCCTTGGCAATGGGCGCGGACACTTCCTTGCCCTTGATGGCACTGGGCGCTGGGATTTCCGGAGCGAAGGGGGATGCCACTTCCGCGACGACGGGACGATCAACTTTGACGACATCAGGAGTTGGGGATCGCGGAGGGGCGGGAGAGGGCACTTCAAGAGCGAGAGGAGCGATGACTGAGCTTGTCCGTTGTCCGAGGGAAGTGGATTGAGGACGAGGTGAGACCGCGACAAGTGGAAGCACTGGAGCCTCGATGTCCAATAGAGCATTGTCACCCTGAACGGAGAAATGATAAGAGCGTGACTACAATGCCCACAACCACTACAATAATACTTGATAATACAAAATTTACGGACTGCACGCTACTCGTTATAGAAAAATGCCTCTGATATATATTACAAATATTGTACATTGCTTACAACCGGAATCGTTTTTCACAAATAGTGTACAAAAGTATGTGCACGAGTATGCAAAACATGTGAGCGCTCTCCAAAGTCCGAAAAAAGAAAAAGACAGACGCTAGAGCTAAGACCCCGTGACTCTACAGACTCGTCGGAACGACCTTCGATCAGCCCGACGAACCACCTTCACATAGCATCCTCCGATCGAGGTCTAACTAGGGCTATGTGGAGGGGTTACCCACCGCGGGAGCTTCGTCATCTCTGGCGGGCGAGTCCACCGGAGCCTGCTCCACCACCGCAGGCTGCGCCGCAGCAAGAGGGGCCTGCACATGGGGAGCATACCGCTCAGTCAAGTTAGTGAAGGAGATCTCCACATCTCCCAAATCAACGTCAAGGCTGTATGGATCGTCTTCGTGAACGCTCGAACAATGCAGTGATTCCGGCACATGCATATAATGAAATTGACTGAGGTCCAAGTCATCGACTTCTGGTTCGGGAGTGGCACTCACCGAGAGCAGCGATGGATTCATGTTGGACATCATTCGCAGTCCTGACGCTGCGGAGGCCGTCCCCGAGGGAGAGTTTGTGGTGGATACCCCCGACACGTTGTGCAGCTCGCTCGCAGGATTGGGGGTGGGAGTCACCGGCATTGCCAGAGTCGGTAGATCCGGTATCATCCCCAAGCGCGCGTTGACGCTCACCAACAGCGCCCGGTTTTCGGCCAGTTCCTTCTCCTTCTCCAACTTCTTGGCCCTGCGCCTCGCCTTCTTCTCCAATTCCCTGGCCTCCCACCACCGTTCCTTTTCCTCCCTGTCCTTCATCAGTACACTGATCGTCTCGGTAAACCTCTCCGAATCCTCAGCGTGCTTCCTCTTATACCGGTCCGCTATGATCTCCGCGTAGGCGAGAATGCTGGCTTTCACTTCCGGCTTGACCTCCTCCGTCGCTTGGATAGAGCTCGATCCACCTTCAGCTGGAGCCCCCGCGCCGGAACTCGACCCTCCCCGAGTGGCCACCTCCACATCGGCCATCCTCCTGTAATCCTCCCTGTTCTTTGCAGCCATGGAAAGACGCACATCCAATTCCTCCTCGTCCACATCGTCCAAATCGATGGGGATTTCCCTGGAACTATTTCTAGCCTCGAGAAGATCTTGCTCCATCTTTCGGATGTGCAAGATATAAGTCCTCTCATCAGCGGTCGCGGGCGGAAGCTCAAACTTGAGGGTGTCAACCGAAACCTGCACCATCGTAATCCCCTTGATTTTCTCAACGGAAGAGGCAGCGGCTTGAAAGTGGGACATCAAAGCATCCACATTCTTCTGCACACTCGCAATCTTCTCTGACAATGATTCACCCGTGGGTCTGGGAGAAGTTGCAGAGAGCTCCGACCTCACTTTCCGAATCTCTTCCTGTGCATCTTCGGGGAGACCGGCCTTCAATCCATCCAGCTTGACTTGCATGTCCTCAATCAGCATCCTTGGAGGTTTTGATAACAAGTCCGTCGCAGGAGCCGATCCGGAAGCACGGCCAAGACCGAGGGAATCAGACCGCGCGGTCTGATCCTGATCAGCAGCTGTTGGGGGGAGTTGGAGATCGGAGGAAGGAAACGAAAATAGGGGAGTGAGAAGGGATGCCGGACTTGAGGACGGCGTGGATGGTAGATTTGATGGAGGGGGAGGCGGAGGGGGAGGGGATGGTAGACTCGAGGGCAGAGGGGCATGGGGAGGGAGAGGGGATGGTATACTTGACGACGGAGGCAGGTGGACATTAGAGGGTGGACATGAAGATGAGGGTGGAGGGAGATCCGAAGGCGGGGGTGGAGGGGGAGTTGTAGCAAGAGAAATAGGTGAAGGGGGTACGGGAGACTGGACGACCAGATCAGACCGCGCGGTCTGATCTTCTGATGGAAGCGGTTGGGGGGTTTGCGGGATCACCACGGACTGCGATGGCTGACTCTGCGGAAGGGGAGAAACGGGAGGCGAAGACACACGTGGAGGTAATGAATCAGACTGTACAGTCGGGTTCACACACGTACGTACAGGAGAGCAGGGAGATGAAGGTTCAGAGCAATGACCAGCTTCCGACGGATGAGAGGAGGCATGATCGGAAGAGGGAGAGGAGATACGTTCTGCGGGTGGATCAGACCGCGCGGTCTGATGTGGTCGAGGACTGAAATCGGGCACGCGAGTAGTCGGTGGACGGACCTCGCCTCTCCTGCTTGAACCTGCGGTGTCGCTGGCCTCCGGGTTCTGGGACTCGGACCCCACATTCCGGAGCTCACTCTCCTCCTCGAAATCATCCTCCATTTCGTCCTCATTCCCGTGCTCTTCCCCTCCATCGTGGTCGTCGTCCGGTTCGACGATATCAAGCGCGGGATCGTCCAGTCCTTCGGCGGCCGGGTTGCAGTCCTCTTCCAGCTCCCGCCGATGCGTCGGGCTCTGGCCGTCATAATGATATCTGAGTGCATGCGGTTGGGGGACCAACACGTCGGGCCAATAACTGTAGCCAATTTTTTGTTGAACGCTTTGGTGGAGGAGAGCCCGATTCGTGGCCCACTGAAAGGACACGGAACTGCGACAAAGCATCTGACATCAACCAACGCGCACCAGTTAACAATCATAAAAAGAATCAAATGAAAATAGGATGGCTCCATGCGAAAACATAATCATCTCAATAGCGTGGTCCTTACCGAGCATGCCGAGACGGCCTTGGCTCTAGCGAAGACGAGCATGACGGTTCCCTGATCCCTGCAGAACTTGTCGATGAATCGAAGATACACCTCGTACCGCAGCTCGCGATTCGAAATGCGCCACGGAAAATCGTGACGACAGACTTCACGATTCTTGTACATCTCGTCTTCCGTCGCCAAGGGCACGTCTTCATCAGACGAGAGGCGTGGCACTTGGTCCTCGCCGTTAACTAACTTGGAGTTGACAAATGATTTAGCTGGCCGCTGGAGATACATCACTTTGTCCTTGTACTTCATCGAGTACGTTGGCTCGCCCTTGGAGTAGACGTATCTACATTCGCGCTTCAACTTGTGGTTGGGGAAGAAGTCCGATACCATTTGCTCCACGGAGGCAATCCTTTCTTGACTGAAGATGAGCATCCACGTGTGGACACCCCTCGACATCACGTTCTCGAACACCTTCTTCAGTTGTTCGAGGACCAGTGTGTGCCCGTGATTAACCTCCGTCTTCTCCAATCTCGGGAACAGTCGAAAGTCCATGATTCCGACCTCGCAATATTTGATAGAGGCCGGTCCCGACTCATAGAAGGTCCACCTCTCCCTTCGGAAGATGTACAACTCCGGGTCGAAAGCCGAACTCTTGTGGACCCACTTGCACACCGACCCCCTCGAACATCTTCGACAGTTTTGGAACCGCTGGTTATTGTCCATCACGCGGTCCAAGCCCTCCATGAGCTTATCAGGCATGTCCATGGGTTTCTTCCCCGACCCACACTCGTTCCTCAGCCACTTCTGACCGACTTGCATGAGGTGCCACATGTGGAACCCGGTTATGCACAGCTCCCCCTTCAAATCCTGCCAAGCTGTCGGAACAAAGTCCCCGTCGTCAAAAACACCGGCCGCCTCGATCATCCCATTCTTGATCAACCTCTCCGTAATTTCCTTCGCCAGAACAATCTTGTGTTTCTTGTTCGTGGTCCACATGGCGAACGGAATGGCCTCGGTCCAACTTGTAGGCCTTTTGATGTAGACCTTCGGCGGAATCTCGAGGATTTTGCTGCCAAGCTCACCCACTGCAGCATCGTCCAGTCCGGCCAGAGTCTTCATCTGGTTCGGATTGATGGGCGTGAATTTGTAGACCTTCGTGGCGCCCGCCTTATCCGTTATTTCGTTGAACGGACCGCCGGAGTCGATGTCATACAGACCACCAGACTCGTGCTTCATGAAAACCTCCTGCCAAATAGACCACGTTCGGTCGGAGGCCATTATGATCTTCCTCTCCCCCATCTTGTCAAAATCGATGACTTTCCTCGAACCGCCAGCCCCCTTCGCAGTAATCGTCGATTCGAAGCTCTGTTCGACCTTCATTTTGAAATCCTGTGCACAATTTGGGAAAATCAGAAATCATCATACAAAGGTTCAGACCGCGCGGTCTGAACCTAAACATTCGAGTACAAGTCCATGGCAACGACCTGGGCTATGAGGACAATGATGTGAAGTTCACACCGCGCGGTCTGAATCTAGAAACATTACAAGTACATCACAATGACCTGGGCTATTAGGACGACAATGAAGTGAACTTCAGACCGCGCGGTCTGAAGTGGTAAAGGATCATACCTCGTAGGATTTGTGCATCTCTTCTTGCTGGGATGCTCTCGCGTTCTTCCGATGTTGTGAAGGTCTGTTCGCGTTTTCCTAGAGATGGCGGCAATGCATTATGGTTGCCGGCAATGATGAGAGATATGGACCGGCGACATTCCCGTCGTTGCATTTGCACGATAATGCGTGCAAGTGGTCCTTGTTTGCAGACCACACAATCGCGCATGTCCACTTGCGCATCTTCTCGACGATCGCTGCATCATCGACTGACGTCTCTCCGGAAATGATTTCCTTGGCCGCCATCCACGTGTGTTGGCCATTGATAATTTTCAAAGGCCCGGCCGCGGTGCACTCCTTCCAACAAGTTGGCCTTGTTTTCGTATCGGGCATGACTGTCAGAATCTGCTTCGTGAAGTTGACCTTAACCATGCGATCAAGTACAGCAATGACCCCAGCCTTCTCCAAAGGCCGAAAAATGATTCCCGACTTCTCGTCGGCGTTCACCATGTCCCCGACGTCCAACTCGAAATATTGGCCTCGTCCGAAGATGTACATGTACGACGATGCTTCCTTGAACTTTCGATTGGCTATCGCTTCAGCCTTCAGGCGCCGTCGCGTTTCAGCTTCCTCACTGCGCTTCGGGTCCGGCTTGAACTCGATCACGACGGACAGCTTGTCTGGTACGTCCGCGGGGTTAAATGGCACAGTCGCTGGGTTATCAACCCATTTCCCGTTCACTTTTTTGTAGGCCAACCTCCGGGCCTCTTCCTCTGACATCTCGGCGGATTCAGTGAATGCCGACTGACTTGAGGGGCCCGGCGCTCCTTGTGAGCCCGAAGGCTCCGTGGGATTCCGGCGTTGTCTAACCCATCTCTCCGCCCCTTCCTCTTCAGCGGCCGGCGAATTCCCAGCGGTCGATGATGGCTTCCTCTTCCTTGTCTTTATCTGGTCTCTTGCTTTCGGTCGGACAGGTTGCATTGGTGATGCACGGGTAGTCGGAGTCGTGATCTGGGGATTGGCCTGCTGCCCTTGTCGCGGCTGCATTGTTGGCTGTCGGGGGGCTCCTGTGTCTGCAGCACCTGCAACAGCTGACGCAGGCGGTGGACGACTGCGCGTTGAGACCCCTGAGCTGGAGCCTTCGACACCTTTCAGCTTTCGAGCACTCTCTTCTGCGTCCATTCTTTTCTTTCCCTTCGGCTGTGAAATGTTCAATTTGCCTATGGTCAGTCTTGCAGTATAGAGAGTGCTAGCATCAGTTAGGTACTTGCTAACTGCTTTTCCAGTCTCATAAAAGTCATCAACTATACTTTCACACTTCGCCTGGATGTCGAGCATGAGGATTTGGACGGCGTGGGGAACGTCATCGTAATTTTTCATAATGCGCTGGTGACAGAAAGTCATTTGGTCTTCAACTCGGATGACGATGACTCCGAACGCATTATTACTGGAATTTATAACATCCACTAGAATAGCTTCTCGTAGTGCAAAAATATTAACTACTACTAAATTCTTGAACGATTTCCATCGTGGGTCACCGGCTTTTGTAAAACCTATTTCTAGACTAAAGACGGGAGAGTCGTGAAGATAACTCATTTCTATTGTCCACAGGGATTTGGATGCGATGAATTCCAATGGAACCTTGTCATCGATGTGGGACGACCAAGATTCGTGAATTCTCTCTGGCGAAATCCTTCGGATGTATCCTGTCAGAGGCGGCTTGCTCTCCAGGAAGGACTCCATGGCACTGTCCACAGGAATGGATTTCATCAGACCGCGCGATCTAAAGCAATGTTCAGAATGTTCAAAATGCGAGCTTCGTGAGCAGATATAGCATTGTTTCAGACCACGCGGTCTGAACTTCACTTGAGATGATTGTCATTCCGCGCCTCATTTCCATTCCCGCAACGTGAATGAAGACCCTATTCTTCTCGTTTAAGTCGACTACGGGATGTGAATTTATTCGGCTGAAGGACTTCAGACCGCGCGGTCTGAACATGTTCACGAAAATTCTCTACTTGTATATTCATTATTTATTTCTTCAGATCAATTCGTTTTCAATTGGACATTGTCTATCCTCTGGTCGATGATCTAATAGCATATTCATTTCTGATGTTAGAGTTGAGGTCCTATTCTTGTGTTAATAGTTCTGAGCGCGCGGTCTGAATTGCTATACTGGACTTTCTGGTTATCGTTTGTTTATTTATGTTTCCTGATCTCCGGAGGTTTAGACCGCGCGGTCTGAAAGTCTATATGCGGACGTGTGGGTCATGTTTCTTTCTCTACGTTTCCTGCCCTCCACAGGTTTAGACCGCGCGGTCTGAACTTCTAGATTGGACTCGTGTGTAATGTTTTTCTATTTAAGGATTCAGACCTGCAGAGGTTTAGACCGCGCGGTCTGAACTAGATTGGACGTGTGGGTGAGGTTTCTTTATCTACGATTCCTGTTCTGCAGAGGTTTAGACCGCGCGGTCTGAATGTCTATATGCGGACGTGTGGGTCATGTTTCTTTCTCTACGTTTCCTGCCCTCCACGGGTTTAGACCGCGCGGTCTGAACTTCTAGATTGGACTCGTGCATAATGTTTCTCTATTTAAGGATCCAGACCTGCAGAGGTTTGGACCGCGCAGTCTGAACTATATTGGACGTATGGGTGAGGTTTCTTTATCTACGTTTCCTGACCTGCAGAGGTTTAGACCGCGCGGTCTGAACAACTATATTGGATGTTTGGGTAATGTTTCTTTATCTAGGTTTCCTGACCTCCAGAGGTTTAGACCGCGCGGTCTGAACCTCTGTATTGTATTGGGCTGGACTTCAATCTATTTAGTCTACTCTAACTGCGCGGTCATAGGGTACATATTGAAATTGCAAGGCATGGAGACATTGAGGATTGCTTACCTAGACGTGCGTGGAAGACTGCTGCAACTTGGAATTTGTATCTCCAAAGCAATGCTACTCGGATCCACTCCTGCGGAAAATTCGTTTTCTCTGAAGTCTATCTGCAACAAGTCCAACCAATGTGCATTATCAACAACTAAGCATTCGTTGGAAATCTAGCAAGAGCCTAAACCACTTATATCATAAACGAGCAGTGCGTATTAGCTGCGTTACAAACTAAGAGAGTGAACAATATGAATTTCAGAGTTTTAAGAAACCATGTACTATGCGGTTTACAAATAAGACACTGATTGGTATTGTTGTCTACAAGCATTGCTTTGCAATTTACAAATGAAGACATTGATTAGTACTGGGATCTACAAACACTATTATACGGACTGAAAACCAACACCCTAGTTTGAAACTAGGTATCATGCTCTGTGAGCAATTACTGGATTGCAAGAAAACACATTGAATTGAACAAGCACGTTGAAGTGAATATCTACACTTGAAGAAATGTAGCAAGCTGAGTAAACCATAGAGTGACCGCTGAAAAAATAAATAAAAACATGGACAAAACACAAGTCTGGGCATGCAAAGTACTTGAATGGGGCTAGTAGATTTGCGCCTTCCAACCCGTAACTATACTCTCCGCTGAATTGCAAGTTCCAGTGCAATCAAACTACCGCCCGAAGAAATTTACAAGACAGTGTTGCTCGTCAAGGACCAAAAAAAACTACGAAAACAACGCGGGAAATGGAGAAAGAAAACGGAAGCACAAAATAGCGGCGCGCAACGACTGGACAAGGCGCGCGAAAGTGGCGAAACCCCCCAAAACAAAGGAAACAACAATGACAACAGATGCGGCAAGCCGAAACACAGGAACGGGAAAATGTCCAGAACGACGGAGCAACAAAATGAAAAATGAGAATCGCATAAGCAAGTCGTGGAAACCCTACAGGTGGGGATGACGACCAGCCGAGGCTAGAGGTCCGGGACCGAACCTAGACCGAACCTATTCCGAACCTGAACTACCCCCGAGGTCTCCCGAGCCTCTACCAAACCTACACGTGGTGCCCAGACCTGCGCGGGAGCACTCAAGTGGTATTCAGTAATAGACAAATTGTGGAGGGACCCCCTTTTTGCAGCAAATTTGTATTTTACTAGCTCACTCAAATCGTTAGAATTCATTGTAAACTAATCCCTAGTTTAACCCCTAAATGCCCAAGGCCGTTTCGAAGCCTAAAGGAATTCACTCCAAATTGGAAAAAAATCTATGAATTTCATAGGTTGTATTAATGTTTTTTATAAGTTCTATGCATAGTTTTTAAAAAATTACAGTATAAATGCAAAGAAGACATGTTTGGGTGACGTAGGCCTACAAAATATACAACAATATTATTTGTAGAGTGAAAGATTACAAAGTTCGATGAGGAGGGTGATAAACCTACGAAAGTGATTCGAAGTCCTTCAATGCTCCTTTCACATGTCACATCCCAAAAGGCCCTAAACCAAAAAGGTTTGAGGTAAAAGGGCACGATACGCTAAAATCCCATTTATTAGTGGCTTCTAAAAATGTATTGTATAATTTCAGGACATTTATTTTCAATGTGACTCTTCCTCCAAGATGTAGTATACTTCAACCTCGCTCCCAAGAGCCACCTACGCTATGGAAAGTCAGGAGAGCAATGGCCACCTCTGTACAATATTGTGAATAGAAAAATCTTGATCCATCATTTTATGAATTCGTTGGTTAATGGGAAGACTAGACTTCAAATTAAAATTTATTTGTCAAAATACAATACTAATATAAATAGCAACTTGGTTGGGTTCTATGTAACTCCAAAGAATTGTGGACTCCAAAATTTCATACCTCCGACGTTTAGGAGTTATAAAGCAATTCAAATTTTCAATTTTTTTTTCAAATCATTCAAGTGAAACCCAAACTTATATTATTTTCTAAGCCTTTCCTAATGTGTTTTTCCCAAGTAAATTGAACATGGGCTTACAATTATCTCCGATGAAGAAAAGAACAATTTGGATAAATGTAAGCATATACATGTTCAAAGACCTCAAACACTTATTACAATGTTGTAGTTTTCAATGTGTGGATTGTATAACAAGTGTGAGATTATAGCATTAATCTCGAGGAATGTATGTTGTCCACGCCCACAATGTCTAAGGTATTTGCATAGACTTCCATAGTGTTAAAGGTATCATTAACACGTACAAATTATGGTTTTACACTAAAATGTATGTCCAATATGCTTTTGTTATAATGAAACCTTGTGAAACTCATTACACCATTTTCTTTGGAAGCCTTCAAATGCTATAATTATTTTCAAATAAATACGAATTATTTATAAGTTGAACTCTAAATCAGCACTTGCATGTTGTAATTTACAATCGTGGAATTCATGCAAACATTGAAATCTTTCCATAGTGACTCTGATATAAACAAATGCATGAGTTCAATGCTTTGATTTGGAAGTAGGTCAAAGACTCAAATTGATGGTCTTTGCTAAAAGCACGATTATCATGTGAAAAGCATAACCTCCCCTCATTTAATAATGTTACATATATCCTATTCAGGAACATTTTAAAATGAAACATTCATTTCATCAAATTAAAATTTAGGATATGACTTGTACATGTAAAAATTAAAAAGTGAGATTGTGAAGGTGAAGATCAAAGTTCAAAAGTTATTTCAATCATGTCAATCCTCTTTTATCATGTGCGCAGTAAGAAATACCTCCCCACAAATGTACAAGGTGAACATTCCAAGCTCCTTGACCCCGATGAATTTACAACTTCTTATACTGTATTGTATAATTTTTAGCATTTAATTTGGGTGGGAGCTGTTATTCAATTCCTAATGCATTGGAAAGGCACTCAATAAGCCACCTCTAATTATTGGACAATCATATACAAGTGGGTTTTGATTGTCTATAAATTCCAAGACGAAATCAATGCCTAAATGTAGGTTTATTGTGCCTTTCAAGCAATAGGTCCTTTCTAACTTCTACCCATACTCCTATTTGCAAGATAACTAATGAATAGTGACCCGATTTGCAAGAATTAACCTAACCAATGCCCACTAGAAAGCCGTTCTACGTTTCAAATGCACTTCGTGACGATCTAAATTTAGGAACTGTAAATTGTACATGATTTCATATTGATTTCAATAAAACAAAATTCATCAAATGAAGGTATTCCTAGCAACAGCTATGACTACATGAAGTTTAATAGGTAATTGGCGACTCAAAATTCATTCATGAATTTCTCTATGCTCATGCATCTAATTTCACCCAAAATTCTAACGTAATACTAGAAATATTTGGATCTTCCAAAAATCCTAATTTGAAACCGTGGGATGGGCTCTGCCTAACTTCATCCATTCCTTAGTGACAACTCTATGTCCTTGGTTCTTCTAGGTCTTCGTATGTTTCTCCCCACTTTCAATGATTATGGGTTCAAAGTCATGGTAATTTGGGACTTCATAGCTCCTCGTAGTTGCAACACAAAAATAGGATTTACTCTAACAATGTTTTGTTTATTTTGAAGAGTTCAAGTTCAAGTGTAAACAAAATACCAAAATCTCTATGACAATCAAAGGACTTTCATTTTCTAAAATACATGAAAATAGAAGATGGTATGCAAGAGAAGGAAGAACACAGTCATGTAAAGCTTTGAGTATGATTAAAAGACTTCAATTTTAGTAGTGAAACATTTGGATTTTCACATACGTATCAATTTTAATTCAAAATTCAAAATTAACAATTGCACTATAAATGAAACAATTTAAGGCTTGGTCATGGGTAGAAGCACACTTCGCCCCCCTAAAAAGTGCATCAAAAAAGCACTTTTGGGGGGTTTATTGCAACTGAGCTATTTTGGGGGATTGGAGACCAAAATCTTTTTGGTTCCTATGCAAATGCAATACGTGAGTAACCTTGTAATGATTTGTTTTTGTTGTCCATCAAACTATAGAAATGTTTTCTCCAAGCTTGCAAAAGTATTTTTGGAGAAATAAGAGTATGTCAAATTTATCCCAAGAATGGAAATTACTTTGTGGAGGAAAAACAAACAATTAACTCCGAGTGATTTCCAATACTTTAATATATTATTTTTTGTGTGATGGATTCTTTATGATAGATAGGGTGTACTTGTAGTTATTGCTAGAATTTAGGAGCTTATGTGGCATTCTCTTTTACAACAAAACCTAGATATTTATATTTTTGAAGAAATAATATTTATTGAGTTAGTAACAAGAAGTCCAAAAAGTATAGTCGTGAAGTACATTTGTGAGGTGAACTCTGCTGTTCATTCCAAAGTTCTTTTAAATTTCAACTATACATTTTTGGACTACGTTCTCTTATCGTGAAGCACATCTCTTTGCCTTTGTTGTCTCTTATATATATAGCCTATGTACATGTGTCTTCCCATGTAGAAAATGTTCGCTTTGTATAGAATATACAAAATATACACTTCTAGTGCTCTGAAATGTTGCCAAAATCATATCCACCTTAGTGTGCTTCTACCCTCATATTAGAAATGTTGCCTTGTATGTCTGCTAAGTTTCATGGCATTGAAGTATTCAAATGTAAGACATTAGGAAAGTTCAAGGTGCACAGAAAGTGGTAGAAGTAGACCTATGGGTTTGAACAAATGTAGGGACCCTAAAAACTATTCGGGCTCAAGAATTATATTTTAAATGATTTTACTATAGTGTATGCAAAATATAATTGGGTGTATGTTGGACTCACTTAGGTACTCAAATGACCTACATTGTCTACAATTTCCGCTTTATACACTCATTTTTTTATGGAGGGCTTCACATATCACAAAGAGTTCAGAAGGCTTATAAGTTAAGCGATTATAAAGCAATAAAACTAAACAACTGTTGGAATCTTTTCTCTTCTACAAAGATAGGGCTCACATTTATCACTTTTATTTGTGATTTCCATAAGCATGGTTCTTTTGCTAAAAACAAACTTGAAATAGCGTCCAAGCATGCTAATAAGAGTCACATATAGATGTTACTGAGGTGCTTATGGAGGTCCTCATTGAAAAATTCTATCTACCAATTGTTGCTTAATCATCCAAAATAGTCCTTTAGTCATCTATTCCACCAAAAAATGTTGTTTATTCATTCTAAATAGTCCACAAGTAATCTATAATGGGTCCTTAATTTATCCAATTACGTAGTGGTTACAACTATTTTTTTGTCCTTTTAACACTTAAAAACTTAATATAAATATTTTTGTTTAATTTGTATTATGTCTAAGAAAAATGAATAATAAGCTATGCACTACAATTTTTTTCCATAATTGAAGACATATGCAGGAGTTAGAATGAAGATTCTTTAAAAAAAAGGAGTGGTTTAGGCGAAGTTGGCTCCTACGAGCATGCTTGGACCCAATGGAGCATTCATTTTGAAGATGGCTTCCACTCATGCAATGTACCTGAAACTGTTTGTTTCAAGTTCTGTTTTTAACACTTCTTCATGTATGATTGGAATTTTCTTGAACTCTTTTTCAGTAATTGTTTCTTAGAGGACAAATGAAATTGGCATGAAACTTAAGTTATTTCATATTCTTTTAAGTTTTGTGGGATTAGATATAACTTTCTAGACGTCAAAGTGCTTAAGGGTCAAGAAGCCCTATAATTATGACCCCAAAGTTCTGCATCTAATTCTATAATTCTAAGTAGTGCCAAAAAATTTAAACCAATATAGCATATGATAAATTCTTTGCAACTGGGAATTAGAGTTCGTGTATGCTCCTCCTTTTATGAAGCACATTACAAAAGTACAAAACAATAGGTTTTAAAAAACAATAATAAGCAAAAAATAATACTCTGACTTCCATTGAATATGTGGAATTTATACATATATCCTTATTTCTTTAAGGATTGCCTACTCCGGAATTGACAAGTCATATCTTGCGGATAATTGTTCTTTCACGAATGCCAAAGGTTAAATTCTCTTGAAATAGAGGTATTCATATAATGCCATTTTTCAAACCGTAGTCCAATTTGTAAGAAGGATACTAGGTAGGCTTGGTATAGATATTGGACATTATAGATATATATACATTATATTCCAAACCATAGAACGTGAATAGCCTTTGGATAGCATGATCTAAACCGTCTATGATATATGTACAATTTAAATGCCAAAGACTAATCTTGATTTCTAACATTTACGACAAGTTTAGATTCTAATCTACGGAGTTTGAATTTTAAAAGCACCTATTTAAGTAACCAACTGAACTCCCAATTTAATAGAATTTAACGAATTTAATGGAACAATGGCATTTTAATGAAATTCATTATGTCTTGACCAATGCAACATTACAATTGCGCTCATGTTAAAAATGTTTATTCATTGCATCATCCCATTCACAACAATGTTCAGTATGGAATGAATATAAGGGAATTAACATATCTATACCAAATAAAGTATCTATACAAAGTACTAAATCTATACATTGCCTCTCACTGTAATTCTTAGAATTGAATACACTCGACAAATTCTACGAAGTTTGCTCTACATTATTCTGCAACTTCTCTAGTACTTGAAAAAAAAATCTGTCTTAAAATTTTGTCGAACGTTGCTATTAGTAACGGACAGTGGTTTGCGATAACAATCAAAATTCCATCGTGTCTTACAAGTTGCAAGTCAAAATACAAAATTATAGTTTACTTAAAAAAACAATTAACCTAATTATTATTTGCTACATGTTTTGTTCCACATCCAATAAGCAAGCATCAAGCGCAGTACACATTTTGAAAGAGAAAAATGGTAGCGATGTAAAGAAGTATAATGAAGTTTATATAGGTCTTCATATCCTGTACATTGGCTTACACGAATTAAACCTCAAACACCAATTTACATCATTTCCTTGAAACGACTCTTTATGAAATTTATTCATAAATTATATTTCATGTACATATGTAATTTTACCTTGATAGTAATGAAGTGGTTGTGTTTTCTTAAACTTTTTGAAAGTCATATTGAAATGAAAATAGCGTATTTTGAATATAGAAATGCACCCTAAACTATTTCGCAATTGCATATTAAAATCCCTCAATATTCCATATATGAATAGAGCTTCAATAATAATTTATGAATACGTACATTTTAAATGCAATAACTACAAGAATTTCTTCTATTTTCATTATATATTTCACTCAAAATGTAGTATTTTAACGATTTCAAATGTCACTCTTTTGAACTGTGTTTCTCATATTGAGATGGATAAATGTATTTATCTTTGTGGGGGTGGGGGGGGGTAGAATCTATTGGGAGTGATTATTGGCAATGGCCATGCCTGAACGAAATTGGGGTCCATCACTACACTCCAAACCCTTTGAATGTTTTGTTATGTTAATGCTATAGAAATGTATCATAAAGAGAATATCGTTCATTCCAAGAGTATGCTAAAATGGCATGCTAAATTTAAAAATACATGATATAAGGTCATATTCATTTTATTGAGACTTTTCACAATCTCATTTTTATCCTCGACTCGAAGATAAACCACTTTATCTCAGTCTTTAATTACTAGTATTTTGTTATAAATAGGTAACAACACCAACTTCTAGAATTTTATTATGAGATCACTCTTTAAGCATTATTTGTTTCTGATTTCAATTACTATTTTTTTAAATGAATTTTTCAATAATTAGCATTTTGTCTCAAAATTTATGAAAAGTCTGCAAATCACGAATATGGCCTTTATCTTCAAGTTTATTGTTACTAATGCATTCATTGTAAGAATGAACTGTACATCACAAATCACCTAAACCTATCTTTAATGACTTCTAGATTAAGTTTGCATCAGAAAACACATATTTCAACAAAGATTTTTGCAGGGAAGACATGGCTTTGTGGATTCAATTTCTACTATTGCCACCAAAGAAATAATACTTGCATGTTGCTAGGCACCGGTTTCGGATTATATTTTTTTAAGACACACGATGTCCAAGTGAACTCAATGTAATTCTCACTTGCATACACTTAGGAACGATTTGGAAATTTGTCCAAAAATTCTTCTAAATATCATCGTACGGTAAACGGTACTCTTGAGACTAATCAACATTGTACTTAAAAAAATGTGTTATTTAATGAATGCATTCATATACAATTGAATTTAAAGTTATTGAGTATGAAACCTTTACCACGCATGCCATTACTTTAAACTCCAATAAATCAATAAGTTACCTCAAAGCCAAAAGTCATTGCGCCCATGTGTTTTGAAGAAGCACATGATGTTTATCAATGTTACTTTAGAAATTGAATAGATGGAATTGACAATGGAGGAGTACTGAAATCATGTTGCGTATGACATTTACTAAGAAATTTCAATCATCAAACATTGAATCCTTGTCACAGTCATCATTTTCTTTCTAGTACATGTGCATTAGACTTGTCTTCTTTGACACAATCTTCGGTTTCAACTCAGGGTTTTGGCGTGAGTCGTGTTGCACGTTTGATGTCATATGTAGCAATAGATCACTGTCGACTATACGTGAAACTGGTATCGAATAAGGTCATTTTGAACAGTTTAGATAATTTGAAATCGTGAATGTAAGATGGCTTATTGAAAACTTAACTAAAACTTGGTTGTAGTAGACGTTGCCAGGGGTCTATTAAATGTTGTAAGACGTTTGTCTGTTGCCTTATAGCCTTGTTAGAAAAAGAACCTTGTTGTCCGCTACCTCAATCTTATGTAATTTGTGTATGCAATATTTGTATGTGTTGGCTCTGCATGATGGATAAAATGAGGTTTTAGAAACATTGTGGCAACAATGTGCAAGGCCATGATCGATGATAGTCTGGCAATTTTTCACACAGTCATGTACCCCCTTTTTTTTTATACAAGCTTGAAGTTGCCTATTCTTTTTGGAGGCAAGTGGGCATTAAATTTCTTGGAAAAATACATTGAACTAGGCAGTTGGAGCCACTCCCAAAATCTTGCATAATATAGAATAAAATTGGCATATTTTGTCTTGCATGATCAAATTACTCAATTCTTACACAATCCCAATCAAGCATACAAAATTGAATGCAATCTGTAGTACAACAAGAAAATTATTAAAAGTTATGGATGAATAATCCGAAATAGTTCAAGAGAGAGTCAAGATAATAAATTGACACGTGCACTCGTTAAACAAATAGGTGCTACCAAAATAAGCAAAGCTATTAGGCATAATCATGCAAAAAAAGCAAGTTACTTCAAAAAAGTCAAATGCATCACAACCATCCATGAGTTTAAAAAATATTTCTACGAAATGGGTGCTTGACTTTTTTGTGAGAGGGGTACTAATTGTTGCTCATGACATGGGGAA
Source organism: Straminergon stramineum (assembly GCA_963920665.1). Classification (NCBI taxonomy): domain Eukaryota; kingdom Viridiplantae; phylum Streptophyta; class Bryopsida; order Hypnales; family Calliergonaceae; genus Straminergon; species Straminergon stramineum. The sequence continues at coordinate 18,919,965 of OY987264.1, forward strand.
GTTGTTTCATATCATTTACTTTATATTAATCTTTGCGGTGCAAGTTCCCAACTCTAAACTTGCGACCTAGCTCCGAAGAGCATGGATCTTTAATGCATAGCGGAGTTTAAGAAATGGAAAGAGGATACTCAGGATAGGAATACGTCAATGAACTTTGTTGAGATTGAGAATCTAGTGGATTCCTGTAGTAATGTTAGAAATCCAGAAGTGTATCGTTAATAGGCTATTAACGATTCACTAACATCCTAAATGATAATTCATGAAAATACTGTACATGCATGTGAAGAAGCCCCAAAGTGTCACAATCTTGTGGCAATGTAATAATTGAATTAAACCCTAAAGTAGAATTTTATTATTCAATATTATGTTTTTCAAATCATCTTCCCCGCGTTAATAGTGTCATTGATATATGAACACTAATGTGCACACATGAAAAAAAATTATCCTCCAAAAATGTCTTATTATACAAAAAGTTGACTAACACGAAAAAATATCATAGTTTTCTTTTTATGATTTTCATTGGAACAATTCCACATAGTAATCACTTTATAGAACATGAAACAAATTTGTCAAATTTGAAAGTGGTTTTATGAAATTAAATAGAGAAACCTTGTATTAGTCATCGACATGAATGTGTAAAAAAATTGGGATTACTTGGCCACAAGATCGCTTGGTTATAATGTTTAAAATAACATGAAAGAATTATTTGTGGATAATGCCGAATAGCGTCCCAAAAACTAGGCCACATAAAGTTGATACCTTTTCAACAACTTTTTCCATTTCTATGTCTTTTTTGCAACGACTATGACAATGTCAAGGTATGGAAGTGGACACAATAGCATCTTCTCAAGTTTTCAATGCCACGTATTTACATGTCCATAAATTCTAAGAAATAGTCAACAAAGTTAGACTCCGTTTTTCAAGGAGTTAGGTACCATATATTAAACTTTGAAAATTTTGACTACCACATGAATTGGTATGTATTGTACTTGCATACCAATCATGAGAGGTAACGGACGCCTATAACATATTTGAAATTATGTAGCATGGATTGAATTTTTCGAAAAGGGGCAAGTATGAGACAACGCTTTAAAAATAAAGCGAGAACTTGTTCATCCAAAAATCACAGTGGCAATAGTGAGCACAAATATTCTCACTTCTAAATTGTCTAGAGACAACAACAGTCTGCACCATTTCAATGTCATGAACTATCATTGGAATTTCAGGGAGTGGCTAAGCCCTTGATGTCCTTACTATATGTCTGGGGAATATATTAGCCACTTGGGGCATCTCACCATCATTATTCTTTGTATTTCAGAAATTTCGAAGAACATGTGCCCAAGGAGTACAGTGAAGTCCAAACAATTTTCATAAATTTCAGTAGCACAATTAGAAAATTATTGCATGATATGCCATTTTTATTACCCAGGAACTAACGAAGAAGTGGATTCAAGTTCTTCTATTAACATTACATTACAAACATTGGGATAGGCATGTTCAATTGCATAATTTAAGCCTTTAGTTAATGAAATCATATTTTGAATCATTTTCTATTTCTGTCTACTTGCTATTTATTTTCTATATGTTGTACAATTCCAAATCATCTCTATTTTTTGAAGCATGCAATGAACTTGTCTTAAGGAATGAATCTGAGTGAGTCTGAAAGTAGAGGACATAATAGAATATTTTTGTAAGTGATCTTTGGTGGGCACATGCTTGCCTAGTGTGGGAATAGACCACAAAAATTTCATCATTCTCTACATACTTAAGTTAGAGTACTTTCTAGTACTGAAGAACCCTGAACCGCAAATACTACTTGGAAATGCAATTTTTTTGTTGTGTTGGTCATGTGGATCCGATTACTATTCTGTTGATTTTGACAAAAATCTTCATAGAACTTTGAACTTAGCTAAACCCTATTTAGCCTAGTTATAGTAGTCTACATGCGTGAACAAATTATTTTTGACATCTAGTATCAGCAGGAAGGATGTAATTGTAGAAATGGTAGATAGCACTATCTGTATTCAAGGTTCTATGCAAGAGTGTCCATTGTAATCCAAACTTTCTATGCTAAATAGTGAAATGAGGTTGCCTCACACTATATAAATATTGAGTATTGCATTACAAGAATGCACTACTTTAGAATTAGGTGTTGTTGTAATTGGAACTCATGAACCTTCATGTGTACAAATGGAAATATATGTTGAAATTTTTGTTGACTTTGATGGCTTGTAAAGTACATTTTGTGGGGTTCAATAAGTCAATCTAATTATTAAGGCAACCGAATTTTACTAAGTATTTAGTGTAGTGTTTAGGGCTCTTCGAAGCAACTCTCAAATATTCTAACATTTGAAATGACAAGTTAAAATTCATTTCATGAAATTGTAGAGTACATTTTCAGAAGCCATAATTTGACTTACGTTATGTATATTAGGCCAAGTACCTTCATATTTTTATGTTGACCGTTAGAATTTCACATGTGAAGAAGACTAGAAGACTTGAAGTCACTTATGTAGTTTTAATGCCCTCATGTTCAAACATTATAATCTTTGAAGCCATCAATGACATTGTTGTGTTTTCTCTTCTTGTGTACTCTCTAACATGTCTAGTGTGAATTTGATGGTTCCAAAAAAATAATTGATAAAACTTATGGAATTGATTTTTTTTTTAATTCAATTTCGAGTGAATTCCGGGAAGGTCACAAATGGCCTTGGGTAGTTGAAAAAATATAATTATATACGAATCGATTTTCATATGAAGTTCATAGAGGACGCATCATTGGATTGTGGGCCTCATAAGTGTGAAGTAATAAGCCTGACATCGTCCGCCGCAACTAGCCATCACAATAAGAGCCACATTCAAAGCCCCGTTGGGCGGCGAGGGTTTCTCTTTCACCTGGGTCGTCTTGCTTTCGCCGTCCGAGTCCCACTTTCTCCTTGCGCTTCTCCACGCCACACACGTCGATCATTCCAGTACTAGTTCGTCACATTTGGCTGGTCGTCGGAGGCCGTGAGCGATGAAGCTCTTCAGAGAGTAGCTGTGCTTTCACTTAAGGTACAATAGGTGTGACGTTGGGGTTGCGATCTTCATTTTCGGGCGAGGATGTCTACTCTACTTTGAAGAAGTAGGGTTCACTATTGTCATCACATATTCACACATTGAAGTTGAAATGCATGATTGTCAATTTCTGTATTATATGCGACTGAGAGGTTGAATACAGAGGTTGTGGAATGCTTATTTGTTGAAATGGTGGAATTTTGCAGTCGAAATTGTAGAAAAGTCGGAATGCTCAATCGCGGCATTTTGAATTCGTCAATTCATGCAATGCTGGAAGGGTAGTTTCCTCAATTGTTGCAGTAGAGTGGTTTGTGAATTCAAAATAGGTGAATAGATAAATTGCTTCACGACGAAGTCCAGGGATAGTTGAAGGTGTTAATCGGTAAATTGCGAATTGTAGTACTCCGAAACGTTGAATTGCATAATTTCGGGGCATTGTGAATTTGTTTTTAGTTGAACTTCTTCTGTTGAATTGTTAATATGCATGCTCAGAACTTTCTCAACGCACCTCCATTCCTAGGTCAATACAATTCTGCATTCTCCATTGTCGTAGTACGTATTCGCAGCTTTCACTATTGCCATTCAGATTGCTGAATACCAACTAACCTATACGAATGATATTTCGGCGATCATAGTTTATGGTAATAAATTAGGTTCATCTTTGTCTGAATTACTGTTAGCTTATTGCAAATGTTGGGTCACATCATTGTTTTGCAATCCTGGAATTTCCCAAGTGAAATTTTTGGCTCATGACAGTGACGAATGCAATGACAGCAAAATTCATACCCGATGGTTTGAACTGTTGTAAGAATTAGTGACCGATGTTGTATATGCACACAAGTGAAAGTACTTGCTCTGAATTATTTTCGCTGGTATAAGTGGCCGACAAAGTTAGCCTCCTAGTAATTCTCATCCTGCTTTTAATAGGTTTGTCACATCATAGGTGCCAACGTAGAATCCAATGTTCAGACCGCGCGGTCTAAACTATTTTTTGAACTTGAAGAATTCGACGTAATAATTATCCATATAGTTTTCACTATGCGATTTCATTTGTTTCCAAATATTCATGTTGTCTATACAGTCCATCAGTTTCAACCGTGTGGTCAAAACTTTCGAGCAGCATGGATCTCTGAAGCATTCAAACCGCATGGTCTAGATTATGTGGATATTTATTATGTCGAATTTTTTAAACTAAAAAACTAGTTTAGACCGCGCGGTCTGAACTGTGTCCTCGGAACATTTTTTTTTCTAATGCAGTCCTGGAATAGTTTAGACCGCGCGGTCTACACTGTCGAACATTTTTTCTAAAGCAGTCCAAGAACAGTTTAGACCGCGCGGTCTACACTGTCGAACATTTTTTCTAAAGCAGTCCAAGAATAGTTTAGACCGCGCGGTCTAAACTGTCGGAACATTTTTTCTAACGCAGTCCTGGAACAGTTTAGACCGCGCGGTCTGAACTGTGTCCTATGAACATTTTTTTAATGCAGTCCAGGAACAGTTCAGACCGCGCGGTCTAAACTGTGTCCTATGAACATTTTTTCTAATGCAGTCCTGGAACAATTCAGACCGCACGGTCTGAACTGTATCCAGAGATCTGATTTTGTATTGCTGCCCTGAAACAGTTTAGACCGCGCGGTCTGAACTGTCGTATGAACATTGTTTCTAATTTAGTCCTGCAGCAGTTCAGACCTCGCGGTCTAAACTGTCGGAACATTTTTTCTAATGCAGTCCTGGAACAATTTAGACCGCGCGGTCTGAAGTGTCCTCGGAACATTTTTTCTAATGCAGTCCTGGACCAGTTTAAACCGCGTGGTCTAAAGTGTCGGAACATTTTTTCTAACGGGGTCCTGGAACAGTTTAGACCGCGCGGTCTGAACTGTATCTAGATCTGATTTTGTATTGCTACTCTGGAACAGTTTAGACCGCGCGGTCTGAAATGTATCCAGAGATCTGATTTTGTATTGCTGCCCTGGAGCATTTCAGTCCGCACGGTCTAAACTGTCGGAACATTTTTTCTAATGCAGTCCTGGAACAGTTTAGACCGCGCGGTCTGAACTGTCGACTGATCTGATTTTCTGGAACAGTATTGTGGCAGTTTTGACCTGCCGGATTGAACTTTGTTCAGAGATCAGAATTATGAATTTAGTGATTGAACAGTTCCGACCGCGCGGTTTGAATTGTTTCGACGTATTGCAGATGTGGATGCTGTCCTTGGACATTCTAGTGCTTGTCGTCTAAATTACATCCATTGATAGGAGATTATCAGGCATTCGTTGAGCATTTCCAAGCGCGCGGTATGAACTGCATCCACTACTGTAGGATACTGATGTCTGGACTAATCTGACAACATTCTAGAATAGAAAGTCAAACGGCCGGGGTATTGTTATAATTGGAAATTATACTCTTAAGGGTAACGCCCTGCGAATGTCCTTGCGAGTTTTTATGAGGTGATTGTTGTGGATGAAATCATTTCTGTTTTGGTGACCTTGTGACCCTAATTTGTCTGCTTTCATGGAACACTCCTAATGTCATGCATGATTCAATCGCGAGATGTAATTTCTCTTGAATATAAGTCGATAGAATTAGACTTGTTGCATTCCGTGATTATTGGCTCCTTCGTCTAGTTCAGAGCACCCGCTCTAATGGCTGCGACTTGAATGGAAAACCGCTAATATGATTCCTATTTATTAGAAAGAATGGAATATGCAAGTCTGTCTTGCTCTTTGATTTGCTTGTTATGCTTGTGACGTGTAGTTTTTGTAATCAGAGTTGGTTTCATTCAACTCGAACATTGTATTGCGGATCACGCAGGATGATTCTCTGTATTGCAACATGGAAGTTGAGTGTATCTTCCACTTTACGACGTCGGAGATGTATTCTACAATGGTCTTCCATCTCATACCAGTGTATTTCGTCTGACTGGTAATTCATATGGCTTCGTCATGCGAATCAGATGGAGACGAGGTTCATTCAACCCTCATAGCATTTTTTTTCTAGAGTGTTTGATGCCCATGGTTGACAGTGAATTCTGTGATCTCCGTGTGCTTGTATTTGATATCACGAGTTGTCATAATTCATGTCGTTGACATAGAAGCAAATGTACATCACAAAACTTTCTACTAAGCATGGGTTCTTTGGAGTGATAGAGTTTTTGCTTCTGATGCCTACGTCTTAAAGTCTATTTCCTGGAATGGGTTGTCCAGGGGTTCCAAGAATGTGAAGAGGAGGATGTGAATTTGGAGAAATCCTTTGCAGTAGATGACTCTCGTCCCATCCCTGATTGCGAGGGCATTGACCGCGACGGATGGTCGGGTAAGGCACTTCTTGCCAGGCACGCAGATGGCACCGATTTCGCCGAAGTCATTATAATTACTCCAAGTCCGAACGCGTGTATTGATGGGCAAAGTAGGTTAGGGGAGGATGATGTTGGCATCGTGGTATTGGAGGTACATAATGGGGACCCAAGTGTCGGGGACACTTGTTTGCGTTGGCCAACGCGACAATTGTTTTATCATGGTGGGACTGGGTACGTTAGCGTATATGATCATGCTCGCAAACGACGTGCTATAGATAAAGAATTAGAGGCAAATCGTAGAGGAGTGGGCAAACGCCAGTACTGTTATGACAGACGAACTCGTGCAGCTGCAGTGCTGCAGAAGAGAACCAAGATGTTGTCAAATGAGTCCATCGCGGCTGTCTTCACGGATCATTGCTGCGAGAATGACTGCATTCAGAAATTCTCTCCGACCACCATTCGTGCACTTCGCATTGAAATGCACCATCAGACTTTTCAAGTCAAGTTCACCAAAAATCTGGACGTCCATAGGATGATGCACGAAGGGGGCTTAAGGGGGAGGGAACTTGTCACGGTGGAAGGCATAGACATCTGTCCGCATGCTTGGAGGATTCTTCACAACGTCCCTCTACGCACTTTTCAGAGATATAGGGCCCGGGCCGCGGCCGACATGAGGGGTGCTCCTCATGGCAACTTGAACACAATAAAAACAAGGACGCCCACCGGTCAGGCCATTGAGACTCTTCGGACGTTGTTGGAGGCAAGTGCCGACCACATGCCCCACTTGTCACGCACTTTGGACACAGGCGAGAAGGTCTGTGTCAAAGTTCTTCCTGCCGGTACTCAATGGAAGAATTTGCTGGCTACTGTGAATGAGGTAAGAGCTCAAGGTCTCTGAACCATATAATGTGGGATGAATAGGACGGCCTCCAACTTTCTGGTGTAGGAAATCCATTTTCTATAGTAACCCTTAAAGACTTCGAGCACTAACTAGTGTTGACGTGCCTTGCATGGATTGTAGGCAAACAAGGAATTGGGATTGTCTGCCCTATCGCAATCTTGCTTTAGCAGGATTCGAAAAAAATATTTTTTCGAGTACGTCATCAAAGGAAGGGGAGACTCCTTTGCAAGATGTAGCATCTGTGACAACTTGAAGCAATTACGGGCCTCCTTCGCTCTAAGATCAGAGGACCATCAAAGGATTCAAAAGCGTTTCGAAAAGCACTTGTTTCTTCAAGAAGCCTGTCGCCATGCCTATTATCGTAGTAGATGGTTATCCAAATTACGACCGTCTCAACTACTATCCATCATGCATGACAAAATGGACCATTCAAAAACAGCTTGTCCGGCGTTGGCCAGAAAAACAAAGGCCTTGGAGGGACTCATGAAGTTGCCTGTCAAAGTGAAAGGAATGTTTGCACACGGGCACGGGGACAGCAAGTATGCGCATTATAGTTTGGATGTTTTCCCGAGTGACAGCAACTTCACTGTGGGGTCCATTGCCAAATTGTTGCGAGATTTAGAAGAGCCACCCGCAAAGTCTTCCCGGTTATTGTTTAGAGGGGCGGGCAGCACATCGTTGTACAGGGCATTGCTCAACGGGAGTGCGGTCTGCGTTCATTCGTTGGGAGGTGTTCCTTTGCATCCTATCGAAGCTCGACCATTGCCACCGGTACTGCACATTCAAATGGACAATTCTTGGAGGGAAAACAAAAATAGATATGTCTTTTGTTTCTGGTCCCTCTTGGTTGCTAGACGAATTGTGAAAGAGGTGGTCGTGTCATTCATGATAGTGGGACACACCCACGATGACATCGATGCATCTTTCGGGCGTTGGAGCATGGAACTCCGCAAGAAAGACCATCCAACCTTGCCTTTGTTGATGCAGTCCTACATGGAAATGGAAGAAGTTCCATTCATTCCCCATCTGATAGAAGAGGTACCCAATTTCAAGGCTTATGTCAAGCCTTATATTGGGATGAAGAAGAATCAACTAGTGGGTCACTCCAACGGAAGGCAATACAAATTCTTCATGGACGACAACGGGTGGCCGATCATGCAGTACAAACTAGCTTGTACTGACATTCCGTGGTTGCCCAAAGACGGATTGAAGCTATGGAAGGAAGATGCCGATCATAAACCTATGCTTCCCGAAGGTGATCCCCTATGCGTGAAGCCTAGAAAAATGACAAATGAATCGGAGATCCTACGCGGACTTGACGGATACATCCAACATTGGACGGACGTATCAAACGAAGATGGAACGGCCGAGTACAAGGCCCGCATGTCACAGTTGGTTACATACTGGACTGATGTGAGGAATGCCATGCATGATACAACTGAACCACAGGCTGCAAGCTCCGAGGAATTGAAGCAAGGATTCTGGCCACGAACTCGACAACCAGGGGATTTTATGACGGACTTCATGCAAGATGGACGTACACGAGAAGAGCTAGAATTAGAGGACCCATATATTGGGACTCTCGAAGGGAGGCCACCACGGGCGTACAATGTCGCCACGGACCTCCGTGAAGGTTTCTATGTATTTGTGAGACCAGCATTGGATTGTGATGAGCCCGTGTGGCTTGGTAGGGCAGTGGAGAATCCACAATTTGATCCGGCTGTTGATCACTTTCGCGAAGTTCTTGTGCAATGGTACGTACCATGTGGCACGTCCAAAGATTTGCAACGATTGTACGCAAGATGGGACACGAAGACTAATTTCAGATGGAAGGTTGACCGAACGGCCTCGCAAGCCGACTATGTTTCAACAGACAGTATTATGGCATCTTGGAAACCAAAGAAGAATGATGGGGACAGTTTCGTCGCACCACGACAACAAGTGAGATTTGCAGTGGATAATTTACATCGAATTGCAGAGGAAGAGCAACAAGGCTTATTGATATGATTTCTCGTGACAAGGCTTCCTTGACCTTTTTCATTGTTGCAAGCATTATATAATACAATGCAAAGTGCCCCTTTTATCTCCATCTGTAGCTCGATTGTGTTTGTCTATTTCGTCCATGAATATTGTTTTGGATCATGAGCTCTTTCGTAGACTTCAAGAAGCATGGGCACCCTAACAATATATGTACAAAGCACTTTGCTAAATAGAAAATATAAGGTATTTCTGTCCCCATTGTCATCTATTTGAAAGGGCCGTACTAGGGATAATTTTTGTAATTTTCCATCCACCTACTTGAGAACTAAACAAAATTAATGAAGACACCCACACTTGTGCCCATCATGATCAGACAAGAAATGTCCAATTAGGAGGGGGCTAGGGCACCCTGGTCAATGACCCCCAATTCCATGATCATTCTACAGTACTAGCTCTGTAGACAAGACTTTCACTGACTACATCTATGGCCTTTTCTCTGGTACAACTCATCTATGGGGAATTTCATTAAAATGGCGGTATTATTGTAGATTCTGCAAAAAATCGTGCATTCAAATCAAGCGAAGCAATCAGACACCCACAATCACCCTAAACCATCTACGTAACACAACCATAAACCACCACAGTCAAGGTCCTTCAGCTGCTTATGTCAAAATGGCGCATGGCATATGCCATTTTAATGAAATTGCCTTTCGACATCTTGAACACTCTTTTCTTATCTTTTTCTTTTTCTTCTTTTCCTTCTTTCTTTCCTTGTCGATTCGGAGGATAAAAAGTTTACGCTGCAAAGCCAAAATAAGGCGTTGACTAAACTGGTTTACCTTAGTCCAGTGGGGCCTGTGATTCTGCCGAAATGCAAGGCACCGCTTGGATTTGACCTTGACTTTCTACAGTAAATAGATTTCTTTTGATTTTGATTTTTCGAAATTTTGAGTTATTCAGTTTTTAAAAGAAATTCCAATTCTTACTGCGAGAAAAAACAACCTGAAGGAGGATACTGTAATATTTAGGGGAGGCAACCCATTTCTGACCACTTAGGTAAATACATGTATCTGCAAGGGAGTTTTTAACAGTGGGAAATTTATCCATGTGCAGAAATAGAGTTCATAAGATTTCCGTAATTTTCAGATTTTTATTTCTCAAAACAAAATTACTATGAATTTTTAGCTGAAGATTTTGTTCTATTCCATATTGGTCATACATACCTTCCTATTTTTGAACAAGGGTTGGTTTCAATATTGAGAATATTGAGGCCAATCATAATGTGCCACAGCTGTGCCAGGGATTGTGCCAGCATTAATCTTATTAATCACCTCCTGATTGGAATTACTACACCTTACGTTGCTATTATGGGGGAGTGATTAGGAATGAGTTGCCTCCCCCATGTCATAATTGAGTAGTGTGCCTTGTGCTATTGCTATAGTCAAAATGAAAGTAGAAGTAATTTTCTAATTTTTTTAAATCATAAAAACTTTGAAATTCGATAACTTTCACAAAGTAGGTTGAAACGCCATGAAACAAAGCCCATGCACCCATCCTTGCTAAGGGCTTTCCGGCAATACCAAGAACACAAATGGAGGAAGCGCAGTCCAGGAGATCTCACTATAACAAACAAACAAAACAAAACAAAATGCCTAACTTAAGGTATGGATGCAACACTTATAGTACTGAAAGAAATTTATTTATTCTTTGCAAGGAAATATAGAGAAATACAACAAGTTGTTTTCTCCAGAAATTTATGCAAGGTAAACCAACCTATTATTAGAGACACCTAAGGAATGATCCATTAGAATCTTGCATCAAGAGGAATTGTTGAGACCTTTTATAAAAGACTATAATTTTTTTCAAAAATCTACATAGAAGAGTGCAATAGTTGTAAGAGGGGAATCTAGAATCTTTTTGAGTGGAAGCTTGTGAAGTCCTAGGGAAACAAGTTTTTGACTTTTGATAAATTAATTTAAATATTACACTTGAACTTGATTTTTTGACAACAAGGTAAAGCTACTTCTAAAATATAATTTCTCCCAACTTTCATAAAAGAGAAAGCTTCATGACTGGACAAAAGGCAATTCCAACTTTGGAAGACTTGAAAATTCATTTCTGTTTCCAACACAGCTAGCATGGAAGTTCACTCTCAGACTGAGTACAATAAAATCTGGATGGAATGTTTCATTTGCATCCACAAACGAATGAAAAAAAAGAAAAAAAAAAAGGGTTTAAATGTGCTCTATGAAACATATGGACATGTAGAAAGTAAATTGAAAGGACCCCAGCCTGGAAAAGTTTCCAAGCACTTTTATTTTTGTAACAGTACCTGTCACAAGCCTTCACAGCACTGGCGCAATTCTGGAGGAGCGGAGTCTGCCAGGATCAAACCTATCAGAGAGGGCGAAATTTCGGCCCCCACCCCCCAAAAAAACCGCAGTTTCGATGTCAAGGTTTCGAAGACTTATGTCTGATCAACTTGGCAAAATGCGTCCTGGGTACGGAACCAGCGCGCGTCTACAAATACAGTACTTAATTATCCCTGCAATCCCTGCAATCAGAGTCTGCGAATTGGTATATTAACAGCAATCGTGCGTCATGACAGGCCGAGCCTCATCATCTGAGCACTGAAATGTTGGCCTGGTTTAGATAAGCTTAGAACAATATACCTCATCATATGCTGAAATGTTGGACCACAGTAGATAACGGAAGAAACGCAATTGCGACAGGTATCACAATATAATCGGTAGCCACCAATGCACCACCAATTGCATTGATTCCTGTAATTGTAAATTTGTAAACTTGCTTGCCAATCACTCACGCAAGAGACAGACCCGCCGTCCACACGGCTCGTCCACATGGCTTCAACTACGGAGCGATTCCAGTGGTGCTTGAATTTTGTGGCACTCCGTCCCTTACCTTTGGTACCGACAGAAACAACTCCCAGTTAAATTCAGCTTTGGGGTCGCAGGCTCACAGCAAATGCAGTGACTGCAGTACTCTACCGACTGTTCTTGGTTCCTTAAGTTCTAGACGAGAGTGCGTGAGCAAAGATCCTAGTTCATTTCATAAGGAGTATGCAGTGCTTGCATTGTGAGAGCTAGATTGCAAGAGAGTAGTTGCAGCCCGACTTGCCGCCCGACTTGCAGTCCAAATGGAAGGGGGAGCTTGGAATTCAGATGTTTACGAAACTGGGCGGGACGGCCAGAAGACCAGGGTGCCGTCTGCGCAAGGCCGGGCTACGGCTATGGAAGCCGGGACGACGCCCGACTTATACAATCCACCACCGATGAAAGCGGTCAAAGACTCCCGGACAATTGGAGTCGTAAACGTGGCGTTGCGCAGTTTCTTGATTGTGTTCACCCTCATCACGCTAGGGTTGATGGCAGCAAGCAAACAGAATATCACTGGAACCGACAGCACCGTGTACATCGACGGTTACTCCTACACGATCAGCTCCTCAGTCTCGTACAAGTTTACCACGGTCCATGCTTTCGTGTAAGAATAACGCCGCACCACCCCACTTCTTGCGATCTTGAATTCCAATTAGTTCTTTGCAACCGCAATTCTGACATCCAAAATTGTGACACATGTCTTCACAAAGGTCTATTTTCAGTCCTAAAACTAGGACAGGTACCAGTCTTCAGGCCGCGTGTCCAGAAACGGGCCCTACTATTGGAATACCGACAGTTTTACGTTTCTAATTCTGAGCAACCCTCAGGAAGCTAGGCTCACGAATCCACAGTTAATTGTTGGGTTCCTAGCGACGGGGTTTACTTAAGTATCGTGGGTTGTACAGGGGTTTGTTGAGCGTGGTCACCGTCGTATGTTTCTACTCCGTGGCGCAGCTGGTGCTGTGCGTGGTGCAGGTATTATCTACTGGCACATTCATTACTTCCGCAACGACTGGCGTCAGCTTGCTTACCTTCGTCTTCGACTCGGTGCTGGCGTACGTGCTGATGGGAGCAGCTGCAGCGGCCGCCGACTCTCGAGCCATTCTGGAACAGTATAAGTTCTGTGACTCTCTGTCCAAGTTTTGCGGCACAACTTCGGCGTCGATAGCCATGGCATTCATCGCCTTTATCTTGCTGGCGACCTGTGCTGCTCTGTTCCCCATTCGCCTCTACAAGATGAGCCTGTCCAGGTGATCCCAAACAGGACGGATCAATTCGACCTACCCTTGTGGAATTGTGGTAGAATATATCTATCCGGCAGTTTCGCATGGACCCTTGTGAGCACGTTGTATGTCGATCAATTGTTGGAATCTGCACACATCTTATCTCCATAACTGGACGAGCAGTTACTTGTACTAGTTGTAATTCTGTAATTAGAATAACGTTCCTGCTTTCGAAGTCCTGATTGAGTGTTGTCGGTAGGGCACAGGATATGGGGGTTAATTCTACCAAGAGATTAAATTATATCTCAGAATTATTATACTCTTGTAGAATATTTGTCAGATGTGATCATACGTTATCGTACGTTATCATAAGTGCAATACCCAGTCTTAAGTGACTTATTAGGTCCGCAGCCTCCTGCAGGGAATGCGATGGTTGCCATCCTGGGGTTTGGGAATCGGGAGGGCTTGCGTTTAGAGGTGTCGGTGTGAGTGGGCTTTTCAAAGCAACATGTTCACGTTTTTGTAAATTGTCGGTGAATTGTTTCAAGCAGAATTATATTCAATATAATGTTCTAATTGCAATTGATTGCTCCAACTCGTCTGGCACTCAGATGTCACGCAGGGTAGTCTATAGCAGCGGCGACCTCGCCAATGGCGCCGGGAGAATCGCCTGGCGACTGCCCTGTAGGTAAATATGAAGGGGTTGAGGGGTTCATTGGTCATGTTTTTTTGGTTTTATGAAAAAAATTAAAAATGTTGGAACATTGGGGGGGCGAGGGGATGGATGTCATTCGTTTTCTGGATAGAGAGGTGGGGTGGGAAGGCACTCACCCGACCATTCTTCCAGCAATGGCGACCGAGGTCGCCGCTGCTATAGGTATCCCGTCTACGCAGTTTAGTGATGGCTACGATGTTATTTGGCACAGGCTATGTACATTAAATCGGTGATTGTCACAGGAAGGTAATTCACTTCCACAATGTGTTCAACTCAGGAACTAATTGCCCCTTGATCTCAAAGGGATTTCCATGTAACATTTTGATCATGAGAGGAGGAAGTGAGCAAAAAGGATTTGTATGTATTCCCATGTTATCTCTAGATTGATAAGAGTTACGAGAATTCCTGTCTCATTTACCCCTGTGTGCATGATTTTCCTGGGGTCTTAGCGGCGAGTAGTTATAACGTAGTCAGTTTTCAGTAAATTGCCAAAATTTTGAAGCCAAAATTCGTGACATGTAATTGAAGGTCTAAATTCTAGGGCCTAGTATAAATTTACCTTTCACAACACACTCTTAACCCTTAAACGTCGACACAGACGTTTTGTGTCCGATGGATCTGCAACTATTCATCTTCCAAATTTTTTGAGAAAAGGGTAGGTCTTCTCCTTGTGACTTCAATGAATATTTTTGGATTTTATGAAGTAGATGATGTCACACAATTTCAAAAGGGAGAATTTCTATGGTCACTAGTTCATCCTTTAAGAGTTAACCTGAAAGGATCATACCTATCCCCAACACCTATCCCAAAGATACTTCGTGAAAATGACAAGATTTATGAATCAATAAGTGCACTCTTCATTTCGAGAATAAATTACTATATCTTGAAAGTCGTCTATCGGCCACTTATGGCCTCATTGTCATTGTTAACTTATAGCCATGGGGAGTTGCTCAATCTTTTGTCACTCAGTTGTTTGCGTCGATACCTGCAATTCCAGGATTCCATGAAATTCCGAAAATTGTGACTTCCATTTATAACTAGGATTACTAGGTATGGATTTACCGGACTTTCTGATAAGCGCCAGAATTAGGGAAATCGACGTTCCGTGTTGGTCAGTTCGCTGGTTGGATTGCTGTCAGAGGTGTCAGAGGTGGAGTGGGGGTGGTGTTTCATTTACAAAATTATTCAATCTGAGCTTCATTTTGTGTTCAAAATTTGAAGTTCCTGGAACAGTAACAGGTTGTGCAAATCAAGTGATTAGTGGGTGATTAGATCTATGTCAAAAGCGTTGAAATGTTGAAGAAATGTAGGTAGGCATGTAATTGGGTTGAAGGTCTACAATGGATATGCCTACCTTAATACTGAAGAAGAATTAATTGTGATTGATTGATTTGCAAATGTAGTAGTATTATGAGTTGGTTGTAATAGGTGGCTCTTGACAAAATTTTGTTGTTGATGTTGATAGAGCTACACACAACTTGGAATGCCTACAAGTATGCAAAAACTAGATAGAATTAGCCATGTCCATGTATCCATCCTTTCATCCCTAATAATTCATGATTATATTTCACCATAAGAACACTCCAAAATTGTCATTTTTGTTGCAAAGGCTCAAAGAGTTATGACTCAATATGATTATGATGATTTTTTCTCATTCAATAATTGAACTTGCGTGGGATTTGGATGAAGATATAAAAAAATTTCAAAAGCTTTGATCAAGTAGATTGTAAGATATTAGTGTTCAAAGTGAAAAACATAGTTTTTTTTAGCATAATTATGAGATTTTCAGACCTCAAACCATCTTTACATTAATTATTTTCACTCTAAAGATTTGAGGTTTTAATCTTTGAACTATAGTTTTGTTTTTTTAAAAATGAAGTTATATTATTTTCAATCCATAAATAACACAAAACCATGGTTTAAAAGGGTTTTCAACATGGATTTGTAGTAGTACAAAATGAAAGGGAGATTTCAAGTGTGAATAGTTCAAAAATGGAATCAAAGCATGTCAAATCTAATAATGAGATTGTTGTGGAAAGTAATCTACACCCCCATGAATCTTTTTGATTTGAATTTTTGTGAAAATTGAGTTCAAAAACAAATCCTATAAGATATTTCTTAATGTCTTGATTGCTAGCAAAATATGATTCTTCAAAACTTTCACATCATTAATCACCACATAGAATGAATAAGAGGTTTCCATGTAGAAATAATTATTTACAATGAGATTTTTTTTAAATGGAATTTTTTTTGTGCCCGGATGTAAACATTTCATGCCAATGAGTATGTAACTTTCCCTCTAGGATAGTGATTGAAATAGAGAATATAAACCTTGAATTGAAAGCTAGCACGTTCCCTTACCTTCCAAAAAGTTTCAAGAAATCACATTAAAATTTGACATCATAGGAACCTCTCCAAAATTTAAAAAAAATCTATTTTAGGACTTTTTGAACCTTTTAGAGATTGTATCATCTACTATTAGAAACTTTCATCTAAATATTGGTTATCTCTTATATGGAAAATTTTGTTAAATTGGCATATAAAATCTGCCAAGTTTATAGAATACTGCCATTTTAACGAAATATTGGTTTCATATACTATAGATGAACCAAACAAAATCTTCAACCATGAGACGATTTTAGACCAAATGTCTACCAAAAATTACTTTGAAACTATATAACTTTTGCATATGGTATCCAAATGTCAAGGTCTTTGGTGCGTTGGAACCTCCATTCACTTGCCAACAAAAAAATATGAAAATTTGACTAATCTAATAATGATAACTGAGTACAATAGCAAAAAATGACAATTTTTCGCGTGCCTACTTTAGCAACAACTTGTGCTTCACCAAATAGTGAAATTAGTTTGCCCCACATTAATTTCTCAACATTGGACGGTGTGCAAATATTTATTGTTGTTGTACAAGAATACCTTACTTTTTGAATTAGGGATTAAGGCCATATTCATTATATTGAGACTTTTCGCAAATTTTGAGACAAAATGCTAGTTATTGGAAAATTCATTTAAAAAAATAGTAATTGAATCAATAGTAAACCAAAAGTAAGTCATACTCAAATTGTGATCCTATAATGAAATTCCAGAAGTTGGTGTTGTTACCTATTTATAAAAAAACACTACTAAAGAGATATAACAATTTATCTTCGAGTAGAGAATAAAAATGAGACTGTGAAAAGTCTCAATATAATGAGTATGGCCTTGATTGTGGACTTGTGAACTTCATGGTGTACAAATGAAAATATTTATAGAAGTTTTTGTTGACTTTGATGGCTTGTAAAGTAACTTTCTTGGGATAAGGCAACCGAATTGTCAAGGCAACCTAATTTCACTATTCAGTGTAGATGGGAGTATAATTTTGGTGAAGATTCGCCCCCATAGAAAATTGCCTACAGTAGGTGGCTCCCATGGGCGGTACCGACAATGGACTTTGAGAGTAGGCTGTCTGAGAAGCCACTTGCTGGAATCCTGTTGACAAAACTGACGGAGCCCAGCCAGAAGCTCGGATGAACCTTCTCACCGGAAGAAGATTAATAGTGGATGCATCTTAAGCTTAAATAGACTTCCTGACCAAGGGCTCTTTACATGTAAGGTAGAAGCACCCAAATGTGACACTTGTTTCAGATCTCTTGACATGGAGGGTGTGTACAAGAAAAAATGATGTGTTTGTGTGTTAGGAAATGGTTTAAGAGACCACTAAAATTGGTTTTGTATTTTTCCGAGCTTGTATGAATATTATACGAATTTTTGAAAAGTACTTTATATATGCACCTACTATGGACACTAGACTAACACCAAAGTGGGCATGAAAGCACCCAAAAGTAACACTCTCTAAACTTGGATCAAGTGCGGGTGATTGGTTGCTTCATAGAAGAGTGACAACTTCTTGGAATCCCACATGTCTACTTTAGAACTCAACTTGTCTACTTTGGGTCCACAAGCATTTGGATTTAGGTCATTTTTTAGGTGACCATAAACGACTCCTATTACATTTGGGTGCTTCTACCTTATCAAAGGAGTACAATAAGAAATCGACATGTAGTAGCCATTATCTCAAGAGTGACTCGTCTCTACCAATGGAGTTGTCTGAGATATTGGTAAAACTTCAACTCCTCCTTTCCCACTTGCCCACCCCAGCAAGACAATCGGTTGAACCTAATTCAGCTTGTTTCGTCTTACTGCTTGAATGAGTAAAAAGCTTTCCCACTGGGCTAGCATGTAAGCGCACCCCAAGGTTGGATTCACCGCTTTGGATAATACATGATTGAGTTTAACTAGCTTGCAATCGAATTGTTTAAAAAGATTTCATAATGCAAACATTCTAAAAATGTGAGGTCATGCAGTCCACAAAGGTAGGAGGTCCAGCACGTGCCTTCTTAAGATCTGATAATTAATTTAGGGAGGGTAGACTTCTTGAAATATTTTTCAAGAAATTTTCCTTGAAAATCATGTAAAATTGGCATCTGATCCAAGTTGTTGCATATATTTTGGAGCTTTGTGAAATTAGTTATGAATTTTTTAAGTTAAAACACAGTGGTCACTAAAAGCGTCCACCTCCCCAAATGTACACTACTTGTACATTGTTGGTACATGGAGAAAGAAAAATGTACCTCTGCATTAGAGGATGCCTTTAGAGTCCAAACACTTTGGGAACCTCCTACAATCCTACCTTAATGATGGGATAGGAAACAATCCCTCATATCTGTTCCAAGATGATTGATCATAGACAGTAATAGGCAACTCTTATTTTCTACACCCTGTGGTTTCTAATAGAAGGTAAGCAAGCATTGACCGGAACTGATGAGTTGCTGTTGGTAAAAGGGCTCAGCTAATCCCCGAGGAGCAACACCAAACGGAAATTTATTCCTGTCTTAATTTTCACAGTTTTGTGTTGATGAATATCACAATTCTTGATGCCTGAATTCTGCAATGTAATGGAATTAACTGAATGTACTTGGAAGCACAATGTAGAGTGTAGCTACTTCAGGACAAAATCTAGGACTGGTATCAGATTTCAGTTTCCGCGTGGTTTGAACCACTCCAAAGTAATGGAATATCACCAATTTAACAAAATTGATGTTCTATTGTTTTATCATCCTCCAACCTAACGTAGTGATTTCATAGTCAATTTTATACCTGGCAGATATGCTCCACATTGGCACCTAGCTTTCAAGGTAGTTTGCTTCAACAGAGTTACAACACCACTATAAGTTTTTTAGCTTTTGTGTAGTTGAATGTCACAGTTTTGACATTTTGAGTTGCGCAAGTATAACGAAATTGATGTTTTCGTGCTAGAATGTGGATTCTTTTGTCAGATGTTTGATTGACGGGCACGCTGCCAAGATGGTGAGAAGGCATCAGGACATGGAGGAATGGGGCGTATCTTCCATTTTCAAGGAGGCGGGCTTGCTCTTGTTCAAGAGTATCCGAATATTGCATCCTTTCATTCTTGCATTTTTGTTGTCAATTGCACTTCTTCTGTTTCTGGAGGTGATTGTCGTTGCATGGGTGCTTGCATGGTTAATTGTTCATGGAGCGCTGCGTTATCATTTTGGCTTTCGTACCTTCGGTGCCTTCTCTCAGGTACTGCTATTGTCGCTTGGTTCAATTTCAACACTTGTGTACATATCCAGTTTGAAATTAAAACTCTACGAAAGGAGAAATCGAAGTTTTGATAAATAAGTTTGGAAGTATTTTTCATGCTAGAGTACCGTATCATGGTTCACAGAGAGCTAAATATATAAATAAAACTTTCTTAGATTTTGGATGTTGGTCTCTAAATTTAGTGAAATTAAAATAAACTTCAACTTTTGCTTCAATATTTATGAACTGAACACGACGTAGGGTAACTGCTACCTCAATCTTTCGTTTCATCTTTGCATTTGCATGTCAATGTAAGTGATGAGCACAAAAGAAAGAGGATAAAATAAGGTAGAAACTAGAGAACCATTGGCTTGTCTAGCACCAACTTTTGGATTCGAGGCCAAGTCTATCAGTCATCGTCGAAGCAGATCTGTGTACGTAATGCGGATTCAGAATCATGTGACAGTCTAAAGACTTGAGAGGAGGATTAAACTCCATATTGCTTGCCTTCCTTAGTTCCACTTAAAATTTCTTACAAAAGGTAGATCAAAACACATGTACCAATGAAATTCAACCGTGTAAAATTATCTTCAATGTCACCGTGTAGTGTTGGATTTCGGAGTCAAAAGACTTTGACAATTATTCACGAGTCTTAAAAATCATTCTTTGAATCAACAATTGAAAATCTGAGCCAGGGCAGGACAAACACAACGATCTTGCAATAAGATTTTACAAATCAAGTTCAGATTTGAACTTTGAAAAGGATCAAATTTTTTTAGTTGTAAGTTAAAAATGTCATTCACATTCAAGATAGCACCATAGAGGTAGAATTCATGACCATACTGTAGCTTCTCATATATAAGCTTATAGGAAGTGCAACAATGATCTGACTTGGGAGTACTTCCATGTGTCATTGGATCCAGCTCAACATGAACACAAACAAACTTTGTCACTACTACATGTATACCTCAGTTCAGCACCTTTTATGTCAAGTGCACAAAAAAACACCAGGTTGCGACCACAATTGGACTCCCCATCTACTCATTAATTTAACCCAGTAGTGTTATTGCTTGTGAAGGTGCAGACAACAACTGACTCCCAAACACTACCCCCCTTGGTACCCCAAACGCTCCTTACTCTCTCTCTCTCTCTCGTCATCCTCACATGGCCACTTCTCAGTCTTGCAACAGCAGCCATAGCCAAAGCAGTACAACACATCCACTCCCACAACAACAACATCAACGACGAAGAGCCCAATCCTTCCCCAGTCAAATCCATCTTCACCTCCCTCCCCGCATCGTACGTTCTTCCCTGGCATTCTCATGACATCGCTCTGGTTCCTCCCAGTGAACCTCCTCGCATACTTCATTCCTTCTCTCCCCTTCTACCTCCTCTCTATTTGCTTCCCAAAAATCAATCCCCAGCTCCTAGAAAGCTTCCACCACGGACTCTGCTTCGTCGCTTTCTTGTTCCTGGACTCCTGGTTTCGGCTTTCTCTCCAAGTTGCAGTGCTGGAGCCGGAGAGGTACGGCTTGGTTGCGTTGCAGCGGAGTAGAAAGCTTGTGAAGTCCAAGGTGCACACTGCACTGGCATTGCTTGCTGTCTGCTTGGTGTTTAATTACGCACATTTGGGGATGCTGGAGGTTGTTTCGGGGTATCCTTTCGCCGCGGTGGTTTCGGTGGTTTATGTGGCGTTTATGGGGTACTGGTTGGTGGTGATGAGCGTGTACTACTTCGTCAGCAAAGGGAAGTGTGGTGGTGAAGAGGAGTTGGTTTGTGAAAGGAATGCTTACCAGCCTCTTGATGTGGGTAGCGGCTAACTTAAGATTTGTGTCTGATCATTCGTCGTGGAAAAGAAAACGGTTACGTTAGAAGGTAGTGATCGACTCCCAAGTGCGCCACTTTTTTTTGTTAGATCATAGTTGTTGTTATTAGATTTGTCCAGTTTTTCTTTAGAAGTTCTTGTGGGCAATCAAAAGAGGATTTCAACACATCAAAAATTGTTTCATTTGGATATTCCATGCAAAAGTTATAAAAGGGCAAAGTTTTCTTTGGTAGATGTTATAAAATTATTTCTTTAGTGGAGGTAGGTATTGATTAATTGTCCGATGTACAGTACACTCAATGAAAATGGTACTTTGGAGTCAGTGGCACATTTGAGAGTCCCCATTGTAGATAGTATGCATGTCTTTGAGGTAATTTCTACATTTGCAATCTTTTGAATAAACATTTCAGATCTTCCTAAAGTGAACTCTGGAAGTGAGTGTCTACCAACCTTTCATTGTAGTGAGCAACTAACTTTGTAGTTGTTGATTCACCAATGAAAATCATGTCCCATTCCAAGTCCTATTCTAGCTTCTATATCATTAAGGTTTACAACTATATCTAAAATCTTTTGAATAAGCATTTCAACATGGTTTCTAGAATTAAGTTGTTTTAAGAATATATATTGGAATTCAAAAAAGATCCTAGGTTAGCTTAGTATGAATAAGCTACGGATTCTAGATTTCCTGAGCATATTGGTTTTGGACTCTTTATGAGTAACTATTAATTTTTGAATAGCTCAAGATAAGTGCACCTAAATTTAATCTTAGGTTTTTTAGTAATAAAAGTTTTACATTTTAGGCAAGAATTTTTAGAGTTTAGTATTGCAAGTAGGTTGCAATTAGGCAATGTAGTTACCTCATTCAACATTGGAACAAGAGGATCATTTGAATCCATGTTTAGAGATGATTTAAGTTGGCCTCTATTAATTTCAACATAGAATAAGACATGATTAAATTTTTTGTTGATCATCTTTTTTTTAAATTTATTCTTAGTTGTTTTACCCTTTCTATGTCAATTTCATTATCATTCTTGATGTAAGCTTAGTTGTTGAAGTTTCACCAATTGACAACAACAAAGATTGACTTCTTGATTGTCAAGAGACATGAACTTTTAGTTGTGCAAATTATGTTGTAGGAGTCTACCTAACATAATTTGTGACTAAGGTAATTCTAGACAAGTTGGATAGACTTAGATTCTAGTAGTGCTTGATCAGGTTTTTTCTACTTTGATTGATCTTATGTGCAAGTAATTTTAGGATGCATCAAATTGAATAGAATAGAAAAATGAGTTTTGCAATTGAATTTGTGCACCTCCTAAAATTTCAATAGTTTTTTGTAAATTTATTTGGTCATGATTGAGAGCTAGAGTTGTGTTATATATTATTATGTTGTGTGCGATTGGACAAGAACAAAGATACCCATTCTTTTGCATTGATTAGCTAATTGATTAACTAAAGAAATAGCTCAAAGACAACTCTTTGTTGATGTGAAAAGTTAGAATGAGCATGCTTTCATGTATGAGATTGAACAACGGTATTTGTTTGTGTATTGTAAATCATATTCATAATTTGCTTTGCTAAACTTTCATCTTGAAAGGCCGAGACCTATCATTAAGGTAGTCGATAAAAAATGGTAAAATTATTGGATTTAGAGCATGTGCAATTTTGGTTTCTATAAGAACTCTAAAACTCTTTCATATAGACATCTTTTGTCCTTAATGACATTGTAGAGTTAAAGGGCCCAAAGGCCTTTCTCTAACCTCGTATTTTCAGTTATATATTTGTATTTTTGTATTTTCATGTATGATTACATTATCATATTTTTAAGTCTAATTGTTGTGGTCACAATATGGGGTTTAAATTGTGTCTTTGACATAAGAGGTGAATGACATGAAGTATACACTAACTCAAGATATCGAATCCATGTGCAAGTTTGTGAACTTCAGAGAATAAGTGCACCCATACCATTAGCTGTATTTTTATGGAAAAATGTTGAGGACCTTGAGGTGGAAGATAAGATAGTGTAGAATCATGCCAAAAATCTACAATTTTAGCCGTTATCTTTAGGATTTGAGAAGAAGTAGAAGTATTTCTACCTTCACAAATTCAATTTTTTGAGCACCTTGGGAGAGAGATACAACTTCTTCAATGATCATTTGCGAGTCAAGTTTTTTGTGGGTGGTGTTCAATTAAGGACATAGAGGCTTCCTTGTGTGTGAGAAGAGGTTTTTAGGCACTGTGAGGATTATTTCGTCTAAGAGAGAATTATATGTGGTTTCTTTATTGAAGAAGCACTTGAGCAATAGAGAAGTGGCACAAAGTATTGGTTTGTCACAATCTAATCAATTCATTTACTAAGGCTTTTAAGTCAGCTTTGTCTACAAAAAATGTAAAAGATAGGTTACAATTTACATGATTGCATAAACATTGGGCCAGGGTTGTTTTCCCACACCCGTCAACAACAAAACAAACAAGATGTCATGAACCGTCTAACAAACCCCTCACAACGTCTAATGAAGTCAAATATACCTTTGACTTTTCAAAAGATTATCCACCCATTTACATAAGCCACTTGGTTGCCATGAGGCATATATGTAGCACATTCAATTTGGGTATAATATAGACAAGTGACTACAGATATAGGATAACTATGGGTAGAGCAAAGGGTGATAACGGGTGTCCAAGGGTCAACTTTGGATGGGCCAAGGAGCGTATTCGGGGGTCCAAAGGGCCATGAATGTTCAAGGGAAACCTTTGGTATCAAAGGGCGATCACAAGTGTCCAAGAGGTGACTATATTTGACCCAAAGGTGACTGTGGGTTGGCTAGGGCGACGTCATATGTCCAAAGGGCAACTATGAGTCGCCAAGAAATGACTGTGGGTTGACAAAATGAGGTGACTTTAGATGGACAATAGGCCACTTTGGATGAGTAAAGGGCAACCACATGAAGAAGAAAGTCCAATTCTTTTAAATTACTTAAAAAATAGAAATTGTGAAAAATAATAGATTTCCACCCTTCATTTTTATTTTAAAATCAACTTGACAAATGCTACATAATTAGGATGAATTGCAAATAATAAAAATGAAAGTACTTATTTAAATCTCTATTCTTGACTTTTTATTTGAAATATTAATATGACAAACAATACGTTATTCGGATAAGTTTTGAAAATTGTCAAAAATAAATAGCAAAGGGCATACTTTAATTTTCCTCCTTGATTTTCTTAATTTTAGATCAATATACCAAATACTATGTGAGTAAGATGATTATTTGAGATTGGCAAAAAGTAAATGGGAATTGGGAAAGTTCTCATTTTAATCTCCATCCTTTCTTTTATTATTTATAGAATTCAAGTGACAAATAATTAATGATTAGAAAAAGTCTAGGAAAATCGCAAAACACAAAAAGGAAAGTTCTTACTTAAATATCCACAAAGTTACAAACAAAACTTGAGTAGGAGGATTGTTGAGATTTGCAAAAAAGAAATGGGTAAATTCTTACGTAAATCTCCACCTTCATTTTTTTAATTTTTAGATCAACATGACAAAAAATTCAAAATTAGGAGGATTCTTGGAAAATTGCAAAAACAAAATAGGAAAAGTTCTTCCTTAAATCTTCACCCTTTATTTTATTTTTATAAAATCAAAGTGAAAAATAATTCATGATAAGGAGTCTTCAAGCCATTGTGAGAAATGAAGTGAAAAACAATTCATAATATGTAGGAGTCTTGGAGAATTGCAAAAAATTTAGGGAAATGTTGATTTAAATCTCTATGATTGAATTTTTAATTCTTAAATCAATGTAACAAATAATACTTGAGTAGGATGAGTCTTTCAGTTTTTCAAAAATAATTGGAGAATTTCTTACTTAAATCTCTAGGAATTCTTTTTTCTTTGTAAAATCAAAGTGACAAATATTCATTATTAGAAAGACTCTTTAAAAATTACAAAAAGGAATAATTTCTTTTACTTAAATGTTCATTCAATATATTTATTTTATAATTTAGTGTAACAAATGATAATTGATTAGGATGAGTTTTCTTTTAAATTCTCAAAAACAAATGGAAATTTCTTATTCAAATCTTAAGTGTTTACTATTTATTTACAAAAATAAGTGACAAATAATTCATGATTAGAAGTAATTTTTGAAAATTGAATAAAAATTAAATAGGGAAGTTCTTACTTCAATCTCCACCCTTTATTTTTAATTGATATAATCAAAGTGAATATTAATTCATGATAAGAAGGAGTCTTGGAGGATTTCTAAAAGTAAATAGGAAAGTTTTTACTTAAATCTCCACCCTTTATCTTTTATTACTAAATCCATGTAGCAAATAATACTTGAATAAGATGAATCTTTGAGAATTCCTAAAAATAAATGGAGAAATTCTTACTTAAATCTCCACCCATGTTTTAATTACAAAATCAAAGTGACAAATTATTCAAGAGTAGAAGGAATCACGGAGAATTGCAAAAAATAAATAGGAATTTTTTAATTTAAATTTCTATGCTTTATTTTTAAATATTAAATCAACTTGACAAATACTACTTGAAATTTGAAAATGATGAATCTTTATTTATTCTAGAAATAAAGAAATAATTTTAAAAATATATATTTTTCAACTATAATTTATTTATAAAATCATATAAAAATGATTTGTAATGAAAAGTAATGCTGGAGAATTGCAAAAAATAAATAGGAAAGTTCTTACTTAAATTTCTACCCTTTATTTTTTTTATTAGGAAATCATTGTGACAAATAATAATTAAGTAAAATGAGTCCTTAAGAATTCCCCTCAAAATGAAAAATTTCTTACTTAAATTTTCAAAAAATATTTTTTATATATAGAATCAAAGTGACAAATAATAGGGAGCTTTTGAGAATTGCAAAAAATACATGGGTAAATTCTTACTTAAAATCTCAAAGTTGTTTTAAACAATCAATAATTCATGATCACAAGGAGTCAATTGATCATTAATTATTTTCATTGATTAATTAAAATAATTCATTGCAAAAATTAGACAGGGAAGTTATCACTTAAATCTCCACCCATTAGTGTTTTTTTTTAAATTATTGCCACAACCTTGTACATGAGTAGGACGAAACTTTGAGAATTTGAATAAATGATATTTTTATTTATTTTTCAATCATCATTTTTATTTATTATAATTAAAATCTATATTCAAGATTAGGAGAGGGTGTTGTTTAGAGATGAAACAATGATCAATCGTTTCAACTCTAATGGCTTGAGTTGGTGTTCAGTTAATGACAAGAACTTTCAAATCCAAGCTCTTAAACAAAAAATGAAAAATGGAAGAGGTTTATTGATACTTTAACCCCTAAAGTTTCTTGACTATGTTTTTACCAAAAACGTTTCAAAACTGCAATTTTTAGCACAAGTACCAAATTTAAGAAAAAAAAACATTTTTGAACACATATAACTGGAGGATCTTGTAGTAAGTCGTTTTGAAAACATGTGGAAAATTTTTTATAAATTTCCACCGTGTGGATTGCAAGATAATAACATTTGAAGTGACAAAAATCAGTTTTTTGGCCCTGCAAAAAATCGGGCAGCAGCACTTCAGAAGGTCACATTTGTATGAAAAATGTCCAAAATGGTGGTGCATCTTTGGATTCATTATTAAAGGCAAGTTGGCTATGTTCTTGAAAAATTTCAAATCATTTGGAATTGTACAACATATAGGAAAAAAATAGTAAGTAGAAAGAAGTAGAGAATAATTCAAAATACTAAATTGTCAAAAATTTAATTATGGAATTGAAAAATGCCAATCCAAATGATTTTCATGTTTTAATAAACAATCTACATCCTATGATTTTATTTTTTTTCAAAAAATATTAAAAATTTGAGTTAAATAAAGGACTTCAAAGTTTATTTTAGAATAGAGATTCCATAACTACCCGCAAACTAAAATTCCTCATAACTTTCATCTCATTGATCAAAATGGAGTGATTCAAAACTTTCCCCAAATATATAAATCTAGAAAACCAATTTCAAATTTTTATTTTTGAAAAAAGTGATTTTTTTAGATCTGCCCAAGCTGCCCGAGTTGAGAAACAAACAACATTTTGCACCATAACTTTTCACTTGTATACTCAAATGAAATGAAATTTAGCATGCATGGAAGATATTCCTCATCCACACCTTGTAAAAAAATTTCAGCCTAAATAAGTCAAATCTTCACTCACATGTACCTACCCCAAAAAGTTATGTTGCCAAAAACACAAGGCTGGTCCTTTAGGGGTTAAAATTGTGTGACAACAAGTATTAGAGGTAGTTTTTACAAGACTAAGACAACATTCCATATCATAGGTTATCTTAAGTTGTTGCAAAGGGGATTGCTTTGCACTTTGATAAATTTTGACTTTGATCTTGATAAAGTTATTTTTTAGTAAGACATTGTGCCTTCATCTTGGCCTTCAAACAATCATACATACTAAAAATTCTTCAAGAATGGTTCCAAGAGCAATTATATTCCATTATGGAGTGACTTGCTCAATCACCATGCTTGAATCTCATTAAGCATTAGTGGGCTATTCTCAAATGATGATTGAATGCGTAATCCATTGCTCCAAATTAATAATCTTCATGAATTGTGAATTGTGTGTAATGCTTCTATCACTTTACATGAGGGTAAGAAGTTGCATGCTAGCATGCCTACTCGAATTCAAGTTGTTTTGGAAGCAACAAAGAGGTGGGCAATTTTGAGTATGTACCAAAAAATTAAGTCTATTTACATACCCAATTTTGTAATCTTATATTTGACAATCTATAAATAGATTTTAAAATTTTTGCACATGGGTGTTGTTCGTTACTTTGTGCTTTACAACTTTTGTGAACAAAGATTTTGTACTTGATCGTTTGATGTTATGGTATTCAAAATTTTGCAATTGAATGGAACATTGATTGAATAGTTTGAGTTAGTGTAGTAGTGACAAAAGTTTGTCCAAGTTACAATCAAATCCAATGACACGTGGCCTTTCAAATTGGATCATTAGTAAGTACATCTCCTACTTATTTATAAAGTTATAATATGACCATCTATTTTAGATATAAGGTACCATATTTGAGCATGACAAGATTTAGATGTCATAATGAAATCCAATCATCCAAATGAAAGATGTGAATTGTAGGAGTATCAATCTAGTGGTGTATATCTTGCCATATTTTAACTATATCAAAGACTGAAGTCAAATATAATCTTGCATATATGGATATATATATTAATACAAAAAGTATGAAAATACATTGAGGTTTAGAAGTGTATAAATTCAAGTTTAATTAAAATTGAATTAAAAAATGATTAAAGTTGAAATTTCCAATAAAAATAAATAATAAAATATCTTAACAAATTTAACCTATTTTTTCCAAATTAGAATGATGTTGCTATAGTTGAATGAATATACATATTTACGGATGAATAACATATATTTCATCGACAATCTACATACTGACGAATGTGAATGGCTTCATCACTCCACTTAAGTTAAACTTAAGAATCAAATTACAATCAAAACTCAAGTTTAAATTCCTTGAAAATCTTATCTTTAGTTACTCCTAAAGTCCAAACCCTTAAGTCCCAAGGTCTTTTTTTCCATCAAAAGCCATTTCTATTGCAAAATGCAAAAAACTTAAATTTTTTTTTCATATTAAACTATAGGATCTTTCATTAGACTAGTGTAGGAATGTGTGGAAGAAATTTCAAAAACTTTGACTACATAAATTGCAAGATATTTGCAAGATAAAGTGAAAAAAAGGGGTTTTGAATCTTTTTAGCTTAACTTTTTTTGCACTACTCATATTGAATTTTAAACAATGATGTTAAGAATTGAATTTAACCCCTAAATGAATTTGACTATGTTTTCACCAAAAACACTCACAAACTATCGTTTCTAGTACAAGTACCAAATTTTAGAAAAAGAAACATTTTTGGACACATGTAACTATAGGATCTTGTAGTAGACTCGTTTGAGACGATGTGGAAGAAATTTCAGAAATTTCCACCATGAAGATTGCAAGATATTAAAGTTTGAATGGACAAAAATCTTTCTTTTGGCTCTACGAAAAAACGGGCAATTGCACTTCACAAGGTTACATTTGTATGAAAAAAATTCCAGAATAGTGGTGCTTCTTTGGATTCATTTTTCAAGGCAAGTTGGCTACATGTTTGAAAAAATTCAGATCATTTGCAATTGTACAACATATAGGAAAAAAATAATAAGTAGAAAGAACTAGAGAATGATTCAAATTACTAAATTTTTAAGAATTTAATTATGAAATTGAAAAATTCCAATCCCAATGGTTGAAATGTTCTAATTAAAAATTTACATCCTATGATTTTATTTTATTTCCTAAAATATTGAAAATTTAGTTAGATAAAGGATTTCAAAGGATTTATTTTAGAGTAAAGAATCCATAATTGCCTACAAACTAAAATTCCTCATAACTTTCATCTCATAAATCAAAATGGAATGATTCAAAGCTTTCCACATACATAAAAATCTAGAAAATCAATTTCCAATTTTTATTTCTTAAAAAAGTGATTTTTTCAAAAAAATTTGGAGTTGCCTAGCTGCTTGATGAGCAATGGAAATGACATATCATGCAATAAATTTTGAACCATGTAATCAAAAGTCTCGAGAATTTTTGAGCCTTAAAGCTACTCCTTGGGCACATGTTGTGTGAAAATTTCAAAGAAAAAGAATAAAAACTCCATTTGTAGTGAGCTGCCCCAAAATGTTATGTTGCCAAAAAAACATAGTTTGATCATTTAGGGGTTAAAGTTTTAGTAGAAAAAATTTAAAGGAAAAAATATAATTTTCATTCTTTAAAAAATGGTTAAGTAGAAGCAAGTACAAGATAGAAGAAAAAACTAAATCATTAATAGCTCTAAGATGGAATTGAAACATACTAATCCCAACGATAAGATAGTTCTAGCAAGTATACTAAACCTTGTAGAAATTTCTTGATTTCTTGATTTTGAAAATTTAATTCCAAAAAAGTTCCATACATGATTATCTTAAAAAGATTGGGTATGATTGCCTGAAAAGCAAGAATCTCCATAACTTTCACATTACTAATTAAAATAGAAAGAATTAGAAGTTAGTGTTCTATGAAGTCAAAAATATTATCTATAACACAAATTTTTTTTAAATTATTTCAAGTTTTTGTGGATGTTTTTATATTGCTTGGAAAGTTTCATTTTGTACTTCAAATGGCATGAATTTTTCTCTTGTGCATAGATTGTCAAAATAAAAATTATATCCCTAAAAAGCTCATGATTTTATTTTTTTCAATAATTTAAAAAAAAAATCACAACAAAAATTGAGATTGATGGAACCTACCCAAAATCTATTTTGTCTCCTATAGGGACAATGGGACTTTCAAGATTAAACCCCACCTCACCTCACCACCATTTCCAAGGCAAATCTTCAATCAATTATAGTTGATCATCTATTACAAGCTCTGGCCTAAAGGTGTGTAATACAAAAATTACTCCACCAATTCATGTACTCTTACTATGGACTAGCTAATTGGTCAAATGCCAAAGATAGGGTTGACATTTTAGGGTTTAGAGAGGATTCAAGAGTCTATTTTGTTATGATAATGTTCCAAATTTTTTGAACTACTCTTTTAATTCCACTCGGTTAGCATTGACAATTATTGAACTTGGAATTAACCTTTAAATGACATTCCCTTGCTTGGCATGGCAACTCAAGGGAGAATAAAAAATCTCCTTAAAGTGGGGAATGGATCTTGTTACTTGTTCAATATTTGTTTGGTTAGAGCATGCATAAGTCAATAATGAATAGTGCTTTGACTTTGCAACCTAAATGAGTAAATGTGGTATTTGGCAAGCCATATATCAAAAATAGAAGTGGGTTCAACAGGTTGAAACATTCCCCAAAAATGTAAAATTCTCTCAAAAACAAGCCCAGACCAAGGAGCTTAGGTTGCCATTTAAGGGTGAAAAATCTAGAACTAGAAATTTAGAGGTTTCTACTATATTTGATGTACCTTGATGGGTGGATGTATTGATAGCCCCCTTCCAAACTAAGAAGGCCAAATTAGGTGTTAGGTTTCATCTTCAATTTTGAGGTCATATGGGAATAGGATTTTATGCAATTTGAGTTATTATTTGACCAACACATACAATGCTCCTTACTGATTTTTGGGGTACATATAAAATTTGGTATTTAAATTATATTTTTCACTATACCTATAATCGAATTGGTCATGTATGGTGAATTTCATTAAAATGGCGGTATTCCACCATTTCTAACATACTCTGTGCCATTTTAATGGAATGTTGTGCCATTTCATCATTATACCGCCATTTCAATGAAATTCACCATATATCTACCTTGTAAGGATACTATGAACCTAAAACGTCCAATGGATGACTTCATAGTTAATTGTTGAAATAAAGAATGCATGTATTGACCCAATAATCAAAGTATTTTGGTGACTACCTTTGTAATGGTGGCCAGAGTCCTTCCAGGGTTAACCCTTCAAGGCTCAAGTAGTTTCTGTACTTTTTCACAATTTTGAACTTTCAATGATAGTATGCATTGTACATCAAGCTTATTACATGATGTCAATTGTAGTTTTGAACTTCCTCATTTAATATGATCATCAAAATATAAAATTCACTAAGATATACTTCTTAGAATGTAAGGAAATCAAGTTATAACTTTGACTTGTTGAGAGGCCCAAGATAAGCTCCTTGGGCCTTGAGGGGTTAAACCACGAAGTCTTTAATGCTGTTTGAGCAGTGCACCTGGGGCATGTGACCTTTCATATTATCTGTAGTTTAGATATCCGTTCTGCACCAGATTTCGATTCGTGGGAGCAAATTTCAAGGCATTTCTTGGCTAATTCTCAGAAGTGGTGTGTCTGTGGTCGTCTTCCTTGGGTTCCACGATGCTTTTTTGAAGCAGTTGCATTAGCTAGCTAGCACTCCGGCCTAGCAGTTGCAGAAGACATGCATGCGGCAACATGGATTGCAAATGGTAGGAACGATGTCTTTGCTTCATTTTTCTGGGGAGTATGTTATAGTTTACCGAAGTGTCAATTGTTCAACTTGCCACTGATTCGTACCTTTCATTGTTGCATCGCTGCAACAGTACGTACATTGGTGATGGTGAACTTTTAATTTAGTCCACTGATCTGAACGGTTCTTGTTTTGAATTAGAAGCCAGTATGATAGTCAAGGTTATGTACTGTACAGTACTAGATAAACTAGTTGAGGGTTGGGATCGAGGCCCTAGCTCTCCTTCCGACTATTATCAAGACCTTCTCCTCCGGGGTAAATCATAACTTACATTCTCCTACAGACTAAATCTTCCTCCTCTCCTGCAGACTAAATCATGCTCTCGATCCTCTAGGAGTCTAGGCTAAATCAAAACCCCATCTTACAAAACATATCTTATCCTTCTCCTCTTGACTAAAATCAGAACCCTCTTCTCTAAATCAAGACCATCAGATCCAAGAGATTTACCAATTTCTGACGATATGGGGAACATGGGGTACGACTTTGGACCTTCCTTGTCTTACGATCTGATGAAAGCGACAGGAGAGGATTATGATCGTCACCAGAGGGTTTTTTTAGGGCTGCTAGGGTCTCTAGGGTTTAGAGTTTTTAGGGTTTAGGGTTTAGTGATGCTGAATTAATTATGAATGCATGTTGTGGTTTACATATCAGAGCAGCTACAGATATCTTAGCGTATGACAGCTTTCATGTTTTGAAATCATTGAAATCATACTATACTCCGTAATATTCAAGTACTAATGCAACTGAGGTCCCTATTGAATTCTGATGCACATGGAGAAACAAATTAAAAAATGTAGCATTTGTCAAGCTATCCTCGAGAACGCCTTCCCTCTCGAGTGTTCACCAGGATGAAGGTGATGTATAAGGTACAAATCTAGGCGTAAGTGCCAATCCATTATTTTAAGCAAGGGACTAGGTGAAGCTCTTAGGATTTCGGATTGAAACAAGTCACCTGGTCCACTTGTCGCAGGGATTCAATGTTGAGTTCTGTGCAAGTGGAGTATAAAGAATAAGTATGAGGATCTTTACCATTTTGTACTAGCAGGGCCTGATTCCATTGCTGGACAAGTGGAGCACATTTGTGCATTAAGTAAGACATTCGAGGGCCATCATCGGGATTCATGCAAGGATAAACTTTGACGTAGACTCTCTTCTCATGTGTTGTACTCATAGAGTTTTTATATAATTTTGACTGGTGAACTGATGAATAATATATACTGATCGATTGCAACTATTCCAGGAGTTGAATAATCATCCTTGAAAATAGGACACTAATTATAAGAGAAAAAGAATTCCTCGGTGTTCTGCTGGAATGCTTGTGTGTCCGATGTCCTGTCAACACTGGCTTGGTGTTTTACTTAGACATGTGTACGAATTAATGTTGCAACAGGGTATATATATCTAATATCGTGGATTCTGTGCATGTCACGTGCACGATACTCTGAAGGGAAAATTGGTTATGAATCAGTTTCAAGCAAGTGATCCAAAACTCTTTGCATAAATGATGAGTTTATGATGAATCAGTTCCGTTACGATGAATCTGAGGTCAATATGGAAGTCAACATTCGCTGCATGTTCTGCTCTGTCCATTTCTGCTTTGAAGTTTGGACATTGATCCACAAGACGTTGCCAAGTGATCCAAAAGTTTTTGTTTGAGTGATTATTATTTTGGTTTCGGCAGGCTCTCTGGGAAGCGTTCTTCAACCCCCATCGCGCAAGCAAAGCTCAGGGAGCTTTACGTGCACATTCCTTCCAGGTACACTTTGGTGGCAACTGAAAGTTATTGACTAGTAGATGTTACTCATCACTTTACTTATGCTCGGCAATTGCTGATGAATTGGAGGAGCTGGCCAGCAAGGAATCATTTTCCAACTGTTCCTCAAGAACTGACAAAACTTGTAAAACTTTTCTTTTGTTGTGACCCAGCCTGGAAATTCGTGGATGCTCCAAATTTTTTGTTTCCACGTGGCCTGTTTCCCACGTGTTTTCCTGCGATCCAGTTGGTAGCTATGTTACGTTTCGGTTGGCAGCATTGCACGGAGCCGTGGACACAACTCCCCACGAATACTAAATGCAAATGATTGACTGTGTCAGGGGGCTACGGGATCGGAGGTCGTGCACATCTGCTGATCATGAGAGTACTGCATCATCAGGTGGCGAAGTTTTTCAGGCTGCTGCCGTCGAATGGAAGAAAAAATTGCACCTGAAATTCGCAAACCTTTAGGTGGCTCGCTCTTCCAAAACAAAGTTATCATTGGGTGTGGAATTCGTCATGTCTGTTGTTACATGAACTCGTGCTTTCGTCGCTATGTCTCACGACAAATTCTCTAACTTTTGTGGCGTTTGGGTTTGCATTGCCATGTTCTACTTGGATTCCTGAATTGTTCTCTACTCGGGTACGTGGTGGGGTAACTATCTGGTTAGACGAGCTTTTATTCTATGAAATCATTCCGATGTTCGTACAGTGGTAATCGCGCTGTTGAATTTCAGTGACAGTTTCGTCGACAGCCTATATTTCCCTTTTGCAATTGATATTTACCGCTAAGCACGAAACAGGTTGAACTCTTCTCGCTCTTTCCCTGTCAGCTAGGCATCTAAGTTGATCCATTTACTGTTGGAACTAACTTGGTAATTGATCAACGGATGTTGTAATTGGCCAGTACTCAGCTTAGTTTCTGGTTTCTTTCCATCATGTAACCGAAATTCTGGTGACACGACCAAGTAGTTGGAGTGTGCTTCACGATCTTCTTTAATGTATTCATGCACCCACACACCTGTGCATGCTCAATTCTGGATACCCTAATATTCTCTCATTTATATTAAAAAAACACGAAAAAGCTAGTGGATACTGTATGTTCCATATATTCGTGGTCAAAACTGATGTCGATGCTGGCAAAGAGTATTTTGATTACTGCCGTTTCTGTACAAGCCATGTCATGAAGGTGCACGGAATGATCGAAAGTCTGCTTCATCAGCGAAATCCGCAACTACTTCACAGAAAGGACCAATGGTTGTCACGATAAGTGCCGTTCTTGTAGTGCCCGCTGTTACGATTTTTGGTAAAGCTTTGTCTCGCTGGTTGCTAGTCACTGTTCCTGGACTTGGTGACAAAGGGAGCTAGATTCGAGACTCCTTCATTCATTTGATGTCGCCTCCTCGTTACCTGCCTACGTAGTACCTAACTTACTGTTGTGGATATTTCTGTTTAACAATTTTTGAAGAAGCCGTGCCGGGGTGGGGGTGGGGTGGGGTGGTTGTACCCATTTTTTGCCGTTGAATAAACTTACAATGTGTGCCAAAAGAACGAAAAACAGAAAAACAGAAATCAAACAAACTAGCAAACAAACAAAAGCCGCAGTGCCTACTGCCGTCCTTCTGGAGAAAGAGAATTTTTGTAGGTGCCATAAAAATAGTTATGCGCACAAGGAACTTGTGTCAAAGGCTGCTATTCTAAATATTAATCCAGGTGTCATTCTGTACCGAAAACTGGCATGGCAAGCTGGCTCGTGTTGGACTTTCTGAGTTTTTATCTCATTTCAGAGTCTGCATTTGTAGTCACTTCGGGACTTGGGAAAGATTTTTGCGTGTGCTTATCCTCATTCCCATTTGTCGTGTGCTATTTGGAAGTTCTGAGAAGTCAGTGGCCCTCTCGCTCCCTCAACCGACGAATCTCAGCCACTGGTGGCTATTTTTCTCAACTTCGAAGCTGAGTTCTTTTTACATCTTCCTTGAAAGATTTTCATGTCCGGACGGAGGCGCGCTCTTTTTCAAAATACTCTATCGTTTCTTCTGAGTTGTCGGATTGTAAATTACTGGATATTTTCCCCAGTCTTCCATTCGTTGCTTTCAAACTTTTGTGTAAAATCACCCCTGCCGACGATAGATGCCCTGGAATCCAAGTTGTGCTCTGACCATCCTCGCTTTTCTTCTTGCATCTCAGGGGCTTTTTTCTTTTTGAGGAGTTTACTTATTTGTCCTGCCGCTTGGGCTTGGCTGTTTGTGTTTGTCGCTTGTGCGACGGAATTCCATTCGTTTCAAAAACAAACAAGCCAAAAAAAACCCTCGGGAGTTTATTCCAAGCAAATCACAAGAACGAAGGGCGGAAGCCGAGGGGATTGAAGGCCCTGGAGTTTTAAATTTTAAATTTTTAACACTGAAGTTGGTTAGTTGAAAGACCCACAGGCCAGGTCGCCAGGAGGGTCATTTCAAGCTCCAGGCATCTCAGGTGCTTCGATTGGCTGCAAAGATGATCAATCTATGTCGATCACTCTGCACGAGTCTCTGCACGAGTCTCTTCAGAAAGTGAGGCAGAAAAAACTCCACTCCTTGTATAGGTCACTCGGTGTGAAACTAAGAGTGCATTTGTCTCCGACCCCACAACACTATGCACGGGAGCACTGGCTAGCTATCTGGATTTGTCCACGGTAATGCAACGAGTGAGAATTTTTATTTATTTTTCCCACATTTGTCATGGATTTAAAAATATACCCCCTATTTTGGTCCGTCAATTTTGTATTGCATGACCTCTTCTACCTAATTGGAAGCCTGGGATTCCAATATAGCAAATTCTGTTAAAATGGTGATATTCCATACCTCATTTTCAGACTGCGCTGTCTAAACCGTCCAGGAAAGGCATAGATGTCAGACCACGCGGTCTGAACCATCTAGGAAAGTTGTAGATTTCAGACTGCGCAGTCTAAACTGTATAAGTGCCAAAGTTGTGGAATGACAGTCACTTTAACGAAATTTACCATAAATATAAAATCAATCAAATTTCAAATTTTATCATCCACGGCAGGTAAATGATTCGTTCCTTCGTTTTCCTGAATTAGGAAGGCTCGTATCACTACAGTAGTCAGTATAGTCGAGTCCCGGGAGTTTCTTTCAGAAAAAATATATTTTGTATATTTACACCACAGGAAAAACATGCACGTGAATGGGACCCCATTTCCTTCTGGCACCGCAGTAGCTGAGTTCCTTTAGTTTGATCCATATTCCAGTTGTTGTGCACAGCGAAGTCATACACTGTTCCAGATCTTTAAGTTAGAGAAGGTTGGGCATGCAAGTGATCTACCGGAAGGCGTGTTGAATTCCAAGTCCCCGCCAAGCTTGGAAATCCCAAGAACCTCACAAGTTGTGTTTCGTGGCTTCTGTAGTTGAGTTGAAAGTTATTCCAAAACCCTAGAAGGTAGACTCTAGAGAATCATTCTCTTTTTTTCTGTCGACAACAGAAGTAGTACTTTCCATCTCGACCCTCAGATCGACACAAATCTTAGTTTTGCGAGCTTTGAATTAATGACACGGTTTTGTGTCTTTGTGACTCTTGATGTACTCACCATTTCTTTTAAGAAACGAACTTAATTTTTGTGGGTGCAATACAGCTTACAAGTTGATTGACCAACGTGAATATTAACGAGTGTATTGGAATAGTTCGACGTACTGACCAGGGCGTACCGGCGTAGGACCAAGCGAAAATAGCAAATTACTGCGTACTAACTTACTCATGATTATTCTTTTGAAAGTATGACACACGGCAATGCATGAAGCAATGACGCCTCCTTTTAAACACCAACTTGCCAGGTGAGAATTGTGTATGAAACAATGACTTGAAACAATGTACACTAGCTTGCACCTGATTCGGCACGCACGCATAGATCTCAAATTGAAATTTCTATTCCATTGAACATTTGTCTGAAAGAAATCCAACCACTCAGATTCACTGAGGTGCGGAATTGCGGATATATTCAGTGTAAGACTCTTTAGTGTTGCTCATGAATAGCTACTGATATATAAACATACTTATTTCTAATCTTATCTACTGTAAGCCAAAGCCGTGACCAAGCCGATCAGGCCCTCTCTACTAGACCCTGTAGCACCACAATTGGTGGGGTTGCCAGCGATGTATCCATTAATCCCGTGAAGATTTAGGCCAGAATTCAAGGCTTGCAGATTGTTTCCTGTCCTCAGCAATAGCACACATTAGAAGAAAATCTCTCGTCATCTGCTTCCCTGGTTCTAGCAATTCACCACTGCACGTCTGCACAAGCTCTGAATCTTGATGAATGGTACACTATTCGTCACGTACATGGGAAACTGTTTGAAAATAAAATGGAATTCAGGTGTCAAACTTGTTCAGTTTTCTTTCAATTGTGAAGCAATATCAAGAGTCTCTTTGCATTAGGTACACAAGGTCTGATCATTTATTTCAATTCTAGATTTCTAGGTAGAGATTCCCATCATATTCAAAGCAAAAGTTCAAGTGGTAAGAGTTACCAGTTCAACACTTGCAATTGTGGTTTACCAATTTGAAGCATCTTACATGCGCACATAGTAAATCAATCTTATTTATTCCTCAAACTTATTTCTTTCATCAATGCAAGTTAATGTATGTGAAAATCATTCATGGAAAACTCTTTCTCATAAAATCTTCAAACCTAAAGTTGAAAAAATGAATCAACATTTAAATTTCATGAATTGTTAACAAGTCTGTTACACAAACTTGCTAAAAAAATCAGTAACTACACTCAAAATAAGAATGATTCACCATGTGCGCATGCAAAGAGACTTCAAACTTATAGGTCCTCCAACTATAGCTTACAGTCAAAGCTCAGAAGCACCAATCAAATGTCAAAGATTTTTAAAAACTCCAAACCTAGAAATCCACTAGTTCCTAATTCCTAACCAAATCTTCTAACTCCAAGTTTCTAAATTATGATGAACTCTGGGACGAATAATAACACGATGAACTGTAAGCATGTAAGGAACTACCTTCAAGTTTACAGATCTCCAATTTCAGTTCACAGACTGCACTGTAAACAGCTCTGATACTAACTTCTAAAAGAGTATAGTAGCTCCTACCTAACTCCTGATCAAATCTTTCAACTCCTAAACTTCAAAACAGGATGGAACTCTAATATATACGTACAGACTTGCAATAAAAAGCTAGGATACTCCAACCAAAGCCACTAGCCCGCATGATTTCAAAACTCTGTGCATCACCGGATCAGCAAAATTACAAACTCGATAACAAACTGGCCACCAAGAGCACCGAAGGAAGCGACTGTCTCTGACTCCCCGCATGTCAAACCGGAGCTCCACGTACAACAGCCACAGCAACAAGCAGATCGATCATGCACCCCAAGCAAAGCAGGGCCACAACCTGATCTAGCAAGTACCGTTAGTGGAAACTAAGAAAGCAAGTTCACGGCTCAGTATGCGAGAAGTCAGAGACTGTCTTTTCCTTCGGAAACCAAACACGTAGTGAAGCGCGCATGACGACTTGAACCTCCAGTGACAAGCACCTTCAAACAGGTTCTGACAAACTAGCTGCACAGAAAGAGTTAGAAACAAAAACAAGCAAATGAATCTATAATATGTACTATATACAAGCTTAAGTCGGAGGTAGCTAGCTTCCAGTAGAACTGCTATTGAGAAAATTCTCCTGGCGCGCGCCGCAACAACTCGGTCCGTCCCTTGGTGGCTCTAGTCGAGAAAACCAAACCTATCATGCGTGCGGCAACAAGTGGGAGCAAGTTAAGCCCTGAGCCACAACTCACAAGACTTCAGGAAAGAGATAACTTAGATACAGACTCATATCAACTGAGGTGCACCATGTCCTCTTTATAAACTTTTGTTACGGGTGGCCAGTTGACAACAGTGGCTTCCGTCCCGTTTTATCTACTTACACCGTCGAAATCAGTAAAATGTTGTGTGAAAAAAACGTCAGTAAAACCAGGTGGTTCAGTTCGGGTCCGGAAAAGCCAGCGAGAAAGCAACTGAAGAATTCAACTAAAATAATGCTTTTTAAAATAATGGGAGTCATGATGAATCTAGTGTGTGATGACGTATTTGTGGGGAGAGAGTTAGCGTGCTTGGGGATGTTAATTTTAAGTTTTATTTGGGGGTAAACACACGTGGCGAGCATATTCAGGGGCTGGACGTGCTGGTAGTGGTGGGCTTGCTGCTTCTGAAAGCTGCCGTGCTTTGTCGCCTTTTGATCTGGCAGTGCTGGGAAGAGCTTGCGAGACTCCTGATCGATGAAGGTGGGTTTCAGAATTCATTAGAAGTAGCTCAAAATGGCTAGAAGCGCTTGCTGGATGCCTTGATGTGCTAAAAACATTTCACTTTAACACTGTGGTGTTGCTATTTTCTAGGTGCTATTAAATATGTTTTGAGGGAGTAGGGTTGCTAGACTTGGGAGAATGGGATTTTGGAGGAGTTCCACAGGAACTGATCTGCTAGCTTAGCTTGGCTCCGACTTTTAGTATCGATTATCGAACATGCCGACATGCCTCGGCAGCCAGTCAGTCAGTCATCACCGCTGGAAGCTATACTTGAAAATTTTATCCAGACGGCACTGCCTGGATGCCCTAGCCTTGCTGGCTTTGACGTCATGCCGCCAGGGGAGACAAATTTTCTGTTATTTTTTTTGGTTTTTTAAACCTTTTAAAACTCTTGGTGACCCACCTTGGCAAGTAGGAAAACAAACGTACATGCCGTTTCCGGAGGCACTGACATATTCTCCTCGGAGTTGTCCTTTTTACTTTGAATTGGCCTTTTCTATCAAGAAAGGAAAACTAAGTTAGTAAGAAACGTACAGATTATTTTGTTTTGTTTTAAGTTTGGGTGCATGTAAGTTACAGTAAAATGAAGAATTCGTTGCAAAAAGGAGAAACAAAATAATTATTGGGTGATAAATTCCTCTGCTTGCAGTCAGCATGACAGAAAAGTCATTCTACACTGAATGGGGTATTAAGGGGACCCATATTAATTAATCCGACATTCCACACTATATAAATATCAACCTTTATTGTACATTAGTAGTTATTGAAGTGTCTTGGGAATGTACAGTACATCATGTTTCAAACATCTACAATTTTCTACAGTCAGTCCCCTTAATTTTTTGGTCCCCTTAATACCCCTATTCAATGTACTTCTTTTTCTTTTTGTCTTTGAAAAGTGATGAAATATTCCCAATTACAAGTGTAATGTCATACTAGGCACTGCACTCCTACCTCCGGCATCACCTACTTATGTTCTTGGTAAAAAGTTATTTTGAAGCAAATCTAGCAAAACTTTATTAGGTCGTACTATAGTAGTACCCAAAATTGTCCTAGTAAGGGTTCAACATGGTGGCTTTTATTTGTCCATAAAAAAAATTGTTGGATCTTGTTGGTAGTAGTCTAGTAGGATTCTAGATTCCCATAGAATGCACTTTTTGGACATAGTATGAATGAAACTATGAATTTTTAAAGTCTTGGAAATAAGTGTACCTAACAAAGTAGATGCTAGATTGCTAGATAGTTGGGGTCTCAAGAATGCTATATACTTCACGCAAGAATTGTAGGGGGCAGTGTATCCTTGAAACACCCACAATTAGGTGCAAT
Source organism: Straminergon stramineum (assembly GCA_963920665.1). Lineage (NCBI taxonomy): Eukaryota > Viridiplantae > Streptophyta > Bryopsida > Hypnales > Calliergonaceae > Straminergon > Straminergon stramineum. Next base: position 18,961,916 of record OY987264.1, read on the forward strand.
TAGCTTAGAGGCAATCACATTGGTTAGAATTTTTCTTACATTTTTAAAACAAATGATAGGACTTTTTATTTTGAAGAAAACCAATTCATAAGCCATCTATATCACCAAATTGGCTTAGGATCTAGATGATGAGGTATTTCACTTATAATCATGATTGTGTGCTACAAGTGAGATTTGATTTTAGGGACACATGGTCACATAGAAAGTAAATTTATACAAGTGAAAATGTTGTCCCCAAAGATTAAAGAAATGTGTCAAAAAATACCCACAACTAGTCTAATTTGTTATGTAGAGTCTTCTTGTAGATCTTTTCACTACTCTTTGCAAACATCATTTCTACTAGTGTCAAGTGAAGTCCAAGTATGGTGAATTTCATTAAAATGGTGGTATTATTCTATCATTTCTGACACATTCCATGCCATTTTAATGGAATGTTGTGCACTTTCTAACATATTCTATGCCATTTTAATGAAATGTTGAGCCATTTCACCATAATACCACCATTTTAATGAAATTCACAATAAATATGGTAAGTTCTAGTTTTTTGGTGAAAGTTAAAAGAGCTACAAGTGCAATTAATAAAAATTTTAATCCATGCTCTAATATCAATGTTCTAGTGTTGAACATTATGTCCTCAATAGTGGAAAACCCATTGTTGTTCCTTTGGTTATTGTAAGCCAAGAGAATTCAAAGTTTGTTGACCTTCTTCAAAAGCTTGCTAAAATATCTCTTCAAATGCCCTAATTTTGCAATCTATGTAATTGATGTATTGAAATCAATACTACACATTTTCCTACCACTAAAAGATAAGATTCTATGTGTGTATGCCAAAATTACTCTATTTTTTCTCATTATTTGTCTTTGCACTAGAAATGGCAATTTGGGAGTGTTTTTTGGTGAAAAAAAGTCATAAACTTATGTCAGTTAAACATCAATAATTTAGATGAGAAAGTTGACAAAACTTCACCTAGAAATGGCAAGTTTAATAGTAAATTAAAAAGGATTATATGTAATTGTGGTTAAAAATATCAACCAACTATTGACAATTTGGTCTAGAGCTACTTTTGAAGTACTTATGGAAAAACAAGTAGTTACACAACACTAGTAGGAAAGGTGGTTCTAATACACCAAAAAATAATTGTATTAGTTCACGGTGCTAAAGGCCCACATTGGCACTAGCTTGGTGCCAAAGCAGGCCTCAAGCACTATGCTCTAACACTAAGATAAACTAGCCCATTACAAACAAAAGACCCATCACAAACACTTAGGGAATAGGAAACGACCCATTCAGTCTTGTATCAATCTATAACAAACTTTTGTCAATAAATGAGATTTGGGCTACATTAGGTTGCATTAATGGCTACAACTAATGTCTTGGATGATGGTCATGGAGTGATTAGAGACTACAATATGAACTTCCACCTTTTTATTATAAATTCATTAAAGAAGTGACTTTTTCAAGCCTTCATGTTGTGGCCATGTTAGAAAATAGTATGACTACTTTAGGTGAGGAAGATGGTCATTATGGAGGCACTTTTTTTTTGGTTTGGGGATAGTCTACAAACTCTTTCGGGGCCAATTGAATAGTATACTTCAAAAATTTATAACAAATGGAGACTTTATCAAGAAAGTAAATTTCCAATTGCCCTCCCCATTTCTCACATTTATCTTCATGTGGAAGAAAACAAAGAAAATTTCAACGATGCCAACAAGGCAATCATAAGTTGGTTTATCTTATTCCTTGGTGGTCCAAGACCACCCTTCTAGTAGTGCAAGTTGTCTTGTGCAGGTACACTAGGAGATGTAAGAAGCTGTAATTGGCTATGAGAAATGGCAAGCCTATGCAACTCCAATGCACAATGTACTTTATGCTTCACACAGCAACAAAAAAAACTCCCTAGGATATCACCCTCTTGCTTTTTGAGGACAATAGCCACTCAAATAAACTTTTATACGGTAATTTCTAGTCTTCTAGCAATGCAAAGCATTGGTCCTCCCTTCATAACATGTTTTACCAATGAAGAAAGGGTCCCTCTTGCATTCTTGCCAAGGAGACCAACCCCAACCTACACTAAATAGTGAAATTAGGTTGCCCCACACTAATTTCTTGACATTTGACACTATATAAATTTTTATTGTTATTGTACAATAATGTACTACTTTTGAAATAGATAATGTTATAATTGGGACTCATAAACCTTCATGTGTACAAATGGAAATATTTATAGAAATATTTGTTGATTTTGATAGCTTGCAAAGTAACTATCCTAGGGTAAGGCAACCTAATTTCACTATTTTGTGTACTCAATGAATAAAATGGTCTTCTATGGCTCCTCAGCCAACCACATTCAATCCTTGATAAGTAAGTCCCTTCCATTTCCGGCATCTAATAAAGCATAATACCTTCCCAACATGGAGAGGACCATTGCCTTGTTCTGCCACTGCTCTCTTCTTCAGTCCAGAGCGCCCAGGGCCACCACAAGGCACAAGCCGTGACGCCACTGGGAGTGGTGATGAGTGGTGCCCAACTGCTGGCTGGTGCTCGCCTTGGCTTGGCTCTTGTGTGGGGATGAATCCAAATAGCAAACTGGGCAAGAGAATTGTCGGTCCACATTGGGCGGTTGCCAGTTGCCAACGGCAGCCAATGGAAGCAGTCGCAGGAGTGGAGGAGGAGTCAAAAGCAGGCAACGCAGGGGCCAGGCCGAGCTTCACGGCGTTCACGCCACAAACTGCTGCCTGCCGGCCGCCCGGGGGACTTGGTCAGCAACTCCGTGCAGCTCAGTAATAAGCTTAGCTACTGTAGCTTAATTACATTCAGTTCTTCTCTGTCAATGAAGAATAATAAGTGAAGTTCAGAGCATCCCCAGCTGTCCACCGCAAAACAGCCCCAAAGTCGCGGCTCCTTCTACAGGACGGAGTTTATATGGAGGAGCTGACAAATTCACTCCCCGGCGACAATCGCCGCAATCTCCCTCCTCAAAACCAAGGCAACGCCAAAATACAGTATGGCCTCTGGGTCGCTTTAATTCTGAGAGCAATCGGGGTTGGCACACCTTCTTCTCCGCATTCTCAAGGTTTTCAGAGAATGAGGACATCGCACTCTATCCTTGAATTGCAGAGGGCCTATTCTTTTATAGTTTTTGAATTTTTTTCCCTTCTCCTTTGGAAGTGAAGATTGAGCGTGAAGAACTTTCTCCATTCTCCATTTCTCTCCATTCTGCAAACGGGTTCCCCACCTTCTTCATATAGAAAGCTTCCAATGTCTCCCATTGGTTCCTCTTTTTACTTCATATCTTCTCATTCTCCTATCATAGGCTCACGAAATGCAGAAAGACACATCAATCTTACATAGCTTTTAGTGTTTACCAATGAGGTAGAGATTGGGTCCCTTTTTTGCATCCTTCTGAAGCAAACGAAATTGTCTTCTAGCTCGGGCTCCTCAGCCAACCCCAATCCTTGAATCAAGTGATAAGTCCCTCCCAAGCATCTAGCAAAGCATCATCATTATAGCCCTCCCCTCCCAGCAGCATGGGGACGGAGGACCATTGCCTGGTTATACCATGCTCTGTACCGCGATTCAGATTCCTCTTGTCGTGGCCACAGCTGACCACTCCTGCGCTGTGCTTTGTCACCATCATTTGGGTCTCATCACTACAGTAGCTACTGTAGACAACCAGCTTTTCCTCCACGCTGTCTGCGCTTGCGCAGGCGCTTTGCTTTGCTTTGCTTTGCTTGGTCATCACCGCAGGGGGGAAGTATAAGGCCCAATCCACTCCAAACTTGTTGATTGAGGCCCTTCTATTGCAATTCAAGATCGCGGGGCTGAGATCGATTGTCGGAGGATGCTCGGAACTTGGTACTGGACACAAAGTGCACCGGCGCTTTCAGAAGTTCATCATCATAACCGCGAAGGAGGAGTCACAACGAACTGCGAACTCTCCTGAGTGAATAGTGATTCTCCGAGTTTGCTGAAGCGGTAACTTACTTATCGCCTCAGGGTTTGTAATTTTGGAGCAAATTTTTGCTAAGGAGCGATGCAAATTTTTTTGTTGGGAATATTTGGCGAGATATTCTACCTTTCACAGTGGATGAAATTGCAAAGTGCTACCAAATCTTGGGATGGTATTGCTCTCTCTCTATAGACAAAATCAACAGAATAGGGACCGGATCAACACGACCAAAACAACAGAAAAATTGAATTTTCTAGTGGAGTATTGTGGATGTATGTACACTTTTTGAGATGAATAAATAGAGTTTCATCCATATATAGTAGGTTTCATTCATTTATGTGGATGTAAACAACTTCATCATGGAGGTGAAGATCGCTTTCTTGCATTGCCTTAAATGAAATTACGAAAAAAATAAAAAACTGATTTGATTTACTAAAGGAGTAAGATTTCTTAAGTGAATTCAAAGAAGGAGGGTCACTGTGTGAATTGTAAAACCTCTACATGGAGATGTTGGGCAAGTTTGGAGACAAATTGGTGAAGCATTGTGACTCCCTCTAACATTGGCAGTCTTACAACCATTATGGACGAAGAGATTGTTGGAGACTGGAGGAAAATTTGTCTATCCATAGGGCTTTCCTTCTTGATTCCTTTGAGATGTAGACTCTGTTTGCTAAATTCCATCAAGTTAGTTGTGATGTCAAGTCATCAAGTTGGCCTCACTTGCCTAGAATTTCTAGTTAAGTAATTTCTAGTTGAGTTTCTAGTTTGTTCTTTTTTAGTCTTCTCCTTGATATGACCAACTAAATGAATAGCAAACTCCCAAATTAATCCACAACACCAGAGTTGAACTTGGTTCCATAACTCCGTGTGGGCACTAGCTTGTAAGTTGGAATATTTGCAATCATTATACAATCCCACAAGTGGATGCCGACACATAGCTTTTGTTGTGATGCCTCAAGCTTTCTATAGCATATTGCAAAATTTGCATTCCAATTGGTTGAGGATATTGTGACCAACGGAAAGGAATGCCATGAGTGGAGTTCAAGGGCATGCATAGGGTGGCATCAATGTTGGTTTTAGTAGTGTTGGTGGCTATTTGGGCCATTGGCACAAAAAAGAAGAATGATATTCCTAAATCCCTAAAGTTCCATTGCCCCTATAGAGGACAAAATGGATTGGGGCAAGCTTCTACAATCTCAATATTCATCATGATTTTTTGAAATCTTTTCTAAAGATAGAAAAAATCATTTTCTTTCTAATAATAGAATTTTTATTTCAATTGGTGCTTTGGAGTTAAAATTTGTGGCACAATAAGTCCACATTTTAGTTCAATGGGCAAAAAATAAAACCACAAAAATTTTAAATAGAAAAAATAGAAAAAAAAAATTCATAGATTTTATTTTTATCTACACAAGAAGCTTTCACTCCATTTGTATTTTTGTGTGAATGTTATGGACAATCTTGTTTTTCAAGCAATCATTGCATCTTCTTGAAAAATAAATTTGTAGGATTTATTTTGAATACAATTTTCACAATTTTTCAAAAAAGAAAGTTCCATGTGGTGGTTTAATTTACTTACTAGAACAATCTCACCATTGGGAGCTTGGAAATAGTGTATTTCAATTTGGTCTTAGAGCTATTAGCGGTTTAGTTTTTCCTTCAATCTTGAAACCATTTAATAATTCCATTTAATAATTTTTAAACTAGTGAAGATTAAGTGTTTAACTTTTGTAAATTTTTTTCTTGGATTCTCAAAATCAATTAATCACCATTATAAATTATAAATTATAAATCAATAGTGCAAAAATTTTAAGTTAAAAAGATTCATAGCTAAAAACTCTAGTCAAAAAAATATTTTGTAATCTAAGTGGTCAATTTTTAAAAATTTTCTTCCATAAATTTTTGCACTAGCCTAGTAGAAGTTCCTATAGTTAGATGTACAAAAAACTAATAATTTTGAAATTTTTTTACTTGGTCATAGAAATGATAGTTTTGAGTGTTTTTTCATGGAAAAAAAAGTCTTGGGACTTTAGGAGGTTATAAAATACTTGTATGAAAAGTCTTTTTTACTAAGGCTCGTACCTCACTCAAAGGATATATGCAAAATCATGACTAGGATTACTACCCTTGTAAGAGAAAGATTTGTACATTATTTTCTTTTGTTTAAAATTGATGGTGTATTTTCTTCAAAATAAAATAAAATAAAATCGTGACATGTTATAGTTTGTAGCCCCTCTTTGGCTCACTTTGAACATATGAACATTCTTTTATTAAATGGCATTCAAATTCTTAGTCAACTTTATGTTTTTTCAAAATGGTAGCAATTCATAGTTGCATTCAATCTATTTTAAAACATTGATGGGTTTCCTTCCCCAAATTACAACATTGGTTTCATCCTAGCAAATTTGAGTCCAAATACTGACTAAAGTCTTTGTACATCTCAATGGTTGCTAAAAAGTGTGATCTTTAGTTTTTTTGCCATTGATTGTTTTTGTCTAAAGTCAAACACTTAGACAATGACTTGAATTCCATAGGATGTATGCATTCAAAAGTGGGTTAAATAATTACACCATCAAACACCATATCTTTTCAAATACCTTTAGTCTTCATGAAATATTTGAGAGAAGCTCCTAACTTTCCAATACTTTCAAAATCATCATCAATCATTCAATCCTACCTAAATTTCAGCATATAAATATGAACAAAATGGTGAAGGAAGGTGCAATAAATTGCCAATAGAAGAAGAGATTGAATATGTAGCATTTTGATGAATCCACCATTTTGAGCACTTTGTGGTTATCCTTTCCATATTTATTATGCTTAAATTGTAGAAGAGATTGCTATTAAATATCGTAATCTTCCTACAATAAACTCTGGAAATGAAAATCTCTCCATTTTAGGTGAAAACTCTCGACTTCTTTTTCAATACACTTTTCTTTTTATTATTAAGAAACACAACTTATTCCTATATCAAAATTCTAGTTGGTTTTTATTTAATTGCAAGAAATAGATATAGTAAGTGTGCATAATTTTTTCTTAAGCCTTTGTAACCTAAAGCCTGAATTACATTTGCTAGCAAAGTTGGCAATAATTCAAGACATTTATTATAGTTTCACCAATCACTCATATTTGAGTAGGAAGCAAACAAGTGATAGAATATATTAATAAATTAAAAGTATGTTTTTGAAAGTGTTTAATCTATGCACAAAGTAAGAGAAGTGAAATATTGTTTCTTTCAAAATTCTTACATTTCACTTTGCCTTACTCTAAGATACTTACTTGTTTTGAAGCATGCCTCATAAAAAAAATGATTAAATTGATATTTGGATAAGAAAAGACGAAACTAAAAATAATGTGAAATAATCAACAAAATCTCTAAAATGTCTTCAATTTTTTTTTGGATAACAATGAAAATGTTGAAAGTTGTAATTTTTTGAAGTATTGAGAATTGGGAATTTAAATAATGATTTTTTACTAAACTATTCAACATTCTATAATTTTTTTACATATGCTGAATTTACAAGGTCTCATACAAACACCAATAAAAAGTCTCCAAATTATATTTTTATAATAAAAAGAATATAAGATATTTCAATCTTGTTATATAAAGTTTGTGACAAACAATTTGGTAGTTATTGGTTATTGTTGTCATATTCTTCAAAACTATAGTACACATTACAATTTGTCCATTAAATCAATTCTTTCATTTTAACAACAAAAAAAATACTATTAATTGTGTCGTAAAAGTATTTCAATTTTTATATTTTTGAGATTAGACATTGACTTTATGACAAATAATAATCTCCAAAAAAAATTGAAGGTCTTAAATCTATATATCATTATTTTTCACATTACTATTTTATTTGTATGGGCATGTTATCAATGGGTTAATAACTATACATGCATCCGTGATCTAGGAAAAACACAATCTAAAGTTGATATTTAAAATACCATCTTAAGAAGTTGAAGATTTATCCTGATATTATAATAATATATTTTGTATTGTTAATTTGTGTTTTAAATTCTATAAACCTTCAAACACTACACCCTTTTGGCAAGTGCATCTTTCCAATTTTGAATACATATGAATCTTATTTCACATTCAATTCTTAATGTCCTATGATCTACCCAAAAGCATCATCCAAACCCTAAATTTAAAAACAAAATTTGCAACAATCTTTAAAGCACTTGATAGAATTGTAGTTTAAGAGAAGATTGTAGAGTGTTCATAGAAAATTCATTTTCATTTGATGCACCATTGGTAGTAAATGCTTAGAAAATATACAAAAATGAAAGCTTTGAGTTATTAAAATGATTTGATATTAAAAAAATTTGTCATGTCTGTGTGAAAAGAAGAAAAAAAATTGATTTTAAAATAAGATTAGTAGAACAATAATAAATGCATCATTTATTCATTGTTGATCAAATCACCTCATATGATAAAAAGCTGACTTGAAATTTCATAATGAAATTGAAAAGAAAACATGGAATCCTTGATAGAATCCAAAAAAGAAGCATAAGAAGGAAAATAAAACAAATTTTACAAAAAATACAAACAAATCACTTAATTGATGAGGATGAAGATAGTGTTGACTATTTAGAAAAGAGATGTCACCATCAAAGAGATTGGAAACATCAAATTCAAAAGATAATTTTTAACAAAAATATTTTTAATGATTTCAAAATCCAACGTAAATCAAATGATAAGAAGTTAATTCACAAAAAACATAGAAAGCATCATAAGAAAGTTGTACCAATTGTTGTTGAGCAAATAGCTTATGAGTCAAGTTCAATTACCAAAACTCGACAAGTTGGCGAAGTTCGAGGGTCACATGAAGCTCCATGGCAACTCTATTATGACGGTGCTTCCGTGAAATCTCGTAAATATGCAGGAGCTGGAGCAGTTCTTCAAAATTTAAAACACCATACCTTAGATGAATTTGCACAATATATTGGTCCACAAACCATGCATGTTGCTGAATATATTGGATTACTTGGTGGCCTTAGACTTGCTCTCAATTGGAATGTGGATCATTTGTGTTGCTATGGTGATTCCCTTCTTGTTTATAATCAGGTAAATTTGTAAATTTTAAGATTTTAAAATTATTTTCACTTATGATTGCACATTTATTTCGTGGTTCGAACAACTCAATGTCTATTTTTTATGACATATTGCTTTCAATGCTTTGAATCCTAACTTGAATCGGATACATTTGTATATATTTTAAAGGTTAAGGGATTGTGGAAGACACGCACATTTAAAATGGCATTCCTTTGCTTCCATGTTCAAGAGTTGTTGAAGCTATTCAAGAGTGTGAAATTTGTTCATATTAGAAGAATGAAGAATTTGCATGCAGCCAGGCTTGCACATGAAGCCATCAACATTCATTGGGATAGATTAGCATTGGTGAAGTCTCAATGTGAAGAGAATAAACAAAAAGAAAAAAACAATGAGAATAAAAAATCTGATTTTGATGATGACTATTATGACTATAAATATAAATTAAAGAAAAGCTAAAGGAAAAAAGTTAATTTATAAGATAGACACAACCAATAATGAACAATAAATTATATATTACTAGTTAGGTAAAGTAGGGATGTAGGGACACTTATAACAAGTATCTCTAACCTACAAAATTGCCAACCTACAACAATTATTGATTTGAATGATGAAGACCACTTGAACAAATTATTTGTCTTGGATGATTGAGACTCAGGGTAGACCATTATGTGGCATTGCCTTTAATACAAGAGAATGTGGAGGCCTTCCTCTATTGTAGGCTATATCATTGTCAAAAATATATATGACCTTATCATATATTTAAGTATCAATTTTAGGTCATGTCAATAAAACCTTAGACCTTCAAAGCTTCTTCATAGGGTAACCAAACAATCCTTTCTTCTAGAAATTAGAACTTCTTTCATTTGCCAACAAGATCATTTAAAATTTAATGTGTTTAATAATAGAAATTGTGCTAAGCACAAAAATGATAATCTTAATTGTTCCATCTTTAGTACTTGTGGTTATACCTCCCTCATGAAATCAACCATCTTAGATTGCCTAATGATGAACAAGATTGAAGTGTAAACAATAATTATTCTAGGATAAAATTACTTCAAAGAATAGTTTGAACTATGTATATGAATATAAGGCTCAATATATGTTAAATCCTTTCCATCATTTTCTCTTTAGCTTCCTGATAAGACTTGTTTGGCAATTTAACCCTATAGCAATGTTAAGGACTGAAATTGTTTGCTGTATGACAAAGAATATCTCTATAGTAGACAGAGAGGCAATTCTTCATCTACTCTTTTTATGGTGGGAGGTGGGGGCATGTAGAGTCTTCTTAGGCATGAATCAGCCCTCATTGAAGGCCTTTCTTTTATCAAAAGTACAAAAATTCAATTATAGTAGAAGCCAAGAGCCCCTTGTGTCATTCCAGGGTTAACCTTTAAGTATAGAAGCAACCATATTCTTGTCTTGGATTTGTTTTCAAATCTTTGTGGAATTTTCATATTGCATTATCTTTGAAATTTGTCAATTTGCAAAGGATAGCAATCCAAATTGAGAATAAAGATGCTTAAGTAAATTGGTAATAGGAGATTCAAGTCCACCACAAAAAACCATCTTAGTGCTCATGAAGAATTTTAAGTATATAACAATTATGGGATTGTCATTTTGAGTCAAGTGCATGTTTTATAGGATAGGGTTGTGACAATTTTGAAGTGTTTTTAGTGCAAAGAACTTTAGAGGTTAAAATTTTTAAGTTCAAACTTAGTCCAAACTATTCTTGTGAAAATCAATAATTTCCAACCAACTAATAAGGTAGAAGCACCTAAATGTAACATGATCCATTTGATGACATCTAAAAAACAACCTAAATCCAAGCGCTTATGGACCCAAAGTAGACAAGTGGGGTTCCAAAGTAGACATGAGGAGTTCCAAGAAGTTGTCACTCATCCAAGAAGCAACCAATCACAACCAATCACCCACACTTGATCCAAGTTTAGAGAGTGTTGCTTTTGGATATTTCCATGCCCACTTTGATGTTAGTCCAATGTCCACAATAGGTGCATCTACAAAGTACTTTTCAAAAATTCATATAATATTCATACAAGCTTGGAAACATACGAAACCAATTTTGTTGGTTTCTTAAACCATTTCCTAACACACACATACATCATTTTCGCTTGTACACACCCTCCATATCAAGAGATCCAAAACAAGTGTCACATTCAGGTGCTTCTACTTTACATTTCAAGCCATTTATTGTTACGGAGTATCTTTTATGCTTATGTTATCTTTGTGAATGTATGTGCTTTGTAGATATATTCTAGAACTTCTTTATGAAAGTCATAATAAATCATCAAAGATAAGTCCTTGTTCCCAATGACCTGACGAAAATCCGAGAAGAGCACCGACGAGCAACAAACCCAGGTCACAGACTTGAACTGTAATAGTGTTCCCACCGTAGGTACCCATGTCTCATCCGCATGAAAATTTGGCAATTCGCCTGTACATCCATTTTCAAAGCCATAGGACCTCATGATGGAAAAAATTAGATTTCTTACGCCTCTCTGAAATATAATTTTCGCAACTCTAAAAATAATGCTGTAATTAATAGAATTCTCAGTAAAAAAACAACGCGTTGTACATAGAAATACTCGTAGCAAGTCGGGAAATCGCAAGATGAATCTCCTGAAGTATGGTAGGAGAAGTGGCAGAAGTAACTGCAAATGCTGAACTCTAAATGCCATATTAGTAACGCATCTCCTCGTCCAAGCTTCAACGTGACAATTTCATATGAAATCTCGAGTATGTTATCAAAAAAAAAATCGTACTAAGGCATCATAGAAGAGAAGACGAAGTCATTTAGCACTCTTCCAGGCTACCTCCCGAAACCGAGAACCCCTTGCGATCCAGACGGAAACCTGCATATCGAAATTTGCACCTAATCACCTACTTTAATGAATTAGGAGTACAACAAATCACAGTTTGCATGTACAAGTTCATTTCTCATAGAATTTACAGAGTTGAACATCAGATTAAGAGTACCAACATAAATTTAACTGCTAGCAAATTTTTCAGTAACAATGACCAAGAGCTCAAACATAACTCATCGAAGACAAGAAAAGAGGAAGTAAGAAAAAAAATGAAGAGGACAAACGTTGACTGTGGATATAAACAAGTTTGAGAAAATAAAATATAGGGATAAACGTAGCATCCGCATTGCAGGAATACATTCGAAAAAGTAAATTATTGTCATGCAGCGCAAGCACATTATACCAAGGGGCCTGCTACAAAACTTGCTACAAAAGAAACACCTGTATACTCAGACTAGAGCAGAGAACACTCATCAAGCACTGAGCTCCAACTACAGAAAATGGGCGGTAGTCCAAGTATATAACTTGCAAGCTAACCACAACTCGGAACTCTGCTGAAAGCTAGAAGTTCCAGAAGTTTTGCTTTGCTTGCCTACTCATCCCATTGTTGTCTCCTATGTCTTCACCACTGTTTCACACGGTTCAGATCCAAACGAGCTCACAAACTTTGTCTCTGCAATGGAGGTTAATAGTTCAGCAAGTTACCAACCTAGCAGACTAAAGTAACTGCCAATGGACCACATATACATGACAAAGCATTTCCAAATCAATAGGAAGCGTTTTGGGCATATACTGATGGAGAAACCACTGGCATGCACAATATATTCCGACCAACAGAAACCTTTGAAAAATGGTTTGTCAAATTACCTGGTAAAAATACAGCTTCATTAGCGAGCTGATCGGCTGCTGAATTGAAATCCTGGTAGCATTAATTTCCGGTTGATCAGAAACATACTTGTAACTGAATAAAAGATCCTGACAAACGCAACATTCATTGATAATTTCTAATAAAAATGCGTTAGATTCATCTGAGGTTAGGTATCGTAAAGAAACTTCAGACTATTATGTTTCAAGAGTACAGAGAACCTACTCTGCCAATTTGCCGAATAGAAAATTCTTCAAAATTCTGAATTAACTTGAGCGCCTCCTCACACAAAATGGCAAGCGCTGCATTACTGACCTTCCATTTACCTAAGATCTGCACCGCAAAAATAAGAAGCACGTTTCTTAAAACAGTGACGAAAAATCTTTTCGACTGAAGCACTTCACTCTCGTTCCATCCAATAAGCACTCAACACGACGAAGCACCTTCATTTAGCAGACATAAAAAACGAACCTAGGAAGACAGATTGAAAGGGTCAGAGCATACTTGTTCGCAAACAAGTTTCGAATCTCCTTGTACTCTCACACGATATATTCCTCTCTCAAGTGCTCCCTTCAAACCTAATATTACTGCCCTGTACTCTGCAACATTGTTCGTTGCAGACCCCAACCCTTCTCTGAGCTCACACACCTGTAGAGTCAACCAAATCAAGGCAGATGCCCATTAAGTCTGTGTACTGCTCGGGATCTAGGAAACCTTTTCAACAACAATTGCTGCTGAATAGGAGGCACCAACATTGTAGAGAGAATTAAGAGTGCAACAACTGATAATAAACATGTGGAAAGAAGTATCAAACAATAGAAAACTGGAAAAATCATACCATTCAAAGTACAACGACGTACCACAGATCCATCAGGGTGCCGCACCAGAGCCCCAGCGCCAGCCGGACCAGGATTTCCTTTTGCAGCTCCATCATATTCTATTTGGTATACATCAGCCTGCAAGAAAGATATATTTATTCTATCCATTTATGAACACAAGAGTCGTACTCCTTGTCGATACGATAATCTAATGTGAGCGCTCACTGTCAAGTGTTTTATCATCGACAAGACACACAGATGGATTGCCCCAGCACAGAAACGAACCATGTGCCTTTGCACTAGTCCAACCAAGTGACAAGAGGTCCTCGAGTACACTGATTTGTCCTACTTAGTGACGGTGCAAAACTACTGTCACCAACAAAATTAGAGTCACTAAATTTTTCTATTTTTGTGGAAATTGTTACAACATAGTAATATTTCAGCCAACACTAACTATGACAAGAAGTGTGACTCTAGTACTTTAGTGTCACACGCATCAATATGACAAATCAGGTGTAGTCTACGTGTCTAGTCGATGGTACAGTTAACATGATCGCAACGAAATTGGAGGGAGTAGAAATATCACACCAACACTATTAAATAAACATACTGTAACTCAAGCCTGTTCTGATTATCTTCCACAGCAATAAATAATTGACGAGGTACTAGTAAACTCACTGATTGGCCTTGTGGAACAACTGCAGTGCCTACAGCCTGCAAAACCAATAAACCACATTTAAAGAATAAGATGAAATAAGAGAACAGGACTCTCTCACTCACCTTGCGAACCTCACTTAACCCTACTCACTCTATATCCCTTATGATTCTTCTAAATACGCACACGTAATTCATACTAATTAGCGATTTAAAAAATTCAACCACATGAGAAAATCCAAACAGAAAGGAAAAGACAGCGCCTTCCGTATGCTTCGGTACTCTAGCATTGACAATATCAACTTGCTTTGCTTTTAAAAGAAACCGTCTTGTTAATTCGAACATGGCCAAGATATACCTCAGTATTGACAAAGAAGGGTCGCCTGACCTTCCCTGGTGCAGAGAACGGCAACGGTCGTTTTGGAGATGATTGTGACATTGCTGGTCTTGATGCACTTGAAGAAACACCATTCATGTACTGTTCTGCTTCCTGCTGAGTACTAAAGCTCTTGTGCTGAGCTCCTACGTATCTATTCACCTGCAGATCCAATATGCAATTTCACTTGATAGCTATACCAATCTTTGGAGAGTTGGAGAGGTATTAGTGGAGGTGTAGAAGAAGAAAAATCCAAAAATTCACATAGACCAACGGGAGGCGGTGCAACAAGCGGAGCAACTAGACAGCGTGTTAAGAGAACACTTTAAATAATCTACAACTTGCTTTCATTGTCATCAACTTGTCTTCTTTCACCATCGGTTCGGCCACAATGCTCTTACTTCAGCCCCGCTCTCTCCACTTTCAGGAAAGGAGAAAAATATGATACAATGGGAACACTTAAAAATCATAAGAGCACTATTTTGAAGCTAAAACCATGCGTCCCGTAAATAGGCTGCAAGTGACTCCAGTCGCGATCGGAAAAACTGTAATAGGTATAATCCTTTCGCAAGTCCATACAAAGGAATTCAAACCAAGAAAGAAACATTGACAATCCAATGCCAGCTCTTCAAGAAATCCAAACTCTCTCAGACTCTCACAAGTACAGACTCTCCGATCGAACTCTCGCAAAACACGCAGAAATTCCAATGCCACGCGAATCCAAACAGCGAAAAGATGAACCAAAACATCAATCATGTTGGAAAGATGCTATTCCCCTCAATTTTGAGAAAACCAAACGTCCACAAAAGATTTATACCACACCTGCTCCGAGCACTCATTCCAGGTACGGTAAATGCCAGGCATGCGCCCCTTCAACACAGCATAAAACTTCGCCTTCCCTTTAGACGCCATCTCCGTCGCCTGCCTTCGTCCTCGCAGACTCGGTTACTGAGATGAACGCTTCCTTACATGTATACAAAAGTTAGCAGAAATGGTGGCCATGGCTCAGATCCTTGTAGCTGAAGCTGCTCTGGAGACACAACAAAGACACAGAAGCAGAGACGGAGACGCCAAGGTACGGGCCCGCCAATTGGTCCGGGTATCAATCGATCGTCTGGGTACATCCAGTTCGCAGAGGGTATACGATAACGACCCGACCTCCGAAATATTGTCTTGTCTAATATCACATCCTCAGTTCTCTCATTAACCCTTTACCCCTAGATGCTCAGGGCCTTTTTTGAGCTTCTTGGTGTTTGCTCAAAATTGAAAGAAAAACTCAAGTTTTGATAAGTTTGATCGATTTTATTATAATTGTTCCAAACTAGACGTGTTATGAATCTCATAGGAAAAGAAAATAGAAAAAAAATCACTTATGGATTGAAGGATTATAAAGTTTCATCAGGAGGAAGTCAAAATTGTGAAAGTGATTAGGAGTATTTCAATCCTCTTTTTATAGGTCAAACCTAAAATTGAATTCATGGAAAAAAAAAATGAGGTTAAAAGACATAACTTGCAAAACCATAATTGATTTATGACTTCTCAAAATTTACTTGATAAGTTTTTTAAATGAATTTTCAATTTGATTTTTTCCCTAGAGCCTAGTGTATTTGAGGCTCATCTCTTAGAGCCTCTAATTTTTTTTTAAATCAAGATTTGCAATGGGCATCCTTGCAAAAAAATCCTCAATAGAAAAATTATAAATAATTTTTTTTTTAAATTGGATTTTTGATGCCTAAAATAGACTTTAAAGGAGATTCTATTCTTTTTAAACTCAAAATGGTACTTTTTTAAGATTTCATTTAGCTTCGTAGTTTAGCCAACACCAAAATATGGTGCCTTGGGCATTTAAGAGTTAAATGACATTCTCTTGCCCATTGGGCAATCTAGAGGGCATCCAAAATCTCCTTGAAGTAGGGCATGGGGCTTGTTTCTTGTCCAAAGTTTGTATAATTAGGCTATGCAAAAGTGAACAAGGTTATGACTACAACCTAAATTTGGTGTTTGGTAAGCCATATTCACTATAGAAGTGGGTTCAAGAGGTTGAAGCATTCCTCCAAAAAACAAAAGCCACTTTTAATCAAAGACTCTCTCAAATTCCCACAAGGATTGACTTGTTGTTTAAAATTTATATCCAAGAGAATTGTTTGGGCTACCCAAAAGATGCCTCTAAGTACTCAACATAAAATATTATTACAATTAATCATAAGAAATATCAATTAATCCTTAAAAAGATCTAAATCCTTGATTTCTATAGAACATTTCTTCTACTTTTCCATTGATATATGACAAGATTTTTTAAAGTTTCTTCATTGAATATTAAATAGATAGTGTGGACTTTCAAAACATTCATCATCTACCAAGTGGATAGTTGAACTTTCCATTGAACTTTTGGAATTTATGTATAAATGAAAGTAGTAAATTATATAAATTGTTGTTTCATGCAAAAATATAGGTCCTTAATTTTAAAATTTTAAAAATGAATATAGAAAATAAGGTAGAAAATCTTTTAAGAGCATAGATTCCTAATTTCAAAAGTACTTGTATTAAGATTACAAATGCAACCATTAGTGCTTTTATATTGTCTTTGAGTAACCAAAAATAAATTTTTGCCATTAATTGATAGTCTATTAACCCACATTGTCATGAATTTCATTATGGATGAGGAACATAGTGCTTTCAGTAACATTGAGTTCTGATAACATTTCATTCATCCCAAATAATGCTCGAATACATAGAAAAATAATATTTTCCGTGATTCATTTGATGAAATGGAGGTAAAAACTCTTTTAGCACCAAAATATCAACAAATTATGAAGTATCAAAAAACTCTAAAAAACATCTCAATAGTAAAGGATTGAAAAAAGACTTGCTCTTGCATGATACATAAAGGTGGTTTAGAAATCCTACTTTCAATTGTAAAATTGGCATTATTGTACTTGTATGCAACTCCTTATAAAATAACAAAATGTGAAAGTAAATAATTTGTTATGAGTCGGATATATTTTTCTTTTGACACAAGGCTATATGAAATTTACTTCTATATTTAGTGAGGTCATATGAAAGCACTTCTTTCTATGCTATAAATATCCAAATTTAAAAAAAAAAATTAAGGTTTAGAATTTTAAAATTTAAAGATATTATAAGAAGCTCATGAAGTCCGAAATTAAAAATTAACATGTAATCTTGGCATTCTAGTCTCCTACCATTTTTATGCTATCTTTTTACTCCAAATATCATTAATCCCTAAAGTTTCTTGACTATGTTTTCACCAAAAAATGTTCCAAAACTGCCATTTCTAGCACAAGTACCAAAATTCAGGAAAAAAACATTTTTGAACACATGTAACCGTAGGATCTTGTAGTAAGTTGTTTTGAAAAGATCTAGAAAAAATTTCAGAAATTTTCACCTTGTGGATTGCAAGATATTTGCATTTGAAGTGACAAAAATCATTTTTTTGGCCCTGCAAAAAACCGGGCAGCAGCACTTCAGAAGGTCACATTTGTATGAAAAAATGTCCCAAATGGTGGTGCATCTTTGGATTCATTCTTCAAGTCAAGTCGGCTATATGCTTGAAAAATTTCGAATCATTTGGAATTGTACAACATATAGGAAAAAAATAGTATGTAGAAAGAAGTAGAGAATGGTTTGAAATACTAAATTGTCAAGAATTTAATTATGGAATTGAGAAATCCCAATCCCAATGGTTGTAATTTTTTAATAACCAATCTACATCCTACCATTTTATTTTTTTCAAAAAATATTAAAAATTGAGTTAATTAAAGGACTTCAAAGTTTATTTTAGAGTAGAGATCCCATAACTGCCCACAAACTAAAATTCTTCATAACTTTCATCTCATTGATCAAAATGGATTGATTCAAAACTTTCTACGTACATATAAACCTAGAAAACCAATTTCAAATTTTTATTTTTGAAAAAAGTGATTTTTTTAGATCTGCCTAGGCTGCCCAAGTTGAGAAACAAACAACATTTTGCATTGTAACTTTTCACTAGTATACTCAAATGAAATGAAACTTAGCACTCATGGAAGATATTCCTTGTCCATGCTATGTAAGAAAATTTCAGCCTAAATAAGTCAAATCTCCGCTCACACGTACCTGCCCAAAAAAGTTATGTTGTCAAAAACACAAGGCTGGTCCTTTAGGGGTTAACCACAAAATTTAGTGAGTGGTCCTCAATATTACCATGGAAAATTTTTGTTTCTATTTTTCCCCTTTTTTTGGTGAAAGAGCCTTTAAGGTTGCTTTACACTTGAAACCATGCATAAGAAGATAAAAAATCTGAACACCCTTACTAAGGCAAATATACCCCAAATTTCCATCAATTCAATTGCATTCCCCACTATAGAACCCAATGCAACTTCTTACATTCTAATAAAGTAAAAACTTTACATGATTGACATTATGACAACTTTAGTGTAAAATTGGGGTTGAAAGGTCATGATTTTAATTATATTTCAAAGATTACCATTATGCAATTAGACACATGGCAAAATGTTCATTCATTATTCTATGATTTGAAGGGATGCTTTTGGATCATCATTAACCCCTATAGGACCGGGGCACATTTTGGGCAAAAATTGTCAAAAACTGCCACTTTTTAGTGCAACAAGAAAAAAATGAAAGAAAGAGTTTTTTTTTCAAAATTCAACCATACAAAGTTGCACTAGACTCCTTTGGGAACATGTGGAAAAAAATATAGAAACTTTGACCGCATAGATTGAAAGATTATAACTTTTGAAGTTAAGTGAAAGAGTTTTTTTTAACCTTGCCCAATAGAGCTTGCAAACTTTAACTCCTCCTAGAATGAGATTCTTATACTAAACATGGTTATTTTTTTGGACATTTGCATCTTGTATCATGTAAGCTACTCACCCACCAAATTTCAAAATCATAGGATGAGTTTTGCACATGCTACTTGAAGCTACCCGAGCTGCCTGCAAAGTTTAGGGCATCATAATTTTTTATCTGGGCACTCGATTGGAAAAAAAATTAGATTTTCAGGAAGGGGGTACATAGTTACCACATTGTATCCAAATTTCATGAACATCCGACCCAAAATGACTTGGTAGGAACCTACCCAAGATTTCTTGTGGACGTTGAATGGACACTTGGTCCTTTAGGGGTTAATTGCAACTCCCTACATGACAACTTTGTCTTCTTTTTATTGATAATGAGTTGATCAAAATACTTGTGAAAAAAACTATGATTTGCTCTTCTAATGCAAAAAAATAATTGTAAATCAAATCAAGCTACATATGTGCAACCCAAGGGACAACAATGGTATCATCCTACCTTAAACAACATGCACAATTTCTATACTTAGCCATTTAGGCACTCAGAGTGTAACTGTAACCCTTAAAAGATGAATTAGTGACTATAGAAATCATCCCGTTGGAACTATGTACCTCCTCTACTTCTAAAAGAACCAAAATATTCATTGGAGGTCAAACTATTGTATAAGATCTTTCTTTGCAGTAGAAAACTCCAAGGATGAACAATTGTACTTCTATCCTATACAAGAAGATTCTTTGTCATTCATTGAACAAAATATGCCCTTGGCGTCATTTAAGGGTTAACCCTCTAAAGATGCTAGCCCCCATGACCAAAGTAGTGTCCAAAATTCTTTGATTATTGAACCAATAGGTGCATTCTCTTTTTCTACAATCATCCATCAGACCATTCTGGTTCATAGCATCCTTATATGGTTAACCTTGTAAGGACACATTGGCTTGAAGTGTCCAATAGATGACTTTCCAATCAGTGTAGCAATGAAAAATGCACCTATAGTAGAACCATCCATTACCAACCACTTAATCCCTAAAGGACCATTGTCCCTTCAGGGGACAAATGAGATTTCGGGCAAGTACCTATAGTCTCAATTTTTGTCCTGATTTCTTGAAACTTTTTGTGAAGATAGAAAAATTGATTTGCTTCATGGGAATGTAGTTTTTTTTCATTTGGTGCCCGGGAACAAAAGTTATGCCCAAATAAGTTCAAAATAGGGGAGAGGGAGCAACAAAAAAAAATTTCAAAAATTTGAATTTTTTTATTTTTTATTTATTTTTCCTTATAGATTGTATTTTTATGTACATGGAAAGCTTTGATTCATTCCATTTGGATTTGTTATGAGAAAGTTATAGACACTCTTGTTTTTCAGGCACTTAGAGCATCTTCCTGAAAAAATAACTTGTAGGATTCATTTTTGAATGCAATTTTTACGATTTTTCAAAAAAAGAAGGGTCCATATTGTTTCATTTGCTTTCTAGAACAATCTCACCATTGGGATTAGTGCATTTTAATTCCATATTAGAGATATTAATCATTTGGATTTTCCTTCTATCTTGTACCTACTTCTACTTAACAATTTTTTAAAGAATCAAAATTAATTTTTTTGTATTTTTTTTTCATAGACTCTCAACTCAATTCTCCAACATAAAGATTTAAAGCTCAAAACTCTGTAGAGCAAAAAATTAAAGTTAAGAAGGTTTAAAGTCAAATAACCTAGTCCCGCAATGTGTGGAAAAACTTGTTTTCTTCTCTTTAAACATAGATATCTTGCAATCTATGTGGTCAAAATTTCTGAATTTTTTTCCACACATTTTCATAATAGTTAGGTGTAAGATCCTATGGTTAGATGTGAAAAAAATAAAAATTTCAATTTTTTTTACTCTTTGCTCTAAAAATGGCAGTTTTGAGTGTTTTTTTTGCAGAAAAAAGGCCTTGGTCCTTTAGGGGTTAAGCATTACGTGCATGATGTGGAGTAGTTGAAGGCAATGTTAAATTTTTGCCCTATAGAGATAGAAATGATGGGCATTGTCAAATTTTCATTATTTTTTTTCCTTAAATTCAAATTTTTATGAGTTTTGGAAGCCAAAAGTTGGCCTCCATCCATCCCCAACACATAGATTCTTCCATCACTGCTCATCTAAAGACTAATTTGGCTCTCAAAACGAAGCACATGTGTCATACCAGTGATGGCTAGAAGATGGTTGGAAACCAAGAAACTAATGGTTAGTTATCAGTCATCTCTCTGTTGAATTTCCCATTACCTATATATTGTCTAAATATTGTTCTACTATATTGATCCAAACATCATTTTTGAGTGATCATTTTTGAGTGACTACCTTGGTCATAGGCCGGCGTCCTTCCAGGTTTGCGTGTACCACCAAAGAATGTGAACTCCAAAGCTGCACAACCAATTATGATTGATATCCGCCAGATTTATACGCCCTGATACCCTTCCTGTCCGAGTTCTGCCCTGCAAACGATCGGGACCTTACAATTCGCCCTTCATTTGCGTCTTCTCGCAATCGATCGAAGTTTTGAAAGCTTGTAAAGATCGAATTCACGATGATTTTTTAAGTTCTTTTTGACTCGCATCACATTGTTGCGGTTTTTAAACAGGCTAGCATTTTTCGGTTTTCGATTTGAAGAAGTTTTGAGGTTGTAGGGTCGATTGCAGAGTCCGATTGCAAAATTGAGAGTGTTCTACGAATTTTAGGTTTGTCTGCGCAGACTCAATCAAGGTCTCTCACACTTGCGGTAGATTAGCTGGAGGAAGCACACGTCACGCTGGAGAGGCAGGGTGCAGTGAAGACCAGGACTTCGAAGTCTCTACGGTAGTGGTTCTTTGTTGACACGGGCATTAGTTACGCCATCTGGTTGCGTGGAGAGCTCACTTCTTGCCATTCTCGCCGTCTCGGCATGCGCAGGTACTAAAAAAAACTGTCTTCTCTGTTTTCGTTTCTTCTGCATTTGCGAAGAGTGGCAAGAACCGTGCCAGATGAACAGCTGGTTAAGCTCTTAGAGAGTGTAAATTAGGTTTTGGAAGGGTGTGGAGATACGTGAACATGTTAGGAGCTACTGATTGAAATGATAGTGCTGTAGTTTCCACGATTTATTGGTTGGATTGCATTTTGGAAATGCAAGGTAGCTGAGGAAGGAATTGAGAGGTTTCTTAGAATGTCGTCTTCGTGTGTTTACCGACACGATGTTGCACATGCAACGGGAGACATGGACGATCTAGACAGGTGTTCAATATCATTTAAGTTCTGGTTGAATATTGGCTGCAAATGCCGTGCTAAACGAACTTCGACGATCTACTGCTTATTCGTGCGCTCTTCGGAGTTTGGACAATGTTATTTTGTGTTGTCCCTATTATTATTTTGAATTGTGCTTTTTCCTCAATTTTTCATATAGTGTTGCTGTGATTGGACGTGGTGAATTTGTGGTCAAGCATACCCTGAGTGTTGGTTTAGTATTGACTGCCTGGATTTGCATCTCTAATCTGAGGCTGAAACTAGGTAGCGAACTTTTAGAATGTCGCATGATTTTGTGGCATATGTTGACATCCCTCCAGAATCCCCCTTGCCTGGAACTCTATCAATAAAGGAGAATCTTTGTTACTAGGCTTTTGGAGAGAATTGTTCTCAACTTCGTTTACTGTTTGACGTGATCTTGAGACTGGCAGAAGTCTTACTCGGGAACAATTCTGGTTCTATTTGTCCTTATCTGTAGAAAGGATCTATTTGTTTGTGGTTGCGGAAGGGCTTATTTTGATCCGACATGGATATTGGCATTAAATATGTGAAGTCAAGAGGAGATTGATCTGCGAATTGTGTTTGTGAATAGAAATACTCCTGTGAAGGCCCGCGACGCTGAGGACGAGCAGTTGGCTGAGAAATCATGGAGAACGAAAATGAAGGTCCTTTCAAGACGATCGATGGCTCCGGGCGTGCTCTTTCTCCTTTGCGTTGTATCTCTGCTCTTTCGCATGAGGCAGGAGAAGCTAAAACTTATCTCCGTGGTATGATACGACCTTGAGTAAACGATTACTTACTACAATGTTCAGCTTCGCAAAACAACGACTGAACGAATGCGTATCATGCACTTACGATTTGGAACATACTTGTGTTTTGCTTATCGTGTATTTAAAACCAGCTTGGCATACTGTGAGTTAACGGAGTCCACCTTAAGAAGTTTGATTCCTGTAAGGTTATGTCAGGGAACCTGAATCTTGCCTGTTTTTGAGTAATTCTTGCTCCGTGGTTTTTATTGTACTGCTCCTCTTGCATACGAGAAGCATTCAACTGGCAACATTTGCTTTAAACGTTCTATGCGTATTACGAACTATGCATGGTGTATTGAACACAACCATCAAATTGGGTTTGTGTTCTCCCCGCAGGATTTTGGCTTTTCATTGGAGGTCGGTCATGAAAGGTTGTCAGCTTCGCCAGCATATCAAAATGCAACTCAGGTGATTGCTTTTTTGGAGTGGTATCGATTTATGCTGTAGTATTGATAATTTGTCTCTTTCTTGGTCTTCAAAGAAGGCGTTTTTGTTACTGTACTCGTACATCTTTGCACAGTACATCGGGGCTGTGGTCCTGGACGCTATTCGATTGAGAGTTCATTACGACGTCGTCATTAAGTCATTGTATTGGACTCTTTCCTTCGGTAGTTTGCGAACTATGGGTTTTAGGACATCCGTTTCAGTACAAAGATCAGCACTGCAATAAAAACTTAAAAAGTTGCCTATACGTAACCCAAACTTAATTTGTTGTGACTTGGTTACATGATAATATTCATTGCCGTTTTGTATAATTGTATCGATCTGTTGTCTAGTTTTTGGAAAATTTTCACCGTCTTTTTGGGAATCCTGTCCATAGGGTACATTTGGCAGACTTCGCAGTAGCGCACCCTCCTTGGGCTGGCGACCATCAGCGGCTTTGCGAAATCCTCAATGGCCACGTAGGTAGTTGGCTTGGACCCTCTTGTCTCGTTCCTATGTTTTCATCATAATCATCCTTTCCTGTGCCTCGTGAACCAGTGCTTGTGCTTACTGATAGACAAACATAAAATTTAGTCTAACCTTTTTAACAAGCACTGTGCAGTCTTTTTTTGTTTCTCTTTCTGACGAGTATGCCCTTGTTCTCTCGCAGCACCACCAGAAAGAAGCAACGGATACCTAGTGGTGCGATGCAATGGTGGCCTCAACCAGCAGCGGGGTGCAGTAAGTAATCCAATTGGACGCTTCAAGAGCTTAGCATCATTACCTGCCAAATTCGAACGACTTCTGAGTTCAGACGATTGACCTCCTTATTTCGTCTTGCAGATTTGTAATGCCGTGCTAGCAGCCAGAATCATGAACGCCACCCTTGTTTTACCAGAGTTGGATACAAATTCTTTTTGGCATGACAAAAGGTAAATCACCAGGATCGATTGTGTCCATGTGAAGGCTCTCTCAGTACGTAATTAACATTGTTGCCGACTTATTTGTCGCTTTAGAGGAAAGAACCACTGTAACGTTATACGACAATACAAGTTGATAAACCCAGTGTCACAATCTGCTCAGCGTAGGCCTGTGACTCGAATGTGTCTTTTCCCAGTGGCTTTTCAGGAATATACGACGTGAGGCATTTCATCTCCACACTTGCCAACGACGTGTTGATTGTGAAGGGTCTACCCCTTGTAGGGATTGGTCACAAGAAGCAAAGAAGAATGAAGCCTTTTCAGGTGTGAAAATGCAGCGATTAGTAGGAGAATGTATGCTGTAATAAGTCTGACATTGTGACCAGAATGGATACCACCATTTGACTCGTCATTCAGATGCTGATTAATTGAATATCTCTACTGACAGCTGCGACCTCCTCGGGATGCGCACCCTTCATGGTACGAGACGGTGGCTCTTGCAAAGATGAAAGAGCATGGAGCTATTCAGCTGAGTCCATTTTCACATCGCCTTGCCGAGGAATTAGATAATCATGAGTATCAGCGTCTTCGGTGCCGGGTTAATTTTCATGCACTGCGCTTTCGGGAGGATGTTATGAGTCTTAGCAGCAAGATTGTTGCTCGCCTACGAGCTGAAGGCCAATTCCTTGCTATCCATCTTCGGTTTGAAATGGACATGCTCGCATTTGCAGGGTAAATTTAGTGCTGGTTTGTAATTTGCGCCATAATCCACTTTTATGAAGTTTCTATCTCCGAATTGTGAATGTGTCGTCTAAAGTTTCTGTCCCTAATTGAAAAAGATAAAAAGCGCCCACTTTATCCTCATGTCGTAGGGTATTGCCAGAGTAAAATTTATCATTATTTTAGCACCTAGTTGCAGTCTGTGTCATGGTTCGATTTTTCATCCTTTAATCTCGTGCTAGCAGTGTCGTGTTTTGGTTTTGTAGTTTCCTATGTTATCTGGGAGTGAATATTGACGGAGTGTATTGGTTGCGCGAGACAGGTGTGTGGACATTTTTACGCCTGCCGAGCAAACAATACTTCTAAAGTATCGGAAGGAAAATTTTGCAGAGAAAACGTTGCACTACACTGATAGACGTTTGATTGGGAAATGCCCTCTTACTCCAGAAGAAGTGGGTATCCTCAGTACTGTTCATATAGTAGCATGTCCTTGTATTATTTGTCGTGAATTCTCCATGCATTGATGCTTCGCAATTCTGACGAATTTAAGATTTTGTTGAATTGTCAGTCATTAGATTCATATGGATATGATGCAGGTGGGGTTGATATTGAGGTCTATCGGCTACGACAATTCTACGCGCATTTATCTTGCTGCAGGTAACTTCAGATGCATTTCTGGTATGTGATATTTGTTGTGCAGAGATCGTCTTTTGATTTCATCCGAAATTGTCTAATTACGCACGTGAATAGCTTGACGGAGTGAGTGCCAGCAGATAATAGTTCTGGATGTTCGCACTTTGGTGTTTTGACGGACATATATCCCCTGGATCTCTCTTGACGTTTCCTGAGGGATCGGCTAGTAACAATCTGTTTCAAAACCAAAAGAATTTTGACCTGTCCAAACTACTTGATGTAAGAATATTGCTCTGTTTGCTTCTTGAAAATGTTAAGTTTAAGTTGTTATGATACAGTTTGAATAGAGGAGTCTTTCTCATCAACAAAACTGTTCCATCTCCTTATCCTTTATTACCTTGAACCGATAAATTCGTTATTTGCTATTCCAGGAGATATATTTGGTGGTGAGCGGTTCATGGAGCCGTTGCGCAAACTCTTTCCTCGCCTTGAAAATCGTACGACAGTGGCTACTACTGCTGAACTAAACAGTATCAGTATTGAAGGCAAAGGTTTACTTGGCCCTGCAGTGGATTATATGGTGTGTCTACTATCTGATATTTTCATGCCCACATATGATGGACCCAGCAACTTCGCCAATAATTTGGTGGGACATAGATTGTACTCCGGGTTTCATACTTCTATCCGACCTGACAGGAAGGCATTGGCTCCTATCTTCATGGGAATGGAGGAGGGCTTACTTGGGCAGGAAGAATTTGAAGAAAAGGTGAAGACTATTATGCAGAATTCGTGGGTTGCTGGCCCCCACACACGTGTTGAACCAGAGTCGTTTTATACCAATCCATGGCCAGAATGCTTCTGTAAACCTCAGGCTGCTCAAAAAGAGGATCACTGCCCTGGTGATGTACAGTTTCCGACACGCTGAAAGAGATCAAGCTACCCCTGAAGCTTCTACAACAGGCTTGGGCGCTGCGGCAGCTCAAGCAGGTGCAGGTATTGACCTTCAAAAACCAGCGGCCATCGAAGGTGATGAGAAATTGCTGACTCACGCCGAAGATTTGGAACCGCTAATATTTATTTCAGAGGCCGACAAAAGAATGTAATAAGTTTTGTGTCAGACATTTCCTGCAGAAAACCAAGGAAATCGCAGATTTATTAACCAATTGCATGTTCAGGTGTCTGGCCCATGGACACCCTGCTTCTTCTATGTATTTATTTTGGATAAATGAAATAATTGACTGGAGCAGGAGACTCTGGCTGTGGAAGTGAGGTACCAGGATGGTAAGAGGTCCATAAAGCGCCCAGTTAAGAGCTGGAAATTAATTTGGGAATGTTAAACTTCTTGAAATATTTCAGTAATTTTTTCTTGAAAGACAAATGGAATTGGCATGTAACCCAAGTCATTGTATATTTTTTGGAGCTATGAGGAATTAGTTATGAATTCTTTAATCTGAAACTAGTGGTCAGTCAAAGCATCCACCTTCTGAAATGTACACGTTTTGTACATTGCTGGTGCAATAGAGAGCAAAATGTAAAGTTGTTGTGCCTTAAAGCTATTCCTTGAGCACATATTGTGTGAGAACTTTCAAAGAAAAAAAAGAAAAATTCCATTCTTAGGGAGCTATCCAAAATTGCTATGTTGCCAAAAACACAATTTGGGTGTTTAGGGGTTAAGCAAGAATGAAAAAAAATTATAATTATAATTCCAAATGTATAAAATTTTACTATACTACTATGGAAGTGTGTTCATATTTTTATGCCAACTATGATTGTATAAATTGCAAGACTAGGACCGAGTTTTGCACTACACACAGCCTTCAACTACATTCTTAGAGCCAATTGCCTTGAAATTTCTGAAATACATTGTCCATATATATATACCCAAGATTCAACAAAGTCCATATTTTGAATGATGAACACAATGCTTTGGGGTTATGTTCCTTCCAAATAATTTTTCATTCATTAAACATAAAACTTAGAGATCTTAAAAAAAAAGCCCTTTCCTAATAAAATGGTGGTAAATTATAGAAATTTCCACAATGATGTAAGCATTAACGTGAAAATAAAATAAAATTTTGAAAGGATTTGGGCATTAGATGGGAAAAAGGAACCAAAAAGAATGTCCGACAATCGTACATATATCCCCATAAAAAAAAATATGACACCAAGTCGAGTCAAAGTTGCTTACCCTACTACTAAACACCTGGCCCATTGTTATTAGAGACCCCCCTCCCCGGAGGCTGGAGCCATCACCACGAAAGCACCAAAGCCGATTATTTTTCACGTGGCATCATCCTGGCTGTCGGTTTTTCAATTCATTGCATGGAACTTATCGAGAAGGATACAGACTTTTTATATTAAAGCGAAAGCCAAACACTGAAGAAATCTCCAAACGCGCGCAGTCCGTCGAGTTGACAATGGGCCATGGGATGGTTTCCACTTTTGAAGAGCCCTCGAAATTCTTTGGCGTTGTGTTGTGTTGTGAACTTTTTTCTTTCCTGTTTGACAAAAAAAAGGGGGATTCAGATACACACCTGAGGTCTGCCAAAAGCAATGAAAGTGGGAACAACTTTCTTGACGACTGAGTCAAACAACAACTGGCTTCAGTTGTTAGTACACAATGGATCATTTGATTCTCGCACTCCCGACTATCTAATACTGTTTTGATAATTCCAAAAATTCAGAAACTTAAAAACATTTTGTGGATTATAAATTCTTCATTTTCGTATAGGGTGGTACTTGAGGATGAGGCATCATTCTTGTGAATTCAATTTATTCTTCGTTTTCGCATATGGTGTTGTTGAAGGAGGACGCATTTTGAAAATTCAATTTATTCTTCATTTTAGTATACATTGGTGTTGCTCGTCATCGGGGATTTTGTGAAAAAAAATGGTCGATGAAGAGGGTGTAGAGCCTGACAAGGAGGTGGGCTTTTTTTTTTGTGAAATCCCCAACAATGAGCTGCATTGCCCAGTGTAGAAACCCATACATCAGGAACTTCAAGGCATGTGAACATGGTGCCACAATGGTGCATTGAAGTGCAATTATGTTAATTTGGTGCCAACCTCCATACCAATCTAGTATGGATAAAATGACACTAAAATGACCTGTATGCTGCCTTTGGTGTCAAAATGGCATCAAAACAATCTGGCCCAACTTTTCTGATGTAGGGGTAAGGGAATCTTCCATAGGATGAGAAACAAAATGTGATTGGCTATGAAAAATGCATAGGGCAAAATCTTGTAATTGAGAAAAAAAAAACCTACATACTTCTGACTCAAAATTTGCCTGCCTGTCCAAGGGCCCTGCCCTCGGCTTTCCCCTGTTTGTTCTTGGTTATTTTCTTGGAATAAACTCCGGGTTTCAAATAAATAAATAAATAAATAACCAACAAATGCTGGCAAACAATAATCCAAAGGACAATGAAATTCTCAAATGTATGTTATTCATTTCAGAGTTGGGTGGATTGGTGAATGTTTCAATTGGAATCCAAGATTTTCCCTTCAACAATTTGTTCAAGTACTGTACTCTAATAATAAATAATCAATCAATCCGCATGCCATGACTAGCTGATAACTTAGATGAGGGTCACATAAAATTGTAGTAACTTACTAGAAATCAGTTGCCTAGCAAATCGGGCCCATTTTGCAGGGAAGAGATCCATCATGATAAGTTACTATAACAGGGACTTTTTTTAAAACACGGGTGCCGCATACCCTTGATCATTAGATAGCTGAAATCTGTCAAAAAAAAGTACCAATTTTTCAGGTAATGTGATACCCGTATATATACAGGGCCTTGCGCGATCTTAACCGAAACCAAATCCTCTTGTCCAGACATCCTGATGTTTCGGTCATAAGTTATCTACTTAATGTGTAACAAAATTCCGTTACATTTGTGTCAAAAAAAATACTAATAATAAGTTACTTAATGAAAATGGCTCGACAAAATTGCAATGAACAACACGACTTCCTAATCTCAAGGACCGCATTGACTAATTTACTGAGCATTGCCAATAAGAAGATTTTTCCAAACGGACATTTTAATCCTGTAATTGGCTGGGATTGACTTACAAATCCGGTTAAAAGAATTTGGATTGCATGGAATTAATTCATTAATTAAAAATTCATCCTTCAATCCAGTTGTGACAATTGGCTGGCAGATTGATATTTATCCACTTCACCACCTGGGGAACGAAAATAAGGGGGGGATTTGATTTGAGGATATCTGTGGTGGAATCGAAAAAGTGACCCGAAAACTAGATATTGATTATACAATATACAAGATGTACACAATCTGAACATGAGAGCATGACCCCTAAATGACCGAGGGGGGTGGGGTGTTCAGGGAGACATTGCCAAAAATGACCG
The DNA here is from genome assembly GCA_963920665.1 of Straminergon stramineum. Classification (NCBI taxonomy): domain Eukaryota; kingdom Viridiplantae; phylum Streptophyta; class Bryopsida; order Hypnales; family Calliergonaceae; genus Straminergon; species Straminergon stramineum. Next base: position 18,992,398 of record OY987264.1, read on the forward strand.
CGATTTTTCAGTATGTTATTCAAAAATGAAAATTGGAACTTTTTTTTTTGAAACTTCAACCATACAAAAGTGAAATAATTTATCTCACCAAATTGTGGAAAAAAAGTTCAGCCCATTAGATTGCAAAGACTAAAAGATTATAACATGAGAAGTGAGAAAAAAAAACTGTTTTTCATTCCTGAGAAACAGGGGCAACAGACTGTTATTACACCCTTCAAGAGTAAATTTTTTTCTCTACAGAAAAATGAGGGGTTTGACCATTGATAAGTATGTGATGTTAGGTTCACTCATTGAAAAATTTAGATGAAAACATGGAGTCTAGGTTACTCTAAATCAACCTACTATGCAAGGACAGTAAGTGAATTGACAATACACTAGTCATTTTTTGATGATTTCTTGTGCAACGGGGAAGTTTTTTATTTGAAATTCAAATGATGAAAAGTTAGAGACACAAATTTGGAATATATGTGGAAAAAGTTTCAAGAATTTTGACTTCACCAATTGCAAGATAATAGGACTTGAGGTTAGAAGAAAGTGTTTTTTCTTGAAACCGCCCCAACATAGCTAACAAAGTTTGACTCCTCTTAGTATGTGATTTGAAGATTGAAATTTGTTTTTTGGGGGATAATTGTATGCCATATTTTATTAGTTACATACGTGCTGAATTTCAAAAGTTGATGACCTTTTTTCAAAAGATTTCCAAATTGCCCAAGCTACCCAAAAAATTTAGGACAGCATAACTTTTGATTCGGGCAGTTGATTGGAAAAAAAATTGGTTTCTCACCAAGGAAGTACATATTTACACATTATGTTCAAATTTCATTAACATCCAACCAAAAATGACTTCATAGGAACCTATCCGAGATTTCTTGTGTACATTGCATGGACATATGGTCCTTTAGGGGTTAAGCATATGATAGATGGTACGTTGTTGATATACATATAGCCACAATACTTTGAAATTCATAACTTATTCATTTGATGTTGAAACATTGCATGCAAAAGTGCATTGGATCTTCTTTTACGTCCTAATAAGATCTATAAAAAGTCATTGTCATTTCTAGAAGCACAACCTACTAAATGTGATGATATTACCCATTATACCTCCTTTGGTCCGGGCATGCTCACTTGTGGCAAAATACTCAAGACAACACAAAATTTGATAGTTGATAACCAAGGAGCCATTCCTTTACTCTTCAAATTCTAGGCCAATCCTTCAATTTCAAAGTCACATATTTGTTGGCCCTTTTAAGAATGATGGAAGGATGAGTCAATTTTCTCCCCTTCATATGGAGGCATTTTACAATGTAAAGGACACTACACTTTAACCCATAAAGGTACATAGTGCTCTATACAATTGACGATTTAAGAAAAATCATCATAAAGTACTATTTGGAAGAATATTTTGGAATTGATTAACAAGCACAAGTTGTAGATTTTGAGTTGCACATTTCATATGTACGGTTAGATTGACCAATGCTATTACCAATATTTTTTCTTATAAATATTAAAAGGAAAATTTCAAGATTCTTTCTAAATTTGATTACAAGCAAAATATTATCATTTTTGGAATAAAATTTGTTGGAATGGATTTGAAATGAGGTTCTCTTGACATAGTGATTTTTTTGTGATTTTCATGTTCTTTAAATCTATGACCTCGTTTTTGCAAATCTAGTTTTGAACTAGAGCCAAAGCAATTTTGGCTTGGTCAACTACTTGACATACTTTTGAATTTGTAATTTTAGAAAAATAAATATATTCTAGCCTAACACCAAATCCAACTATTAGACAAAAAAACTTGATAAAGTATCTCCACAAGATTGGGATGACTTTCATCCAAGTAATAATGAGTTGTTCATTGTCTAGAAATTGGACATTGGAGCACTAAGGGGTTAAAAATGCACTTGAATATTACTAGTTGAAATAATGTTTAAATCAAGAAAACACATTCACAAGAACAAAAATTGAGCTTAGTTCATTCAAGTCTAAATTAACCCATCCAAAGCAACAAAATATGATCATTTGGGTATTATCTTCTACTAGTGTGAACACCACTATGATTCAAATTTACAAGTTTGAGCAACCAATGAGAGTTGTACATTTTGTCCTTCGTATATGCCCACTTAAAGTAAGTCTAGTGTTGCTTATATAATACAATATATTTTTTATTTTAAAAATTTGTAAAACATAACTTGAGTGTTAAAATTGATGAACTAATTTGCGTTGGGGCATATCTCTCTTGATTCACTAGAAGTGTCATGATTTCTTTTGCTATGTAACCACCAAGATAAGGGGATCAACATAAATATTGTTATAGGCTCAAATACCTTATTGGTTATTTGGCTCAGACCACACCATGTATGCCAATCAATTATAGGTGGGTTATCTAAGAAAAACTTATTGTCAATATCAATTTAGAGCATCTCTTAGAAATTTCATTGTTAGTATTAAATTTCACAAGACAATTTTTTTTCAGTGAAAAATATTAAATTTTAATAATACGAATTTTTTCAAATTTTTTATTCCCTTATTTATTCTAGTCATTTTTTAGGGATAATTTTTTGAACTAAAAAAATTACCTTTTGAGGTCACCAATACTTATATACCTTGAACTATGGATGATTTGCAAAGGAAAGTTGTAAGAATCTATATTGTCCAAATGAAAGAAAATAACACAAGAATCTACAAACTATTAGATGGATGAAAAATGAAATTTATATGTGCTAAAGACATATTTATGTTCACCTATTGTTTGAAATTTGAAAGCTTGGTCCTTAATGAACATGAGACATGTGTTATTGTGGTTTCAAAAACCAAATCTATCAACAAAACAATAAACTTCAAATTACTATGCATTGAGCAAAGTGATTGAAATCAAGAACCTTGAACCCAAAAACTACACTTTGTACAATATATTAAAGTTGTACATGTACAATATTGTCATTAAAAAAAAATACAAGCAAAACTTTGATATCCTAGTTTTATAGTAGGGTATAAACATATTTTGAGTTTTTGAGGCTCTTTCTTGAAAACACTCAAAATTTATCCATGATTGTATTTGAAGCCAAACATCTTCAACAATGCTTCACATGTTGTTGAAGCGAATAATTACCTATTAAGATATTACTCTTTAGTGTAATAAATTTGAACCAAGGGAGGCATGTCAATGGGAATTTATGTCAATAGAAAATTGATATTTAGCTTTTAATTTTAGTTAGATTCTATTTCCAACTCAATTTCTCAATCATCTTCAAATATACACAATCTCCCAACTTGAAAAATAACAACAAATCACCACTAAAACCACACTTCACACACGAACTTGGACTTTCAATTGATCTTAATCAATTAGTACATAAACACACATATATCAAGGAATACATTTAAATTGAACTTTGACATGCATAACACTCTTACACGTTGCTTCTCACAAGAACCTCACAAATTGCAATTTCCAATTTGTACATAATTTCATTACATGCTCACACCATCAACACCAATCAAATTTGAAATTATATTATACTATCCAAATTGGTGAAAACATCACCGTTATAAATTTCTTAGTTAAAAAACTCATAATACTCATAGGTTCATCTCTTCACAAATTCTCAAATAGATTCACCCCTAATTTGGACACATACTTACATTCCATCATCCTCACTTACACTCAAATCTAACACACTCCATCTCTCCTTTGATCACACAAGCACACACCAAATAGAAAACAAAATACACAGCCAACATGAATCTAGGACACGCATTATCTCACTCAAGAGTAGGTGACTATCACTTCAAAATTCAACACCTAATAGGACTCAAAATCTAGCATTTACAACACCAACTCAAACTAACTAGCATACAAAAATAACTACCAACTTGGAACCACATCTATAAAACAATTGGCTGCCACTTCAAACAAATAAAACTCCAAATTGTGGAACAAACACATGTTTCAACCCAACAAGGCCACGATATCCACCTAACTTGACAAGATTTCCAGATTACATCTAAATTCCCATACAAATAAAATCCAAACAACCTCCAAATTGGCCAAATGATGTCCCAAACTATCAAATTGGGTAGCATGTTTCCAACATTGTTCCCCTAGTAGTGAGGGCACGGATGACTATTGTCAACTATCACAAATACAATTTTTTTTGCCCTAAACTTGAATATAAATTTGGAAAAAAAACTCAAAAAATTCAAGAAAATAAAAATTTGATGTAGTCACCTCCCAATCACATCAACACTCTGTAGTGGCACAATTCATTGAGTTTCCCACTACTGAGAACTCATAGTCTTCTAATGAAATCATATCTCCTCTAATGCATATAAAAATTCAAAAATAAACCCAAATAAAAAATCTACACATATTAATCCCAAATGATCATTACATTACATGTAATAAGTGGATGCCCCACAATCAAATATGATTGCACTTTATAAAATATTTGTCTTTTGAATTAGAAAATGAAATTAAGAAAATGTTGAATTTGTACACCTCTGAAACTTTGCACACTTCATGTAATTGAATCCAAATTTTTTTCATTTGTATTTTTACTTCTAAAGTATTTTCTATTTTCTATTTTACATTTTGAAATTCTTTTTTTAATTTTTAGTATTCATATTTGGCGAAAATCTTTGATTATTCTAATATATATTGTAATTTCATGTAATTTTTCTTAAACATTATACCTTTGAAAAAACACAAGTATTTAATTTTCCCATAGTTCACAAGGCACTTGCAAGCCCTAAAAACATATATGTCAAACTTTCATTTTTCTACTTAAAAAATAAAACGAAAAAATTACAAGAAAAAAATATTTTTCAAAGATATCAAATGTTCATCTTATATACGCTAAGGGCTAAATATACCTAGATAATGGTAATTTGACTTAGATGTTCTTGCTCAGGGGTATGAAATAAAATCAGTATTCAAGATTTTTTGAAATTATTTTTCATTGCTACTTGTAACTTTGGAAGAAATTTCAAATAAAATCAATGTTGTTTGTTATATTTATCATCTTTACTAATATTTGCTATGAATTGTTTTAATAGTAACATTTTTCCATGAAATTGATTGAGATTTTACACCTTCATAGATAAAATATATTTTTATGCAATAAAAATATAGAATTTAATTTGTGCATATATCGGTAATAGAAGGCCAAGTTAAGTTTGGTAATTAGGTTTGACAATGTGTGCATAGAAGGTCTTTAGCTCCTGAAGCTTTTCTACTATATTTCATAGAAGGGATTCAAAAATTGCCACTTTCTAGTGCATTGAGCATAGTTGAAACCTAAAAATATTTTTCAAACTTTCAATCACATGAATTTGTACTAAACTACTATACAAATTCATAAGAAAAATAATTTTTCCCATTTGACTAAGAGATTGTGAGATTATAACATTTAAAGTTAGAAGATAAGAAATTTTGGGCCTTATCCAACAAGGTCAATGGAATTTGACTCAACTTTGTGGAGAAAGAGGCACTATGGTCTATGGAACTTTGGGAACTTAGACCATTGGGAAGATATTTATATTAGTTACCTGCATAACAAATTTACAAAAATAATGGAGGTGTCCAACATACCTAAAACCATATTGCATTGAGAGTATGTTATCCCCTAAAGCTACTAGACGAGTAAGATTTCAATAGTTTTTAGAAAACTTATTTATTTAGAAGAATCAAAATTCTAATGGCCACCACAAAGCTTCCCTTCTATTAATCAAGTAGAAAAAAAATCTCTTGAATTTATACTAGGATTAAGGCTAATGATTTTTTATTGCCATTTTCAGTGCATTGAGTGAAAAATGGAAAAAGAGGATTTTTTTTCATTTTCAACTACTTCATATTTTCTATAATACTATGAAAATGTGCAAAAATATTTTTGGCCAATATGGCTTTATAAATTGCAAGATATACTAGTGTTCAAAGTTAATGAAAAAAACTTCACAACTTGCATGACTAATTGCATGATTGCTTGCCTCCTCTATTAGCATGTTGCCCAAGCTACCCCAATTAAAACTTTTGAGCACCATAACTTCTGATTAGGTACCTAATTGAAAAAAAATTATAATTTCAAGAAGCTTATAGAAATAGTGTGCATGTTTGGTAAGAGTTTTACTTTTATCTACTCAAAATTGATTTTATAAGAACGTACCCAAGCTTTCAAAAACTCCACAAGAGCTTAAAGAACTGTAGGTGCCAACATGTTAAATACCAACGAAAATCCACCCTTATCAAAATTTGTGAAACACTAGCATGAATATGTTCAGATATAAATAAAATATTAAAAAAATTTACATGATATTGAGTTGGAAAGCATGTGGAATATTTGAATGAATACAATAGATAATATGGTGTCTTTACATATTGACTCTTATGGAGAATCTATAAGTTGTAATTTTAGTCACTATTAAATTCCATTTGTTTACCTTCTAACAATTATGTAAGTTTTAATAATGACAACAACCAAATCAAATTTAAATTTTTACAAAACCATATGATCTCACCCTATTTTTATATGATAAAGATGTTGGTCTTCAAGGTGTTTTATCTAATGAGTACATTGAAATTATTTGTATGTAAAATTTTACTTTCCACTTATTTTTCTTTTTACCTATATATGAAATTTGCAAAAAAAAATAGATCAATTCTAAATAAAATTGAAAAGCACATACAATAGTTATTCAACTTATTGATAGACACAATCATTGTTTTATAATACATATTTCTACTAGAAATCATTTTGTTATTAATATTTGTTAATGACTATTCGGATGAGAATGGGCACCTTCTTCGCACTATGCACTGAAGACAATATAAATTTTGAATTTAATTCATTTTTAGTTAATAAAATAAACTATAAATAAATGAGTAAATCTCTCATTAGTTGAATTAACTTGTGGAGTAGAAAGAACTTCTAGAATTACAAACAATCTAGATCAATGATTTATTTTTTCAATTGATTCAAATAGCAACTAGTTATGACCTCACTAGGATGATGAAGAATTTTTGTTTACAAAAATACAAATGAAATTTTCAAAATGTCAATGGTGTGTCATTTATTCATCTAAAATGATCTATAAATGATCTTCTCAAGAGATTTATGAATCTTCCATGTAAGGTTCCAACTAGAATAGCAAGAATGAGATAAATTTCTCAAAATATTCACTTGCTTGGTGCTCCTAAAACCACCTATCCACTTGTTATCCAAGATCTAAATTTCCACTCAAATGTTGAGAGGTTTTATTTTACTTTAAATCTGAAAATGATAGAAATACAATTGAAAAGGAAAGAGGGATACACTTCAATCTAATTTTGGCTAGAATTCAACGTGGATGAGAGAGAATATGAGGTCATTTTCCATCTTATATATCACTGTTTTTTGTAGTGCATTGCAAATCCCAACTCTAGTCATAACAATATAGCACTAATGGAAATTCACAATGAAAAAAACATTTCAAATAATAGTTTTGTGCCAAATTTGGTGATTTTGAATACAATTAGGTTAATCCATATTTAACACAAAGCCATCATTTGGAATGTTTTTTTCAATGTAGATTTCTACTAGGGATACATAACTACAATGTTGATGATCAAGGAGATGGAGTCTAGAAGTTTGTTAAAGTGAACACTAAAACTATAGTAGTAAGATTAATGGAGTTAGGTATATAACAATCCTATACAATAGACATCTTCCAATAGTCCAAGACTATTGTGTGGCTTAGAATGTGCAAGTTTGTCTGAATCAATAATCACAAGTAGTTGAAATATACCAGTGTTAGCTTCACCTATCAATGGCAATGAAGGTGTTTTTTTTGTCTTAAGATTGGAAATGAAAATTGTAAAAAAACTCCACATATTTCACCCAAGTTCCAAAGTTCTATAGAAAGTGTTAAAAGTGGTTGTGTTATAAGGAAATTTTGTAATAACAATAATTTTTTAATTGTCTTGAAGCTTCATAGCTTTTAATTTGTGTTGTTTATAGTCACCCCAATATGGATTGAAAAGTTTTTAAAGAACATTCTCTTGCCGACTTTTCTTATTTATATCATATTTTAGTATTGACATGCTTAAAAAATTTTCAACCACTGCATGTATAGGGTGTAGCAAAGCAATCACAAATAAAAGCACTAATGAGCGGTAACCGCAAGTTGATTCTTCACTAACCATCAATGAAAAGAAAAGTTGTTGAAGGTCTTTGAGACTTTGTCTATCTCTTTAAGTTCCTTTAAAGAATGAGTTGAAAGGTTTTCAAGAAACTTGTCTCCAAAGCTTTCCCTCATTTGTTTCAACTTGTCCCCCACACTTCCATTTCAATTTATTTCCCATGCTTCTATTTCAACTAGTCCCCGATGCTTCTGTTTCAACTTGTCCCTGATGCTTTTGTTGCAATTTTTCCCTTGACGTTTCCATATCAACTTGTCCCTGATGTTTCCATATCAACTTGTCCCCCAAGTTTTCGTAAAATTTCAACTTGTCTCCAAAGAGTGAAAGTAACTCTTTATAGAGAATGAAGGTTGATTCTTCACGGTTTGTTAATGACAAGAAAAATCATTGAAAATCTTTGCACTCCGTCTATGTCTTAAGTTCCTTTGAAGAATGTATTGAAAAGTTTTCAAGAAACTTGTCTCCAAAGCTTTCCCACATCCATTTCAACATCTCCCCCATGCTTCCATTTCAACTTGACCATGACACTTCCATTTCAACTTGACCATGACACTTCCATTTCAACTTGTCCCTGATGCTTTTGTGTCAACTTGTTCCCAATACTTCCATTTCAACTTATCCTTGATAAGTCCATTTCAACTTGTCCCTGACGTTTCCGTTTCAACTTGTCTCCTAAGTTTCCATTCAATTTCAACTTGTTCCTAAGTAGTGAAAGTGACTCCTCATAGAGATTGCACGTTGATTCTTCACGGTCTATCAATGACAAGAATAGTCATTGAAAATCTTTGAAATTGTCTCTATGTCTTTAAGTTCCTTAGAAGAATATGTTGAAAAGTTTTCAAGAAACTTGTCTCCAAATCTTTCCCACATCCATTTCAACTTGTCCCCCACGCTTCCATTTTAAGTTTCAACTTGTTTCCAAAGATTGAAAGTGACTTCTTATAAAGAACAAATTTATGTGGAACAATCTTAGTAATTACATCAAAGAAGATGATAAGCAAGCACAACCCCAAAGATATTGAACTTGGGTATATATGATTGGTAATTAAGGCCAACAATTTTTTTCCAAAAACAAATGCAATAATTTGGGGGACATTACTTTTTCAAAAAAATTGTATTAGGAAAAAAAACAAATCTTTCTACTTTTAGGCATTCACTAATCACAAATGCCAATTTTTATTAATTATTCAATAGAGAATGTTGAACTTGACCATTAGGTATATAGTAGATTGATGAACTATATTTTGTCTTCCCATCTTTGTAGCCCATATATTCTAGAGCCTATAATGTCACTTTAAGTGAATACATTTGTATTGGGAAAGTTCTCAATCTTAATAAATTTTCAAAACTAAAAAATTACATAGGGCATAGAGTATTTGGTTAAATATTCACACCATCAAATGTAGTACTTTTAAAATGATTTAGTGAATACTTTAGCAATTTAGTTTTGTCTTTGATCAAATACCTTATTTATTGAATCATTTTTTTCAAAAATATTTCATCTCACTTGTGGTCTTCTTGAACATTGAAATTTCATTTCTAATTCCATTATCTTCACCCTCAAAAAAGTTGTAATTTGCAGCGCCTATAGGTAATATTTTATTTAATGTCAAAATCTAATAAAGTAGTCCAAGAAGATACTAAGCAAACTTTGAAAGCTACCATACTTGATTATCAAGGCCAATATTTCGTGCCAATTGTTAATTGAAGTTGAGAAATCAAATTTGGAAAATGCTAAAAATAAGGATATTACATCAAATTTGTATTTTTTCCATATAATTTTTAAAAAATCCAAAATCTATTTCTTAAATTATTTTCAAGCATTATCATAGTTCATTTTATGAGGTCATGTGTTATGAGTTTTCTTAAGATATTGCATATATGAACTAAAAATAAGATCCTATAGTTCCATCTCAAAAATTTACAAAATTTCAGTCATTGGTATATTGTACTAGGATTCCACTCTCAAATGTATTATTGATGAAGATGGATTTCGATTCAAAAATTTAGAGGCTAATATCATACATGAATTTGTAAGCAATTTGAAGGATGAACACCTTAATTCCAAAGAAATCTTAATTATAAATTAATTGTACATTTGAAAAGATATTTAAATTAATCTTTGGTTATACAAATTCAAATTCAAATTTCTTGGTTTTGAAATAACATTTGTCTTAACATGTATAAAAATCTATCCTAGGACAAAGTTAGATAAAAAAATGTGTCTCATTGGGAGGTGTTTATGAAATGACTTGCAAGTGGTTTCACAAATTTAGGAGGTTCAATAAATTAGTTATAATATTCAATATTCAAGGTTGTAATCTTCTTCAAGTGCAAATTAGATTAATTTAAAATCCATCAAATGCACATCAAGAAAAAGTAATCACACCTTGAAAACATTTTCTAGCCAATATGTTATATTGAAGTAACCTCATTGATGACCTATTTTTTGATATATGCTTAATATTGTTTAATCATGAAATATTTTAATTACAAACCAAACCAAATTATGTATATTTCAAGGACACATCTACTACAAAAAAAATTGTGATCATTGAACAATGCATCTTGAAGGTCATTATATTTGTACAAATTGTATTTCAAACATGAAAAATGAAATCCTTAGAGGTACTATGATTCATTGAGCTTTAGGTATGAGAGAATAATCTGAAGTGAAGGTGCACTAGTTTGTGGTGCATGCACTCAATTGCTCAAAAACGACACATCATACACATGCATTGTTGTTCAACGAAATTTTCAGTGATTTTTGCAAAAATTTATACATGGAACCTTCCCCTAAAAGAGTTTTAGGGTGGAGATTAGGGTATGAGAAATTGAAGACACTAATAATGGCATGAATATACTTTTCTTAAAAAAAACTTATTTGACTTTGAAATACCACATTGTATTGAAAGTTATAGAATTATAGACATCTACTCTGAGATTTTTTTTAGTGATTATTCTATGTGAGAGAACCCAATTACATGTCTTTTATTTATCTTCTTCATTCCTTGGAATAATACCAAAATCTATTTATTTTTCACAATCATATTTCTTTATATTGTTTGTCAATTTCTATTATAAAAACAATATGTACCTCAGACCAATTCTTTTATACAACCATATATTTTGAGATTTTCTATTGGTCTTAAGAAATAGTAGTAATGAAAATTTCCTTCACAAAAAAAGGCCAAAGTCTTTTGATTACAACCAATTGGCAAAAATTCGTACATGAAAAAAACACTCATATACATCTCTTCTCTACCCAAGGCTTCACTCTTGGTTAGATGTATGATTTGTTCCTTGCAAAGGTATGATCCATCCATTTGTTTCCAAAAAGAAAAAGCAAGAAATTGGGTAAGGGTTTACAATCCAATGGCATTTGAACTTTCAAGAGTCCATACCATTGTAATACTTAGATTGGTAAAATTTCACAAAAAATATATTATAGTAAAATGAAATGCAAAAAATAGTTTTTTCAAGCCCTTCTCTATGGTCAATTTTTGCCTTTCAAATTTTTGAATGTGAAGCTTGCATCTCTAACATTTTTTTCATACTAGTGAAAGTGCTAGAAAATAGATTGCAAAAAAAGGAAAAAATTGACCAAAAAAATTTAACATTCATCTTCAAAAAATTTATGAAATAGATGACAGTATTGCATAAAAGAAAATCTTAAATCAATAATAAACTTGACATAAAATTGAAAATTATTAATCCCAATGGAGAATATGTTCTAATAAGCAATAAAGATCTTATACTCTTGGTTTTATTTGAAAATTCTAAAATTGAGTTCAAAAGATGACTTTAAACATCTCTTTTGCCTTCATTGCTTGCAAAATGAAATTCCTTATAACTTTCACTTCATTGGTTGGAATAGGATGGTTCGATGTTTTCTATGTAGATATCAATCTATTCAATCAAATATAATTTATAATTTTTCTTTTGAATATATTTTTTGCCACCAACTTTGACATTAAAATTGAAAAAAATCTTAAATTTTTTTGCAATACTTATCATGATGACATGGAACAAAGCTTCACTTAAAGAACAAAATGATTAGAAGCTATTCTATTTATTTTTGCGAAGATTTCAAAATTCAAAGTATAGAGAGCTTGTCTGAATTCACAAATATCCAAAGTGATTTCTTGAATCCTTCAAGGTCAATTTAGTTTATAATTTGAATATAGAAACACAAAGAGTAAACTAGAATACAAGTTTGTTTTAGAAAATTTGCAAAATTTGGAGCTTCTTATGTTGAAATTCATAGCCAAAAAAATTTGAAAGAAGTATTTGGAAAAGTCAAGAGATATAAAATCAATCAACCATAAAAAATGGTAGAGAAATATTTACAATTATCTTAAGAGAACTAACTTGACAAAGGAAATATGGGTCAGTTCTCTTGTCCATCACTAGAGTGTGTATTTAGAGCATTGGTACCCTTGTCTTCAAAAGGGTGTAACAATTGTCAAGTATGGATGATAAATACTCTGTTTGAGACTCTCGAAACATTCTCATGGCACTCAATCCTAGCATGTCACACAATGAACATTAAAATATAAATTTAGTCAATTTCATTAGCTATATTCAACTTGGAGATTGGTCAATTGACTATTTATGGGGTAAATTTGGTGAGCAAGGGTAGAAACAAAAATTTGAAGTTTAAAAATAAATAAATGTAGATTTCAAGATCCCCAAATTTTGCAAGCATAGGTACAAATGCTTTTACATGTTTGCATTGATCTTCCAAAAGGGAAATATTCCCCTTGTGAAATGACAAGAATGCATACATTATTTACCGTAGACAATAAAATTTGGAATTTTTTTTATTGATGATTGGAATCAAAGACCCCAAATATGATTCAAAAGGTTTTGAACTACAAAGTTACCTACTCTACAATAGGAAGCAAGTTTTTACATTAGTCTCCAAGTGGTAGAGGAAAAACAACTTTCAAGATAGTTTACTATCCACTTACAACTAAATTTTGTTTGGACAAACTTGTGCCAAAATCGTACCTCATTTTTCCAAAAGCACTTTAACACAAAAGAAAAATAGGTGAAAATGGATAAAAAAATTGTCAAATTGTTCTCAAGAATATCATAATCATCAATATTTGAATGAAAGTAGTTAATAATAAATAATTAGGAATAAGTGTACTCATACAAAATGCTTCTATCTATTTTTTCCTTTATCTACATGCATTCCAAGGTGCAAGTCCCTCTCGGCCATGGAGGATTGACCCCCAGACCCTTAATGTCCCAACCAAGAATAAATATATCCCCACCCCCTATTTTGTGCTACATTAATTTTATATTTCTCTACCCCTCCAAGCAAATTCAGGGCCTTGGATTCCAAATATGAATTAAAAAATATCCAAATTCTATTATGGGTGGCAAATAAAAATTTCCAATGTTTTCCCCACACGTAAAATGCGGGGCAATAAGGGGGTCATGTTAGGGGAGAAATGAACTCATTAAAAGTCTTTGAGATTTCTTACTAATTTTAGTACTAATTGAAGAGAGCATGAATTTGTCCCCATCATCATTAGTATCACCATAATGGCCACTTGGCATGTAGAAATTTGTCAAAGGTGTTTGCAAGCCATCCTCCATCACTGAGTTAAGAAATCTTGGAGATGAATTGGGTAATGAAGATGAAATCGTGAAGACGGATAGGATAATCATGTCAAATAATCGAGCCCATCATGCAAATCTCACTCCAATGAGTGAATTGAGAAGGCTCTTTCCCACCCAAATTTTTGCTCTATCCAGCAGCCCCTTTGGAGGGTTCAATTCTCCCCTAACAATCCTCCCTACCCATCTCCCTCTCTCTCCAAAAAAAAACCAAAACAAAACAAAACAAAACAAAAACAGAAGAAATGTCTGCCCACCAAAGTACCCGGCCCTTCTTCGTCCGAGAGTAAGTTAGCTTAACTTATATCGTATTGAGCATCCACGGTCAGCTTCCCAAGAATAAATAAATAAATAAATAAATAAAAAGTTGCGGCGGCCAACTGTAGATATAAAAACGCCGGGACCCACCACCAGCGGCCTCTCCTGCAGTAACGACCCCCCTGGGCCCCTGGCCCCCTGGTCCCCTCCTCGGTGGCCCCCACCACCCCTACCCCCTGCGGCCAGTCAAACCTTCCCCCTTTCAGTCAAACTATCCGCATCCCTTGGAGCCTTGGAGGCCCCCCCTCCGGCCGCCACGCGCCCTCATTTCCCGTATCCTTTGACCGTATCTAACCCTTTGAACCCCCAAGTCCAGGAGGGGCAGGGCAGGGCAGCGGACCCACTGGCGGTATTTTACGGGACTCGCCCCACGGGCAGCGTAGAACTTATTAGTTTCCCCCTCCTTTGCAAACTTCTACTGTACAGTACAGTACGCTCCCCTGCCCGTAGTAAGTTCCGTCTACAGTATTCTACAGTATTCTTTTGGCGGGCACGGCAGAGAGGGGGCCATGTTCTCTGCTAAATTTATTTGTAGTCCTTCTTCTTATTTTTGTTAATATTGGATTTGGTATTCCCCGCCGGTTACAGTAATTTGCCAAGCTCCCCAATTTCTTCGACCGAACTTAATTTGGACTATTTTTAAAAATTTTAAGAATAAAAATTTCATTTCAAAAGAATAAAAAAAAAAAAATAGATTTGTGCACTTGGCACTGTGATGAACTGCCTCTTCATCGATTGGGTCCATAAATAGAATTTTGAATTGGCTTAATTCCTGCCTCACTGAGTGGCTGTTTGTCTTTAGTTTAGTTTATATTTTTTCCACACACCCTAAATTTCCTGGTAAGAAATAAATGTGAGGTTATAGTACTATGTGCCACGTCACTTCGTTTTGCCTTTTAGAAAAATTGGGAATGTTGGACTCCGTTTTAGTTGGGAGTCAACTTTTGTGGGTCAAACGTCGGTGATGAGTTGTCAAAAAAATTGCTATTGTTGTTATTATGTTTATTATAATATATATTTTTGAAACTATTTTTGAAAATTTTAAAAATAAAATGAAATTTATGTGTGGTCACTGGAGACAATGGCTCCAGGGGGGATTCATTTGGCAACTGACTGAATTAGTGGCATCTAAAAGGAGATCACCCATTTCCGATCAGCCTCCCATTCTTGTAATTTAGGGTGCTCCATTTTGGATCAGATGAATTGTAGGTGACAGCTCATGCACCATAGGACCCCGGGGACAATAAAAATATCCGGGAGGTATACATTGAAAGCTTACATGATCACAACCTGTACATTGGAAGCCTTACATCAATTTCGGAACCATCTTATGGTTGGAAATAGGTTTGCCTACATATCAAGAATGGGACAAATAGAATCTTCATGAAAGAAAATCCTGATAATTTTGCTTTTAAGGGGAATTTTTTGGGAAATTATGAAATCCTTTTGAAATCTATTTATCTACATGGGAAAACTTATTCCTAAACTTTTCCTAAGCTGAAGATAGGCTGAATTGCTTAAGTGATCAGAAATGGGTGATCATCCTGATAATATAACTATCATGTTCTTATAGTAAGTTAGTTCCGAAGATTAAGTTATATGTTTGCAACTCTAACTTTCATTCCAATGGGATTGGGATGCTCATTTTGTTCCAGATTAGTTAGATTGTTTATTTCTTTATTTTTGATACAAATGAAAGTGATTTCATTGCATGGGTGGAAGTACAATGAACACATATTAACATTATTCCTCAAGGTTGATTGAACCCAAGAGTAGCTGGAAAGAGGTAGAATATTTTCATTGTCTTTGTCAATGAGTGTAACTAGGTCATTGAAATTGACCTCGAGAGGTTTTGAGTCATTGAGTTTATGAGGTCAATGAAATTGAACCCACCCTCACAAGATTGTGACATTCAGTTTACTAGGTCAATAATCTCATTGTCGTTTGCATGCCATTTGAGTCTCAAGACTGAGATATTATGATAGCAAGAGCCCCACAAGTGTTTTGAAGTACAATGAACACATAGCATTATCCCGCAAGGTTGATTGAACCCAAGAGTAGCTAGAAAGAGGTAGAATATTATGTCTCTATCAATAGGTTTAACTAGGTCATTGAAATTGCCCCCCCGAGATTTTGAGGCAATGAATTTACAAGGTCAATGCAATGAAATTGACTCCCTCACAAGATTGAGACATTCAATTTACTAGGTCAGTAATCTCATTGTCCTTTACATGTTGTTTAAGTCTCCAAATTGAGATATTATGATAGCAAGAGCCTTGTAAGTGTGTTGAAGTACAATGAATACCTAATATTATTCCACAAGGTTGATTGAATCCAAGAGTAGCTCAAAAGAGGTAGAATATTATGTCTTTGTCAATAGGTTTAACTAGGTCACTAAAATTGCCCATAGAGATTTTGAGTTATTGAGTTCACAAGGTCAATGCAATGAAATTGACTCCGTCACAAGATTGGGACATCCAATTTACTAGGTCAACAAACTCATTATCCTTTGTACGTATGAGCCTTAAAACTGAGATATTATGATAGTAAGAACCTAACAAGTGTTTTGAAGTACAAGGAACACATAACATTATTCCGCAAGGTTGATTGAATCCAAGAGTAGCTGGAAAGAGGTAGAATATTTTTGTCTTTGTCAATAGGTTTAACAAGGTCACTAAAGTTGACCCCTACAGATTTTGAGCCACTAAGTTTATTAGGTCAACAAAATTGACCCCCTCACAAGATTGAGACATTCAATTTACTAGGTCAATAATCTCATTGTCATTTGCATGTCATTTGAGTCTTCAGACTGAGATATTATGATAGCTAGAGCCTTGCAAGTATTTGAGAATGGATACTAAGATATTATGATATCAAGAGCCTTACGAGTGTGTTGAAGTACAATGAATACCTAACATTATTCTACAAGGTTGATTGAACCCAAGAGTAGCTGGAAAGAGGTAGAATATTATGTCTTTGTCAATAGGTTTTAACTAGACTATTGAAATTGACCCCCTCACAAGTTTGAGACATTCATGTTTTACTAGGTCAATAAATTCGTCCTTCACATGTTTGAACCTCAAGACTAAAATGATATAATAGCAAAAACCTTGCAAGCATTTGCATGGTCATTTGGTACATGTCAAATCATTGACATTAAATACAACTAAATCTATTAATAATGCCAAAATTGAACAAATATTCTTAGTTTCTTAGAACCAAAAGACTAAAATATTATAAAAGCATGAAACCTTCAAGTGTTTGCATGGTGATTTGATACATGTCAAATCATTGAAGTTGAATAAATATTCTTCAGTTTGTGGAACCTCGACAACACAATATTATGAGAGGAAAAGCCTTAGAAATAGTTGTATGGTGATTTGATACATGCTAGACCATTGGAATTACGTATAAACTATCAATGATGTGAAAATTGAATAAATATTCTCAATTTGAATTCTTGTTCTCAAGGTAGACATGACCAAGACCCCTATGGCTTCTTACTAGGGTAATTAAACCACCCCATTCCACGCAAAAGACCCATTCTAGACACTTAGGGAATGACCCATCAAAATCTTGCATCAATCCATGACAAACATTTTTTCAAAAACTGATATTTGGACTACAATGGGTTGAGTTAGTGGCCACAATCAATGTCTTTGGGGACAATATAGGAGTGATTAGTGACCACAACAGGAACTTCCATCTTTTGAGCATAAATTCATCACACAAAGTGACTTTTTAAGGCCTTCATGTTGTAGCCAAGTTATGAAAAATTCTAACCTATATAGGTGAGTAAGATGACTACTATGGATACAATTTTTGTTGGTTTTGGGGGTAATCTAGAGACTCTTTTGGACCAATTGGGTAGATTCCACTTCAAAAATTCAAAAAAAATTCATACTTTGATGAAACAATATAATTTCAATTAAGTGCTCCCACCATTTCTCACACTTATCCTTATGTTGAGAAAAAATCTAAAAATTTCAGCAATGGCAGGATCGGAGGGCAAACTAGCAACTCTGCTTCAGGTGGGCTGGTTTCCCTTAAATAATGTTACAAGGTTATGCCATAGCTAATCTACATCATTTCAATTTGTATAAAGTCCTCAAATTATAGAAAGGAAAAACATTCATTTCCAAGGAAATAGGCGGGGCCTTTAAAATACAATGATTGAAAGATTCGCAAATCCGTATTAATAATGCACCTGTAGAAGGTTGCCATTACTGTACTTACGGTTTCAAGTGTGCTCAATTTTGTTGGCCGTCATTGTCGATTGGTTTGCCAAACCACTGATTGTCTACAAGCCGCAGCTTTAATTCCGGCTGCAATTTCGCTCGATTGATGTTGCCGTGCAGGAAAGGGGCATTAGCTTTGCAATGGACAGCGACCACCGTATGAAACTCGGAATTTTCATACATACTTTCGCCTATCAATTCCATCAACCATAAGTTACGAGTACAAACAATAATAAGTGCAGCGGCGAGCCAGGCCCTTCTGTTCATGTAAAATCATTTTGTCGGATGGACCACACTGATTCCTACTTCCATACTTCAAAAAGGTTTGCATCCAAGAAGTGTGAGTTTTACATTTTCTCGGAAATCCCAATGGGGCGGGGGCCATACCCAACAGCATTCACAGTTGGGCATTTAAAAGTATCGTATTTGAAGGTTAGATTTGCGGCATAAATTAAGTGGTTTTTGTGGGGGAAAAAGTGCCATGTGTCATTTTGTGAATGGTATGAGGTGATGTTTACCCTTGAGAATCTGACCTGGAAATTCAATTTTGGCACCTGAGTAAAGAATTAGACTTTGAGATTTAGTATATATGTCTATCCTCTTGTAAGTTGTGTTTACACTCTTACATTCATTGTATTAACATTAAATCACCATCATGTTATATTAAAGTAGGCCACTAAATATAATAAACAATGTATTATTTTTTTATTTTCATTTTAGGAACTCAAACATTTTTTTATTACTAGATTAAATAATTAGCAAATGCAAATTACTAGCAAATTATGCAAATTACCAGCTCAAGTGGGATGGTTTTGAGGCCCTAAGAGCACGGTCTACAATAAGCCAATTTGGCCAACTTTACCATCTTTTGAATGGGAGTGCACAATAAATGCATGGACCCAAAAAACTTTTCTCTTGGCCCTAGAGAACTTTGTTGGGTTGACAATGCAATCAAAATTTTTTTTTTCTTCTAGAAATATTTCATTGGACTAGCAACTAAGGAGATTTGATCTCTTGACTTTTGCAAACTAGGATGCTTACAATTGGTTGAAAAACAAACCCAAGTGTTGCATGGGTTGGGCAAACAAGGGAGTCAAACATAGAAAAGTGGCCCAAGATTTGCCGAGATGAAAATTCCTCAAAGTTGATGCCCATGCTCTAAGAGCATCTCCACTTGTATGGAAAAGTAGGAGGCAACAATGTTTGGGGATGAAAAGTATACAATTAAAATGCATAAAACCAACCAAATATTTTCTTTAGCAGAACAAAAATTGCACAATTGTCATGCTTGACAACCCCCATAAGTACTACTTTCCTTTGGCTACAATTAGACCATTCTGTTAATAATGATGAAGATTCTTTTTGCGCTTGCACACAAAGAGCCTCATGATTGGTTGAAAATTAGTATATAAGTTGTGCAAGTAAGGCAAACATGTAATTCACACTTCTACAAACAAAGGGACAAGGATGATTGACCCCCTTATTGCCCTTTGTTTTATTCCTGGAAAAAAAACACTAGAATATTTTATTTGACACTGATGATGAAGAAAGCCCCATCAAATTCTGAATTCATATTTGCAATGAGAGGCCTCAAACTTGTTACGAGGGGTGAAGAAATACAAAATTAGTGTGGCACAAAATAAGGGACTATTTTTACATTTACCCTTGGCAGGGCAATAAGGGGGGCAATCCTCCCTGGCCTCTACAAAGAGGAGCCCAAGAAGCGCAATCAGCTTTGACGTCAAGAACTTTCACCTGCCACGTGGATCTGCTCAAGCGGGTGCAGAACCAAAGGTCCAGTCAACGGGTGCCGGTCAACTGGTAGTGAGCCTTGATGCCTTTGGTCACTCGGAGCTCATTAGTAAACCCCCTTCCACCCCCTGAATACATACGAATACAGTACATTTCTCCGTAAAATTACAGAGTATAATACTTCGAAGCCTGCCCGAGGTCGTCGTCGACTCGTACTCGTCGTTGTAGTCGTTTACCTGAAACGCTTGCGCAGCCGTCGCAGCTTGAATGCGTTCCCGGGGCCCTCCATCGCCAGTCGTCGTCGTCGTCTTCGTCGTCGGTCGGTCGAGCGAGCGAGCGAGCTTTGGCGCTGAGTGACGAGAGGTCTCGTCCCAATTCCACAACGCGCCTTCCCCTGCACGCCAATAATGTGCGGCGATCAATAGTACTCTCTAGCTCTGCAATCCACCCTCGCTCCAGTACAAGTTGCCTTTTCATTGGATCAGTAACTTAGTGTCGGAAATTGGGGAAGTTCTATTGAATGAGCTCCAGGGCGCTGTAGATCCGTGGAAAATTAAAATCCGTCGCGAATTGGGCCACCCCCGACACGCGGCGTGGCACGGGCTTTCAAGTTACAACAACTGTCACGGAAACGGTTGTGATTGTGAGGATATGGTGGCCTGGATTTGCTCGCGCGCGGTCGTCGTCGTTTGGAACGGTGGGGCGGTCTGCCCTTAAGGAGAGAGAGAGGGAGAGAGGGAGAGGGAGAGGGAGAGGGAGAGGGAGAGGGAGAGGGAGCGAGAGGGAGATCGAGTCCATGCCAGTGGTGAGGGTCGGAATTGGAGGTGCAGTGGGCGTGAAGTTGCGTGGGGAGCTCCGGGCTGCTGGCACGCGAACGTGCTTGGTCTTTTTTTATTGAGTTTGTTTTGGGAAGTTCTAGCTAGTAGTTGTGAGGAAGGTTTGGGTTGTGGCAATGGATGCTATTGCCAATAGTGAGCTCTGCCTTTTGTGAAGAAGCATTTGACGAAGCTGCAGCGTGAGCTTTGGTATTTAACCTGCTGCGTGTTTCCAAATTCGAGGGAAGCGATTTAGTTGTCGAGTGAAAAGCTCAGTAGATTTGAGGGAGAGGAGCTCTATACAAGAACATGTAGCAATTCTCTTTTGGCTATTTTCCCCCCTCCTGCTTCGACCTGAATTCGGAGCAGCAAAAGCTCGCCGACTTCGTCTAGTTCTGGAGTTCACTCCTTGTCGCCATTTTTTTACAGTCAGCGGGCGAATTTTTGGATTCTCAGCCATCCCCCTTCTACAGTTCTCTGTTTTCCCCCCACCCCTCTGGTGTTCTACGCTTCTTTCTTCCTCCAAAAAAGATTGACAAAACAACACGACATCAAGAGCAGAGAATCGGGTTGTTTCTATTGTGAATTTCTCGTCCTGGAATCGCTTTCTTGCAGAATCCCAAACAGCTTACCTAAATTAGAACATAGATTTCTGCTTACGAGCTGGTCCCAAACTTTATTGCCACAAATTCCCTTTGACCGCAGTCGGAAACCACAGGAATCATTCAATACCTCATAGAAACCACACTCCATAGCTAGAATCATTACTGCAGTCTCTTCCGTGTCGCGAATGTAGAGTCCGTCGCAGATTTTATCAGTCCTGTCCCGATTCTTCCCACAGTTTTTCCATGCCGAGCAGGCTGATCAGTCACCCAGGAGACATGGCGGCCCCCATGGACATCTCCGATTCCGAAGGCAGCCGAGGAGGCCGCACCAGCTCCTCCCTTTCCGTGAGCCGATCGTCTCTCAAGATCAGCAAGAACAATTTACGACGCGCAGTGACGCAACCCCGCCCCGCCCCTCAAGTGTACAAGACGGAACCCAGCGACTTCCGTTCACTCGTCCAGCAGTTGACCGGCACATCTCCCACCGCAGATTCCAGTCCCATACTAACCCCGAAGCCCTTGAACCCCCGTCTACAGAAAATCGCACCTCCACCATTACGGCCAGTCTTCTCATACCCTTCACAACACCAACAGCTAGCTCTTCCCCAACAGCAAGGTCTTCCCCAACAACAAGCTCTTCCCCAACAACAAGCTCATCCCCAACAGCAAGTTCCCTTCAATCCAGGTCCACGGAGGTACCCCTTGACGCCGCAACGCCCTTCCAACTTCGCCGTGTCGCCTTTGTCATTCTCGCCGCTGCCAGCGCTGTCTCCTGGCGATCAAATCTGGGCGAATATCATGGCGCCCTTGGAGAGTCCCGGAAGCGTGGCAATGCGGCAGCTCACGCAGATGATGGATGCTTCCAAGCAAGGATTGCAACCACAAGGAGGGATGCAGCTAAACTCACAAGGAGGGATGCATCATCTTCCCCAAACCTTTGCGCATTCCAATCTTTCCAATTTTCCTCATGAGTTTTCCAGGTTTAGTGGCGCCTCGCCGGGGTTGCGATTCTCACCATCCACATTCAATTCCACATTCAATTCCACCTTGAATTCTACATTGAATTCTACATTGAATTCCACCTTGAATTCTACATTGAATTCTACATTAAATTCCACATTGAACTCTACATTGAATTCTCCGGGATTCAATTCGGGGTTCAGCAGTTCGTTGGGGATGCCGACTGGCTATGGTGCGTTTGGTGGGGGGCAGTTCTCGCCATCGTCGTCGGTGGCTATGGACAACCCGTTTAGCTTTCCGGACGCTGGTGATATTTCCAGGTCGGCGTTCTCTTGAGGTATGTGTTGTGCTTTTACTTTCAACTATTGCTGTTGTGTTTGTTATAAGATCTGTCTTTGTTTTTCTTAAGCATTTTCCCATGGTTGTGCTGGGGAATGGAAGAGAGTTGTGATGTGCCAAAGAATGCGTTGTTTGCATTCCCTCAGCAAATGTTATGAAGGGTCGAAGTTGTGTTTTAGAATCTCGATTCGTCGGTGTCTTTTGGTGCAAATTGATGAAGGGGGGAAATCATGGCTTGTTGGTAAATGAAAGATGATTGTAACACACCAAAGAATGCATTACTTGGATACCGTATGCAAGAGTTACGCAGGGTTGGATTGATGTTTCCATTGATCTCTTCTTTGCTATCTTGGATTCATATTGATGAAAGTGAAACCACGGCTTTTGCTTCTGTGTTGATCGTTTTGCATCTTCTTTGAGTGGTTAAACTTTCTTCTTGGTGTTCTTGTTGGCGAATGATAGAGAGGATTTCAACACACCAAAGACTGACTGTGCGTGCATTTGGATACCGAATACAAAGAGTAGTGATTGATGGGGTTTAAGTTCCATGTTCTAAACTTGCTTGCTTCTTTGACAACAGGTACCAACCCATCGATTAAGGAGATCTACAACTCAACATCGGAGCCAGGGGAGCAGTCTTGGTCTGTTGCAATTACACATGAGTGGGCATCTCTTTCCCTTCGCGAAGACCTGCTGGTAACGAAGCTCTTCCTCCGCACACACTAGGCTTTGCTCCACCACCGATGATGCTCATTTTGAAAGCAATAACTCGCCGTGCAATCCTCTTGGCTCCTACAAACGAATTTTTTTTTAAAATCTCGACGACAACGATTTTCAACAATCAGCAGTCCTTTCCATTGTTGGAGCTCTGACACAAATGGCTCACCACCACCACCACCACCACCACCACCACCTCTCCTTTTTTGTTTTACCATGAGACATGTTTTAGAAACAGACAGACTACTCCATTGATGGTTGTGAGCATTTACTGTAGTGACTTAGGTCAGTTTCAGGTAGGATCAAGTGACCCTTTGCAGTTCGAAAAAAACGAATTTGGAGGAGATGGAATGACTTGAGCATCCCCCTCTTTGTACTGTACATATAGCATGCCATTGACGTGGGTGTTTTTAAAAAAAAAATTCTTGGCCTGAGTACCCATATGATGGTACTATGCTGCAATACCAATTTTTTGAGTTCAAGCACTCCAGATCTTGAGTTTTTTGTTTTGTTTTGTTTTGTTTTTTCAATCAGTCCATGTGGGGATCTTGTGAACTTAACCACTGCTTGAACTTCCAGTCTTTTTTGTCGCTTTTTTCTTCGCTTTTTTTTGCTCACTGTGCACCTTAAGGATGATGTTATAATGTGGTCTTGTTTGCTGTACATCTCCAGGTTGATGTATAGTACTCAATTAAGCTTATTACAGAGTGTGCAGGAATTGAGCAACTGGTTGACTCTTTTGTGAACTCTATATTTTTTTTGTATATGTAACGGCTTCAATCCATGGAGAACATGATTAAGTGAGCAATTGGGTATCGTGGGGGAGAAGGTGTTGGGGAGTACACATGGCACTTTGGAGTTCACTTTTCTACATAAGTCTTCATCAGTCTTCATCAGCTCAAAGTTAAAGCCATTTGACATTGAGGGAGTGTGTAAGAAGTGTCCGTTTAATGTACCTTTTAAATAATGTTATGTTTTTGTACTCAGTTCGTTTGAGTATCATGGGAACTAAGAAGCCGCACAACTTCGTCCATTCATTGTTTCAAAATTCGACCACTAAATTATAACATTCTTGGAAAAAGTGCTAGTAGTCCTGTAGAGGAATCTTGATTGTACTGGAGGATATCTTATTTTGTTCAGACACTTTTGTAGCTCCTCCCAAGTCCTTCTCCATTCTCTCATAGCCATTTGATTTATTCCATTGTTTCATTCAAAAGAGGTCCACATTGAATGAACCTACATAAGATTTTTGCCAAGTGGATGTTCTTCAAGGGTTTGTTTGAGGATGATACAACTTGGTACGTGAGGATCATTGTGTAGCTCTCCTTCCAATATAAAGACTACTAGTGGTCCTCACTAATTGAGGGTATGTTGCTGAAAAAGAGGTCTTGCAATTTATGAGTTTTCCAATTGGTTCAAGAATGTTACGATGACAACTAGATTGGCATTCATTGTAGAGGAGGCGACCCCTTTCTAATCACCCCTCCATTTTTGCCATGTAGACTATTTTTCTTTCCAATTAGGTAGTGAGGAATGGTGATTCATTATGGCACAATTCTCACTGCAATTGTGGCACATTATGATTGGCTATAGGATTGTCAATATTGCAACAAATCCTTGGTTGACTTTGCAACCAGCCCTTGGTAGGAAATAGGAAGACCTATATGACCAATATGTGTCTAACAAAATCTTGAGCCAAAAAATTCATCACAATAATGTTTTGAGAAATAAAATTTTGGAAAATTATGGAATCCTTTCCAACTCTAATTTTGTACACGAGAAAAATTTCCCCACTCGAGAATCCCATGCTCCAAATATGTGTTATTGCTCAACTAGTTGGAAATGGGTCGTATGCCCTAGCAGCATTGTAGCCAGAAACTAGTCCATATCTGTCATAAATTTTACGTGCTAGATTCTTACAGATTCTCATTTTTGTTGACAATTACTTGGCAGGAGCAGTTTGCTGTCATCAGAGTTTGAAAGCTGGTTTGCATCTGAAGGTCAATGTTGTACGTGGAGTGGATACTACTGAAGGTGCCCAAATATTTCGTGGTTTCGTGATATTGGAGAAGATCAAGTATTAGTACACACGCATCCCTCTCCAATTGATAGGCAACTGGGTTTCTAAATGTACAGTACCCAGCAACTCTCAATTGTCCACCCCCATTCTGCCTTTCAAAAGAAAATTGTAGAATGTATTATATTATTAACATTTTGAATCTTCCGTAATTATCATTCAATTCTTATGCAATTCAAATCAAGCATACCAAATTTGGGTTTCAAAAAACCAAAACTTCATTTTTGGTGAATTGTTTCATTAAATTCTAATGATTTTATACAATAATTCATTGAAAAACATTCATGATGAATTTTTTTAATTCAATTGCAGCAATATGTAGGAAACATCTACACACACATCTTTCCATTCAATAAGCATCTCCAAAAAGTTTTAGAATCTCCTTACAAAGGTTTGAAAAGTTGGGGTGACAATGTCCAAATTTTGAAAAATAGATATTTCTTCATTGTAATTAGATTCGTTGGAAATGGGTTGCCTGCCTTGTGAGCTTGCCTTGACTTCTCTAACAGAAGTTCCACAATATTCAAATGTACTTTAGTACAAGTCCAATACAATTTTCTATTGAAAATCTTTTCATTTTTGAGCATGTATTATGACCCACTTGAAGTTCATGGACTTTTTGCTAGCCAAATCTGCCTAGGAAATTTTTTTTGTAAGATTATGGGACCCAACTGTACATGTGGTCACAACTTGATAAGTGGAAGTTATCCAATAAAATTTGTATACCTCTCCAACATCAATGAGAGATTCCTTGTTTGAATATAAAAGAAATTTGCAGTTACTGAGTGCACAATTAGAGAAGGTTGAGTACAGGTAAGAAAATCCATAACTTAGTTGTCAACATCAAATGAATGCAAATGGACATGGATATGCATGGAGTTTCCAAGTTTATAAACATTTGTTGTCAACATCCAATTGCTTCAAAGACGATGATCTCTTGCATCTATTTTTAAAAAATTTGAAGGACCCTTGTGTCCAACTGAGAAATTTGTACTTACACTTAGGCAAGTCAGTACAACTAAGATTAAGTAGTCTGCTCTGAAAGCAACCCTTTTAAAAGCTGATTCCATTTGGGGAAAGCTAAACTTCTTCAAACAATTTTCAGTAAATTTTTTGTAAGAAGAAAAATGAAATTGACATCTAATCCAAGTCTTTCTATGTTTTTTAGGGCCTTTGTGGAATTAGTTATCAATTTTCCAAGTCTAAAAGTAGAGGTCACTGAAAGCGACCACCTCTTGAAATGTATATTGTTGGTACATTGAAGAAACAAAATGTACCTTTGTGTTAGTGGTTGCTTTTAGAGCAAGTGTGCTTTTAGAACACCTTACCTTAGATTTGATCATGTTACTAAAACCTGAGTTCTCCCATCAAAGACTTGTGTATGCAAATTCTTTGAACATGAGAATTGAGGGTCAAATTGTGGGTCAAAACAACAACCATCAACACTATGAGAAAATTTCTGTCACAATTTATTTCATTCATCAGGTGTCCAAAGAAAAGAAGCCAAAAAAATCTAGAATCCTCATTCAATTGCCAGCATGATCAAACAAAAAACTAAGAGAATTTTAAAATAGTAACCATTCTTATTTGGAGAATGTTTAGGTACATCATTTTGAGGTTGTCAATGTTGTATTGGCTCTTTTTTTTAAGCGATCATGCAAAAAGGGGGTGTACTAACTTAGTGTGTGCGCACAAAGTGTGGCTAGTTGCAAGGATTTTGATAAGGTGATGCGACTCAGGGTCTTTACACAACATAACTTATTGAGGGCCATGCCATCGAACATCTGCATGATCATGACTCTCACTTGGTTAAATTAATGACTGTAATGAGGAAAACTTCACAGTATATTTTGACAATCTCTATTGTGGTGTTTTAGGGATTTCAACCTGGCATTTTCTTGACACAACTTGGGGCACTGCCAAGCCTAGTACTCAATACTGTCTAATTTTTTTAAGATAAATTTTTTCCCATGAATTAGAATAAGGTTTTTTTTCCATAGCTGGAAAAAAAAGTCTTGATTTGGACAAAAACTATATATTGGGTGATTTTTCAAATTCAAACATGTTAAGGGATGTTCACTGCAGTTTGTCTTGGAAGAAAGATCTAGCCCCAATGAGAAGTCATCTCAAGAAAAAATATTTCATGGGTAATAGCAAGTGGACAAGGACTGATTGGTTGTAGCAAATAGATGATGGGCTTGGTCATGTGGAATACTTGTTTTCCTAGTTACCTCTCTTGATTACAAGGCTTTGTAAATAGTCTTCTATTTGATTACTCCAACACTTGTGGAAATTGACATGTAGGTTTTTAACTATTCATTATTACATTTGGTTAGAAGAGACAAACTTTTTATTTGTGAGAATTATGAGATGTGCACTTCCAAAGTCATTTTGCATGAGAAAAAAACTATTGCTTTTTCAATATGTGAACTTTAATTTCAAATACCTCAAAATCCACACTATCAAATTCTTTGAAATCGGAGGGCTTACTAATTTGATATGAATGACCAAGATTTTATAATCAATTTTTGAAAAAATGACTCCAAAAAACATTTTTTTTGCTGATCTTTAGAAACAACAATTTAGAGGTGATTTTAGAAGGAGGATCCTTGGATCTTCAGAGGTGAAGTACTTTTTCATTCCAATTAACTCAAATTTTTAAAAAAAACTATACCTGAATTTTTTTTATTTCATTACAAATTTCATTATAATTGTTTTCAATTTTCCAATTAAAGAAACAAAAATGCTTCAAATTTATAATTTGACTACAAGTTAACAGATTATAATTTTACATAATTATTTAGAAATTTTCTAGTTTACAAATTTAAAAAGAAATCACAAGTGAATCAGTTAAAAAGATTTTGAAATTTTAACATTTCAATTTTCACAAATTTTCTAAGTCTGTTGTCACATAACTGCTTTAGGTTCTCAAAACACTCAAAACTGTCATTTTTGGTGCATTTAGCTACAGAAACTTCAATAGTTTTCTTTTACAAATCCAACCATGTAACCTTGTACTGCACTTGTACAAGAGCACATGGGAAAAAATCTTGAAGTTTGACTATATAGATTGGAAGATATAGGTTGCGAAAGTTCCAAATAAAATATTTTTGGACCTTGCCTAAGAATTTCAAATAACTTTGACCTCTATTTGTGACAAGTTTTAGCACTATGGATTTTGAATTAAAATATCTATTATATTAGACATTCTACAAATTTTCAGAAGTAACAAAGATACATAACACCTCCAATAGAGTCTTGCAATATCCTTGTCACTCATTGCCCACCTCATGACTCTAACTTTCTACCCAAACCCTACCCTCTTCAGAGTCAACCCTATATTTCTTTGCCCAACCTAGTCCTTAAGTTTTGTTTTTAAAAAAAATGCAAGTTACTTATTGATTGGGCAACCAATTGTTACAATAGTATATATCCACAAAGCTCTTGCAAACTATATGTCTTAAATTTTTTCCACAAAATCATGTGAAAAATTGACCTTAATTGTAGGATTCTACCTAAATTCTATTTTGTCCCATATTAAGGAGACAATGGGACTTTAGGGATTATAGAAAAGCAAAGTTCAAGTGTGTAGACAACACAAATTCTTTGATTCATTCAAAACCTTTTGAAAACCTTTGTTTTTGTGACAATGTTCAAGTTCAAGACAAACCTTCATGCTTCTTGAATTACCTTTTTTTCTTTGTTCGTTATATTTTGCCTTTAGGAATAAGAAAAATATCATAAGTAGAACTTAATATTTTGAACATAAGGAAAAAAAATTCTTGTAAAAATAACTAATATTCATTCTACCATTAGTTTAAAAAGGAATTTGAATTTTGAGTAGCTTTTTAATAAATTTTGATGAACATTGTCATAGATCCAAACACTTAAATATAATCAATAAATTCTTGAATTCTTCTTCTAACTAAGTTGATTTTATAATCAATCTTCATAATTCTAAGACTTTAAATTCCCCCTAGTTTTGGAAGGGGTTCAATATTTGTTGTTTGTAGAAATATTAGCTACTATTTGGGAACTTAAAAAATATATAATAACATAACAAGATGCATGATTAAATATGTGGTGTTCAAAACATAATTGTGAAATTTTACATGTCCTTTGAAAATTTAAAAATTGGTATATATATTTCAAGAATTTTTTTAATTAAAATTTGAAACAAAGAAAAAATATAGTTTAAAATTTCTTGATCACCATTTACAATATATATTATATTGCATCTTTTGTGTTTGCACTTTTATATTATATTTTTTCACTCAATTTCTTGCTATGGCATTTAAATGCAATATTTTCTTGTCATGTCAATTGAAACATCTAGCTCATAAGAAGAGATTTCAATTCAACAAATTTCTTTGAACTTGATGAACTAGCAATTGTGAATTCACCTATTTTATGGACTAAGTAATGGCAAAAAAAAGTTAGGATATGAAGAATAACTGCAATTACCTAGCAAGTTGCACATCAACAATTTTTATTCTTGACCTAGCATTTTGCCATGACCTTGTATGATTTCAATTTATAGAAGTTCAAGAAGTTTCAATGCCCTAAGATCTCAAAATATTCACAAAAAACAAAAAACTTTCACTATTTAGTTACATCTTTATTATTGTATGCATACTTAATGCTATTATTCATGTAGATAAGATCCATGTTTAGAAATCTAGCATTATCAATTTTTACTTGGCTCTTCTTTGCCAATCACAAGGCTTGCCTCAATAACAAAACTTTGTTGCATTGAGATTATGCTCCAATGTTATGGCTTTTTAAGTGAAAGTTTTGCAAAGTTTGATTCAATATTGATTATCAATATGAGCTAAGAACACTAAAAAGTATTGTTGTTTTGGTTCCACAATATTTTGAGGTCAAATATCATTTAATAAAATAAGATTACTAGTGACTTCAAGAAAATCTCAAACCAATTTGATTTGTCAGTTTTTTGTATTTGTGTGCCTAGGGCACAAAAGGGAACGAAGTGCATTTGGGTGCAATGTAGCTACCTTTGTAACTAGCAACGATGCTAGCACTTGAGTGCAGAGAAGTGAGCCTACGAGCCTTGAACCTAGTTGTAGGTATGTGCTTACAATCATTTGAAGGTGCTTATGACATAGGTATCTATAACATAGGCACTCTATAACATGGAGGGAGTCTATAACATAGACACCTATAACTATAGAAAGTGTCTATAATATAGACTCCTAGACTCATGAACTCATAGATTTTATGCTCACATGCTAGCACTCCCCTAGGAACTAGTCACATTATCATTCCTATGTAACATAAAAAAACTAATGATCATGCATTAACCCCTCAAGGCCTAAGTAATTTTTGTACTTTTTCACAAGTTTGAACTTTGATTGCTAGTATGCATTGTATATCAAACTTATTACATGATGTCAATTGTACTTTTGAGTTTCCCTACTCAATATGAACATCATAATATGTAATTCATTTAGATATACTTCTTAGAATGTAGGAATATGAAGTTATAACTTTGACCTATTGAACATGTGAGAGGCTAAAAAATCTCTCCTTGGGCCTTAAGGAGTTAAATCATTTGTGAATTTAAACATGAGTTTTAACCCTTGAAAGGACAAATCATTTGTCTACTTTAGAGGTTGAGGGAAATCATAACTTCTAATGTTTCCATAAGCCTCCAAACTATGAACATGTACTATATACATCACTTCGTTTTATTTGTACAAAACCTCTTACATTTGACTAAAAAGCCATGAGGTCACAAAATGTGATGATATGAGCACCAATACTAAAAGATAAAAGGTAGGGGATAGGTTTTAGCCTTTCAACTAGTATAAGATTAAAACCGGAGGCCTCAACCTATCCCATTTTTTTTCTAATACAAGTTTGCACTTAGTCAAACTTCATTATTTTTTGTATTAAACCTTGTATTTCAAAAATTTGATATTTTTCCTATGTAGTTAAAAGAGTTAATTGTAAAGTCATCTAAACCCCTCATTTATGTGGTTCTTCTTTCAATGATGATTCCAGGAAGCATTTGAATTCTAATCTAATTTGAATATTTTTAGAATGACAACAAGGTATGCAATTAATCTTATCCAGTTGTCTTCTTCCTAAATGGAGATTCAAGTGTCACCTTCGCAAAAAGAGTGAATCAAACACATGTGAAGACCTCACAAGGTGCAAGTTTGAGTTTGATCCCTTCATTTTGCAAGGGTGGGACCTAAACCTCCATTTATAAAAAAGACAACTTGATGTGATTAGATCACATGAAAATTGATGCCTTCTTGTCATTCTCCAAAATATCAAGTGGTGTAAAGGTGTCTTCACACTTATCATTTGATAAATCTCAATTTTTTTTGTTAAACCATTCTCTTATTGCAATTTGTTTGGTTGAGTTGGTTGGGCCTAAAGTTCTAAGTTCTCCCAAAAGATTTGAGTTTTTATTGTTTTGGTTACTCCTCAAAATTTGGTAAGTAACTAAGGTGGAAACTAGGGCCTTTCTTTTGGGCAAAACAGTACCAGATTGCACCAAAAAAATTATTTTGGATAAAAAAAGGATGATAAACCATGAAGTTTTTTGCTCAAAAACTTTCTATTAAAAAAATCTAGGATGAAATCACCAAATTGTGGATGAAAAAAAAATTATGGATATGTGCTAATTAATATATCCAATATGTAGATGAATGTTGAAATTTGAAGCACTACTATAATATTTTACATTGCCACTTTGGCACTTCATAAAAAAATGAAAAAAAGACTTGGTGGAAACACCCAAAAATATCCTTGTACCCATTCTTGATAAGTAGAATTCCATTGAAAGCGTCCCCCAAGTGCAATTAACCCCATAAATGAATTTGACTATGTTTTCACCAAAACTGCTCCCAAACTACTATGTCTAGTACAACTACCAAATTTTAGAGAAAAAACATTTTTGGACACATGTAACCATAGGATCTTGTATAACGCTGGTTTGAAAAGATGTGGACAAAATTTCAGAAATTTCCACTGTGTAGATTGCAAAATATTAGTGTTTGAATGGACAAAAATCCTTTTCTTGACTGTACAAAAAAATGGGAGCTACACTTCACAAGGTTACATTTGCATGGAAAAAAAATTCCAAAATGGTGTTTAGTCTTTGGTTCATTCTTCAAGTCAAGTTGGTTATATATTTGAAAAAATTCAGATCATTTGGAACTGTACAACATATAGGGAAAAAAATAGTAAGTAGAAAGAATTAGATAATGATTCAAATTACTAATTTTTTAATAATCTAATTATAGAATTGAAAAATGCCGATCCCAATGATGATAATGTTGTAATTAACAATCTAAATCCTATAATATAATTTTTTTTCAAAAACATGGAAAATTGAATTAAATAAAGGACTTCAAAGTTTATTTTAGAGTAGAGAATCCATAATTGCCCACAAACCAAAACTCCTCATAACTTTCATCTCATCAATCAAAATGGAATGATTAAAAGCTTTCCATACATATATAAATATAAAAAACCAAATCCAAATTATTTTTCTTAAGAAAATGATTTTTTAGGAATTTTTTTGGGGCTACCAGGGTTGCCTACTGTGCAATGAAAATGACATATTATACAATAACTTTTGAACCATGTAATCAAAAGTTATGAAAATTTTTGGGCCTTAAAGCCACTCCTCGGGCACATGTTGTGTAAAAATTTCAAAGAAAAAGAATCTAAACTTTGTTCGTAGTGAGCTGTCTAAAATCGCTATATTGCCAAAAAACAAAGTTTGGGCATTTAGGGGTTAAACCATTCCCATCCTTAATTGCAACTAGTTGATTGTTGATTTTCTACATCTTGGTATTGGGACCAAGCTATGTGACAATTCCAATGGCCTCAATCGTTCCACTTTGAAAATTCATAGTACTAACATGTCTTATCCAAAAATTCTAATTTAAAAAAATTCATGATTCCAATTGTTAATACTACAAAAATATTTTTCCCCTAATATAAGGTGCCTCCAACTATGTTGAATTGCTTATTTTGATGGTTTGGGATGTTTTCACCTTAGCTAGAGAGACTAACACATTGGAATATAGAACAACCAAACAACATCATTCAACATTAACATTATCAAGAAAAGATGTTTCAATGTGCAAATTGGTTTCTATCTTGTATGGTCCTTCTCATAGCTCTAGTTGTAAATTTGTTCCTCTTGTTGTCCCCAATGCCTTGCCATCACATCTTGAACTTAATACTAGTAACCTACACTAGGGTTAGATTTGTTAAAAATAATTCAAAATATAATTTAATGTGGCATCTAATGAAATTTTCAGAAATTATAATGTGGCATAATTGAATAGTGTACAAAATATTAATGAAATAATCTTAATCCTCTAAAAAAAATCCCATGAAGTCACCTAGTTGTGAGTATTAATAATGCCCTGAGTACTAATAAGGCTGTGAGTATTGATAAAAGTCTCAAAATATTATGAACTGTGTTGAAGGTCTCGAAATATTCTAAATCCTATGAAATGAACTTCCAAAAATTCTAAATCAAGCTAATGAAAAAAAAAGTTCCCGAAAATAAAATGATTTCATATTGGGCCTAACAAATCTACCCCCAATGTACAGTATGTCTAATGCCATTGCCACAATATTATTTTTTATTTTTTTAATTCAAAAAAACTTCAAAACTTCAATATCTTTTTTGCTATAAGTCGAAATGCCATGAAATAAAAGTCCGTGCACCCCTCCTCATTGAGAGTTTTCTAACAGTATTGAAGAACACGACTAGGGAACATATTGTTCCGAAAATCTCATTGTAACAAAAAAAACAACCTCATTTAAGGTATATTTAATTATGTGTGTTACTTTTGTTTGTATATCTCGTGATTTGTAAATACTTAAAATTTCTTTGATTATATTAGAACCACCCATTACCAGCCACTTAAGCATTTTATGCATGATCTTGAGTAGTAGAAGGCATTGTTATTTATTTGCCTTGGAGAGAGATAGAAATGATGGGCGTTGTCAAAATTTCATAATTTTTTTCTTAAATTCAAATTGTTATGAATTTTAGAAGCCGAAAGTTGACTTGCACCCATCCCCAACACATAGATTCTTCCATCATTGCTCATCTAAAGACTAATTTGACTCTCAAAGCAAAGCTCATGTGTTATAACAATGATGGATAGTGGGTGATGGGAAACCAAGAAACTAATAGTTACTTGTAAATCATCTCTTTGTTGAATTTCCCATTACCTATGTATTGACTATGGGGCTTGGTTGGTCATGGATGGTTATACCATAGTTGCCAAAGTGTTGCAATTGAACGGATTGAAGAGGAAGCCATAGGTCAACCTTCTAAACATTGCTAGTGTGCACATTGATATGTATGTCGTATGTAAGTGTATATGTATGTATGTATGGGTTCTTATTTCACTATAGTATATAACAACAATCCTATCCCCTTCAAATCTACATATTTAGAAGATTGATTGGTATATAATATCTACTAGACCTTTTGTTAGGTCTCCTCTACGTTCAGAAATTATAAACAAAAAGTTCACTATAACATCTATGGCATTGATTGCCTTGAAGGATCAAAGTTTGCCTTTAGAGTGATGGTGCAAAAACAAAATACACTTAGCTCACTATGAGTCTAAGCTAACAATGCCATTAGAGGAGAATTGAGGGCTTCAAGAGCCCGTTTCAGGGTTGTTCCTTGCATTGTTCCTTGTGCTGCCAGAAATTGGGAACCAGCCCATAATGGACTGAATTTCTGAATTTTTTGGAAAAAAAAAATTAAAAATTTATTTTTCTCAAATTTTTAAAAAATCACTGTTAAATCTGAAACTGAATTAAAAAATATATCTTTTAAAAAAAATTTAAATTTAAATTTAAATAAAAATTTAAAATATTTTTTTTGACGTGGCGAGTTCCCACACCTTGGGAAGTCAAAATAACTTGCAATCTCTTCATGCCCTCAAATCTCTTCTAAGGCTTTAATGTTCAGTGAGAAGACACCTTGACCCCTAAATGATCAAGTAGTTGTTGAACTACTAATTGAAAGTTTAGGTAGGTTTCTACAAAGTCAATTTTGAATGGATCTTTTTTTTGATTGGGTGGTTGACCTTATGGATTGAAAGATTATAATGTTTATAGATGATAGCTTTCAAGCAAAAGTTGTAAAATACAATCCATAGGTCATATCCATAAAGTTAGATATATTGTTGTCCTAACCAATGTTTTCAATAAAAATTGAAACCTAAAATAATTGAAAATTCCTTCTAAAATTGATTACATATTGGTTTTTTGTAATTTTCACAAGGTTTCTATTTTTTAGAATTCAAAATATTCAGCTCTAAGATTGGTGAATTTTAAAGATTTTTGTTCCCTTATTTACGTAGTTGTTTTTGAAGAGTCTTTTTTTGAATTGAAAAGTTAGTTTCTCAGGTCAGACATACTTTTAGTGACTTTCAAAATACTTTGTACAAATACAAATATTGAAATAACAAATTGAGAATTTAGATTTTTTCAATAAATTTTGATCGTGTTGAGGTACAAATAAAACACTCATGTAAATTGATTTTTCAAAATTTTAAAATAAAATTCAGACATTCTTAATATTTAATACAGATTTAATGGTGAGAAAAGACTTTTAACACAAGTTCAAAATCCTCAATCTTCAAGATTCTTTAGTAAGTAGAATGAGAATTCTTTTTGGAATGTTGTGATAAAAAATTCATAAACTTTATATTTTTATTGAGTGAAATATTACTAATTGAAATAAGATCCCCAATACTTACATTTCTTCTAGTATATTCAAAAGATCTCCAAAAGTTTGTGAAAAATTTGAAAAAAGTATATATATTTATTTATTTTAATAATTTTTTTGGTGATTTTTGGAATGAATTCTAAAAAAGAGAACTAATTAGGGTTATATTTCACTCAATAATAATTCATTTAATAAAATTACAGGATTCATAAAAATTTTAACATAAAATTCCAAAATGAATTCTTTCTCCTTATTAACCCTCAAGCATTCCGGCGTCCATATTTTGGATGATGAACAAAGGGCTTCAAGGCACTTTTTAGTCCAACTAACTTCTCATTCATCCAATGTAATATTTGAATCCAAAGAATACAACCATCCTTAATGACTAAATTCATGAAATTTCAGTAAATCATATTTCTGTGCAAAGATATAAGCAAAAATGTGCAAAAATTCAGAAAAGGATTGAGGCGTTTAGGGGTTAAAGAATCTTTGAAGGTTTTGTACTTGTCTTAAAAGTTGTTCACTTATAAATTTGCGTCAAAAATACAAAATGTTTAATTTAGTTATGAAAAATGGAAAACATTGTATACAAGTGTGTTACTTATATCTCAATATGTCCAAAATTTATTGACAAACATCTAATTTCTCAATTGGTTATGGCAATATCGTAATTTCATGTTTAAACTTCCATGTTTGTAATTCAACATTTTAAATTCCATGCTTGATATTTGTTTGTAATAGTCATCTGCTGTTTGAAAGTTGAACATCTGGTCCTCTAGAGGTTCAGCATTAACCAGTTTCTGGTTACGCAGTACGATCGAAGGAAATCCTTGGTAATTTTTGAACTGTTTTGTTACTAGCGTTATTTCTTTGTGAATCGAAACTAGCTGTCAGTAACCGGTTTTGAGATTCTGAAGAGGCTAATGGTGAAGACAATGAACCTGGAGGGTCAAAATCCAGGTACGCTACCGGTATTGAACAGTACAGTACTCCGAAGCTCTTCATAAGCAATTTATGATTTTTCAAAGGACGAATTAATGTCAACTAGAAATGATGAAAATTTCACTGAAACAAAAAGTAGATAACCTGGAAGTATCCTTGAAGATATCAAAAGCGGATAACCTGCAAGAGTACGAAAAAAGGAGCGCCTGGAATCATCTCTTATTCAGGGACAGGACATACTTGTGTATGCTGTCCAATCGAGAGACTAACAGCATATAATAACCTTACATGCACAATATTCCCTTAATAACGACCTACATTTACATTACCACGACGTCAAATTCCCTGCACCATGAGTGGCAGACTGAGCGTGACCATCTAACAGAACATGTGGCCACAATCCAACCAGTGGAACCGTATAATATCCAAGCTTTTTCCTGCTTGTATGCTCTTTTCAGCGAAATAAGATGCCAGTTGAATACAGCAGTGTCGACATTGAAAGCTGTAAACATCGCTAGAAACAATCGCATTTTCTCCGAGCAAAGATCAGACCGCCCTCATGTTTGCTTCAGGTCCTCCCAAACATACAGCCATCGAGAAGCTTTCAGCTCGACTATGAAGTCAAGATCATGACATTGTTAACATGCACTTCCTGGCCCACTCTACGTAATTATCCAAAAGCAATGGCCATGCTTGACTCTCATCGTAGTTGCTGAGGTCGGGCTTGATCTGCAAACATACAGAGCAGGCAGATCAGAAAAGGGTTGAGGCCGAGACAGAGTTAAACAACGAGCAGTTTTGAATAAAAGAAGGAACTAAAAATCTGAAAATTCATACCTCATCACAGAATCGAAGGAAAGCAGACCACTGGTCTAAATTCATGGCTTTGTACTCAGATTGTTCCTGCATGGTGGCGTTGCAAATATGAGTTAGGGGCATGATGAACAAGAAAAGATTTGGACCAGTTAATCGTGAAATTTTGTTAGTTGAGTTCCATAAGGATTATCCATAACTGGACATCAAGATACCAGTTATCATACAAGCGCAACGAATCATGCAAGCCTAAGTCAGATCCAAACAAGCGGAGAACAAACCTGTAAAAACTGAAGGAAAGATCCAACATGTGACCGAGAACCCAGCACCAACTCCAACATCTGACACGCTGTATCCAAATCCAATGTTTTCTGACGGGGCTCTGACAAGAGATCAAACAGAGCAAGTAAGAAAACAACAAAAGATATATGAAAATATGCTCATGTATAGTATAGAAAACTTTCCAAAATTGAGTAATTTCATAGCAGTCGGCATGGAAAAGACAAAATCCAAATGAATTAACAAGCGTTGACCAGTGGTGAAACCTTGGCACTCACTTCTGGGACAGCAGAAAGGAACTTCAAGCATAAATTTCATATCATCTTATCACAGCTACTTCAGAGGCCTACAAATACAACTATTCCCAGTAACGGTAATTGCTACTAATAAATGCAAATGAGTACCCTATAAATGTGTTCAGCAATTGACCAAAGACAGTTCAGTCCGCACAATGAAAAAAAGCTATAAACATTCCATATACAAATGAAAATACCTGTTAGACAGTACTTGAATGAGAATGTATAGAAGTCTTTGAAATGATACGGGCTCCCAACCTGCAAATTGCAGAACAGGCAACGAAGAGACAACAACTCTTAGCAAGAAAAACTAAGCATTCTTAGGCGAACGAGATATGCACAAACCAATACATGCATGCGTTCACACAAAGTTGGCGTACCTCTTGTTGCAACGCAGGAAGTGCCTTCTTCAGCTTATCAAGACTATCCACTCGCATAGCCCTCAATCCTTTCCTCCATTCCTCCTGCGCAGCATACATATAAAACAAACAATCAGTGCGCCTTCGACGGACAAACATCGAACACACATGCATGCTGCTTGGAATGTTACACAACAAGTAACGATATAACCGAAGTTACTCACCAGAGAAAAATATCCCTGTCGAGCTGCCTGCAACTTCCTGCAACCTCAATACGACACATTAGCGAAGTCGCCTACTTGCTGTAACAAATAATAAAACCTTAGCGATCAACTCATTCTAATTTTTCAAGAAAGATCGTGGTAACTATCGGAGAGCATACCATGCAAGAAGCAGAACTTTTAAATCTGTAGGAGAAACCCCAAGGTCTTCACATAATGCTTCAATGCCTTCGGGCCTGCAAAACCCTCATAGCAAAACCTAGCTCATTAACATAATTCATCGTCACCCTCCAATCTCGTAGACACAGAAATGCAGCAATTCCAAAAGAAATACCAAATAGCGCCCAAACTGCAATGATGAAGGACTTGAGCAAAAAACAGATATGACGTACATGTAAACAGAGTGATGATTGGATTAAATTCCTACTCACCCTATACAATTATCGTCCGCCTTATCAGCATATTGATTGAAAAAACCATCGATTTTCTCGAGCTCCTTTGCGGCAGCTTTGTTACCTGTTCGTGCCAACAATGCCAACATCACTCACTCTCCAAACCAATTCTACCTCCGTAGATCAAGCCATGTGTCACCATTCTTTCAATGACGCTCAACGAGGATGCAGAGAATATGGATACTATGGCGGAACTCCCTGAGCTGAATGCCAATGGGCAAAACCTCTCAGAGTATTTGGTGAAATATAACCCAATGGTGAACTACAAGTCGAAAAACTCGGAATTGCTACACATGAACATAAACTTAATTAAACGACGACAGCTTCCTCATGTAACCAAATCATTGACGCAGAAAGATCAGATCCAGTGACTAACGGAGTAATAAACAATTAGAATGTCTAAAGCTCGTCGAGCCCTAGAAAGACTCCTACAGACCAGTGCTAGGCCATTCAGTAGCGCGAAGTACACTTCTCGTGATCATCTTTCAGTCCTAACCACAGGAGAGAGACCAGATTCGACAGAGAACGAGAAGACTCTCTTAGATGCAAGTGATCATGGACTGGGAAGTGGACGGAGCAGCCAACACTCCAGAGCTCTCACATCTAATTAACGGCGTGCACCAACATACAAGACAGCACTTGAATTATCCACTAACCGAATGTCACAAAATTCGCTTTTCTGCATCTTCACATGAAATTGACCAGCAACCACGTAGAAACGCAAATCAGGCTACAAAATACCAAGAGCATCAGCGCCATTCACTCCCGAACCTAAAATCCGGCTCTTAAATCTCTCCCAACCGCACCATCACATCCCGCATCCGATGATTAGGTCTTCCAAGACGAGCACAATCAACCGCGCGTAACTACTCCAACCACGAAAAAAACATAGCATCCACAACAGAAAGCTTCACTCAAACAGCAGCAGCAACATCACCGACGCCGC
This sequence comes from Straminergon stramineum, assembly GCA_963920665.1. Classification (NCBI taxonomy): domain Eukaryota; kingdom Viridiplantae; phylum Streptophyta; class Bryopsida; order Hypnales; family Calliergonaceae; genus Straminergon; species Straminergon stramineum. The sequence continues at coordinate 19,033,084 of OY987264.1, forward strand.
TGATAACGAGAAACCTCCCTTACACGCATATGATCCCGAACTCGAAAGTAGCCAAATCATCTTAACAAGAACGAGACAGCAGCACGTCAATTATCCACTAACCGCACGTCACAGAATTCACTCTTACACAGCTTCACACAATCTTAACCAGCAAGAACGCAAATCAGGCTACACGACACCAAGAACGCATCGCCATTCACTCCAAAAACTCTTACAACTCTGAAACCGCACCATCATACACGGCCTCCCCTATTTAGGTCTTCCAAACGGATCACAGTCGCTCGCACGCAACCAATTAACCAAAAACAAGAAGCAGCATCATCCAAAATCAAAAAGGTGCGCTCTAATCAATCACCAGCAGCAACAGCGGGGCCGGTGGCGGGCTGGAGGAGCACCCCGGTTCTTCTTGTCGACGACCTCCGCATCATCCCCCGCTGGAATCACAACTCGGACAAGCGTGCAAACCCTGGCGACAAACGAAACGCAAGCGGAGAAGACGGAACCAAGAACGGAAACAAACAATCCTTTCCGAGAGGAGATTCAACGCAGCCGAGGCGGAGGTGAATCGGAAGCGTGCCGGGGGAATCAATGGACAGCAGGAGTGGGAGCGACGAGAGTCTTTCTTTTATTGCAAGACCCGGGGTAGCTGCTGCGCCGGCTGTGGCTATGGTAGAATGTTACGGCTATGGCGGAACAACAACGCAAGGCTGCTTTCGTGAGCTGGGCTCCACTACAGCATTAGGCTCGCCCTATTGCGTGATTAGTTAGTTCATTTGTGGAAAGTGGTGATTAGTGATTAGTGATCAGTGATTAGTGAGTGAATTAGTGATGACTAGTAGTTGATTATTTTTTGCCTTGGGGGCACTGGGGCAGTGAAGGGAGCAATTGGACTTCCAGAGCCTGCTACGGTGGCTACTGAGAATTTCTAAACTGAAACTGACTCTGGACTTGGTGTAAATTGACGGTTGGGTCTTCAATGAAACCCCCCCTTTTAGAGCAGCTCCAATGCGGTCATCACACAGCACACCAAAGGCATAATGAGGAGGGTTACTTAAAAAAACATGCCCTAATGCAACTGGCATTGGTCTTTCTTTATTCCCAGTCCTGCCATTTTTTGTCCCTAGCCTTGCAATTTAGCAAAATATGAAGAGCCTGCAAGTTGCTTCACAATAGGAAAAGTCATAATTATGTGTGGCAAAAAAATTGGAACTTCTTTTTCAAGCTTTGATATGTGTGCCAATACTTTTTGAAGCTTTGTTATGTGTGGCAAAAAAATTGGAACATCCAAGGGGGGGGCCATTAAAGGTCTTTTTTAATGTAGAATTGTTTCCTTTTTTTTATAATGCAGAAAAATTCATTTGACATTTGGATTGTTGGCTTTGCATTAGGTCAATTTTTTATTAAATGTTGCTAGAATGGAATGAGTTTTGCCTCACTCCACTTCAAAATATCCATATTGTACTTATTCCCGCCTTTGCATTGGTGATGCCCTTAGAACAACTCCAATGCAACTGGAATCCACCACACCAACAATATAATGATGGGGCAACTAAAAAAACACTTTTCAATGCAACCGACATTAGTCTCTTTTTATCCCCAACTTAACAATTTGATAAAGGAGAGCTCGCAAATTGGCTCACAATAGGAAAAGTCACAATAGTGTCATACTTTTTCAAGCTTTGATATGTGTGCCAATAAATTAGAACTTCTTTTTTGCATGAAGGGTCTTTTTTAATATAGAATCTTTTCCTCTCCTATTTATATTTTTTTTCTAATTAATAACCCCTTTCTGCTTCATTTACTATTCCTCCTTGCAGCATTGTATTAAAGGGATGTAGGCTAGACCATAGCATGGTTTGTCCTTGGCTACAACAACAAATCCACTCTTGCCAACTTTGTGTCCCTTTCCTTGTCTTCGCATTGGAGATGCTTTTAGTGTGTGGATCATTTCTTGACTTTTGGCATATTTTTGCTTATATCTTTATAAATATATATTAATCACCTCAATTTTGTCAAATTCATTGTACAAAAAATGTTTTTTTCTTCAAAATCAAGCATTGTTTGGATGAATGAGAAGTTCTATTGGAGTGATTGTTTTAGTGAGAAGAAATGGATTGCCAAGAGCAATCAAGATTATCGAGGGACAAGATCTTACGAATCATAAAGGCAACAAAATTGAATTTTTTTTTGGGGGGGGGGTTAGATCTCGAAGTTAGCTTTCCAAAAAGCCTAGGCAGACTAGTAGGTAAGCAATAACAAAGACATGGATGTCATTCTACTACAAGGGGTCAATTGCCTTCTTGGTTGTGAGTTGAATGTGTTGTCCAATTTTGGAATAACATTTTTTGTGATGAGTGAAGGCTCAGGGCAAATTGTCCATGGTCTTTAAGTGTCTATAGACACTATGGTGAATTGATTTCTTGGATTATGTGATGTGTGTGATGTATACTTGTAAGCTCACCATTTAATGCATTGGTTGTAAAATTAGGTAGGTTGTGATTTTGCTTGCATAGTCTAAAGGGCAATGTCTAAATTTAATAAATTATATTGCTAATAGGAAATCCATTTTTTGGAAGGTCTAGGTTGTCTACACTCCCTATCAAACTCTTCTAAGGGCTTGTGGGTCATCATGGTTAAAAACTTTCATAGTTTTGCAAAATTCTCCAAAATAAAATTCCACACATAGCAAATGCTTCTCTATAAGTTTTCACCATTTGGATTTCAAACAAAAAATTTCCTTGTTGCAACAAAAAATATCAAAAAATGTCTAGTGAATTGTGAGTTTACTTGACCTTGTCATATTGTAGAGTGATTTAGAGTAAGGTGGCCCCCTGAAATTTTGCATATATGTACTTGGTAAAATATACTAATGAATGGTAAGTAGTTTGAGTTTTGTGTAGAGCAAAATTTTTACTTCAAAATGGTTTGAAGTTTGCTAATCCATTTTGTAGGAATGAAAAGACATATTTTTTCTCACTTCAAGCATTATAATCTTCAATGCACATGGTCAAATGGGATTAATTTTTTTTACATGTTGTAATAGTAGTCTACTACATTTTATTGTGGTTGAAGTTTAAGAAAATAAATTATTTTCAAGTTTAACAAATATACTAAAAATGACAATTTTTGGCAATTTTATGATGACAAACACACCTAGTCATGTACGGGTTCATTTGAATTAATGAAATGTTAATAACCACTTTGATAAAAGCCCTCAAATTTCTTTAATCATCATCTAAAATTTGAATGTTGTACCCTAAAGAGTTAAGGTAATTGCACTTAATGAAGATCCATTTGCAAAATTGTCCATCTAAAGTCTTTTTAGACTAAAATGTAAGTCCTTTGAACATCAATCCCTAGGGTTGATTATGAGTACATTTATTTTTAGCACTTTGAAAATAATTCACTTATATAGTGTCCAAAAAATGTACACAAAAGATTCGACAAAAAAATTGACGTTTCATAAATTGGAAACATGCTCAACTATTTATATAGAGAATTTGAGGTGTAGTTTTCTTTAGACTAAATATTTGAATTAGTTAAGATTCAAAATCTTGAATTGGTTGTTAATGATTATACAAAGACTTAATCTAATTGGTACATACTTCAATAGGCTAGCAAAATGTTGCATCCTATATGGGACTAGTTTGCAAATACTTCAAAAGGCTAGCTAATGTAGCATGCTCCATGAGACAATATGATAGTTGGTACATAATGCAATCTTGGCTTCATTGTTATATGGCTTTAATTGCCTTACTTCAAAAACTCTTGCCTACCTCTTCAACAATAGCCCCCATGGCCGCTCAAAAAATAACTAATTAAAGACATACTAGTATAAAGGTCCTCCTTGAAATTGTGTTTCATATTTGAAAGTTTCTCAAATTTTAGAAATCTATATCTAGAGGCAAAAACTAATTTGTTTTAAATAATGAACTCTCTTATATCATAGAATGAAGATATTTACCTTTGAATATAAGAAATACTTTAGTTTTTGAAATATTTTGAATTTTTTTGAATTTAGTGACACAATTTGACAAATTTTGTCCTTTAAACTTTACATTTTGAAAGTGGCCTTTGATGCTTTTCACTTCATGGTGCATGAAGGGGTTTTTTTAATACAAAGAGTTGCATAATGTTATTATGAGTTCAACGTTGTTATTGACTATAACAAGAAGTTGTTGCTTCATAGGGTTTTGTAAATTTATAGATAACAATAGTAAGAAACATCACTTGAATGACTTACTTTTTTGTTTGTAAATAAATTCTATCTTTTCTTACATTTTTTAGTTATGAATATCTTAGTATAGTAAATTTATGGATTTGATACCAACTCAATGGATGACATCATTGTCATAGAACATCAAAAAAATATCCCACCATGGGGCCATGCCATCCCATAGACACTTGGTAGGTCTAAATGATAGTCCACAAAAACTTGTCCATCCTTTCTTGAGTATCCATCTAAGACAATGTCAATTAATTAGTGTTAGCATAACAATCTTTGAATCTATCATTTGGATGTTTTGGGTCGTAGTAGTCCAACTCACCAAGGAGTTGGTACAACTCATTGTCTTTGGATAGCTCCCACTTTGAGAAGTCATTGTCTTTGGCACCACTTTCTTGTGAGCCCAACTCCCAATCTACATCATAGGTTTTGATTCTAGAAAGAGGTCTTTGATGCCTTCCATTATAATTTGCAGTTGTACACTTCCATCCATAATAGAATTCTTGTTCTACTCTTCAAAGTGTCTGATTGACATTGCTTGGATGGCAAGGTCACTTTTCAATTGTGTGACAAACTTAGGGTCACTCATGCCCTCCCTCACATATAGCCCTATAATTTTACCTACAACCTTGGTGACATACTTGTACATTATGTCTCCACCTTAAGGAAACTCCAACAAAGGAATCTCAATCAAGTGCTTTAGGCTTTTACTTGTAGCTCTTATTCACTTATTGGTATATTGCCTACAAGACAAGTTGGTGGAAGCATAATGTACAAGTTAGTTGATTGTTGCCGGATATTGCTTTGTATTAGACCAACACTTCTATCCCTAGTACGTTTACTTTACTAGGACATTCAAAGTTAACATGAGGGCAAAACATCAATGCATTGCTATTAGATGAACTAGCCCAATTTGGTCAACTTCACTGGAGTGGAAGTCACCAAACTATAGAACTTACTTGTAGACACACACATTCAAACATCCAAATGAATGCAATGTCATGCATCTTGCCATGCCCTCGGAACCCCCCAACATTAGAATCCAATTTTGTAGGATGGACTTGGTAGAAAAGCCTAGACACCGATTAGCATAACCACGTCTTGTTGAGTACCAAATTTGTTGATTATGAACTCTAGTAAAATCAAGAAGGAACTAGGTTGTGTCAAGTGCAATGCATGTCAGTAATGGGGGTAGAGTCCTTTCTACAAGGGCAACCTCTTGCTTTCATCTGCACTTCCATTTTGAATTGAGTGTATAAGACTAGGGGGGATGATATTATATCTAATGGATTGGCTATAGCAACTATGGAAGATCGCTGATGGTATAGTCATTTTTGCCTTGGAATAGCAAGGGTGTTATCACCATCAAACACTTTAAGAGCAACCTTAGACTTTGGTGGGGTGCCCCCATCGACCAAATGACAACAATATTATTTCTTTTGTGATTGCATCTATTGCCTTCGTCTTGAAACAACATGGACACCTTGACTTTGTAGGACTTTTAGAGTGTCAGGAAGTGCCTTTAGGGATGGCATGAAGGACTTCCTATGATTTTTTGAAAATAACTAGGTAGGCATAGGGGTAACTATACAAATGTAGTCTAAAGCTTTGGTCAAAGGCTGTTAGGATGAGTAGAAAGGGTCCAAATTTATCCTTTGAGTTGGTAGACACCTCTTTAGTGGTCTTAAGCTAGAGACATTTTCTTCAACGACATTCGTTGCTTTGGTAGTAGAAATTATTTAGGGCTTGAGTTCTTAAAGTTGTTGGTAAGAAAACAAAGAATGCCCTCCCTATCCACAAAGGCGAATTAAGGGGAGGCAATCATAGTGATCATCACCCAAGGAAGAAATTGGTGGATTTGCAAAGAGCAAGACTAAAAATTAGACATGCCAATTGTTACCAACACATGCCTTGAAGAATTGCAACTAAATCCATTGTAGAAAAAAAATTTTAAAAAAATGTTCACAAAAACAACACTACAAAAGAAGTCACCCTAGACATAGAACCCCAATGTAGATAGTGAGAACAAGAAAAAATACATCAAACTGAAAGAATCCACATTGTATAAAGAAATGAATGTGATGGAGTGTTTCTACCCCTATACAAGAAAAAATAAAAGAAGAATGTAGCACATGGCATGTATCCTTTGATTCCAAATTCTATCACTAGTACTAATCCATGTTGTAAAGAATAATGAAGCCAATACATTCACATGGGCTAAAATGGTAGGCATTGAATAGAAATATAATACATTCTAAATATTACCCTAAGTCTAGTACAATAAATTTGTTGGTTGTAACATCCATATTTGACCTAATGCCATGTGTCAATTTTGAATTTCTACATGTAGAAACTTATTGTTGTTATGAGCATTGACAAAAAAAATGTATATGTAATAGATGGTTATTTATGGTTATTATTATTATTATTATTATTATTATTATTATTATTATTATTATTATTATTATTATTATTATTATTATTATTATAAATTCAATTGAAAAATCTCATTGAAATTTGTCTTTGACAAATAGAAAGAAGGCCTCTCCTTTATATAAGGGATGGGTGGGTAAGGAGGCATGGCAATCCATATGGATATATAAAAATGAAATAATTGCAAACTTATCATAACTTTAGACCTCATTTGAGCTTATGATTTTAATTTTTTTCTAAAAAATTTCAACCCAGTAAATGTAAGGATTATATTGCCTTTCAGTTCCAAAAAATTGTTTGTAATTTTCATCGTCCAAATAAAAGTTATTAACAAAGTCCAAAGAGAATGAAAATAAACCTCCATGTCCCTCTCTAAACTATATCCATTTCTTTCTAATAAAAGCTTCAAATAACAAACGGATTTTTGGAGTTCAAAGTGAACTTGAATTATCACATTTTTTTAGTTGATCAAATTGAAAAAGTTTTATTACTATACTAAAATGAGGTCCAAAGTTTTGCTAAATTATTAACTTCTACATTTTTGTATACGTGGAGACTTTGCCCTTGTTCCATATTATCCCATATTCCTAGTATACTTGTAATGCATATAGCTAGAGACACTATTCTTATTGTGTTTAATATGATTATGTTGTGTACAAGACTATGTTAGATTTCTGCTTGGCATTTGTTAGTAATATCAAAGAAGATTAAGACCAATACATCATTGTTGCAATTGTTTTCAATAATTTCTATTATAGACAACAAATATATCATTTCTAACAAGCTTAACAAAGAAGTAACACAATTTCATTTATTTGTAAGCCTACAAGGGCTTAAAAGCCCTTTGTGGCCGTATAGTATATTATGTATTTGGTGGTATTTGATTAGGGAAACATTGATCAAATACTTTTCAGTACAAAGTAAATTCATGATCATGATAGTACGTAAATAAAAATCTATCATAATTCATCTATTACACCACAATTGAATAGTTATAAAGCTAAATACAAGTCGTATAAAGGGACTCCAAGGGCCTTTTAAGGGTTAAAGCTGGATTTGTACTAGTGTATGTAGGGTATATGCCTTGGAAAATGAATAAGGCAATGCACAAATCCGTTCAATAGATATAGTAAACTAGTAAATTGTGTAGTAGTCAACCAAAATCAAAAGAAAGAAACTAAAAAGGGTATGGAAGAAATGATGAAGTGAATTGGAGAATTTGGGAAAGAGTCTCATGAAATATAAATCACCATAACAAGAAAGTCATCTATGGATGTGATGAAGAATATAAGAATTTATAGAGGAAGTTATAGAGAAGGGAAAGTGTGATGAAGGGAATAAAGGGACAATACATGTGGATCCATGTTTGAGGATATGGCTATGCATGATCACAAAAAATTCAATAACATGAAAAAAATGAAGTGCACAAAGGTGAAGGTGTATGTATGATCACAATTATTTAAGAAAACAAGGAAGATAATGCATTCATGAAGGTATATATGTGTTGGCACAAATAAGCATACATTGGGAAATGGAGAAACACATGGGAGTGTAGGAATAAGGGAATGCTAGCCTGGCATGAGAACCGCAACGAAGCTGAGTCCAATACTAGCTAAAGTTGGCATATGTAGAATGGATAGACTTCTAAAGAAATTTGTGGCACTAGTAGATGTATCATTTGTGACTGTAGAAACCTTTGTCCATTGAAGAGCCCCTTGAACAATTACATCCACTTCATTTTACTAGATTTCGATAGATATGTTCTTGAATTGTAGCATTGTTGTTGTCTAAGAATCCGTTGACCTTGTGTTTGTCTCCACGAGTGTTCTAGCCCAACAACAATTAAACTTGTCAACAAAACAAATATTGGAGGATTTTACCATTAATGGTATTACAAAAAACCTTAGGAGAAAATGAAGAATACAACAAGTACTCTTGGTCTAGTAATCCAAAAATGCATTGCGAGCACAAACTTGAGGCACCTACAGATGCAATCCAAGTTTCCAAAGTCACAATGTTCTCAATTAGATAGACATGTGGATTGATGGAAGGCATGTCCACATTTGAAGTCATATAGAGCATCTCCCGTTCCGTAAGACCATAAGAGCATGTGGATCTCTATTATGTGCATAACACTTGTCATCCACATCATGCATGAAAAAATGATATAGTACATGAAAGAAAGTGGGGTCATGCACCACCTTCAACTTGCACCACTCACAATTTGAGATATGACTTCTATTTCTATGAAAGTAGGAGTAACAAAGCTATAGTCCCACCTTTAGTATCATTAGAAGAATCCCTTGGGTTTTTTTGACATTAGCATTGAACAAGGATATTTTTCTAAACATAAGCAAGAAAATGGGATTGTAGCCTTGGGAGTCAATATCCATTTTAATGTCAAAAGAAACGTGTGGATGTCAATGACAAAGCAAGTTGATGTCATCTATAATAATGATGTTTTAGGAGACATCAAAAGGAATATAGTTGTGTATTTTAAAACATCCAATAAAACAACGACTTTCCACATTGGCAAGGCCTTTCCATTTAACAACATGCATATAACTTAGAAAAAGTTATTGTGGACTAGGGTAAAATGCAAACCACATGTGAAAAACACAAAGGAAGGGCAAATCCTTGGGAGGTTTTAAAAAAAGATTGCATGGAGGGAAAAAAATAGCAAGACTAACAACATTTTCCATTGCATTTCCAATGTAGCTCTAATTGTATTAACAAGTCTTGAAAAATTAGTTTAATGCATTCAACATGATCTAACTTCGATAAATATGTATTTTCATTGTCCCATATACTTTAGAATTGAATATAAATTTTTCTCAATTTTAGAAGATCATTTTTTCAATGATGTATGAAATTCAATTTGTCCTATTCTCATTGAAGTATTCACCTTCTTGTAAACAACAAGACATATTGGGAACCAAAAAGTGATTTTGCTATTTTTGTAGTCTGTATTGAAGTAATTCCATTTGTCCTTGACATGGCATCCAACAAGGATGAAGTGGCATGCCACATCATCACACTTTGGCACCATTTGAAAATTTTAACAATGTTTTTATAGACATCAACCAAGACGTCAAATCAATTTTTTGGCAATATTAACTAAGACATCAATTGAAACATCTAGTTCTTTTTTGTAATGCCAGCTTCAACAACTTTGTATAATTAAGAAAATTCACGTATCTCATATGGTTTGTCTTCCTTCCTACCACCACACTCCTATAAATAGCTTGTCTTTTCTTGTTAGTATACTCACAATAAGTGTCTTTTTAAGCCATGTGACATAAATACTAAATATGATATATTGTGTACAATATAGTGGCATATTATATGTGTTGTATTGTGTATAATGTATTGTAATATAGTCACATATTGTATATGTTGTATTGTGTACAGTATATTGTGCGTGGCCTATTATGTATGGTGTATTATATATGGTGTATATCAAAGTTGATGTTGTAAAATCTCCACCAAAAGGTTGTTGACTTCGAATCTTTTGTGTCAAAAAATGTTTCAAAAAATGTGTTGATGTTGAAGTTGATGTTGCTAAAAACAATATGAAAATTCTTCTTGACATCTAAGTTGATGTTGTTCAAAATACTATTAATCTTCTCAAACATCGTGACATCAAATGCTATGTCAGTTGCCACATCATTTTCAAGTTGGGTAAAAAAAATCCCATGTGGTGCTACCCACTTGCATGGAGCTTTATGTGGAGGTGATGTGATGCCACATAGCACAAATGCACCTTCTTTGACCATGTCCTTGTAGACATTGTACTAAAAACATGACACATTTTCTAAGATTTTTGCATGTTTTTGCCATGTCAATCTTGACGGATTTTTTTGGACATTTTGATGGGGCATGCTTGATGTTGGAAAAAATGCATTTCCAAATTTTTTAAGACATAAAAAAACCCTAGGGTTTCTTCTAGTGTATGGAGTGCACTCGCAACAGCTGCCCTAGTTGGCCCTCCTCTCAATCCAAGGATTTCCCTTAGAAACTATTCCACTTCCTCTTCAGACTGTTGCAAACGAGTTGTGCAAAATGATAGAAGAGCGACAATTGAATGACACTTCAAATAACAAACTACCATTGAAATTGATCACAACTACCTATACTCAAATATGATGTCTACACTAAACCCTCTTACTCTCCATTTTATAATCTTGTGTACTAAATTACAACAAACAATGGCTCACAATAAGTAACTTCCACTTGAAAGGACATAGGATTTTGCAACGAGGAGGCCAAGCTTCTTACATAAGGCAACTGTAGTGAGGAATGTCAAAGCGCATGATTTCACATCCTTAATGTTTGAAGAGTATCGATTTGGGAATGTGTTCCCAAAGAGCACATGTGGATGAAATAGGACCATTGTGGTAGGCATTCTACTAGTACGTCACCAACATTTTTTTAGTGATTTAGCTTTATCTAAGTAGTGGCAATAATTTTAGATGAACTTTTGATGAGGTGGCTATTTATATCCATCCTTGGGAGATAGAAAATTTGCTAAGTAGATGAACATTAGTGAATTATGGCTATACAAAGATATTGATGAGTAAAGCACGGAGGCAACATATCCATCTTCATAGTAGATGTTTAAGTTTTAGCGACCTTGTTTGGAATGTGTGGCTACAATGAGAGTAGTATAAGCGATTACAACCTAGTGCTTATCTAACTCAATGGCGATGTGAGGTTTTGGCATGAGGCCAAATGGCTAAATACAATTAATGGATAGTGAAATTAAGGCCTCTTCACACTATGGCCATCCAAGTTGAGAGGCCATGGGATTGAGTGGCCAAACTTTGTTGAGAGTCTAAGGAAATGGACAATAAATAGCCCCCCCAAAAAATATGAATTGGAGCCTTTGGCCAACCTTGGTGTGAAGTCTCTAAAGGCCAAGTCCAAAAGGTCTAAACCTTGGCAATAAACTCCCATGGCCTCTTGATTGGGATGGCTGTAGTGTAAAGCCTCCCATGGCTAAGCCCAAAGTCCAAACCTACACCAATCTAATGATTGAGATCTTGTTAGATTGTGATTTTTAATGAAAAAACTCCCATGGCCTCTCAACTTGAGTTTGGGTCTCCATTTTTTCACGACCCAAACTTTAGTTGAGAGTCAATCGCCATGTAAGCATTTGGCTACTACGTAGGCAATTTTGGGGACATTGAATTTTGATGGACTTTGGATTGTGCCACCTTGTATAAAAGGCCGAGAGGCTGAAATCTTGGGTTTCTAAAATTTGATTGGCTAAAACCGATGGACTCTCGACCTTGTACCTTAGTGTGAAGTGGACCTTAGGCCAAAAAAAATACAATGTCTACCCCTTTAATTCCTATAGGAAAATTGAAGTATATGGATGGTGGGTGAATTTTGGTGATTTTTGCTACTAAAAAAAACATTGTATATCACATGTACAACTTGCATTCTTTACCCTTTCTTGAGTATGTGTGTAAGGAGTGGCTCAAAGGTCTTGGCAACATTCAAGGGTGCATCAAAGCTACTACATTTTTGTTTTAGGTCAAAGGCTCATTGTATTGGAAAGAAGACTTCAAACTTTAAATCCATTATGAGAGAGCCCAAAGTAGTAGAGCCTAGAATTAGAAGCTATAAACTTAGGGCCACTTCACACTATGGCACAAGGTCGAGAATCTGTTGGTTTTAGCCAATCATGTTTCAGAAATCCAAGATTTGGGCCTCTTGACCCTTCTCATAAGGTGGCGTAGTCCTAAGGCTGTTGCCTTCATGGCAACCAAATGATGACATGGCAACGGATTCTTGATCAAAGTTTGGTAGGTAGAAGTCTCTCAAAGTATTTGTTATTTGTTTGAACCCTAGTCTCTACCATTACAATGGGGAGTCTTTGCATTCAATAAACCTACTTCCCCTCAATGACCAATGACACCCTCTGATTCCATTTATACCTTCTTATTCCATTTATATCCTTCATATTCCTTGTTTGACGATGAGAGCATGTGCTGTCATTATTTTTTCAAAGGTATTTTTGACTCCTTTTTCATGTTTTTTTTTGTATTTTGCTTGAAAAAATTGATACATGATGGGATTAGGTTTCATGGAAAATTTCAGAAATTGGATGGATTAATGTGGAGAGAGAAGGATAGAAATTGAATAAATTGGCCTTGGCCTTTGGAGGCTTCACACTATGGACGTCCGATGGCTCCAATTCCTGGTTTTTTTGGCCTATTTATTGCCCACTTCCTTGGACTCTCACCGAAGTTTGGCCACTCAATCCCACAACCTCTCAACTTGAACATCCATAGTGTAAAGAGGCCCTTAAACCCATGAAAATCAATCCTATTAGGACCTTGTAGGCCTTAAAAGATTAAGAACTCTTTACTTATGAAACCCATATATTACACTATGCCTCAATACACAACCCCTTCTTTTGGACATTGTAGTTGATCATGGAAGTGCCATGTTTTCCTTGAATCTAACAAAATTGTAAAGCAAGAATGCCATCAACATTTTTCAGTTCAAGAATTTGACCAAATCTAGTTAATTATTCTGCCTCTAAGTGATACACAATGAACAATACTTTCTTATGCAATTGCAATCAATGGTGTCCATTACCACTTTCAAAAATATTGATAGTAAAGTTTTAAATTTGGATTGCACAAACTCAAAAGAAATATCAATACACATCCTTATGGAAGAAATCTCAAAAAAGTTATGGCAACAAGCGGTTTTCCAAGACGGTGCCCCCAACCCCCACACGATCTAGTCACAACATGTTGTATCAGGTTTGCGTTGAATAATAATACGATGCATTAATACAATTTAGGAATGAGGGAAACATATATACATGAATGAGTCTGATTTTCAAGTAGACATTTGCTGCTTTTGAAATGCTCGTACATCCAACACCACATGTTGGTTGGAGCCCGTCTCCTCAGCTCTAAATAACAGCGACTCTATACATTTGAACCATTTCATACAAGACAATCATCCCGTGGAGCTCAACGACGAGCTAAGGCGTAAGCCTTACTCAATACCACGGAAGAAGTTTTCAATTATCACTGACTTATAGATGACGAGAAGGAGAAAAGAAACAATCTCTCCAAGATCCCCACCCATATGCCTCTGATGACTATGTTCGTCACCTCCCTCAAGACATTTATGAAGATGAAAGCAAATAAGTCAATTTGACATTAATATTCAGCTAGATTGAATTTAGAAGCTTGAGATTAGGAAAACCATCAAGGAGATAAGGAAGTCGGACTGGTCACATCTTCTTTATTCACTGTGAGCCAGTCACCTTCAGGTTTACTCCCACTCGAGGCATCTCCTTGTGAACCTTGATCACTTGCCCGATCGTTGTCACTGTTTAAGTCGCGCTCGACAGGATGAGATCCATCCTGCTCAGAGAAAGTCCCCTCAGATTTAACAACTGTCATAATTGCAACATAAAGCTCAATCCTTTCATAGCAACAGTGAATGAAGGCTGAATACATGAGCTATACATCACCACTCATTGAAGTACCTTTTTCTTGCTGCATTCATCAGCATCATCTTCTAGATCACTGAAGGACACATCTTCGTCTATACTTGCTGCTGCCCCTGCTTTCACAAAACAAGTTGATAAAAAAAAGTTAAAACGGAACCAAAAGACATGCCACGTAATCCATCCACGTCATCACAGGGGTGTGTTCAGACCTCTATCAGCAGTTTCATTCACATCAATCCTTTCATCCTCATCAAGCCAAGCATCTGCATCTGCCTCTTCGTCGTCCAGCTTCAACGCTGCAAATGAATCATGTGCTTCTTCCTTGACATCTGGTGCAACCGAAGGAATCTCCTGAGAAGAGTCAGACTTCGGATGAGAAGAATCGTCCAATGACACCTCCTCCATTTTGGGCAGGGAAGCAGATTCTGCAGAAGACTTGATTTGCTCCTCATGTGCAAAATCTTCATATGGCAAATGCACCATGTTCGACGCAGTGAGTCCAAGCTCCTCGCGTTCAGAGGAAGTGGGAGCTGTGTCCAAAACTGTAGGTTCCGGCTTCTGAATTTGTACCAGTAGCTCTCGAGCTCTTAAAATCTGTAAAATAAAAAATGTAAAGTGAGATATTGCATTGATACAAATTTGCAAGCAGGTAGCCCCAGCAGACAGGCAAGGTAGCTCCGGTAGTCTACAACCTTCAGGCACAAAAACTGTCAACTTACAAACTTGGACAGACAAGTCGCAACTCGTTACCCTTGAAAGCAAGACGCCTTCATTGTACGTACCTGAGATGTGGATAGAAGCTCTGCATCCTCTTTACTGAGGCGAGAGTGTAAAAGCACAAAATAGATCTTCCAAAAGCGAGCATCATTGATGAAAGCTGGACAAAGCTCACGGTGCACTGCTGCCAGCCTAGATGACAGTCCTTTCACAGCTTTGGCGTGCTCCAGTTGTATTTCCGTCATCTTAAAATCTACAGAATAAGAGCGAAGGTAAGTAAATCCTCACTGAAAAACAATCCAAGGTGTGACTACCGGTACCAGTTGAATCGCACCGTTACAATTAACTAAAACAAGATAATTACGTAGTGCAACGGTAGCTTTTTTCACAGTTGGTGCGTTCTGGTACAAGGAGAGCCGCATGGTTATGGGTTTACGCTTTCTTTTTTCTTTGGGTTAAAATTACCCATACCTTGTCTCATATACGCTATCTGTGGCAATTTTATCAAGATTCAAATAATTTAATTAAGTTCATCCTGCAAAACTCGATTCTTAACTTATGGGTAATCTGTTAACTTTTGATTAAACTCCAGTCCATCTCGGTCTCTATTCTGCAAGGCTGATATATTCTCAGACATTCCCTCAGATGTGTAAACACCGCAAGAAAGTACCCACTCAATGGGTTGAACCACATGACTAATCTGAGGCTTACCATCATTGTCTTCTTCCTCTGGCAATGGGAAATCTAGCCAAGTCTCCGGGTGCATTGCAATGTTGTCGGCGAAGGCAACTACCTCATCTGTCAATGCCACAGCATAGTAGTCCTTTCCTGAAATTTCTCCAACTATGTCCCGAGCATAGGGAATGAAACTGGTAGCAAGTCTAGACAAACCACCAATGCTGCCTGCTAGCGAGCTCTGACCTACAGGCTGCGCATTGACACTCAACCAAAATGATTAGTGTCAGGAATTGCAGAAACTTGACGATTGCAAAGGGCATGCTGATTAGTAGATCGTAAATTGAATTAAATATATCTACTACGCTAAATGAATCTAGAATTAAATCGATTTCCATATTGGCAATCATCAATGTGCAGCAAATCAAAAATTCTCCAGCAGCGCGCATTGCTAATTCTCCCAAAATATACGAACCTTGGGCCCAATTTCAGAGTCCATGTCTCCTTCGACACGTCCGCCAACAACTAAAGGCGACTCTTCTCCTCCATCGCTTCTGGGAAGTTTCTCACGAAATGACGACATACTAACCAACAGTGGCTTCAGCAACGAACTCAATCCGCTATCTCCATGCAGTTTGTCCCCTGCAAGTGAATTTTCACCCGCGTCATCTTCTACATCTTCGTCTTCATCTTCATCCTGCGTCACAGCTCGAAGTACAGTTTGTATTCGCGAGAAGCCAGTGGCCATGGTGCCCTTCAATTCAGCGAAATCGCTTCGGAACCCTGTAAATTTTTCTCCAGATGCACTGGGAGAGCCACTTACTGATGAATTGCTAATCCCCTCCAAAGTCTTCTGACTTTCCACAAGGTTAGGAGATTCCATTCCGGCTACTTCTACCACCGATGAAGCCCCCGGGAACACCTTTTCTTCTTTTGAGACCTCACCCACGGCAGCTTGAGGGTCTTCTGATTCTCCAGAGATTGTCATACTATCTGAGGCTATTTGAGGAGTGTTGGTGTGCTTCGGGGATTCCACCTGAGGGGCGGGAGGAGGAGCCAAAAAAGATGCCACGCCCCATAACTGTCGGGTTAGATTCTTGGTTAGTTCAGAGAACTCATCGGTGACGCCCTTGGCCTCCTGACTCGGGCTCTCTCCGTGTTCATCTTGTTCTCTTTTGCCGGATCTGCCCTGCTCTGGCGAGGGTGCTGCAGAACGAGAGAAAGAACTGGAAAACCAAGACATTGCGCCTGGTCCTCTACTCTACTTGATAGATCCCAATGATTTGTAGAAATTTATGCTACTATGCTATAAGCCCATCGTAATCTTAGCTACACGGTTTCTTGAATGTAAAGGCCATACGTGGCAGTAGTGGAGAGCGTGACTGATAAGAAGCAGAAAATTATGGCCTGAAGTAGGCTCAAACGCCGGTCCGGTTGTGCCAATTTGAAGCAGCAACCAAAGTTAAGATGACATCAGTTTTTTCAACTCAACTGCTGCATAAGAACGGAAAAATTATAGTCAGCTACAGCAAACAAAAGCCCAAGGTATAACCAAACATACACTTCCTCGGCAAGTACCCCCGACCATACAAGCATAAAACCAAGGTCTCTTAGATATATAATTCCCAAAACTATAATAGTGGACAACTTGGGTTTTGCTTGCAACTTTAGACATCCCTCTGCAGAGACATTGCATAGAGACTAATCGAAGAAGACATTATGTATCAAACAATAGAGGGGGGGATAGAGAAGTAAACGGGACGAGGAAGCCCAGTTATGGTACATTCAAAAGTTTGGTCACATTGAAATTTTCAACTACAGCCCTACTTCTCAGTGACGTGCAATAATCATACACATACTTTCCTGCTAGTTGGAAGGTCCTGCTAGTTGGCATCAAGTACCAACATGTGACATCGGTCCACAAAGAACGCAATGTCAGCCACATAAAAAAAAATTACGTGAATGCAAACATTCTGCGCGCGCGGTTTAAATTCCAACTCACCTTATAAGTCTGCGGTTCGTCTTGTCAGCATCTCAACGGAACAGACCTTCGATCTTCTCCAGCTCCTTCACGACGGCTTCGTTTCCTGATCCTGCCAACCATATACCATTTCACTCTTATATTCCAAACCATTTTTAATTCCATCAGTGGAAATCTTCTCATTCCTGATTCATCGAATAAAAATAAGTGTCAAGATAGTTCATGGATATCTGCTTCAGAAATCCCTTGGAATCTGCTAATTTTGAAACAGTCATTCGCCATTCAAAGGTAACATTAACAATGCAACCAGTGTTCTACTCAGGCTTCAACATTGACGACAATGTCCAGAATACATAAGACTATTCATGGCAATTCCCCCACAAGCGGAATTCTTGGAGTCACAAAGTCTTGGTGAGCTAGCTACGTTAGGCGAATACAAACGCAGAAAAAACGAACATAAACGCAATTGAAAATGACGACTTGGCACGATCACATGAAACGCATCAATGCACGAGATCGAACATCGAAGATGAAAGCTATTAATCTCTTAGGTTGGCTGAAGCTCACCTGCGCCCTAGAAGGAAGGACTGCTATCGGCTAGGTAGCCACGACGTACATTTACCGTGATTTTTACGTAACACGTGAGAACCCCCCCGATTGAAATGACCTTCAAGGGTAAAGCAGCAAATCCCGACACAGGCAATATACAAACTTCCTCAAAATCTCATTCACGCTCGAATCAGATTCTACCCGCGCTAGAATACTCCGCGTCATGACTAGGTCTGCCAGAAACGGCAGAAACCATTTCTTGTGATTCGTCACTAGCCCCGACGTACATTTACCGCGATTCTCACTATCACGCCTAAACAAGAGAGACATAAAGAAAACGATTAAAACAACAACCACGCAGCAGCGAATCCCGACGCAGGCAATATCTACACTCTCTCCAAAACTCTCTTTCATCCTCAAATCAATTTTCTTCATACCACGTACCACGGCTAGGTCTTCCACAAAATCAATTAAAAAAATTCACAGGCAGATCAACAAAATTCAGAAGAAGCACCCTTGAAATGCCTTCAGAGAAAGCCCCGAACCCTCACCAATGACAACACCAAGAACCTCTCCTCCTCGCCAATTCAAAGACGATTCACGGATCTCCGGAGACGTGCACGTGAAAGGAACGGTGGCATAGCAGAATTGCAAACTCCAAGAAAGTGATATATTTTCAGAGCTAATAAGTTAAGGCGTCATGTACGGAGCATGACGATACGACGACAAGAGAGATTTTCACCGCACAATTCAGAAATGGAACCGCAAATAGCATGATTCGAGGATTGAGGACGAGGCTTACGAAGAATTCAGCCAAAGAGATTATTCTTAAGCGTCCGATCGCACACTCGAACTTCCGAAATCCGAATGAGGGCGCGGAATTAGAGCTTCAACTGCTTCAATCCGGCGCGAGATTGCGAGATTGAGAGAGGACAACCGGAAGAAAGAGAGCAGGGAGATGCGGTGCTTGCGGGCAGCGCCTTCGTCGCGGATTGCGACCACATGGAGCGATGGGGGCGAAGAATGGGGACTCGAGAATCATCAGGCGAGGTCGGAGGAAGACGAGCCTTAGGGCGGAAGCAGAAGGAAGGGCGAGGGGACGAGCGTCCGATTTCATTCATCCGTTTGGGGAGTCCGTTTTTCGTCGAGGAGTCATCCATGGCGTCGGAAGTGTGTCAGCCCTTTTGGGGCCCTTGGTGTCAAAGTGCACCGTTTCAAATAAATCTCTCCTCCTTGTCAAATAAAAGTAGTCTTTGGGGGGATAAAAAATCCATTTCTGTTTTAAGTAGTGATGAAGTTGTCAAAATTGGATGAAAAAGTGCATGAATAGAATTGGAAAGTATTTTTTGGTCTAAAAGATGGATGAGCAGAGAAATATAGTGCATAACTAAACTATCAATGATCATCATTTGGGCACTCTCTCATGAAGTTAAAAAAAGAAGGCAAGTGGAAGTTGGTTGGAAGAAGTATAGGAGCTCTACCTCCACACACACACCCTTACTATAATCATGTTCTCCCAAGGATAAATGTAAAAATTTGTACCTTATTATGTAGATGGTATACAAAGCATAAGTCTTGATGTCTCCTAGCTAACTCTGGTCTTTGAACTCAACTCAACGATTCTCTACAGGGTCATTTATCAAAAAAATGGTATACTA
Organism: Straminergon stramineum; assembly: GCA_963920665.1. Lineage (NCBI taxonomy): Eukaryota > Viridiplantae > Streptophyta > Bryopsida > Hypnales > Calliergonaceae > Straminergon > Straminergon stramineum. The sequence continues at coordinate 19,052,805 of OY987264.1, forward strand.
TCTATTATATTTCAATTCTTTAAACTTTTTTCCCTTAAAACTTGATTTTGACATTCAACATAATTTCTTTTGGTATTAAACAAAACTAACAAAATGAAGCTTCTGAAGTGCAATTTTTATTGCACTTGGAAATTTTGAAAAACTCCCTAAAATAAAAAATTTAACCCCTAAAGGTATTTGACTATGTTTTCACAAAAAACGCTCCAAAACTGTCATCTCTAGTACAAGTACCAAATTTTAGAAAAAAATACATTTCTGGACAAATGTAACCATAGGATGTTGTAGTACGCTGGTTTGGGGAGATGGGGAAAAAACTTCAGAAATTTCCACCATTTGGATTGCAAGATATTAGCATTTGAAGTGACAAAAAGCTATTTTTTGGCCCTACAAAAATCCAGGTAGATGCACTTCACAAGGTTAGATCATTATGAAAAAATGTCCAAAATGGTTGTAACTCTTTCGATTCGTTCTTCGAGTCATGTTGGCTACATGTTTGAAAAATTTTAGACCATTTGGAATTGTACAACATATAGGAAAAAAATAGTAAGTTGAAAGAAGTAGAGAATGATTTAAAATACTAATAAAATTGTTAAGAATTTATTTATGGAATTGAAAAATGCCAATCCCAATGGTTAAATTTTTGTAATAAACAATCTACACCTCATTTTTTTTTATTTTTTTCCAAAAATATTAAAAATTGAATTAAATAAAGGTCATCAAAGTTTATTTTAGAGTAGAGATTCCATTACTACCTACAAACTACCCACAACTAAAACTCTTCATAACTTTCATCTCATAAATCAAAATGGAATGATTCAAAGCTTTGCATGTATATACAAATCAGGAAAATAAATTTCAAATTTTTATTTTAAAAAAAAGTGATTTTTAAAGAAGATTTTTTTGCTACCCAGGATGCCTACTGAGCAATGAAAACAACATATCATACAATAACTTTTTAACCATGTATTTAAAAGTTATGAAAATTTTTGGGTCTTGAAACTACTCCTCGGGCACATGTTGTGTGAAAATTTCAAAGAAAAAAAATAAAAATTCCATCCATAGTGAGCTGCCCGAAATCACTATGTTGCCAAAAAACACTGTTTTGTCTTTTAGGGGTTAATGAAGTTCAAAATTGAGTTTCTATAACCACATTTCTAAATATAGATTGGTACAAATTTTCTGTATACAATCAATATTCTTCACTATAATGTACTTCTATTATCAAAAAAATTGATTTTTTGAAAATAATTTGTATTTGATATGAATTTCCTTTATTTTTCTTCCAAAATTTATAGTGATTTGAAATTTTCTCAAAAAAATTTGAGAATATAAGGACAAATATGGGACATGTAATTTCATCTTTGAAAAAAATTTACACTCATAAATAGAAAAGAAATGGAACATACCAAGTGAAAGACTTTCAAGTTAGCCAACATGGTCATAGGTTCTATTCCATAGGGGTTAAATTATCTAAGCAACCCAAAACTCTCATGAATAGATGTTGAATGAGGTAGACAAGCCTATTACCACCCTCATCAAAAATGTGAATATTTTGGGGCCAAATCCAAGAGGGTTACATATTTTTTGGAGGTGTTTTTGTTTTACAAAACAAACCTAAGTGGAATTATAATTTTTCAATTAAATTTTTAATGTTTATGATTTTCTAAAGTGATCTACCTTGAAATCACAAAAAATGTATGAAGTGGAATAATGCACATTCATCGACCTATAAATGACATGGTGGACATTTTTTGTTTGATGAATGACAAAGAATTCTCCTATATAGGATAGAAGTGCAACTACTCATCCTTGGAATTAGGAGTGGAAAGGGAAGATCTTCTACAATAGTTTGACTCCCAATGAATATTTTTTATTCTTTTTGAAGTAGATGATGTCACATAGATCCAAAAGCAATAATTTCCACAATAACCAATCCTTTGTTTAAAGGGTGAACAACCCATAACCTCTCTCCCATATATCCAATGGTATTTCAACATTCACCATTAAAGGATTGACATGTTACCCTTGTTGACATGATTACAATGATTTCGTCAAAAAATGAACAAATTTGGATGAGCTCTTGGGCAGAATTGGGGCCAGAAGTAGGATGACAAAATTAGGCAACAAACAGAAACAACTTATCTCATCTTAGGCAAGAATTTTAAGCAAATAGGTGCCTAAAAGTCACCAAGTGTTTTTTTAAAACAGGGCCATGAACTCACAAAATACTTTTGAAAACACAGGCCAGTTCTTTACCATATTCTCCATACACTCTTGTATACAGTAGTTGCTTACTGTATATCTTTGACCTGGTTACTTTGAATGCAAATCGGTTTATTGAGTAAGATGTGGTACGAAAAGAAGTTAGCCCCATTTGGCAGCTGTGGCATTTTCAGTCACAGTTTATCATTCACAGATTTCCATCGGTTTTGAGTTTCCGTGACTGCAGTCACCTGAGACCTGGAAACTTATTGAACATATAAGTTAGAGATACCAGTAAAACACAAAATGATATCAAGTGCAGCTGAGACTGACACCAGCAAAACCAGTAAAACCAATGAACTCCACAATTCAGGGAGTCAAACTATGGAAGAATTTGTCAGCATACATTACATTCCAGTCTTGAGTCCAGTTCAGACTCCCGGGGTGCACTAATGAAGCTTTCTAGATGATGTGGAAAAAAAATACCCTCAATGAAGAGCAGTGCAAGCCCTTGGTAAAATTAACCAATTCCCGAAAGTCTCTTTCTAATGCAGATACCTGTGCCATCAAACCCACCTCAAATGGAGCCACCTGCTTTTTCTCACATGCCCACAGCCTTGATTGACAGAATGGCAACCAGGAAGGAAAAAAGGAAAAGATGTAGGAACAAATTTTACAACTACATTTTATATCACTCATGATATCTCTCTATCCAAATTATACAACACTTTTTAGATTCACATCCCCCCAAATCAGAACACAAAATGATGATGACCCCTTAATACACCAAATGAAGGCGCCTCAACTCAGATTGGAAGGTACCACTGGCATTCAATGTGCGTTGGGCAAGGTTGCGAATATCCTCTCTTGAACACTCCCGTGAGATGCGAACCAATTCCCACAGAGCACCACCAGCCACTAAATCTTTGGCATTCACTTCTGAAAATTCAGAGTCACACAAACAGGTACACACCATTTATTCCATCAACCCATGCAATAATACTACAAGATATAACTTATTCCTGCTCCAATGCATTCTCTAGAACACTCTAAAACTGTGAATTCCCTGACCGTTTAAGAAAAAATCTTGACATGAAAATCATGAAAACGCATTTAGCATTGTGTCAGGAAGGGAGATTACCATGCTGTGCTAAATGACACAGGGCGAGCTCAATATGGCGCCGGATGGGTGAGGCATCATTGTTGGCATTTGCAACAATCCATGGCAAAGCTCCATCATCTATCAGTAGTGACCTTCCCATCTTATACCCTGCAACTACAATACAATATTTGTAATTTCAAGGATGCTTTACCACATGTAGCTTTACTAAGAACAGATGTTATGTACACTGTAAAATTTCTCACAGAACTCCCCAAGTACTATCATATGTATTGTAGAACTGCATTAAATTACAAGAGAATCAAGCTTGTAAACTATCCACATGGCAAAAAGAGAGACAATTAAGATACCAATTTATGTTTACATAATTTTATTTTATCTCCAACTGTAGGATCTTGCCAATGCTAATCTAACAATGTGTGGAAAATATTTCAGACAATGGACCACATAGAATGTGAGACATTAGAATTTGAACTGAAAAGAAAAGAAAACTTACACATTCCTCAACAAGGTCAACATATTTTCATTCCTCAGTGAAATTTTGCACTAAGCAAAGTTGACATTTTTAACCTTCACAATGAAGATCACGTAAATTTCTGCAGAGTTTCGAAGCCCCACAACTATTTCAAAATACTCGTTCTCAAAAGTAAGGCTAAAATCTTCATCTTCTTTTACTTTTCGATAAATCCAAATGTTATAAAAAATTAAGAGCTCGCCTTGTTTTCAAAAGCTTTTTAATGCAAGATCATAAAGCCTAACCTTCAACAACAAATATTTTCTAGACCTTCCCAAAGGTGAAGTTTTTCCATGTATTGTAGAAATAATGTCGGACAAAGAGTTGAAATTACATGAAAAAATTCATTTTCATTGTAAATTTTTTTTAAATCAAAGGAGGTATATCATGAAAACATGCCTAAATGGCTGATAACTTTGACATGAAATTGTGAAATGTCAATCCCAATAATGAGAAAGTTCTAGTAAATAACACAAATCCTATGTTTTTTATGAATGTTTAAAAAAAATTAATTGAATGTTCAATTTTGAACAAAAAAGAAGTTCACATGTTGTTACTACCTTCATTGCCTACAAAATAAAAATCCTCATAAATTCCATCTCATTAATCAAGCTAGAATGATTCATCATGTAGATATCAATCTCTCCAATCACAAAAACCTAGTTAAATTTAAATTGTTAATATATAATTAGTTGTCCACTTTGAAATGCACTTTGCCCAAAAAAGTTTTAAATGACATGAAACAAAGTTTCACATATAGAGCATGACAATTAGGAGCTACCATCAAAATTCCATGGAAAATTTCAAAAGTATTGAATCACTAGAGCCTATGATTTTTTGGCTAAAGTGGGCACTTATATTTTAGGGTTTAATTACATGTGTACCAATGTCCAAGGTACATTGAATGGTGTACCACATTCACAAAAACCTTGCAATAAAAGGAGGTGTACAAAGATGCCAATACATTGGTTACTTTGATGATATTCATTTTTTGAACTCAATTCTTCAAAACATCTTGATTTGAATGGTGTGCACAAAGATTGTGACTTGTTCTTGAAGTAGGGGGAAACTTTTTATGAAAGTCTCTAATTTAAATGGATGGGTGAATGTTAAAAATGAACTTCATGTGTTGTTTCTACTAAAAGAAAACCTAGAGATAACAAAAACTAAAAAGTCTCATATAATTCACCTCACTAATGAAAATAGAATGAATCAAAGCTTTCCATGAAGATACGGAACCAAACAATGAGAATCTTAATAAAACTAGAAAATAAGTTTTATGCTGCAAAATCTTGGTCTTTAAACAAAAAAAACTTTGTAACTTCTCAGGATTCCATGACTGTCCATTAGATTTGGAATCGTAAGATCTCCGTAAAATTTTGGAAGGAGAATACCCAAAACCCTAACCCAATCAAGCCCAAAATCCTTAGGGGAACTTTTGGTCCTTTAGGGAATAATGTTATTACCTTGAGCAGCACCTCTAGATTCACATTTAGCAAAGTTTGCAATTCCTCTTGCAACTTGAGCCAGCACATCTGGATGCCTCGATCGCACCATTCCAAGCAGTGCGCGTATACCACCTTCCTCTCTCAACTTAATTTGCAACTTATCTGTTGAGAAAAAGGTCAAATGTTTCGTTAAGTAAGAAACCCTGGGAAAAGGTACAAAGAAATATAGCTACTACGTTACTCACAAGTACTCTCAAGAGGCAGCTGCAATAACATGAGCAAACAAACCACAATAAGTACTTGAAAATGGCCAGATCTATGGGCTAATATATGTCAAGAAGAGTTTCCAAAAATCCATTCGCAAAAATCCAAGAATGGCTCTTGCTTCCTGAGAAAGGAAACCGAAAGCAAATTCTTTGTGAAATAGAGTGATTGAAGCACCATTTCCACATAAATTCGCTATGGCTCCAGCAACCATTCTTAGTGTCTGAGGGTCCTCTGCATCATCTGCAGTCCGGGCCAACAGACCTATTCCGCCTTGTGCCATGATGAGCTCTTGATTTGTCTCTGCTCCCAACAGAAAATAGAAATGTAAGAAACGAACATAATGGACAATGACTCGTGACACGCTGACTCTCATTTCGCATAGCAGGGAAACTAGGTCGGGACATGCTCTTTGCTAGTATCCTCACCTATTGAAGCTACTAGCATATACTGTGAGTCATCCTAAATCTCCTACTTGGAACAGTGGTTTTCAGCAACACGATAAGCAAACTAAGAACTGAAACATGTAAACCTGGCTGTGTATACAAGGCAGGTATAGACGAAACCAGAAACTCTGCAAACCTTGATGAGCTTAAGAAAAGAAAGTGCTAGAAGAAGAGGAGAGGCGTTACCATTCATAGCAAGGTTAGCCACAGCCCCAGCTGCAACTCGCCGAATGGTTTCATCTTCAGAACTTTGCAACAAACTGAGAAGAGAACCTAGACCTCCTGCCTCCACAATCTTTTCCTGATTTGCTTCTGAGGAAAGCACAACAGGTGTAAATACAGGACCTAAAAGATACGTAGATGCACTGACAGACACTGTGCAAGTCTTAAAAATCTAACGCGTTCCAGAAAGCATCCAGAAATTAAATGGGCTAGTTTGTACAGCGGAGGACCTGGAGGAAGAAACCTAGCATACTATAGGACTTCTTCCTCCGAGACCAATGCTTTCAAGGTTTAGGGTCCTCTATAATTCAAATAGGATTACGTCAGCCATAATATCCTACAAACGCCAGGCCCTTTAAACCATTGTCCCATTTAACTGGATCTCAGAATTGATTTTCATAAATAGGAAGGTAACCGCAGGTACCAGACATGAGAAAACTCTTGCGTTTATTGCGTTTATGACACGTTATAGAGATAATCAAACGAGCCTAGTGCCTACTATTTGGTGAACTTACCTTCAGCAGCGAGATTTGCAACAACTTTCACAGCGTGTACCCGAACATCCACATCCTCTGACTCCAAAAGAGAGAGTATCTTGTGCAATCCCACTGTGGCAAGAAGATTTAAAAGATGATCACAGCCTAATGTTTGTACAATTCTAGCATGAGAATCTGCAATTGACTCGTTAACTTCAATGCAAGAAACCAGAGTAATACAGCCATTTGATGTGGTACTACGTATAATAAACTTGAAACCAACAAACACTAGGCTAGTAATAACAGATGTACAAAGCTACAGCTCGTTGGGTACCTTGCTCAAAGAGCTTGGCAATAGTTGCACGCTGTCCATTAATAGTGTCCCGCATGTGATTAGGCTTAGAGGCACTCACTCGAGGACTCTCAGATCCCGCTGAGCTTCGCCCTGAGCCTCCTCTGTCAGATATTCTTCTGGTAGGCTGCATAACCATATACAAAAGCACAACATATGAGATAGGCTGATCATAATCGAGGAGGAACAATTTCCAGCATGCGCATGTTATCCACACTGAATGGGACTTATTTCCAACAAATCCACTTTCTCAGCATCACATATATCTGAGGTCCTAAGATGCTAATGGAAACAACATAAAAGTGGGGCTGGTTTACACATCTCTGGACAAGTTTTGAGGCAAGCAAAAAAGGTCGAGGCCAAGACATAGCTATTAGGAGTCCACAGGACAAGAGGGCAGTCATCCAAAAACTAAATATGCAAGTGGACTTGTTTGTTTCACCATTAAGGGCTGAAAGTATTTGGAGAAATACAATCAAACGAAAGACCACTCACAAAAAGTGTAAGCATCCACATCTATTTATCAACCGTTGTCAAAATTCTTTGTGCCTCCAGACAGAGTGAAATCCCTATAAGACTTTTGAACGATCACACTGCTAGACCTCTTAAAATATGACTGAAATGTAAAACCGACCCTTCGAAATGACTTCGCCAAAATATATAGCGGTTATGATACTAATCTGCGGGAACCACATTGGTGGAAAAAAAGGCCAACACCATACCTCATCTCCATCTTCCCCGAGCAATCCCATTTGCTCCCTCAAGGCTTGATTTTCAGCCTCGAGTTTCTCTCTCTCCTTCAGCTCATCTTCCAGCCGTTGCCTCACTGAGAGAAGTTCATCACTTTGTTTCTGGAGATTTCCATTCAGATTTCTTCTTGAGGTTGACGATTTGAAACCACGTAACTCCTGTTCCAGTTGTTCCCTCCTCTGGATCTCCTTCTCAAGAGACAATCTTAAGCTCAGCACTTCACCACTGTGCTCAACTGACTGCGTCCCATAGAAACCAAATAACATAAACACGAAGGGAATGATACACAAGCAGAGGGAGATCATACACCAAGGAGAAGTGAAGTGAAGAAATACGTAAAGAGCTTCGCGAAATTTCCGTTTGCATTTGGAGTGGGCATACTAGCGTAAGTCCCATCACTTAGAGTGAACTTGTGTAACAGCAGGTTATGCTTCATGAACCCCCAATGCAGGCTAGATTGCTTTCTAAAATTTTTTTAAAGTTCTGAACGTGAGTTAAGCAGCTAGGGTACAGTGCATCATGGGAACAAGAACAAGCACCCACAACTTAGGCAACCGCCCTCATTCCAGATGCAAAACTCCATGACGCACCTCGCCTTAGTTGCTTACCATATAACTGCTTGGACAAACCTCACAGCTGACGGCTGTAAGGTTAATTCTTAAGAACGAATTTCTTCAGAAATATGTACGGTAATACTCACCTCTTGGCGTTGGTTCTGGGGTTGAGCACCGTCAAGAAGCTCCTTCTCTAGCCTTTCACATAAAGCTAGCTCTTGTTGTTGATTAGCCAACTCGTTTTCCAACCTCTCCCGGTGAGCTCGCTCTTGCATTTGGAGTGTAACAGACTCCGCAAGTTCTTTTTGGTGGTTTCGCATAAGCTCTGCAACCTCGTTCTGGTGCTTTTCCGCCGACTCTGCCAACTCTTTCAGGAGTTTCGAAACATCCGCATGGGAAGATTTCTGTCAATACAAATACAAGATTTTCAATAATATGGAAAACATGATGTTGGAATATGTTAAGGTAAATGTATTGAACTGAGAGTGTAACTCACCACCATAGAAGACAGATCTCCTTCCCTCTGGGCTACTGACATAATATAATATGTATGAAGGAACTTCAGAGGCTTATTGTGCACAGACTAGTGGTTTAGCCCTTTGGTAGTATGGTCCTATGTTGCTACCCTAGAAACCGAAGACTTTTGGTTGGTAAAACTACCATAATAAAACTTAGTTCCACCACATTCAGTTAGCTCAGAACCAAGAGTATACAGCACTTCATAAGCACCCAGTTATTTACTCTCACTTATTGCGAACATAGTTTCTTTAAGGTCAGTAAAATCCTACTTTCTTAATAACTCCCATTTGATCGAACGTAGTCCCAAATTATCCTTGCAAATTCAATAATTGCTCTTGGAATACTTTGAGTCAAAGTATCACAACCAAATTTGTTCCATTAATCACTATTAGGTTGTGAGGGAAACACCATTTCCATCAAATCTGGGTCACCAGTGAGATAAAAGATTCAACCTTGGTGAACCAAAAACTTCTTATCCTGCAGAATTTACTGAGATCTAGTAGGCTATAGATATCAAACCAAGAAACTTTAAATACAGGATACTACCTCTTTCTCTGCTTGGTGCTGTAAAGAAAGTGCTTGCAAATCCATCTCAAGTTTCTCCCTCCGAGCGCACTCAGCCTCCAATTTTTGTTTCATGTCCATGACATCTTTCCGACTATGCGACTTTTCTGCTGCCGTCGACTGCATACCACCTTCAACTCTAAGTGTTTGATTGCAACAAACCAAAACCAAAACTCCAGACCAATATAATTAATACCAAAAACTCAACGTACTGGAATGACAGACTTGCCAAACCTAAATCTGTTTTGGCAAAGTTATGACTGACATGAATGAGATAAAAAAGGATTATCAAACTAAGGCCGAAGATGTAAAACCAACTTAACGAAGCTCTATTACAGAAGTCAATTTCAAAAAATAATTTGAAATACCAAAACCCTCAAAAGCCTAGATAGTTCTATCAAATAGACGCTCACCGGCCATGGAGTGATGGATACCAAAGACGAGGGTAATGTAACAAACCTCCAAGGCATGCGCAAGCTTGCTCTCGGCTTCATAAACATCTTGGCGAGCATCATCGAGTTGCCTGACACATTCGTCTTCAGTTTCTTCTCTAATTTTCACTAGTCTCTCATTCTCTGCAATCATTCTGTCTAACTCTGTCTCCAGCCTTCGACAAAGGCTTTTGTAGTCAAACTCCTCTTTCAATTTCACCATATTCTCAACTTTCATTGCCTGCATGGCATGACTGAAATGTCAGACAGGACAAATTGTAACCAAAAGAACTCAGCCAATGCATTTTCCTCACTTTCGCACCAAGACAACCTCCAACCAGTGAGTATTCTACGAAGTACAATAACTCACGAATGCAATCTGCAGTTGATGACAGGTTCAACCAGAGGAATGAACACAAATAGGTAACTCTTCTTTACCTGACGCAATATATCCTTTCGACAGAACAACAAAACCAAAAAACGATGCCTCACAACGTATCATGTATCCAGATCTTCAAAGGATGAAAGAGACTCACACGCTGGCCAAACATGATTGTGCTGGAAGTTTCTCCTCTATGCCGAGGTGACGGTCCAATTGTCACAATCAACGAAGTTCTTGCAGTACCTGCATGAAATATATATCACCAAGTAACGTTAAACTCTTCCCAAATCATAAAATCATAAAAAGCTGCCAACAGCAGTCAACTCCCGGCATCACTGTCAAACGCTGCCGTCTCTAAGAACCCACAGCAACGTAGAAAGAGTCATTTGCAACAAAAGGTACACAAAGTTACCTCCAAACGAGTCTCGAAGCAGCCTTGTTAGTTTGGAGTCACGTATCGGAACATGGGAACTATTCTCAGCAAGAGCATTGATGCACTTCCCCAATGCTGTCAGAGATAGGTTGATTGATTTTGCTTCTTCTAAAGTGTGGCCCTCGCTTCCTGCTCCGAGAAACAGTGTCAAAATTGTTGGGAATCCGAAAGGCAGGATGACACGGCACAGCCTCCAATATATCAATCTGTGAAACGAATACAGATGTCTAAGAAAAGGTGTGTACCAGATTTGTCCACTCGCTCTGATCCGGCAAGATCAACTATAAGAAGTTTACTTCTACGAATAGTTGGAGCTCGAAGTCCCTTCGTCGCCTGAGGGCTGCTAATTCCATTTTCATTCGTAATAACGTCTCCAGGTTTCGATTTGACAGTTTTCTTTACTTGAACCTGCACAAAGAAGAATGTTATGGAAAGCCAAAACGTTAACTCCTGGAGATAGGGTTCAGCACTGAGACCTTGACACATGTCATAATCAAACTCCAACATATCAGAAATGGTTGCGACATCAATACCAAGAACCCGTCAGAAAGCAGAGGACCAGACTGGGGTTCATTGCTCACCAGTAACAGGGCATGACTACGTGACGATTCCGTGTTGAGCTTAGTATTAGCAGCGAATCGGTTTGCCTCTCCAACATCAAGCAACCGTACAAAGCTCATCTGATCCATCAGTTGAACTTGAGTAGCCCCAGGAACTGACACATCACCGGTCTTTGGGTCCTCTTGAATAGCAATGTTGTCCTTCTCCGGAGCTAATAGATCTTGCACCGACTCCATGTACAGCTATATGAAGCAAAGAGTATCATACAAGAGACATCCATGTAAGAACTTGATAATTGCATCTTGTCTTGAACCTAACTACTATTATGGAAGAAATACTACTGTAAGAAGGCGTTTCACAAGCTTCATGCAGCTGCTTCTCCAATCCAATGAAGTCTAAAGCTGTTGCCGATCATTAGACACAAACTTACCAAATCACTCTGTGGAAAGGATAATCTCAAAAACCCTAAGCAGGTAATAAAGAAGGAGAATCCACCAGAATAAGAGTGTAGCAGTGAATACTACATCCGTCAAAGTAATGAACACAAAGATACCTGCAAGTAAGAGACTGTGACAGTGTCTTCGCCTGGGATTACATTGGCCAGGATGTCCTCCATAGCGCGAACCATGATACCTCGATCTGCACAATCTTCCTCCCCTAATCTTCCCAATGTGAAGGTCTTTCCGGTACCAGTTTGTCCATAAGCCATAACGGTTCCATTATAACCTTCAAGAACGCTCTGGAACAAGCAGGCATACATTTAGTAATAGTTTACAAGGACCCGCATTTCATCAGGTGACAAGAACATTTTGCCATGAACCTCGAATTGTCGCAGCTATGACCCAGTTACCAACAGCAACTTATCTAATTATTATACATTCAGGTCGCCTTAAATGGCAAGTGGTGTAAGCATGACTAGGCAAATGTATATGTACACTTCACATAGAATCGAATTGGGGTTGTCTATGGTCACTTACAGTGGTCTACAACCTCTTACTTCGAAAATGCAAAAGAAATTCATACATAGTGATAATAATCTGATCTCAACAGAATCGGCTTTTGTACCCAGATATCCCTCCGGAGCGCTATACCGCTCTCCCAAAAACCACTTCTACGGATGATAAAGTGCTTCAGGTGACTTAAATAGGATGCTCTTCCTTACATATACAGAGTGAGGAAATCAGGGCATGTCTATTACCAAAAAAATGAGAGGGACAATAAAGAAATAAAAGATTCGGTAAAATATTACTCATGAAAGATGGCTACCTCAACGACCGGCTTGGCCACCACCTCATAGACACGTTTCTGTGAAGAAGTTTCCGTAAGAACTTCATCGAATTGATAGGTCTCGCAGTCCCAATTGTTCTTTCGTAGCTTCAATCTTTTAAGCTGAAACAAGCCGAAAGAGACACGATTAACCCCCAGGTGCGTTGTCGTATCACAATAATTTCACAGAAATAAGTTGCTCTCGTGGCAAGGAAGAAAAAGCAATGGAAACTTTAAACTAACCTCCGGTTGCAACTCAACACAATCCGCAAAATCAACATCAGCTTGCATCTCCTCAGCATTTCGAGGTCGTAACCGAACCGCAACCCGGACCCGATTGGGAACTGTGAGTCACCCAGCCCCCGAAGAAACCAAACACTCAAATAAAATTCTAACAGATTTTACCTCAAAACTTATTAATATTCTGAATTGCACCACGATGTTAGCCATCTTTCTTTGAAAGAATACTTGTGTACAAGTATACTCTCTCGTTTCACAAGTGTGTAGTTAAGAAATAGGCTTTACAGATAACACCTAGAATTGTCATATTCAGGCAGTTATCAAAAGCGTCCGACCCTACATCGTAATGCTTTACCACAGCAAGCAAATAGGGATTAAGGACTTAAGACACGACATTAAGATGTACGGGATAAAATTAAAGTTCCACTCTTCTCTTTTTAGTAAGAGATTAGGCAATGCAGATCATTAGGTTGAATGTTTAGTGTAACAAGTGAGTTTGCAGTTTCAAAAGGAGTTTTACAGATGAATATGAAAATGCGCGGGGGGAGCACTCAGTATCAACTTGATGATATTCTCTTACGGCAAAACCTTTTGAAGTGCAGGAAGATTTTATTACCTCCAACACCACCATTCGTTGAGCCACTCCCGGAGCGCCGGTGACTGTTGTGTGAAGGCGAAGGCGACGCGGATTTCGGTCGCACAGGAGGCGAAGCTGTGGTCGAAGTAGGCGACGCAGAGCCCGGCTTAGTGCGCGGGACCAGCGCCGGAACTCCATTCTTGTGACCTGTTGCGAATGCCATTGCTTCTCTCCAAATACGCGCACTCAAATCCTCGTCCTCATCGCATTCTTAACCCCGCCCTCTTAGATCCGAGAATGCCGCTAACCCTAAACTTACTAAGTGCGCTTCACCTCTCGCAAGGCCTCCCCAAAAAATGCCCCTCTCACCACCAAATCAATTCAGCCAAAACTCGAATCAATTCAAACCACGCGCTTCCCCCCCAAGCGCATCAATTCGGAAGCCCTCCGTACGACCTCTCCTCGTCATCTCTGAAAAGAAAAACAGTCTGAATTTTTTTCTGAGAAATATCGTGGGAAACGCAACTCGATTAATTCAAGTCGCGCAATGCATCTCGGAGTACGTGATGTTCTTCAAGTATTGTAACCTGCTTATCGTTGTGGCGACCAAAGATTGATCGTGAACTAACTTAATGTTGCGACTGGCTACGTATGTCTACCTCGGATGAGAGTGAGCGAAAGTGATGGAGGAGGAGTCCTAATGCGGAAAACCAAATTGGGAGGTAGCATGCCGGGAATGAGGCCCACGTTAACTTCGTTCCAGAGGTGTTAAGTTTAAGTGCAAGGGGACAGACACACAAGGCAGAGCGCGCATGGGCCGTGCCGCGGACGACCAAAGCGGCCGACCATGCATCGCAAGGACGCCCAGAAAGACGGGGCTGTGAAAGATGAGAGCGGAGTTGGAAAGAAATTTGTTCCGGGCAGACAGAGAGGGCAAAGGGCAGTGGAGAATTTCTTTTTCGCCTTTAGTTCGTTGGCGGGGTTCAGGCGTTACTATGTTTGTGTCAGAGCACCTGGTTGTTGTCAGTTGCTTTCTTATATAAACTTTTTGGTTCATGTAAGGAGTAAGGTAACTTAAGTCTGTTCTTAAAGCGTCCATTTAAGAGCTGATTGCATTTGGGGGGAAGCTAAACCCCTAAAACAATTTTCATTAAATGTTAGTATGATGAAAAATGGATTTGTCATCTAACTCAAGTTGTTTCATAATTTTTGGACCTTAGTGGGATAAGTTACAAATTTTTGAAGTTGAAATGTAATAGTCATTGAAAGTGACCCCATCTTGAAATGTATATTGTTGGTACATTGAAGATAGCAAAATGTACCTTTAAATTAGTGGGTGCTTTTACAACATGGTTATTATTAGAGCAGACTATCTTAATGCTTTATGTGAAGACTTGCTTTCTATATAGGTAGTCATAGGGGGAAATTTAGTTCTCCACCAATGTAATAATATGTCCACTTGTTTAAAAATTTAAAATTAAAAAAAAAAATACCCTAGAGTAGTTCTCAATTATCAAAGCATCACTATAAATAGATTGAAAAATAAGAAACTATTGAATGATTGATATAGAATTAGAACTTGAAAGCATGTATAGTAATTACATAAATATATACAATAGTGGAGGTTTGGATTTGGGATGGACAAACAAGACAAAAGACAAAAATTATAGAGAACTATCGAGCAAATCATATTAAAGAAAGGCAATTCATACTAATACCTTGGTTGTACTTACATTTGCTTTCTTTGTGACAACTAAATGCATTCTTTTTGTCAATATTTGGGTTCATGAGTCATCATCAATAGCCAATTCTTTCATCTATTGGTCTTTCCTAATTGTACATAAACTAAACTTAAATCTTAGATAAGGGGTATTTATTTTGATGGGATTTTAATAATAGTAGATTTGAAAATTTACTTTCTTTTTCACTCTTCTTTTCTCTCTTGTTCTTGAATATCTTTTTTTCCTCCTCCCTTTCTCAAATTCCTTCTCTATTCAAAGTAGAGTTTTAGCAACAACTAGGTTTACAATTAAAGAAATGAAGACGAAACTTATAATAGACTAAGAAAAAACCTCAACTTATTTTGGAAGTATTAGTTACCTTCAATAGTATAAAATAAGAAGAGACTATATAAAATGACTATGCTACTACTTTAGTAGGTTTTCAAAATAGAAAAGAGAAATAACTCAAACTATGGTAAGTAGTTGGTATTTATAAAGAGTCTATTCATTTAGGATCCCGTATTGAGTTCCAAAAAGTCAAATTGAGTGACACCTAGACTATGTATTTTTATAAGAAGGGAGATTTTGAACTAACCAATTTAATTTGAGAAGGTAGGGGGGGTAGGTTGAGAGTTGGTTGATTCATTAGAGTTATGAAAGAGGTGCAATAAGGGTAGAGGGGGTGTAAAGAACATTGTTTGCATTAGGATAATTCATGTATATTAGGAAGTGCTTGATTGTTTTCTAATTTTAGTTTATGTAATAGTATGTAAGTGGCATACTTCATGGCAACATTATAAGAACCCCATGTTTTTTTGACACAATTTTAGGTGACATCTACTTGTTTTTATATCAACAATAACATCAAATGTGTCATCAATGTTAGTGCAATTTTATTAATATTAGTTAGTGTGTTTTTTATACTTGACATTTGGAATTCAAAATGTTGATGAAGTGCTTATATGGATGGCATATGAATTGTGCCACAAGGACCTGCAATAATTACCATTAGTGTTGCATATTCCAACTTAGGTTTTGAATATTGGTAATGAATGAATAGTATTTATTTAGCTTATTTGTAATAGAATCTCGAGGGAATTTGTCAAATGTTGCAATATGTGAATTCCATTAATCAGATTTATAATGTTGTAATGGGATAGTTGGGGGATCATATCGAAAAGGTATAGTGTACAAAGGCAAAAAATATCAGGGCATAGGTAGGCAACACATGTAAAATTAATGGGATTAGTGTAGTGAAAAGAGTATAATAGTAGTAGGACAAATGTTAAAATAGATTATTTTATTAATAAATTAAATTATAAATAAATAAATAAATATTTTTGTAATACAGTACCTAAAAATCATGATTTTTTTGTTTTTTGCATTGAAAATACAATTACATGAAAAAAATTCATCTTTTAAACTTGAATTGCATTCCAAAAATGAGAGAAGAGTACTACAACCATAAAGCAACATACAAATAAGAATTAATCAACATTATAAGGATGACACAATCATGTCTAGTAAGACATCCCTAAGAGTTTTTGTCACCACAAAATCTTGATGTTTTTGAAACCTTCTCCACTTTATAAAAAATCTTGGATTCTTCATCATTCTTTCATCCATTTTGAGCATTGATCACATAAAAGATATAATATAATGTGGACTAGGACCTTCTTCTCTTCCAATTACAATCCACTTCTTTTTTTTAGTTTTTGAGAAAGTGCTAGGATGGTGATCACTTAAAATTTGGTGAAGCATTCTATTTCTACATCTATCCATTTTTTGGACCAAGAAAAACACTTGTCAATCATACGCATGCACTTGTACATCCAAATTTGGAAATTTCATTCATATTTTCATAGAAATGAAAAAAAATTGGCAAAAAAAGATTACTTTTATCTAGTGAAAAATAAACACGTATTTTGGAATGGTGCAATCTAGCCCCATGGTGCTGAAAAAAAGGATATTCACAATACACCAATAGCTTTATCCATTGTCCTAGCTTCATCACTAGTGTTAAAAAAACTCATTGCAATCTCAAACCCTTTATATTTGTGATACTATGAAAATCTCTTCTTTATGATAACCCCTAATACTATAGTAGTTATACACACCTTCTGAAATTTGTATCTAATGAATACCAAAAAGATATAGATCTCAAAATGTAGATTAGAAAAAAAATGGAATGTACATAATGCCCCAATTTGGTAGATTTTGCAATTCTGTGTACTTACTTTAAATTAAAATATTGAGAATATCTATGATATATAACAATATGAAAACTTCAAGAATGGTTACCATATTTAGTACAATCTATTTTATTTCCCATCAACACATAGTATTAAATATCATGGTATAAAACTTTAGATATACTAATTATTCTTAAAGTTTATTTGGCATTAATTTTAATTGTTGTAGGGAATATTATTTAGCACTTTGATATTTAACATAACTTATAGAGTATTTGGATTGTATCATGTAATGTTTCTAATATTTTTGATGCAGCATGCCTCAAGGCATGTCTACCAAGTAGAATATGACATGTCATTGATTACACACTAATTATCTACTCATTGATGTCACTAATATGAATTGTAATCTCTAAAGATCTATAGATTAGGAATTGACAAATACTCACAAAAGAGTGAAAAATCAATACTCTCTAAAAAAAGGCTAATAACCAAATTTGATTCTTTTTTTAGAATTTGAACCATATGATCTTATTCTTGGTTGGTAACAAAGTCATATGTATAAATTTGGGTCATGAGGAAAATGTATGTGTGCAAACAAGTTTGCAAAGTAGAGCTAAGAGTTTTTCTCAAGATTGCTTAGGCTTTTGACAAAGTGGCTTCATTGGGCTTTAAAAAAAATTAACATGAATATTTCTTGAACTATAGAAAAAAAAATTGTGAAAATCTATACTGAACATGTAGAAGAGAACTAACACAAAAATCTACAAGTATCTATAGGGGATGAAAGGGATGAAGAAATGAAGATTCTATGCTCCTAGGCATGTTTGCGTTCATCCGTTGTTTGAAATTTGAATCTCTGGTCTTTCAGTCCCCTTTGACAGTAACTTACATGTGTGGAGATAGTGATAACATCCACCCCGGCACAATTTCACACGCACCGAGAACGAAATTGATACCCGGTATACGGATACCCACCCTACAGATAACCGGAGTAGCAATCGTGATCCAGCAGCGGAGACCGCGTTCAGACGGGCGCCGAGCTCGCGATCCGCGCTGCGAGGACGACGACGCTTCTGTTGCCCCCGCACAACGCCAGCCCGCCCATCCGCCGTGCTTGCTTGGGTTTAGGCATCGCATTCGCCTTCATCCAAGCTGGTGGGTAACTAACCCGAGCGGATCTCACACGCGGCTCACGACCCAATCCCGATCGAGACGAACCCACTTGGGCGAGATTAGGGTTTGGGGCGCAGGGCGGGCAGGGATGTGGTTTCGCAGGCATCATGGGGTCCAACGATCATAACCTCACGCCTTCGCATCCGCCCAAGGAGCAGCCTCCGCCTCGCTACGTGCCGTGCGAGCATTTGGTAGAGTTTCGGGAGCGCGCGGGCGGATTAGGGTTCCGGGCGCTCCAGCGTTGTGTCACCACAGAGGCCTCCGGACGAGCGTGCATTCTGCGCGCCCATCGAGAGGTTCCTCAGTGCGGGAGCTGCGCGCGGGTGCGCGGGCGGCTCTTCGCGTGTTTGAGTTGCGGCGTCATTGGTTGCTGGGATTCTTCGCATGCGCGATTGCACGCGGAGAGTAATCCCGGTCATGGCATTGCCGTGGACATCGAGCGCGCGGAGCTTTTCTGTTGCATCTGCGGCGATCAAGTTTACGATGGCGAGTTCGATCGGGCGATCATTGGCGCTCGGGCATCTCGCCGGGCGAGCGAGGCGAATGGCGTGGTTTCGAGATTTGGCGATGCGGAATCGAGGAAGCGGAGACGTGGGGTTGAATTGAAGGCGTGGGCGCCCTCGGCTCGGGAGGAACTGGCGTTGAAGCAGGACTCCGTCGCTTTGATTGAGGAAAAGCTTCCGGCGGGGTTGAGGGGGTTGAACAATCTTGGGAATACGTGTTTTATGAATTCCGTGCTGCAAGCGCTACTGCACACTCCGCCCTTGCGGAACTACTTTCTAAGTGACCACCATAATCGAGCCGTGTGTCAGCGCCGGGCTTCCCATCTTTGCCTTGGCTGTGACATGGACACGATCTTCGCTGCCGCGTTTTCGGGCGAGCGCACGCCCTACAGTCCAGCCCAATTTTTGTACAGGTTGGTGATGACTTCACTTGTCTCAAGTTGCATGTTGGAATCGCCGGGGATCTCTTTCCTTTTGGGGAAATATAGGTTACTCTGCTTTCTGGACCATTATGGTTCTCTTTACTTGAACGGGATTGCATTGTTGAGTAAAGCTGAGATGTGTACGCGGAGACAGGGGTTTCGGCACTGACATGAAGCAAAGGGCTTACCACCATTGCAAATTTAGCTTTTATTGCTAGCCACTATGATGTAAATCTGATGTTGTGGATGCTGAAACTAGGCAATGCCCAATGAGTTCCCGGTAAATTGCGGTTTTCATTATGCTTGTTTTGGGTGACTATGAGATTGCTATGAGTACTAAGATTCCGTTCTCTCTAGCATTTTGAATTTTTTATCATGCAGAAGTTGTATAGACACAATTTTCCAGTACATTGTAGCAATGTAGCTATTTGCGATGAGTTTGAGACATGTAGACGTGCCGATCTTGGTTTCTATTGCCCTAATAAGGGTGTCGAAAGCTGTATGCGTTCGTCCTGATGTTCTTCACTAAGCAGCCATTGTTTCGTTCTATTGAAGTTTGTGAAGTCTGTCTTGTTTCCGTTCTATTTTTCTACAATTGGGAGTGTGTTTCCACTCCAGTCGAAAGAGTGCTCAACCTTATGATACTTGAATGCAGCTGGTGGCGACATGCCGCAAACCTGGCCGGATACGAGCAGCAAGATGCTCACGAATTTTTTATTTCCACAGTCGATGGCATACATGCCAACTCGGGCACGACCTCCCCTCGAGCTAAATCACAAGATGGCAGGTATGGTAATTTCTTAACCACTTTTTTGTGTACGTTACCGACAGTGTCCATGAATCATGACTAGAGACGTCACCTCTGCCTTCGGATTTTGAGCTCCAGTACCTTAATCCGACCTGGTTTTACCAAAGAATTAAAAATGACTCGGGGTATGTGTTTTGACAGGGCTGGAGATGTTGATTGCCGCTGCATTGTCCACCGCGTTTTCTCAGGACTTCTTCGGTCCGATGTAACATGCACTGTGTGTGGCTTCAGCTCCACCACACATGACCCGTGTGTTGATATTTCATTAGATCTTGAGCCCGACTTCGGTCCCGAGAAGGGCTTCACCGAGTCCATAATTAATGAATATGGTGGACGGACGTCCAGGGCAGCATCAAGTGCTTTGGGGGCGTCCACGTTGCTGGGGTGTTTAGACCGGTTTACGAGGCCGGAACGTTTGGGGGCGAACGAAAAGTTTTTCTGCCAGCGGTGCCAAATTCGACAAGAATCCATCAAGCAGATGTCGATGCGCAAAGTCCCATTAGTTCTGTGCTTTCACATCAAGCGCTTCGAACACTCTTCCAGTCGCAACACGTCTCGGAAAGTCGATCGCTATGTGCAGTTTCCTTTTTTTTTGGACGTGTTACCCTACCTCTCTTCCTCTGTTGTAAGGTTGAGGCATGGCAATAGGCTCTTGAGTGTCAGTGGTGATGCAAGTAATTCTCTTCCACCCTCGCAAAGCCCCTCGGAGTTTGAGCTTTTTGCTGTCGTCACTCATTCTGGAAAGCTTGATTCGGGTCACTACGTTTCGTTTTTGCGCCTCAACAAGTGCTGGTACAAATGCGACGATGCTTGGATTACGCGCGTCAGTGAAGACTATGTGCGCTCTTCGCAAGCCTACATGCTCTATTATGTTCAGAAGACCCTATTTTGTAGAGCTAGTGACCCCGTTCGTCCTCCAATGGGGAGATAAATTTTGTTTGAAGTAGAGGAAAAATTGAACTCCGGTTATCTTTGTACAGTACAGCCTCGGAGTCTGTAATGATGAGTTTGACCACCATAATTTGAATGGTGAGCGCTGTATCGTTGAGGGACAGCCAGTATTTACAGTAACTTGTCAGAGCTGCATGAGTAGCCTTCTTAGCCAACGTTGCCAGTTTTTTCGAGGTTAGCCATTGCGGTAGCTCTGGTAGCTGTAGCGGGCATGTATGATAACTTTCTCATAGTTTGGGTTGGTTTCTATGAAACTCATTCTGTGAGTTAGAAAGCTTGACATCACGCAGGTCTCCTATTCGGTTCAAGGCAGTCAAGAAAAATTCTTCTCTACTCATCCAGGTGAGGCACTTGCTGCTACCTGATGCATTGTTTTGAAGCTGCGAGAAATGTACACTACGGGTGCCTTTGGTATGTTCTGGTTGTCCCTGGTCTGTAATGTTGGCCCATGCTCAGTTCAAAGCTCTCCCTGGTGTCAAGTTTGTAGAGTAAGGGAGAAGACCTTGTTTGTTTCACAATTTAGAAACCGATATATTTGTGCCACTATTTTCCAGCAGTCAGTACTGCATATTTGAGACTTTCTAATGTGATACTGGTACATAGACTTAGAGGGGGTGCTTGTTGAAGTATTTCCCAAATTTAAAGCATAGGAATGGTCATGAGAGTAGTTGAGAAAGTCACATTATATTCTATGGCCTTGTTTACAACAATTATAAGAAACGTAGCTTTGAACAAAGAATCCACACATAGCTTTTATCTTTAATAGCGATGCACTACCTTAGTACAAAACCACCCTCTATTTACTGATTATGTGTAATTTCCAAGGATTTTCTTTTTGACAGTTTTTGTGTTTAATCTATTAGAACTTGTTTAAAATTATGTTATAAGGGACATATAATAAGAAAGATTTAATAGGAAAACATTGAAAGAGTCATGATCAATTTCTTGTTTTTTTTAGTGGGGTGGAGAATTTCTCTCAAAACAGAATCTCAATAGGATTTAATCCCCACAGGATGATGATGTTTTAAGAAAATTGTCAAAATGCCAATTGTTGGTGTACTGACCAGTTTTGAAATTTAAAACTGTTTTTTTGAACTCTAATAGTACGAAAGTGTGGTAGACCATTCATAAAAACAATCTGTGCCAAAAATTTAGCCCATTTTTTTTCAATCCTACTAAATAAGGACAATAAACTTTGAACCCCTTCAAATGAGATTTTTTATCCACTCACAGTTGAACTTCTACACAATTGAGTACTAAGACCAGTCACATACAAGCTAAGATTTTAGAAGTGAAGAGGAGGTCTACTTAAATCACCCTACAATACAAGGTGGTCAAGTAATGCTAAAATTTTAGAGGTAAAGAAGAGGTCTACCTAAATCACCTTACAATACAAGGAGGTAAGTAATATTGCAATATAGTAACTACCTTTTGATGATATCTTGTGCATTGAGGAATTTCTTTTTTGAAATCCAAATGGTAAAAATGGGAGGTCTAGTAATTTGGAAATACAATAACCATCTTTTGATGTTTTTTTGTGCACCCATGAATTTGTTTTTTTTAAATCCAAATGGTAAAAATATAGAGCCAAATATAGAGAATATGTGGAAAAACTTTCAAATCTTTGAGTACATAAATCGCTAGAATACAACCTTTGAAGTTAGAAGAAAATGTTTTATTTTTTCAAATTGCCCCACCTAATTAATAAAGGTTGATTCCTCTTGGAGTGTGACTTTAAAAATAAAATTAGTTGTTTTGACAATTTTATGCCCTATCATATTAATTATATGCATGCGAAATTCAAGGCCAAATTTCAAAAGTATTAAGGAATCTAGTAAAAGATGATTGAGACTTGCTAAGATTGTTTGAATTGAAGTAATTGTCTCAAACAACATAACATTTGATCTAGGCATCTAATTATAATTTCTTTTTTTATTCTCACAAATAGGATAATCATTCTACACCTTGTCTCAAAATTTCAAAAAATCTATTCAGAATTGACTTCAAGGCGACATGCCCAAATTTTCGAATGTCCTTTTGGATGACAATTGTCTTTTAGGGAATAACACATTTTAATCCCTTAAGAATAATAATTTAATGATTCAATATTTGTAAAATGTAATTTATAGAGAATATTGATATAATTAGATCAACTAGTACACCAATTGATATTTTTCAATTAAATTTGAAGCCAAAAATTAGAAATTTTTTCTAAAATCAATTTTCAACTGAATATATGTGATTTTTACAAGAATTTTTGTCCGTTAAGGTCAAAATGTTAAATTTTAATCATAGTATATTTTGAAGATTTTTATTTTATTTTTCTCCAATTTGTTTATGGAGGATCGTTTTTTGAATTAAAAATCTATTTTTTGAGGTCAACCTACTAAGTATCCTTTAAATTATAGAATATATGTGAAGTAAATTCTTTAGAATTTATATTGTGCAAATGTTCAAGAACCAATACAAAAAAATTCTAAAAATTTATGGATAAAAATTTGCATTTTTGTGTACATTGGATGTGTTTGGATTCATCCATCATTCAAAATTTGAACATATGGTCCTAAATGGGTTAAAAAATTATAGAGGAAAATTATCAAAATGAAAATCATAAAACATAAATAATAGGGGTTTTATTTCTTAATGAAGATTGTTATTAGTAGTTAAAGAATTGTTATAATGCTACAATATTATAAGGAATTCTTACAATTCTTTGGTGAATTTGATTCCTTTCAATTATATCCTTCATTTGTGTTGATAAAGGATGTTTTTTTTTTTTTTTCACTCCAATTAGATTGTTTGTTATCTCTATTGTAGCCATTATAATTCAAATAGAAAAATTAAAGTTCTTATCTACATGATGGCTCACTATTTTGAGAACAGAACTACCCTTCAAACCTCATATTATTGGCCAAATCTATTTTCAAAACACTCCATACCTCATCCTAACTAATACACACCCTTTATACATAAAATTTGCTTTTAAAGACACCTTTATGCTTTATAGATGTACATCATCATCATTTCATCTTGTTATTTGTGAAAATAGGAAGAGAACCACTTATCATTAGTAATTGTTATCACTAATGAAGAAGGCACCAACTATAACTTGAAGACAATGACAATGATGTCTTTGTATACTTTGAAAATCTTCTACATTCTTGTGGCATTCTAAATCTGCACAATAAAATGAAACTATTATAATTTACAAACATTATATTTAAAAATTTGAGAACAACAAAATTTGGTTTAAGATAATACATGTCAAATAAAAATTTTAAATTTTAAATTTAAAAAAAAATAATTAATTGAATTTTTTAAAAATTATTATTATTATTTAAATATATATATATAAAGAATAGCTCTTGGAACACTTTAACTTGGTTACAATAATTGATTGTAATATGAGAACATACATATAAAATACATAATTTTTTAAATAAAGTTTTTGGGGACTGAAATTGGTTATAGCTTCCTCAACTTTGAAATCCTTTTTTTGTTATAGGATAAAAAGAACTTGTGCCTCAACAAAAAAATACTCCCTTACTCTTATAGTGTTTAGTTTTCAATGAGGAATATTGATGCCGACATCCTCTGAATCAATAAATTTCATGTCAATATTAGGAAATAGTGAAGCACTAATTATAATTTAACAATTATGATGTTTAAATTTTCACCTTAAAATTTAAGTCCTAATGGTCTACCTTCAACACTTAATCTTTTGTATTCAGTTGATCCATGTCTATTGAAACGACGTGACATTTCAAGCTCCCTTCTAGTCAAACTTGCAAAAATATAGGATTGCTTTAATTTTGCTCGCAATACAACTAATCCCAATACAAGTCCTAAGATTGTAGACCATTGTAACCATGTGTTGGATAATATATTTAGTGCACTTGTTAATTCCTTCGGAGCTTCCTACATTACATCAAACAATGATCTTAACCTCTAAAACATTAATATGCTATTACAAAATATAAATATATGGTTTATGTGATTCAATGGATTCTATAGTAAAAAAACTGGATAGAAAAAATGTCTTTTTGGTGGTTTTAGAAAGTCATTATTAAACATGTATTTTTTTTTGAAATTTTTAATTTAGTGATGATGAGAAAATAGATTATTCAA
Organism: Straminergon stramineum; assembly: GCA_963920665.1. Taxonomy (NCBI): domain Eukaryota; kingdom Viridiplantae; phylum Streptophyta; class Bryopsida; order Hypnales; family Calliergonaceae; genus Straminergon; species Straminergon stramineum. The sequence continues at coordinate 19,078,027 of OY987264.1, forward strand.
CCATTATTTGTTGATAAAATTGAAGAAATGCATTAATAAAAAGTACTTATATAAATTTTTGTCTCTTTCAATTATACTCTAAATTTAATTTTCTAACCTTGAATGTTTATATTTACTATTTTTTTGAAATAGTTTCTCAAAAATAGAATGTTTTTGCTAAGATTTCATCAGGTATGTCTAGTGTTAAAAATTGATTTAATTTATGAAGTGATAGAAGTTTTTTCCATCAATCTAACATTTTGATTCATTTGAAAGATAAATAAACAACAAAACAAATTTGAAATTTATTTTTTTCTTTTCAAAGAGATCAAATTTGGATTCTTAAAGTATTGCTAATATTTCTATCTACCCATGTATTCTTTCTATTTTTATTTAGGCATTTACATTTTTTTTTGTGTAGGTTATATTAATTTTTCTTTTCTTGTGTTTGATGAAATTTGTATTATGGACCAAAAGCTAAATTGTACTAAGAGTGTTCCATTTGAATGTATGAAGCAATTAAAAAGAAGAACCTTGATGTAATTATTGAGCATTGTATACATTGAAATGCGTTCTTGTATTGGGCCACAAAATGCTGCACTAGCTGTAGTAAATTCAATGGAAATAGGTACAATGCTAAATAACAAGGTACCCAAAAGCATGCCATATGTTAAATTTGAGGTCCGCGATGCACTATATGGCTTTTGTACCGGTTTACATGTATAAAATAACACATTCTAAAATATCATATCACATTCACGCAATAAGTCAATTGCAATTAATCTCAATAAGATTAATATAATGGATTATTTCAATTTAAAATTCAATTTAATGATTGTAACAACTCCATTTTAAAAAATCAGAGTCATAATAATATAGATCATTTCAAAAAATCTAATAATAATAAGTTTAGTTTTCAAATGATGTGATTCATTATTTATGATTAGTAAAACAAAAAATTATAACTATAATTATTGAAAATAATGTAACTAATATTAATTTTAATTTTTTAAAATTATCTTGATATTTGAAAAAATATTACATATTATGGAGATGTTGACATTTACATCAATTTTTAATTCAAAGTGTTTTTGAAACATACAAAAATTACATATTATAGACATTAAATAAAAGTTCTAATTTCATCTTAAATGATGTAATTCACAATTTCTTTTCATTTGAATTATACATCCATCCACATTAATTAAAGTTCAATTGAATTCAAAATATAATTTTAAACAATGAAATACTACAAAGTAGATTTACCTTAAAACATATGAAGGTGACTAAGTTTGAAAAACAACCAGCTAAACATGCAAAAGGACTAAACACAGAGGTTATCCATACCAATGCTTGCATGTACACAATATCCACTACAAAGTCTGTAATATCAAGTGATCCTTTTGTCTGTAATATCAATAATGTAAATTAGATAAATCAAATCAAATAATATAACTCAAAGAAAAGAATCCACATCTATGTAGATATAGATTGTATTTCTACAAAAAATCTACAAAAAGAGTTGTATAGATCCAATATAAATGGGATTTTAATGTTACTTTAATTATATCATGAGAAGTATATATAATGATATCATTGATTCCTTCTATATGAAAATATGTACTCTTCAATCATTTTTTACTAATTTGGTATAATGTGACAAAATCAATTATAAAAAATTCTATATAAACTTGCTATTTATCATTAAACATAGGTAAAATTAAGTTCTCATTTTAAAACCTTTATATTTGTTGTGTAAAAATAAACTTAATTTTCATGTGAAAATAACAAAAGATGCATTATGCTCTATTTCTCTCAAAAAGTGAAAATGACAATCATTTAGAATTGTCATGGGAATCAAAGATTGGTAAACTATATTCATAATTTTTGTACATAATGTATATCATAGAGAGGATTAACTAGATATAATGAGAATCAAGTACTTTATACCACAAAATAGAAAACAAAGCTTGTGCTACAGCAACTCCAACATTCATAAGTGTTGTAATCCCTATCATGCCCAACAATTCACTTGCCACCCAATTCTCTGTACAACCCGCCACGCAATAACCAACCTGCAACATTATACTACTTGTACATTATAAATTCAAATATCCCTTATAATCATTTAGTAAATTCCATTTGTGAATGAGATTTAGAATCTATATTAGGAATATTGGAATGAAGTTCATTTCTAAGCAAGATCATTTTTCAAATAAATATTATTTAATTTAGTCTCTCTACAATGCCTCTAGTTTAAAAAAATCCAATAATAATATATTTATAAATTCATATTTATAATTTATAATTTACATAGTATTATTTTGGCATTTTTTGCAAAAAGATGTAATGGCCAAAAAATTATAATATTCATTTTATCATTTGTATTTCACTATTATATGATGAGATGCACAAATTTTTCTTTAAAATAATAGACCTGATTTGTTGTACAAAGGTGCCATTCTCCAATGTTGGCAGATGTGCAACATATAAAACTATCATTACAATCTTCAATATCTTTACATTGCATATTCATTGCTTTTCCTTCAATCTCTGCCCATGAGGCCAATAGCACTAAATAAGACCTAGAAAGTCATCACAATTTTATTCATTATAATCATAAAGTCTCCTTTGATCAAATTAATAAAATTTTATCATTCATAAAATTCACTATGTTATGTAGCAAAAACATCCTAAAACAAAAAAATTGACATGTTTCTTGTAAGTAAATTTTATCTCTAATTTCTAATATTGCATTCAATAGATATGTCCCATTCATTGGCTTGGACATAATGGGTCTAAAGTGCTCATGGTGCAATAATCTTGCATACAGAGGGGGTGTTTCCTATCAACAATTATGTGTACTTCTATAGCCTTTCATACAATCCTCCCTCCTAAAAATCTATTATCTACAACATCAATGTATTTTCAAATGAAAGCTTTCTATCATTGCAAATACTAAATACTTTTGTTGAAGAAGTCAAACTATTCTAAAATTGGTTATTGTGAATTCCTTATGGTTATTTAAAGCATTGCAATGAAATGTTAGCAATGGTCAATTCCTTAGTAGGCTTAAATGGCCTTACATAGAAAAAAAGTGGTTGTTGCTCTTATTCATATAAATTCTAGTAAATATCAATTGATTTATCATTGCTTGTGTACTTTAAATGAAAATGGCATAAATGATTTCTTTTTTACCAATAGTTTTATTGAAGCTTTCAATTGGTAACTTTTAATAGGTATGAAAGCAAACCTTATACTAAAAAATCAATATTTTATTCAATAATCTATCAATCATCATTTTTTATTTAATCAAAAATTAAACATATTAAATGATTTTTCTATGTAGGTAGACTTAAAATATAAATATATAAATGTAAAATTTATTGAATAAAAAATCAATCATTCATTCGTTAATCATCATATAAATGTTGCGAAAATGATTTGATACAATTTTTTGAAGATTTATGTAAGTTATATTCCAAAATTAATCTTCGATAGTCATATTTAACATCTATTTTTTGGACTTCAACTCTAGATGCTATAAAAACTTTGTATCAAAATAAATTTAAATTTTGCCAAAAACCAATAGGCATTTAGAGATTAAATGCTCATTGGTTTTAAAAATTATATGTATTAATCTTATTAACCCTTAAAGGACATTGCAAACTTGACTACCCAAGGGACATTTTGAAAGTCTAACTAGAAGCTTTATACAATTCCCAATTTTGAATGTTTTAAAGCTTAACTAAAAAATTGTAGCTCCAGTAGTCTAATTTTACTCTTTTTTTAAATCAAAATTATGAAAATTATAAATTTTGTGACACTTTGAAGATTCTAGATTCAAAGTTTAAAAAATACCACTTTAAAACTTTTTCTACCAAATTTCTCTTGGTGTGAGCTCAAGGAATATTCCAATTATACCATCATGTTTATCACTATGATTTCCAATTTTTTTTGAAATTTTCATATTATTTTGAGTGTTTTCGTAATTATTAGGATCGTTACAAATAAAATACTTTAGAAAGTTATATAAATTTCATTTTAATGTTTTAAGTTGTGAAAAAATAAACATAAACTTCAAATATATATATATATATTACTATATAAGAAAAATATTTGAAAATTTGAAATGTTTGATTTAATACAAAAAACTCATGTAGTTTATACAAATATGGATATGAAATCTCCTTTAAGGGTTACAATATTTAAATTTATACCAAATACAATCTAATAAAAAATATTAGAAAAAATAATAATAACTCATTCCAGTAGAACAAATTATCATTTTCAAAAATACATGTGTATACATACAAAGATTTATATATACAAATCCTTACATTCATCAACACACTCTTGTACAAGAAATTAAAATAATTTTTCTTTTGTTTCCAAAGATTAGTTTTAAAACCCAAGACTATTTCCCAAACTTGGGTGAAAATGCATAAAGATGAATATATAACCATCCAAATCTTGAAATTATGACAACAAATTGTCACAAATCATTAAGAATATGACCATCCTAATAATTTCTCTCTCTCTCTATATATCAAAGTAAGGTTGTTATATAAGGCACCAATGATATATTGAAATGTAATTTCATTAATTATATTAACCTATAAAGAATTGTTGAAAGATTAAGAATTCTCAAAAAATATAGTTTCATAATTGTCACTCTTTCATGTGTTGCTGGTTTCCAATCTTCCATATTTACCAAAGTCTTCACCATTCGAGGACTTAAATTGTTGACTAAAGACATAAGTACTGAATCCGCATAAACTCCTAACCTTATCTTTCCATAAAATAGCATAGTCTTATTTCACAAATTATAATATTTATGATTTTTATGGAATTTAATAAAATTCATAATTAAAAAAATTTAGTATACAAATTCTTAAGTTATGTTCTAAAATGCAATCACCAAATTATATAAAATTTGAAAATAAAATAAATGATCAATTTTATATTTATTTTATCTATATTTTTGTATCATATTATCTTTTATAGATTGAAATAAAAATACATACCAACTCGATCAGATATTTCATTTCCAAATGTCACAAGGTAATATTCACATCCAGCTGAAATTGTCAACAACATTGGCCACAATAAAAATAAAGCTAAATATCTCTGCAAATTTTTACAAGAAAATTGAATTATCATCTTTACCTTTTTAAAAATTTTAATACAAAATCTAGAATTTATTTCGAACATACTATGATTTACATGATTCCGGAGCCATAAATTGATCAAAATAAATGTACACCTTTATAAGAGTAGCTGGTTTTTCTTTGGTTTCTTCTATTTTATTTTTATCATCAGCTAAATGTTCACGGAATTGCATTCGAATACCTCTTCGCATAATGGTTGCACCCTAATTTTTCACTCATTATATCATTACAGAAAAATCTCTAATTGCATTGTACTTTAGATATATAAATGCAAAGTACATATTTACCTTTAAAAGAAAAAAACAAAACATTATGAGTAAAAGTGAATGCCACTATACCTCAAATGAAGTGAGATGAAAATCCCATGTTGCAAATGTTAATGTAGCAAAAGGATAGAGCACATTTCCTGATGCTCCTAATGTTTTTGACCCAGTTTCTAGTATCCGTATAGTGATTCTACATGTAGTGATTTACTACATTTCAAATTCTTAATGAATGTCAATTTACAAAGTTAATATTGTATATTGTACATTAATTCTAGTTTTAAAAAGAAAATTTATATAAAAATTATCTACAATTCTTGCTACAAAAAAGTGTATCATTTGGCTCAAAAATATGTATAGTTGAAAAAGAGAAGTATAAAATTAAAAATAAATAGATGAACACCTGCCTAATACAGCTAGCAAAGATATCAAAGTTGTTGCAACAATTGTAAGAGGATACATATAATCCGTGTGATACCAACCAGATTGTTCACCTTTGGCATATAAGTATCCACCATAGTAGAGAAAAGATTTATCAATTCCAATCCCCTGTACTACTACCAATTTAGAGATTTGTTTTACTTTAATATAAATATATATTTTTTGACTATATAATGTCTATACAATACATATTGCAATACAAGTAGCATACATATACAATTATATACCTGCAAAGCAAGTAAAAATTTCTTTTCAGTAAGAGCTGCTTTAAAAGTTGCCCAATCAAATACTTTTGGTGGATGAAGAATGAAAGGAAGAACAATTGCACAAAACCATATCAAACCAAGGAATAAATTAAGAAGAAACACCCAACGCAAAAAGGCAAATGTGATCATCATGGATGATCCAAAACTACATTCCATCCACTTCAAATCTTTTGCCCAAAGTTTGAATCTCTGTACAATAAAATTTAAAAATTAATTCTAGAATTGTAGGTTCGAAGATATAGTATGATAATGGATCAAAAATCACATATAATATGATAATGGATTAAAATTCACCATGAAATGTTGGGTTGATTTATCCAAATACTTCCAAGTCTTCTTGAGTAAACCTCTTGCACTACTAATTAGGCTATCCTTTCTCTTCCTCCTAAATTTGTTTAATTTCATCTCTGCAACTCTTTCTTGTGCTTTTGCCCAAGCTTGGGTTGTCTAGGGACAAATGAAAATTTATAAAAGATTCAATTTATATGTGAGTTACATACATCAAAATATTATAAATAAAGGTAAGATTGATAAAAAATTATGCAAACTTATCACATATACTCATGTAATTGGTTGACTCCTCCAAGATAATATGGAAGTTGTATTTCAACAAAAAAATGCTAATTATATTGCAGAGAATCCTAGTTATTTGGTTTGTTAGTTGAAGATAACAACAAATACATTACATGTGTACAAGCACACAAATGTAAAAATCATGAAATAATGTTTCAAGGTAGACTCTTTAAAACAATTGTATGTGATTTATTAGGTGTTTTGTTTGCTTTGGAGAGACACAATTGTTGTGCTCAATCAGAGATTGTAAATAGACATAACATTATTCTGAAAAGTTGGATGTTCATTCTTTCGTAAAATATGACAAGATAAATATTATGTCATTGCCTATTGTTAATTATTCTACATATTAAACATCAAGCTTGTAGAAGAAATTGGCATTGGCAAGTGGACATATCTAAAAAAGAAATAAAAAAGAGACCAACAATGAGGTAAAGAAAGAAATACAATGAAAGGTAGAATGAAAGTCATGCCATCAAACAAAAAGAGTTTAAGAGAAAGTATGCTCTTTGCTTAGAGTGTTTTTTTCTTCATAGAAAGAAATGACTCCCTCACCTCCATAGTTGAATAAATAATACTATAGACAATCTCTAGTAGGATCTTAACCCATAAATGCTCAACCATCTATAGAAATAATGATGAATGTTTTGAAGAATTCACTTCATCCAATCAATATCAAAGACAAATTGAACAAATTTTCAAAAAAATTGTATATGACATGTATAGGAATGCTCTATATACATGATTCCAATAATATAGATATTTTTGAGGTGCTACAATTATTTCTTGTGATTTTTTGAAGGTAATCTTACCATCTTTATAGTACTAATATTTGATATATAATGTCAAAATGGACCTGAAATCGAACAAGATTCAAGGAGGTTGCATCTTGGAGCACTGGTGGTAAATAATGCAAGTCTAACAAGGGATGTCGTAAAGGATGTTCCTTCTCCATCTCCGACTCTCTCTTGATCCTCATTTGCGCTGCTGCCAATTTCCGCCGTTGCAAAAAGTCCAATTCATTCATGGGTGGTGGTGGTTGCAATAATTCTGCCAATATCTCCTCCTCTTCATCACGTTCCTTTGTTTTCTCCTTTTTCTTATGATGATGGTGTTTTTTCTCATGCTCACTTTTTTTCTTTATAAATTCCTTTTCATCCCCAATCAAGGCATTCTCCATAGCATGCCCCATCGTAAGCAACGTATCCTTGATTGAATTACTTGCATTACCGGCTTGAAGAAGAGGGTTGGATTCAACCACAATGTTGGTTGCTACTCCAAGTGATGAAGATGACGACGACGATGATGGCGGCTCTGATTTCTTTTTTTTGTACAAACTCCTTCTTTTGAAGGGAAACAAACCATCGGATTGCTTCATGTTGACAAGCAAAAATCACCTAATAGAACCACAATCCTTTGAAAAAACAATCTCCAATCCCCAATTTTTTTCTTTTTTATAGTTGAAGAGAGCTACCAAAGCATCATTCAATGTGCAAATTCACTAAGAATTTAGAAAAATGAATTGGCATTGCATCCCAATTCAATCTACATTATGTCATACATTGCATTTACATCATCAATTTTGCTTTTTCCATATGCAAATTTTTTAGGTTAATGAGACTCAAAAGAAGAAGAGTAACTCTGATTAGAATTGACCACTATGAATGAAGAATCTCTTGCAAATAGTTCTACTATCTAAGCCATGCAATTATACTTACTTATTATTGTTTTGAGATTTATTTTGAACTCTGATGATTTCTCGGTTGGACTACTAAACACTGGTGATAAACAAAGAGAACAACATTGCTAATTGCCTATTTTGACAATTGGAAGCCGAAATATAACAAAGCTTTATCCAACCTAAAACAATTCTTTGTGAGGTCATTTGATGTACAAAGGTCAAATTTGATAGACATTTAAGTCATTTTTGTAAGAAAAAAAAAGAAGCAACATATGCCATCTTGTGAATGGTATGAGGTGACTTGGATCCCTTAGAATTTGACAAGAAAATTCCATTTTGGCACGCGAGTCTTGAATCAGAACTTTACATACAATATGTGATCAAGCTATCCAACATACCTCTTCCTCCAAGCAAACCCACCATATTAAAACTTCATTCACAAAAAAATATAATTAACAAGTTGATTCGCCCCATTTCCCCAAAAAAACTCTTGTTATTTTTGAAAAAAAATCTCTTGATGTGTAGGTGACCAAAGGGGGTATCATATGTGCATGTGACATACAAAATGCAAATATGTAAGGGTGCATTTTTCATAAGACTAAAGTTTATATGTATATGAAGGACACTACAAATGAATAAAATTGTGAAAATATTTGAAGGCCCTTAGATGAATATTGTTTAATAAATCTATAAATGATAAACAAAAGAATTCAATGCTATAAACATTTGAAAGGTCTATTACAATTTTAAAATGACTATTAATCCTATGATAACCTTTAGCTTGGAACCGGCTTAGCTTGATGTTTTGTTGAAACTGACAAACAAAGAAACCCTGTTATATTGACAAATATAAATTTCAATTGGGACAACACTACTAGAATGTTATGATTTTGGGGGCATCATGAATAAAAGGCATAATAGAAGCCAAGACCATTTTGAAGTCATTTTTGTCTATCAACTCATCTACATTTGAGCCTTGAATTGTCATCTACACTACCAAGAAATGTCACATGCTTTCAAGGGAACCAAATGAATGAAAGTTGAAGAGTTTTTTGATGTCATGACATGTATAGGGTACATGAAAAGTATAGGGTACATGACAAGTATAGGGTACCATGGGACATGGGTACATTTGAAGCCACAACCAAAATGATGGAAGGAAAGCCAACCTAAAATGGTGAAATGAAGGGTTTCAACTAAAATAATGAAGGGAAAGTCACAACTAAATTGGTGGAACAAATCTTTGACTAAAGTGAAGGAATGAGGCTGAGATGAAAATGGTAGAATGAAGAAATGAAAAAAAATAATAAGACCTTGAAGCCACACTAAAAAAAATTTCACTTGCCAACAGTAGAATCGAGAATAGAATTTAGCATTGTTTGACATCAAAGGAAGAATCCCTATGGCAAATTGAATGTTTGAGGCCCCTCCTCAAAGCCAAGCTCTTCCATCGGTTGTGCTCATTTTGAAGTATTCACACCCTTACATCCACGCTCATACTAATATGCCCCACCTACCCAAATTCCAACCTCAAAATAATAATAATAATAAATAGCCTTCGAGCCTTTAATTTGAATAAAGTATAGTGAATAATCTTTGAATTTCTAAAGTGCCAAAATTAGGTGTCTTCAATATGACTCTTGACACTCATAAATATAGTTTTCATATTTTAGATGTTGCATATTTTAGTGGTCAACTATATCAATTTTGAAATAAGTTACAATTAGGTGTAGTTACTTTAATCCCTAAATGCCCAAGGTAGCATACTTTGGTCTCGTCTAAACTTTGAAGTTATATAAATTTTATCAAAGTATTATTTAGGTATTTTTTTTTAATTGAATATCCTTTAAAGTCTATTTTAAGCATCATAAACTAATTTTGAAAAAAATTGTTTATAATTTTTCTAATAAAGATTTTGTGCAAGAATGTCCATTGCAAATCTCGAAATTTTAGTGTTAGAGGCCCATGGAGATAAACCTCAAATACCCTCGACCTTAAGGGAAAAATCACATTGGAAATTCATTCAAAAAAATTGTAGAGTAGATTTTGAGAAGTTGTTAATCAATTATAGTTATGCATGTTATGCCCTTTAGCCTCATAATTTTTGTCATGACCTCAATTTTAGATTTGACAATGTAAAAAAGTGAATTGAAAGACTTCAAATTACTTTCACAATTTTAACACCTTGTTCAAACATTATCATTTTTCAATCTACAAGTGATATTGTTGTATTTAATTTCTTTTCCTATGTGATTCATAACTTGTCTAGTTTGAATTCATATAGTTTCAATCTTCTAAAATTTGATAAATCTAGTCCATACTTGGACTTTCTATGTAATTTTGAGTAAACTTGAAGAAGCTCAAAAAAGGCCTTGGACATTTAGGGATTAAGCCATTTCATCAACTATGAGTTGAAACTGCCCAGTGGGTAGAATATTGATAAAAAGACAAACTTCCATCTTTTGGTGGAATTAGAAATGAGTTTTTGATTTTCTAGAATAAAAATTGAAATGCCTTTGTCAAGTTCCGTGATGCTTTTTATTTCTATGTGAGTAGAGAGAAACTATACTTTAGAAATATATTTGCCTTGTTTACAAACAAAGAGTAAACTTCCATGTTATATCAAAATCAAAAATGAAAATTTGAGATTTCTAGAGTTTCATGATACCTTCACTTTCATGTGAGTTGAGAAAACATGCATTTTAGGTATAGCTTGCCTTGTTGTCAAACTAAAAGCAACCAAAAAGTTCAAGTCCATTGTTATAAATACTTTATAAAAAATAAAAAAACTTGCCTCTTTGGCTTTCATGAGACTCTCCCTAAAATTTTGCATGCCATCAATTATGATGTTCATCTTGCAATCACAGCATGTGCACATATAAGTAAAATTCTGAAATATCTTTTGTCTCTTTTGCAACATTTGACAATTTTGGTGTTAGCACAAGATTTTATTCTTAATGCAACCGAACAAGATTCTATTCTTATTTTCAATTTTATAGTCAAAATCATTCTTCAAAAATTAGAAACTTGCCTCTTTTGCTTTTCATGAACCTCTCCTAATATTTTCCCACCCAACAATTTCAATTTCTTGTATAACTATTGCATACTTCCAAACAAATTTTTTGGAATTTTTCTTCTTGAAGGTTTAGCCAATTCCATGTGCTTGAAAGTTCTACATTAGAAAATCAAAATGAAAGAAATTAAAAGCTAATTTCCATCCAATGAGTAATACTAGTTAGTGTAGTGTGGATGATTCTTTTTGTAGTAGTTAGAACTTAACATTGTATAACCAAACAATGGTCCTCCTTGTACTAGAACAATATTATGCTTTACTAGATGCCTTGTAGGGACTTATGAGTTAATTTCAGGATCGGGGTTGACCAAAGTGTTATACAAGACAATTTTATTCTCTATAGGATTCCCCTTCTTAAAAATTCACAATGGCATGACATTGCAATGTGTCATTCAAAGTTTGCATCTTCCATATGTCTTTCCCCAATCAAATGTTAAAATATTACCTCTATTTTGTGGTTGCTTAGTATCTTGCATTCTTTACCTTCATATTATGTTATTCACATCACAAAACCAATTTGGAGTCCCTAATTCTAATTTGAATTTAAAATTTCCGGATTTTGTCATAGGTGGCAAATTAAATATTCCAATGTTTTTCCTTGGAGTAAAAACACTATTATTAGACTTGGAATGGCCCTTTACCACCCTAAGCACAAGGAATGGCCTTCTCGGCCTCAATTCGGGGAAGATTGACCTTCTTATTGTCCCTTGTTTTACCCTTGGAGAAAACACTGAAATTTGCAAATTCTGAATTCAAATTTGAAATAAGAGTCCCTAGAAATGAGCTAGGCGAGATGAAGAAATATAATATTTAAACAACACAAAATAGGGCACAATTTTTACATTTATCCTTGGCAAGGGGGGTCAATCCCGCTAGGGTGAATTGACCGCCTCATTGCCTCGCCTTTGGATGACGGAGGGATGAGGGGGTGTCATTCCTTGTCCATCCCACCTCGACTTCCTCCCTTGCAACTTGTCCCCCTTTGGCCCAATGTCCCAAGGAGATTAAGACTTCCACCTGCCAACCTTCCCCCCCCCCCCAAATCATGATCTCCAGCCCGTCTGCCCCCAAAAATCTTGACCCCCACTTGCCAATTTCAACGTAATTCTCGCCTTTCTGAGGTGGAGCTGTGCCTATAATCCTTGGTAGCTATATACTATGGTCCAAGGGGTGTGGCTTGGGTAGAGAGTGCTATACTTTGCAATGGAGTATATGGCTACCACCATCTCAATGAGTAGCCCTCCTATGGTTTTATAAAATATGTATGGCCACTACCATCTTTTTATGAACATGTTTTTTTCAAATTTGTATGGCTAGCACCATCTTTGTAGTAAGAGTGCTAATGTTTTTATAAAATTTGTTTAGTCAAAGTGCTAACTTGTGTTAAGGAATTCACACCTAATTTTGACACCTACCAAATTGTGATACTCTTAAATGTTGCATGATGTGGCCTAATTATGTGGCCTAGATACGTCAAAATTGACAATTTAGGCAAACATGTCATACATTAATGATTACAAGTAGGCTTCATTTCTAGAAATAATTTGTATACCTCCACAAATGGACTTGAATACGAATGTCAGAATTAAATAGAAACAACAAAAAATATAGCTTGTGTATATTGATAAATATACAGAAGAAACTTGTAGCTAAGAAAATATTATAAAAATTAAAAGTACTATATTATTAATTAGTTCTATTAAGATTTTTTGATACTTTTCCTTCCAAAGTTCCATTGTTGAATAATAATTTAGGTGAATGATAGGTTCATCAAGATACATTTTTCCCTTTAGAAAAAAAGAAGTGCCATTGTTGTCTTCTACATTGCACTTTATCATACACATATATGTACTAAAAATTGTAGATTAGCATTGCAACTATAAAGAATTTATTTCAATTACAATTATGTCGTCCATGTATGAGAACTTGTTTTTACAATATAAAGAAACTTGTTTTATATATCTATATGAAGAAAGTGGTAAATACATTATATTTACATATACATTGTCAAATTGTAAATGCATTTAACAAAGTTTGCTAATGATGAAGTTCTCTATTTTATGACTTTTCACTTTTGAACTTTAGAAAAGAAATGGAAAGAAGCCCCTTCCCTAATAGACACTTCATGTTCATTTGAAGTACTTGTACTTGTTGGCTTTGAGTTTTAGGGTTGTAGAGAGAAATTTATTCTAAACACTTAGAGGATGTTTTTCATGAAGTCTATTGCCACATGTGTAGGGATTGTAGAAAGAGTATTCTCTAAAGAGTTTGAGGATGTTTGATGTGAACTCTATTGCCACATGTTTTGAGCATTGAGCTTTTGTTTTCAAGGATTGTTTACAACAACTTTTAAGTTATGGTTTAGGGTTTCATCTTGGAGGAAGACAATGAGTTCAATGAGGATGAGTGTTGTTATCTTTCTAATTTTGAAGACAATCTAGAGTATGTACTAAGAGAGCAAGACATACTTGATGGAGCTTGTGGAAGTCATGGAGCCACTTCTTCTTCTTCTTCTTCTTCTTCTTCTTCTTCTTCTTCTTCTTCTTCTTCTTCTTCTTCTTCTTCTTCTTCAACCTTTAAGGATGCTTACATCCATTTGTTAGATTTCAAATCTGATTCAAGTTGTGATGAAGGCATGGAGGAGATGTTTGAAAGGGATGGTGGATGGACTTCGAACTTCACGACTATGGACTTATCATACTCTGTAGATGAACCTCCCAAACCTTCATTTGATCATGTTTCAATAAACTCTTCTCCAAATTTTGTTCAATTCACACTTGCTAGTAAGATTCTCATGATTGATTCTTTACAATTAGAGAGATTTCCTACTTTTCATGAGATTTGTGAAGTGTAGGGTTTTTCCGGCGGACAGTTCGACAACACGACAAACACGATGTCCAACACGTCAAGTAGACCTTCTTATCCATCTAATAGAGTCAAACTTAGCTTTGAATTTAAAAAAAAAATCACCCTGCCCATGAGGCCACCTGGATGCTATGTGGCAGACACGTGTCTTCCATGTGGCATTCTAAAGGGGTGCATGTAGGTGTGGATGACCTTGGGTGTGGCCGACCATGGGTAGGGTGACTTCGGGTTCAAGTTGGTGGGCAACCACGGGTGGGGAGTAAGTGGCGACTTGGGAGGCAAAGACACGAAGTGGAAACCTGAAGAAAAGTAACGCCCCACAAATATCCACGGTTGCCCCCAAAGACCCGCAGTGGCCCTCCAAAAGACTCACATGCGCCCTTAGACCTATAATCGCCTTGTCTAGGACCCGCACGTGCCTCTAGACCCGTAGTGGCATTCTCAAACCCGAATGCACCCTACTTGACCCGTGGTCGCTCCCCGAGATCTGTGCGCACCCCTTGGAGACTACGGGTTCAACCGGTGGTCGCCCACCTACATGTGCCCCATGACCAACTCTCACCCGCATTCGCCCCACCTATATATCCACTTGCCCAGGACTTTTTGGGCACCTTTCATTGAGGCTTCTTGTCTTGTATCCTTTAGTGGCTACATGTGTGAACCTTGAGTATTTACTATTTATTGCATTCATCCACCCTTCTTACCTTACTAGTTGTAGACCACCTAAATTTCTAAATAAGTTTTTCGAGCCTTACACATGACAATCATTGATGGCTACTAGAGTTAACAATACTAGGGCATTGCCTATCTCCGCTGCTGCACAAATTGCCGGGGCATTATGGAAGGCTACCAAAGACAAACATTGCAAGTGTAGGGGCACTATTCATCGAAAGCGATTGCACGTGCTCAATAGTGAAACCCACCTTGCTTTTAAAGGTTGGAATGAAGAACTAGAGCCTTGGACAATATAAACCTACGAAGATTACATCGAGTCGTGCCACATTGACAAGTTCTTTCCTTTATGGCGTCATCATTATAATTGGCACACCAATAAGACAAACTTGCAGTATTGCGAGAATCCAACTTTCCTTCAAAGATGCTTTGAATTGTGGCAAGTTCTCTACAAAACTACTTTTGTAGATAGGAATGAGGTCCCCCTCTTCCTTGCTAGAGGAGCATATGTTGAGGTCACTCTAAACAAAGAGGTTGATTGGAACACAATCAAGGGAAGTACATATGTAACACGTCCAGAAATTGGTTTCATCCCAAGAGGAGTTCTAGCCTTTCCCGAGGGGGAACTTGGTCCTATTCGAAGTGCATACAATACGCAAACCCCTGCCACTGAGGTTGACACTAAGGAGTCTAAAGAAGATGATGACTCTAATGGTATGTGCATCCATAGGGTAATACAAATTGTGGAGCAATTTGTTTGTCCCATTGAGATTCAAAATGAAATTGTAGAGAGACCCGCAACATCCACAGGACAACAACCAAGGCAACCATCTAGAGTATGGCATTCAACAATATGAGTGGGACCCGCATTAATTCCAACAATAGTTCCTAATCCATCGTTGCCAATACAACGTAGGAAGGACATCTTCGACTTTGGGCCCGATGAGGACATGGCTATAGAAGAAACTGACCATGTTTCCATTTCTCCATCAACAATGGGCTTGAGTGACAACATTATGACTTTGGCAAAAGCTCTCAACCTCTTCAAGACCAAAGATGTTGAAATTTCTTCACTACAGAATGAAATGAGGAAATTGCGATGTGAGTGTGAACACAAAAGTACACACATCTCTCAACAAACTACAGAACTGCAATGCCTTTGTGAGAAAGACCATGACACTCTCACTTTGTCGGATATGGATGACGCCTTTCTTGAGAAGAACCTCCAAAATGTGGACAAGGTTGTGGGGGACCTTACCAACCATATCCTTCAGTGTTCTCCTCTTGCCAAGCATCCTAGACGCTCCCCCATCATTCCAAAAACACTTCCTACTATGGTCACAAGATATACTACCGATGACACAATTGACCTCAATAGGACCCATGACTCTCTTTCGTTTCCTGTGGTTCCATCAATTATTCAATTGGAGAAAGACCATGGACTTCAAGAAGAAAATAAGATGCTTCGAAGAGAGTTGGATGAGTTGACCGCCATATACTAACATTGGAAGGTCGCTTGCATTCTCTCCATGAATAGATCCCAACAAGTTGTGAAGGAGCTAGAAAAAGTTTCTAGAAACTTTGTTGCAAATGCTCCTAAACGAGAGAATGGACTGATGTCATGGGCATTGTTGGAGGACATGTTTCCCAATAACATGTGCATAGTGGAATTGCTAAAAAAGGAGGTCATAGGTTGGAGCAAAAATGGTTGGGACCACCAAAACCAAATGTCTAGCCACATAGAAGAGAAGAAACAAATGCTCCAGTGGCCCAAGCTTGCACCTTTTGTTTTGGACCATACTAAATGCCCCATATGTCTTGAACAATTTGGCTCCGAAGGGGGTTGGACACTAGGATCTTGTGCACATGTGTACCACCCCCAATGTCTCATCACGCAATGCTTGATTAGATGACGTTGCATGATTTATTCAACACCATTCTACGATTGCGTGTATACCATGTTCAACTTGACCACCTACATGCCTCTTTCTTGGGAACACACCCGTGATACTACGGTTGACACAACCTTGTGGGGCTAAGATTTGGTTTGGAGTTGGCAAGAAGGACAACATGATCAAGAAAAAGGACCTGCTAGCTCACAATTGAATTGGAAAACAAACCTAGACAAAATTGCTAGAGTTGCACTGAGGCTCATGGAAAAGGGACCACAAAACGAAGGGAGGAGGGCATTCTTCTTCCAATACCTTGGTGGATATTGAGACAAGACCTCCTCAACCTTCAGGTGGGGTCTTCATCCGCAACGACACCATTGGAATTTAGAAGGACAAAGGGGGGCTAATCAAGATGATAATGCCTCCCTAGAAGATTTGATTAGTATGGCTTACTTGGACTCTATGTCCGGACCATATTACCAAAGTCAAGCACTTGACTACTTGTTGGAAGTACATTCTCCGCAAACAACAAGGACCCTCCAAGCTCTACAGGACTCTAACGTGTTGCAATCAATTTTGAAGGCAGACGGGCCAACTTCACGAACCTGTGCAAAGTGAAAGCTTTGGGTTGGAGAAGCATCGACCTATGAACAAGGTGAAGGAAGTGGCTCTCAGAACAACCCAAATGTAATTGACTAGACATTCGTAGGAATCATGCAATTTAGCTTTACTTCCCGTCATAATAGATGAGAAGTAAGGGTTAGGTTTTAGTTACACTATATTTCTAGTTGTTTTGGCAAGTACGATGGAGTGGTTTAGGGTTTGCTTCTTACATTCCACTTCTACAACTTCCTAGCATACCTATGTACGGCAATTCCATATGGCATTGATTTTTATTTAATACTACCTTTTTTTTTTATCTCTACCAAAGTACCAATTTCTGAAATCATATCAAGAATGATCTTTTCCGGTTCTTCCGAAAATAGATTGTATGAATCAAATCAACAAAGCTCCTATAGTTTAACTTTCCAAATTAATTTCACTTGCATTGAGAAGAAAACTAGGTCACTACTTACTAGAGTGGAGCATCATTGTCCAATTGGATATTTCCTTTCATATTCTTTAAAATCATAAGGTTCTAATTATAGGAAGCTTTTCCTCTAAGCTTTCAAGATACTTGGACAAAGAAGGAATAAAAGGCATTCAAATACAACATGCCCCTTTTCGTGGATGTTGATTTGTTGACTTCACATTACCATAACTTCAAATGGTTCACCTTGTCCTTGGGGGTCAAAATTTTTAATTCATAAAAAACATGAGTAGGCCAACTTACATATAAAACCTACCTAATTCCTCAATATCCATTGTAATTTTCTTCAAATTAAGCTAAAGCTAGAATTCTAGAAAATCCTATATACAAGGAGGAACAATGAAGCAAATCACCTGAGACAAATAAGCCCAATAAATTTCCTCGATTAATATGGTATTTTGGGTGCAATCAGTTCTTCGTTCTCCACTATTCATATGAAAATCATAAATACAAGTTGAATTGTAGATTTCACATGGACATTTTCTCAAA
Organism: Straminergon stramineum; assembly: GCA_963920665.1. NCBI lineage: Eukaryota > Viridiplantae > Streptophyta > Bryopsida > Hypnales > Calliergonaceae > Straminergon > Straminergon stramineum. The sequence goes on from OY987264.1 coordinate 19,096,482, forward strand.
ATACTATGTCGACTATTACGGTCAAGAATCAAGATCTTCCCATCAATCCCATGTTCCTATTCAATTGTAATTATGTGCAAGAATCCCATTCCATTCATCATACCATCACCTTCTACCAAAACATGAGAAAGACATATTCATCCATATAGAAAAGTTGTAAGATTCAAAAATGGTGTGGTATTTTCTCCCTTCCATGCACGCCACTAGTGTGCCCACACCAATTTAACTATTCTAGTACACATACTACTTCAAGACACTATATATATTGTTTTATCTTCAAACATTACATTTTTTTTATATAATTACGATAGGCAACATACAAAATAATTGTGGTGACAATATTTTTCCTCATTGTGTTCCTAGGTATTTTATTTTGTGCTGAGGTAGTCCTTCAAAATGGGCTCTAGACCCATTTGCTGTAATTCTGCATTAGACTTCCCTATGCGAGCTCTATTCCACTTATATCAATATGAATAAAAACGATTTTCTGCCCTTAGAGCTTTCAACTCCGATACCATCAATGGTAATCTTTGCTAATGGAACTTCACCAACTTCTCAAGCGTTGCTAATTCTCCACCAACACTGCCATATACTGAGGAAGAAGCCAAAAGCTCTACTTTTGGAATGTGCTAGACGGCGGCCTTGTAATATTCTTTTTTCTTCTCCATTATTTGAAGTTCTAGGTTTCGCCTTTCATTGTCTACCTACTAATGTTTGCAGACAAGGGTTTCAAGTTTTGATTCCCATATCAAATAATGGTCCATTTTATGCACCTTCACACTCTTCATTTTCTTCAAATAAAAATTGTGATTTCTTTTTAAGGAATAGAAGCCCTTGTCATTCTCTTCGATGATGTTTGTTATGGCCTTCAACTGTTGCTTCAACACCTCTACGAAAGTGGGATTCACTTCTTGCTCCTTCAAATTTTTCAATTGCTCGTTCTTTGCATGCAATGCTAATTTTGCACTTTCTATTTTGGCAAGAAACATTGCCTCTTCATGTTCCAAATCGCTTCCTTTGCCACTCTCGTCACCCTCTCGCAAAATAGGGTCCACTTTCCTAGCCACTGCATCATCCATGCCTTCTTCATCCGTGTCTTGTACTATGATGGGCTCTTAAGCTGATTGTCCACTTTGGTGGACTCCCATATCCATAGCCGGCCTAAATTCTTGTATGGCAATCTCCTTGTCATCACTATGGAAAAAAGATCCATCATATTCACGGGTGTATTGATTAGAGTTAGAAGTCTTTGACCAAACCACGCTTTCATTGTGAACAAATGACTTCCCACACTTCACCTTGGATAACATCTTCTTTACATCCACAGGTTCATCTGGTGGTAAATTTTTTGGAGTCTCTAGAATGATCGCAATAGGGACCTCCTTCAATGTTGACCAATCCACCTCCTTTTTCAACACATATTTAGCATACACCATTCTCACAAGAAAGAAACAGAAATTGTCGTTTTGGTAAGTTGAGTCCTCCAAATACAAGTGCTTCCATACCTCACAACATCTAAGTATATAGCCCTTGTCCTTGGAGTATGCAAGATTTACTTTGTTTTACTTCACTTTAAATGCCTTAATCTTTGGATGGATCAAAATGGTCACACACTTCTTGTGAATTTTACCACACTGTTTCCGACCCTTGTTACGGATGAGCTTCATCTCTTGTTGTGTAAGGTGTTTGATTGTGGCAGGTGTCAATGGTGGGGGCTCATTCTCCATAGTGCTCAATGTATACAATCAATTGTACTCAGATACTATGCCAAATACAACAAGCCTAAAACCTTGCCATACAAACTTAAATCTATTACCTCATGGTAATTCACATTTACAAATAGATCAATATAAACATTTACAATCACAATCAAGTTTCAAACAATTCGGCGTGATTTACGATCAATGGAACACGTAGATGAAAGTGACATGAGGAAAGATAGAATATCCTCCTCACAACACCCACCTCCCCTCTCGAGCATGCAATTAGCCACTTCAAGGTGGATAAAAGACAAGGCGCAAAAGGAAAGGACGGGAGATTGTGGGTTTAGGGTCTCATTTTGTACCTGCAATCGCCTTAGGGCGAGTATGGCTCTGGGTGGGGTGCGTGCGGGTCCACAAGGGGGGGCACGTGTGGGTCGGGATTCGGGAAGGCAATCGTGGGTTCAAGACCTCCGCCAAAGACCGTGGGTGATGGCGACTGCGGGTCTAGGGCAATTGTGGGTGACGAGAATCTCGACTAGGGGCCGCATGTGGGTCTGGGGCGACCGCGGGTCCCAAACCCCTAACCGCGATGGTAGATACCTACACTGAATAGTGAAATTAGGTTGCCTTAACAATTAGATTGACTTACCTCCAAAAGGTACTTTAGAATCCATCAAAGTGAACAAAAATTTCTACATATATTTCCATTTGTACACATGAAGGTTTATAAGTTCCAATTACAACAACACCTAATTCAAAAGTAGTGCATTCTTGTAATCTAATATTAAGTATTTATACAGTGTGGCAACCTAATTTCATTATTTAGTGTAGAAAGCTCTTACGTATTCCATATTCATCCATAAAATCAAAGTTATGTGGACTTTTAGTTTGCAAACAAATATGGATTTTCTAAATTTTCTGTCTTCTTAGAAAATAATTAAATCATGGGATGTCCATTTTGTATCTCAAGAAAATAACCATTGGGATTGACATTTTCCAATTCCACAAGTACATTTTTTAGAATTCTTTTTTTTAAGTCATTATGTACTTCTTTGTACCTACTATTTTTTCCTACATGTTGTACAATTCCAAATTATCTATATTTTTGTAAGACTGTAGCTGATTCATCTTGATGAATGAGTCTAAAGAAGCAATACCATTTTTTGAAATAAATGAAAACATATGTCATGATTTGAAGTCCAGGTGCATTCTTTTTGGCATGGCCAGAACAATGACTTCAGTCAAGTCGAAGGATAATATTTTTCAATCTTTATGGTGAAAATTCCTAACATTTTAAATCCATCTTCTCAAGTCTGCATACTGCCAAATCCTAGGGTTTAGGGTGTCCTTAAACCTTTTTTGGGAAAATTAGTACTCACACTCCGAAGGACGAATGGTAGTGTTTGAATATTTTGGGTGAAAACATAGTCAACAGATTATCTCAATCTAATTTGGGCATATCAATTGAATAAGGACTAGAATTCTCCATGGCTGATTTATATTTTATTTATGAATCATATCAATCCCATTCATTTGATGTTCAAGCTACAATGAACTATGTAAAGAATTCATATTCAAACCCAAATGCATGCAAGTAGGTGATGTGTATGTACAATACTCAATATTTTAGGTGCAAACATGCACTTCACATTAAAAATAGTTTGTACACTTGCATTGCTTTTCGAAAATGGGAGGCACAAAAGGTGGCCAACGTTACTATTCCCGCTAAAAAAACATTACATCAAATCCTATAAGAGGACAGAGTCCCGAAAGACGAATTCAGGTGGTTTCATGAACCATGGTTTACCTATGAGGAGGTCCACCACTTGCGCACATGTTGGTCTTCTGTTAACATCAGGATTAACTAGTTCATGTAACTTCATGACAAAGTACCTTGATGACTCATGATTTTTAAATAAGCCCTTGTCATAGTCAACCATGTGTTCTATGTTCATGCATTGGGTCAACTTTCAAATCGAATAAGAGTCAGATTTCACCAAATATTTGTAGGTCGCTTTCATCACATCTAGACTCGTATCTGAACCCTTTGGCCCAAACAAATAGAACAACTTTGAAGTTGTAATTAGGATAATTTCATTTTCTAGATAAATTTTGTTTTTTTAAGTGTGAAATGGATTAGATGTTTAAAGTTTTGTGAAATTAAGTGTAAATGTGATGATATTTGGAGTTAAAGTGTGAAATGACTTTTTGGCTTGAGCGGTTGTGGACTTTGATGGGTTTTTTATTAAAAAATTGGAAGGGGTATGTGAGGAAGGATGGTGATATATAGTCTTCTCTTCTCTCATTATTTTTCTCTCCTTAATTTGTTATTGCATTCAGGACGTGGGTTGTTTTTATGCTTTTCGTTGTTGTATTATTTTTTAAGAAAATTTATAAGTGTCATTCTTAGTTATTTTATTCACTTAAGAGATAGTGATTATTGCTTAAGCATGAAGTTGAATTTTGATGATAATTTACCTTGAATATTTTATGAATGTCAAATCAATGAAATTGAATAATTTAATAATCACTTAAGTGATGAGTAAATATTCTTTGCTTAGAGCATTATATAAAGGAGAATCTCTTTAAGAGAGAATTTGATGACATTTTGAGTAGATTATATTTATACTTTATACTTTATCTCTTAAGAGAATTTTTGTGTCAATGCTTAAAGCAATATTTGAAGTATTAAGAGGAGAAAAATACTAAGTTAGTGATTGACTTAATAATTGATAAATCTAGTGATTGGAAATTATTTGTAAACCAGGGATTGGTTTGGAATTGAGTGATCAAGTGATTGGATTTTATTTTGAAATTTAATGATAAACCAGTGATTGATAATTATTTTCATTTAAAGGATTGGAATATCTTTGTATCACAAATGGACATGTATGTTTGAAATAAAATTAGTGATTGAGATTTATTTTGAGTTAGAATATGAGTTTACATTTCTAGTGAATAGAAATCATTGAACAATTATAAACGATTGATGTACATTCTAATGATTGAATGATTATTGCATGTTCAATAAATGGTATTCCAAATAAAGACATGAGCACATGTTTGAATGTTTGAATGTGTATTTAAATTCTTCCATTAGAAATTGTATTTAGTTGTGTAAACTTAAAAAGCATAATTTAGAATTTGTATTACAATTGGAGAAAAGAGGAGATCAAAGATATCACGGTGATGCAAACGGAGAAAGCTTAAAGCTAAAGATAGGAGAATACAAAGTCAAATAAAGACTGGAGACTTGGAAAGGAAAAAATTTAAAATTCTTTAAAATAATTTAGCAAAGCATATTATACATCCTTGAAGGGAATTTATTTTTAGAATTGCTTAAAGCATACGTGTGTTAATGTGTTCGCTTAAAGCAATGTCTTTGGTTGTTTTCAATCCCTAAAAAGGATATGTATTACATTTACTTGAAGTAATTGAGTCATTAGCGCTTAAAGTGACTTAGATGTTGAAATTATAGTTGTGAAATACAATTAAAGAATTCTCAGTTGAACCGAATTTTCAAAGTTCAAATATATATACTGTAAGATGCAGGTTGTAAATGGATATATTTGTAATATATTTTAGTGAATTCAAAGTATGAGATTTGTGGATGCAGGTTCCCTTAGTTTATACCTTTAGATTCGCATTTTATTTTAAAATAAGACCGAGACGAGCTTAGTGGTTAAAAATTTATATTTATAATTGGATGGAAATTAGAAAGAGAATTCCTTTTCCATTTCTAAAATAGAGTATAAAATATACCAAATAACCTAATATATTTTGATTAACGACATAATTTACCTACAAAGTGACATTAACTAATAAAAACACTAAGCTAATTTGAGTTTTCCCCCGAATGAACCTAATTGGAATTGCCTTGGGTTGTCGTAGAAAATTGTTCTACAGAAGCTGCCCACCAACGGCCCATCCTCTTAGCATCAAGTTTTTCCTGTTTTTCATATCTAAAATCTGAGGGAGCTCTTTCTTGAATACGACTTGCAATTCCCCAATCCCCAATTCCAATGTTGATCTCTTCATCCGAGAAGGGGGGGGTAATGCAACAATATGTTCACAGGTGACAAGTCATTGTGTAGCACCCTTGCATTGTGCACAAAACTTGTCACATAAACCAAGGCCCACGCAAACTTCGCCTTGTGTCTTCGGAAGAGGCTAATTTCTTTTTGTTGTTGGCTTGTCAGTTGCTTGACCAACTTGATTTCATGCCGTTCCGCATGCAGCACCATCTTCTCATTCAAATGAAGCAACTCTTTGAAATTACCACCATTCTACAACAAAGTGTATGCTTCCATTGTTTGGTCATGGATAGCTAGGAATTTAATAATGGCTGGATGATTCAACAAGCATACCAAAGCTTCCACTGACTGCTCCATCCTTGCATCGTGTTTGTTCCTTTGCTTTGACAATTTCCTTGCAAAATGTACATGTGTTGGGATCGTGGACATCCCTTCAATGCATACCTTGCGCACCTTTGCGTATCTTCCTTGACAGTCAAATCTAGTAAGTGGAACCACCTTGGCCTTTGAGTAGACCCACATGATACATGAACCGCTATCTCTTGTAAATGCACCCTTCAATGCATCCGTTTGCCACCCCAGACCCCTTGCTTTAGACCTTGACAATCTTTTTGCTGCAATTTGCCACCAATCCATCTTCTCACGGAACTCCTGGGCCCTATCCGTTTCTCCATATCCTAGCACGATAGGTCGCAACTCAAGCATCAACTTCTTGGTGTTGAATATACTAGTTCGTAGGCAATTGCCAATTCGTGTTTGCCATTGGTTGAAATACACTTCATCCACATCTGCATAGCCCGAAGATTCCTTGCATTTCCCTATAATAATGTCCTCCAACTCGTCCTTCAAGGATTGGATGCCTACCTCTTTATTTCTCAAGTATTTCCTCTCCAAATATTGTACACTTTTTTCCTCATACTATTGCAGACAAGCCTCATGTGCATAGATCGTATATCGTGCTGGAGGATAGGTAGGGTCCTTGTCGTGTGCTCTCTTGGATTTCTTTGTCATGGATGGTCCTGCACCCCCAGTTGCCTCGTTTGTAGTTATATCTACAAGAAATGCTGTAGGATTGTTAAGGTCCTTGTCCCAAGCCGATATCCAACCTATACTACTTCCTTCCTTTGAAGTAGACATGGTCCTCTTTTGAAAAACAAGGTGTTCTTGACTTGAACTTGGTGAGGAAAATGGGCAAAAACTTCCCCTTCTGAAGTTCCCTTGGCCCACAAGCATGTATTCAACCACTTTGAAGTGGATGAAAGCCAATGCGCAAGACGAAGAATGGCAACCGCTTAAGTATCCAAGGTCGCCCTGGGGCGCGTGCGAAATGGGCAACCATGGGTATGGAGGCGACTGCGGGTATGGAAGTGACCACGGGAGGGCAGCGACTGTGGGTTCCAAAGGTGCTCGTGGATGTAGGCGACCACAGGTCTAGAAAAGACGGACCATCATAAATAATAGCAAAAAGAAACCTTGATATGGGGGAGAAACATTGGCATTACAACTTCCCACTTCTATTTCACTTGCTTTCAAATAAAATTATAAGACCACTATGATTTGGTCTAGAATGTGGAATTAGATTTTGAGTTGTTTCTTTATAGTTCCAAAAATATGTCTACATTGTTTACAAAGAAAAAAAAAGGGATGGGAAAAAAGGAAAAAAGGGATTAAAAAATACAAAAGTACGTGACATGATTGACTTCTATTGAAACAAAAAGGGAGAACTTGAAATGTTATACATTCTACCATTATATAACAATATTATAGAGGTTACTTTAGAAGCGCCCAAAGTCTTCTAATTTCTTTGAGTTTGCTCTATATTGAACATGAAATCAACTTTTTTACACAACCCTAAATCCTTTTTGGGTGGAAAAGGTCATAAATGCAAACAAACATGTTGCAGAGCACATTGAAATGAACAACAAATTAAGCATATGCACATCAAATCAAAAGATTGTTGTCTTTGATGAAGACATTGTTCAAACCATCAAGGGTGTTTGAATTCTTTCATTTCTTTTTTTCGCATGCCAATCCTTGAAAATTGGTCACCCACAAGATACAAGATATTTCTAAAAGGACAAGTGGGACACCTTGGAAATCATCTTTCTTAGACGTTGTAAATTGTTAAGTTACAAATTACAAATGTGGTCTTTGGAAGTAAACCTTCCAAGGAGGACCACCCCTTCTTACACTACAAAATTTACAGGATGAAGAAATGCTCTTCTATCATGTATAGAGAGTTTATATCATTTATGGACTCAAAATTAGCCACCTCATCGTTAAAAGATGAAGAAGAGTAACATGCAAATCCTTATACAATGTATGATTTCTTTGGCTAAGTATTCTATAGAGGACATTCAATATGTTCTTGTAAAAGCTATCCAAGGTTTACTTCAACTTTTGTATACAAAAAATAATCTCTCTCCAAAAAGACAAAACGTCAAGTTCAGTCACTCTGATAGGTGAGTAAGAAACATCATTTAATTCCCAAGGTTTCAGAGATGTACTATGAGGGTTTAGACGGTCAGTATTGAATTTTGTATAGAAATGTATGAGGTGCAAGGTTGCACCACAAACATTTCTGTATGAAATTCAATACTGATTTCCTATAACTCTCATGGACCATCCCCAAGACCTTCAGAATGAAATCACCTTCCCTCCTACATACCACAGGGAATTAGCTTGATGGGTTTTTTTTGTTTTTTTATAGGTTGGCTACAAGAACCAAACCAAATTGATCTCATTGGGGATCGAACCCGAGACCTCCACAAGAACAATGACTTTCAAGAAGCCAATAACTTCCATGCATCAGACGAAGATGCCTTGAAGACCCCAAGGTCCTAATGAAGTGACTTGTTCTTGGATGTTAAAAGTTGAATTCGTTACACTTATTAAAACTTCTCTGGATTGGAAGGCACGCCCCACTTGTGGTTGCCTAGGACCTGAACTCGCCTCCCACTCGCAGTCGCCCCCCATTCCACCAAATTGGGCTCAACAACATCAAGCCAAAAGCCCACGCCCCTACATGCGGTCGCCCAAGACCTAAACTCGCCCCCCACCTATAGTTGCCCCCCATTCCACCAAATTGGGCTCAACAACACCAAGCCAAAAGCCCACACCCCTACCCGCGGTCATCCAAGACCTAAACTCACCCCCCCACCTATAGTTGCCCCCCATTCCACCAAATTGGGCTCAACAACACCAAGCCAAAAGCCCACACCCCTACCCGCGGTCATCCAAGACCTAAACTCACCCCCCCACCTATAGTCGCCCACCATTCCACCAAATTGGGCTCAACAACACCAAACCAAAAGCCCACGTCCCTACTTACAGTCGCCCAGGACTTGAATTCACACCCACCTGCAATTGCCCCCATTCCACCAAATTGGGCTCAATACCAAGCCAAAAGCCTACACCCCCACCCGCGGTCACCCATGACCTGAACTCGCCTCCCACTAGCAGTTGCCTCTATCTTAAAGTCACGTCAGTCCAAGAACCAATGTAGCAAAAGATGTGAGCCATCTTCAACTTTAATGAAGTTAAGCTTAATTGCGTCTTCTATATACTATAACTTACCTGTCCTTCAATGTTGGTGGTTAGTTAATACTATAGAATCAATCTATAAATACATAAATTTTAGTATGAATAATTAGACAAATTGAAGTGGGTTTTCCAAACCCTAAAACCTAACCCTATACCCTAAACCCTATAGAAAAACCATGGACCTTCTCCATGTATGCCACCCCAAAAGTAATATACTTCTATTTTTTAAGGTGGATAAAATGACAAACAAATGTGAGTTGTTTTTCATTATATGTTGTAAAAAAGTTTGAACTCCTAAACCTTGTACTTGTAAGATATAAACCATTCAAAGTGTCATTTTCTAACTTTTTAATCTTCAATAAATTCAATATTCATTCACCCCTTCAAATGTGTTTTAAATCCCCTTGATGTATCAAGGGGAGGACTATATTGAAATTCCTATGTTGGAGGATGGAAAATGAAATGATGAGGAGAAGGGCTTCCCCAAGTCTCCATTTCTTAAACCACTTCTTATGTAGATAAAAAGATTTCTTCTTCATGCATCCCACGGTGTTAGTATTTTTTTTGTACATGGTTTCCTCCAAAAGGGAAGGTCTCCTCTAAATGTACTCCCTCCAAAAATTAAAATAGGAAATGGTCACGTTGAATTTTACATGACCACGAGGAAAAAAAATGTCAAGGAGAAGAGCTTCCCTAAGTCTCCATTTCTTAAACCACTTCTTATGTAGATAAAAAGATTTCTTCTTCATGCATCCCACGGTATTAGTATTTTTTTTGTACATGGTTTCCACCAAAAGGGAAGGTCTCCTTTAAATGTACTCTCTCCAAAAATTAAAATAGGAAATGATCATGTTGAATTTTACATGACCACTAGGATGGATGAAGGAGAAATGAAATGTTAGGAAGAAGGGCTTTTCCAAATCTCCACTTCCTAAACCAATTTGCTTTCTTTATTACTTAATTAACTTTTGATCACTTAGTATTGAATGCCTTAGTCTTAGGATTTTGTAGAGTTATTCCTCAAAAAAAGGGGGAGCAGTATTTGAAAAGTTTGAACACCTTCCCTCCAATTTGTAAGGGGGGAAAGTCAAACTCATGTTTTCCAACGCCATTGACCCGCAGTCGCCCTATATGCAATCGCCCTCGTTGTCAAGAAAAGAAAGACCTTTTTGAATCTTCGACTCGTGGTCGCCCCTGACCCAAGGTCGCCCCATATGCAGCCGCCTCCATCATCATGAACTGGAAGACCTTCCTAAATCTAAGACTCACAGTTGCCCCATCACCTGCGCTTGCCCAAGAAATGACTTATGGTCGCCCTATATGTAGCTGCCCCCCTATACCCGCAGTCACCCTACACCCGAGGTCTCCTTCCAGAAACTCTAATTTTTCTTAAATGGCAGTTTTTGGATAGTGGAACCTAGACCTGCGATCGTCCAAGACCCGCATGCGCCCTAGGTGACTTCAAGTACTTAAGGGGATACTGGATTCCTAGGTTGCCACTTCCTTGGTCACACCGCGCCTTTCATCCGTGTTGAAGTGTCTAACTGCTGGTTTGTCAGTTGGAAGTTTGGGCACCGACACATGTTGTCGCTTCCACGTTTACAAATTCATTTCTTTGGTTATATTATTGACAAAAGTCTAGTTCTCTTTACGGTAGAGTGACACGACAAGATGACGAAGAAGAAAGGAGATCGCCATAGTAAGCAACAACGTGCCCTTCTTGACCTAGTGGCTAAGGCATATCGGGGATGGCATCATGTAAATTCTGATTGGACCTTGACAACTTACAAGTTATTTGTGGATTGGTGCGATATCGACAAGCTATTCCTTTACCATCGATACATTCACCATGTGAGGCAAAACCAAGCAAATCTTCATTACTGCAAAGATGATGCATTTGTCCAGAGATGTATCGAAGTGTACCGAGCATTGTACGAAAAGCGAAAAATTCCACAGAGTGAAGTCTCAATGGGCATATGCCAAATGGTATATGTAGAGTTACAATTGGAGAAAATAGTAGATTGGGTGACCTTCAAGACATCCAAGAATGTCACCCTTCCAACTACTAAAGACATTTCGATGGTGGGTCCTTCAAATAATCCTCGGGATGGGCTAGGGCCCAAAAAGAACATTATAGAAGGAATGGCAGATGAGGATTACGTTCGGTCAATGTCAACTAGAGAATCAAACTCCAATGAAGAGGTATTGCTGGAACCTAGGGATAGGATCGAAGATACATCAATGGAAGAAAACTTATCGTTGGTGGTATCAGAAGAAGGCAACATGCGACAAATAATAGCAATGTATGGAGAACCTTTTATATCTGTGGAACCGATAGAGGTCCGTTGTCCCAAAGATGATGAAGTGTTCCACTACGTACAAGCTCGCTTGCAGGAAATTAATGAAGATAGGTTGGATGGGGAGAGTGAAGCCGAAGAAGAGATTCCTTTGACCTTGATGAAATTGCCTGAAATGGAAGTATTGCCTGAAATGGAACAAGAACATCAAGGTGTGCTTGGAGAAGACAATAATCAACAAACAAAGGAATCCTATAAAGCAGAGTTGGAGATGCTTTTAACGGATCTCGAAAAAAAAGAAAAGGAATGTGAGATCATCGAGAAGCGGAGCACACAAGAGATTTAGATTGAGGATGTAGGCACCCTCAAAGATCTAATTCAAGATGGACAAACTCGTTTGGTAGACCAACAAAGAAAAATGGAATAATTGGAACAATTTTACCTCAAATTCAATAAAAGAGAAGATGGAGGATCCAGTTCAAATATCAATCATGTTATGGATGAGCGGCTTCAAACAATAATGGGAAAATGTAGGATGGAAGAGAACAACCTTGCCATTGAAAAAGGAGGTGTGGAAGAGGCATGATCAACATTGAACCTCTTGAAGGAGATGAAGGATGCAGACCCTATTGTTCGGTCGTTGCAATCAGATTCATTGTCTACGGATGTTGAAGATTTGTCATCCACTTCAAAAATAGAGAAGTTGAAGATGAAGTTAGCTTCTGTGAAGAGATTGGAACAAAAGTTGGAGGAGAAGATGTCATGGCCAAAGGCACACATTAGGTTCATGTCGTTGTTCAAGAAGTGGTGGATCCAAAATAAGATGTGGAACCATGACCTAACTCTTTTGAAGAGGGAAGAGAGTGGCAAGAGCCCAAATAGAACTAGAAAAGAAGAAAAGGGAAGAATAGAGAGAAATGGATGGAGTATAATTTAGGTGGCTCTTGTTTCTTTTATGACTATGTACTTCTTCCAAGATATATGAAGGAAAAGGTTCCTTATTTTCATAGAAATACAAGAATAGTGATTTTTTTTTTGTAATGTAAATGTGATTGCATTTGGATCCAAACATTTGAATTTTTGACAAATTTTGATGATTTTAAGTTATGTGAATGTTAATTTCTTGCAAAATATGTGTAGTGTTTTAAAAAAAACAAGAATTCTAGTAACTTTGAGTCTACACAAAGAACCCTTAATAACTTTAAACTACATCATCTATGAGAGTTTCACTATAAGTTCATATGGTTACATTTTTCTGTATTTTAACATATGGTTTGAACATATTGTAAATGACAGCATCCCCATGCTCTTCAACCTGTGAATGTATAGACTCTTCTTGAGATTTATCATTTGGGAAAAAACATCATAAAAAGGTACTCAACAGAATACTTTTGGAATTGATGGAGAAATGGAAGTTATAAATTTTGAGTTGTGGATTCCATGTATATGGTTTGATCAACCAATGTTGTCCCCCATTTTTTTTTTAATTTAAAAGAGAAATTTCTTAATTTCTTCCAAATTTTGAGTACAAGCTAATTCTATTTATTTTTAATTAAATTTGTTGGAATGGATTTGAAATGAGGTTCCCTTCATGTGGTAGTTTAAAAAAAAATTGTATTCTTAAAGTCTGTGACCATATTCCTAAAAATCTTTTTTTGAAGTATCTATAAATACCAAGTCAAACCCTTGGATAGGGTTTAGGGTTTCATAAAATATCTATCTAAACTAGGATGACTTTCATCTAGAAATTCACCGATGGAATGCTAATGAGTTAACAGATATGGCCTTGGATCCTAAGCATAAGCGCAGTTGCCCTTCAAGTACGTGAAGTTGCCTCCTGTGTCCCGTGGTCACCCCCCTTCTACCCATAGTCACCCCCTTCTACCCATAGTCACCCCCTTCTACCCATAGTCACCCCCTTCTACCCGCAATCGCCCCGACTTAGACCTACACTTGTCCCCCTAGACCCGTAGTCGCCCTTTCATCTGCACATGCGATCCTAGTACGAATTGTCGACCCACAATCGCCTATGGAGCAACTATACCTATTACAAGGTTGCTCATTTCCTGCACCCATTCTTGCTCTCAGTGGGTGACTTGCGAAACTAGCAGAACTGCAGTATAAAGCTGAAGGGACGGACTTTGATTTTCAACTTGCTTTGGGGATGAACTCATGACTTGAATCTTCAAAAGAGGCTTCTTGTGGATGTTTGGTTCTTTGGAGGGCAACGACTTGGTTTGAGTGTTTAAAAGACCATTCAAAGCAAGTGTCTTTGCCATTCTTTTTTCTAAATCAAGGCTCTTATTCATATAATAATATTGTTTTAAGAACCCATAGGCGAGGGACAATATGGCTAGTCAAGGTGAGGGGAGGAGGACTACCATTAACAATACGAGGAGAGCCACGAAGGAGTGGAACCCTTGGTTGCTTGTAGACACTGACTGTCAGTTTGCGGAAAATACACGAACATGTTTTTTCTGTGGGTGGACCTCCGTGTTTGTACGAAAGCGAGCATTCTGTCACTTTGGATTTGGCAGCAAGACTGCATTGGATTGATTAGAGCAATGTTAGAAAATCCCATGGGCAATATTGCAAAAGTTTAGGACTTGTGGTGGGGTTGTTCCAAAGGAAATGAGCTTTGAACAAATGCATGAGGAGGTTCCAGAATTTGATGTTGTGGATGAGACTTTAGTAGAGCCTATGTTGGAGGGGGGTAAAGAGAGGTCAGAGGAGCCTAGTGCTACGAATGAACCAATGCTTCCTAGTACAGATTTAGTAGATTCCACTCCTCAAACAATTTTGAGAAGGAGAAATAACCCTTCTATTTCTAGGCAAACTAGCATAGATGAGGCATTACAAAGTAGTATGAGAGCGAAGTTGGATACCATGTGGGCTTCCTTCTTTTATGAGGCTAGCATCGCGTTCAATGTTGCGCGCCACCCTACCTTTGTGAAAGCAATGAAAGAAACAACAACATCAGGACTACAATACCAACTGCCCTCATACAATGCTTTGTGTACAAGAATGATAGAGCCAAAGAAGGAAAGTATTTCTAAAATTGTCACTGAGCGGACAAAGCATTCTATCGAAGTTTATAGAGTGACTATTTGTTCGAATGGTTGGTTTGATACTACTAGCCATCCATTATTGAATTTAATGTTGGTGTGTCTTACGGGGGGATGTGTTTCTTGGATCGGTGGACACCACAGGGGAGAAGAAGGATATTGCGTACACAATGGATATGATGGCGCAATATATAGAAGAGGTTGGCCCCAAAAACATTGTCCAACTATATACGAACAATGCTGCTATCATGATGGGGACTTTGAAGGTATTACAAGAGAAATATCCTCACATGTATACGCAAAGATGTGTAGCACACATTTTGGACTTGCTTTTGGAAGACTAGGCAAAGGATGGCAAGGTGAAGAAAGTAGTACTATGTTGTACACAGATTGTAAAGTACATCAAGAGGTACCATTCCACATTGGCTCTCTTTTGGAAGTACTCCCCGGACAAGGCATTGCAAATGCCTTCTAAAACATGCTGTGCAATGAATTTCCTCATGATATCGCTTATGGTGGAGTGCAAGTCACTGTTGATTCGAGTGATAATGGATGAGACATATGTGCAATTTGACGCTAGTTTGGAACGTCACCAAAATGGAGATATATTGAAAATGCGAGCCCGAATAGCGTGGGAGGACATCCATTTGGAATCTTTTGGGTGGAGTGATAATTTTTTGCACATGGTGGAGCTCTTCCTTATTGCTCTCCAAGTGTTTGATGGGAAAGCCCCAACAATGCTTAAGGCTTGGTTGGTTATAAAGACTCTTCAAGAGCACGTGAGGAGCTTGAGAAATTAACCTTTTTTTCTGAATGATGAAATTGCGAGGAGGTTTGAGAAGAAGTTTAAGGCTCATTGGAAATTGACGCTCACAAACCTATACTATGCAGGGGCACTCTTAAATCCTTTCTTGATTGAAGTAGGAACCCTTTGTAAAGACAATGTGGCCAAAAGAGCCTTAAATCGGGTACTTTGAAAAATGACACTAGAAGAAAACAAGGGGTTTTGCGAAACCTATTTGCAACTAGTTTTGTAGTTGTATGAGACGTTTGCATCTAAGTGACAAAAAAGAGCCCTTAGTTGCAGTGGACAAGTTGCACTAGTTGCAAAGTAGTTGGAAAAATTTCCAAGGTTGTTTCTCATCCAACAACCTACTTGGAAGTTCGTCAATGAACTCCTATGATGTGGTTGCTGATGTGGAAGTTATTTATATGTGACTAGTTTGTGATTGACGTGCAACTAGTGTGCAACTAGTTTCCAACTGGTTTCCAACTAATGTACAACTTGTCTGTAATTCATAGATATGTAGATTTAGAATTTCATATCTATCTTTTTTTTACATTGCCAAATCCAAATTTTTTGTTAAAACTTGAAATATTTGTAGATTTTTGTAGATTATAGAAATCTACAAATTATAGAAATCTACAACTTATAGATTTCTACAATTTGTAGAAATCTACAAAGTGTAAAAATCTACATCATGTAGAAATATTAGAATTTCATAATCAAAACTTATTACACAAGATTGCTATAACTTACAATTCTTATATGTCTAACTTAATTGTATTCTTGACAATTGATATGGGACAATTAATAAAAGACTTAGTAGTAGTTGTATTTTAGTTGTTTTGTAGTTGCAAGCTAGTTGTTTTCTAGTTGTAGTTTACTTGGTTTCTAGTTACATGCCAGTTGTATTGTAGTTGAAGTCTAGTCATTTTTTAAACAAACTCTAGTCGAATTGTAATTGTAGTCTAGTTGCATTGTAGTTGCTTTCTAGTTGCAGTCTAGTTGCACTGGAGTTGCTTTCTAATTGAATTGCTATCAAATTTAGATTATAAGCAATTGTAGAAAGACACATTGGACTCTACAAAATGTAAAATTCTCCACATCGACAATTTAGATGAATATTGGATGTGAAATACCTCACATCAACTTTTTTGTTACATTCTTGTAACCATAACTTCAACCATCCTATGTTGAAGTGGCTCTAAAAGGGTTAAGGGTAAAGGTGGGTGATAAGAAATAAGTTCTCGAACAGATAAAATGGGATAGTCAAATACGAGCTGACCGTCCGGATGATGGGCTCCTAAACCTCAAACCCATGGTGACCAGGAAGCGCCTTTTACCAACGGGAACAACATATAAGATCGACCATATGGGCCATTAACCCCACTTCGTCGCCACAAACACCAAATGGAGTGCTTACTGGATAACCACGGCTCGCAACAAGTTTACAATACAAAATTTGAACAACAACTAGCCTCTCAATTGACCAGGAATAACAAATAAAGACAATGAGCCTCCAAATCCGGCTAGGAATAACAAGCCACAAGCCACAATACACGAGTCTTCAATCTTCTCACTCTTGAACCCCAAATCTTCAATCTTGAATCTTAGAGCCCTCTTTCATTTGTCAACTCTTAAAACCCTAATGGAAGATAAGGGAAATAAGTTCTACGTTAGCTACGGCCTTCAAATTAGTGCCACAGATGCTCTAGGAAACCAAAAGATTAGTGCTATAACAATTTAGAAAGCTAATAGCACAAACTAATCACTCTGAAAATTTCAGCCCATTTCAAACTATTGTCCAAAAGTTATTAGAAGGCAAAATAGAGGTCCTCTTCTCCTTCCTCAAACTAACCATTGCCTCTTCAATCTTCAATATCTTTTGATCTAGGACTCCAAATGACAAGTTTGATATTAATTTGAAAAGATCTCACACTTATCTATAACTTGTGAAAGTTTCACAAGATTCTAAGATACTATCTAAAAGTTATGAAAGGTAGAGCCTCAGCCTCCCGATTAAGAAGTCCAAATTTCACTCTAGATTTTAGCACCCTATAACTTCTTGCTGTAAACTCCAAATAAAACATGTGATATCTTCTTAGAAAGATATTAAGAACAAAAACACACCCTCCAAATCTCAAAGCAAGAAAATAGACACACCAAAAATTATAGCTTGAAGAAGCCTTTAACCTCTCAATGGAGGTCCTTGGGTCTTCACAATTTCAAACCTTAATAACTTTTGAATCCCAACTCCAAATTTCACTTGAAACACTCTTTGGAAAGCTATAAGCACAAAGAATGTGATGCCAAAGTTTCATTTCTCAATAATCCATGCTCCATGAGCTACATCAATCCGAAATTCGGCCTTTTCTCCCTTCAAAACTCACA
Source organism: Straminergon stramineum (assembly GCA_963920665.1). Taxonomy (NCBI): domain Eukaryota; kingdom Viridiplantae; phylum Streptophyta; class Bryopsida; order Hypnales; family Calliergonaceae; genus Straminergon; species Straminergon stramineum. The sequence continues at coordinate 19,114,299 of OY987264.1, forward strand.
CACACACACACACCTCTCCTTCCTCTCCAACTCTCCAACTCAAGGTAAAAGATGTTGACCTACCTCCTAGACCCCTAAGGTAGGGGGAATCAGCCCATGATACATCACATGGGCCTCCTTACCTCCCCATTGGCCCTAGGAAACCATCAAAGGTAAGTTCCTATTCATTTATTTAAAGCCAATGAACCTCAAAGGTTTAAACTAGAAGGCAAAACACTTCTATACTCCTATCTTGCAACTTCTAACAAAAACAAAACAAAACACTAAAATTTAAATCAACTAAAGATTTTCAACTCAAACTAAACGGAGGTAAAAATTGAAGTCAAAGAAGAGTGCTATTCCATCTGCAAGAATTTGAGGATGCACATGATAGTATTAGCCACATAATCTGCACATTCGGCTTTAGTTAGAGGATTCACTGGTCCTTTCAACCAACATTGATGGCCAATGCCTTCTCTATCTGGCCTCATCATACAAAAATACTGGTCTTCATTCAGGCCTTCGTAACTCGCCTCAAATGTCACATCTCATGTATCTCGCTCAATACATCCTATTTGAAGTAGGATCACCAAAGCACGAGCATTTCTGTCAAGATTTCCATGCCAACGTTGCTCCACATGAGGTGTCTTTAGTGGACGAGAAGGCCCAGCTTCATCTTGTGGATGGAAAAGCAATGGTGAAGAAATTGCTGGCTGAGATGGTTGATTTGGCAATTGAGACAAGGAAAGTTTTAACTCTGCCTCCGAATCAACCTCTTGATCTTATGACTCCATAAAAACCCTCCAATTCGACATTCTAACTCTAAACTAAGAAACAAATCCACTACTAGAATTCAATAAAGCTTTAAGACAAATCGCCCGCTTAAATAGATGTCATACACCTCTTGGAACGGCGTCACCTTGAAGCTACTCAATAAAACATATTATAATATGTTTTTATACTATGTACAAATAAACAACATGACAGCGGACGTGCTTTTCTTCTAGTGTGAACAAGTCATTGGGATTATTACATGGAGGCACTACAGGAGCTCACACAGTTCGAAGAGAAGAGATGCCCTTTTGACCTATTAGAAGAGGCTCTTGATATTACATAGTGTAAACTAATGCCTCATCAATGGTGGAATCTTGTAGGTGCCAATGTTCTCCCAAAAATTGCAATGAGAGTTCTATCTTTGACGTGCTCAACATCATTCTATGAAAGAAATTGGAGCATATATTCCTTTGTGCACAATAAAGTGTGAAATCGCCTAACCACATCCAAGGCAGAAGCATTGGTGTATATCTACACCAACAGTAAACTTGAATGTGAGAAACGTGGACGCAATCTTGCAATGTTCTACGAAAAGTACCTTGTAAATGGAAATACCTCAGAAGAGAATGAGGAGCCATTAGCTACAAGATCCTTGGGGGATGGCGACCCAATCAAAATGGCTCGAGCTGATGAGAATGTTAAGTTAGTAGAAGAGCGCCTATATGGAAATATGTGGGCAAGACTGATTCGTAGACAAGATAGCCCTCTACGGAGGCACAACTATGGAAATACATTTATAGTTGAGAGTAATAGGTACTACTCTAGGGAGGAGGAGGTTCAACATGCACCGCGAAGGCCCCCGCAACCCTACTTCTCTACTAAGGATAGGAATGTACCTCCTCCAATAAATTCATCACCGATGAGGGCAAGTACTCTTGACAACTCTAATGAAGGCGTAAATAATCCAATGCCAACAAGAGCTTAGGAAGCAAGATCTCCAAATGTTGTAGATCAGGGTTCTACAAGGGTAATGAACCTACAAAGCACTACTCGAGTTGCTAAGGTAAATGAAAGGCAAGAGGAGGCAACACTGCCAACACACATTGAAGATGTTGTGCATACAAGCGGTCCACTTTCTCTATTACAGAGCCCCTTAAGATCAAAAAATGTGGAATATGATTCAAATTTGCCCTTGCAAGCTGTTATGAACCGGAATTGTATTGTGCCCTTAAGTAGAGGAGAAAATGCAAACAATGCTAGGGCGACTAGGTCTATACCTAGTCGCCCTACTGGGTCGCCCTTGCATAATAGTCCTCTTAGGATAGTTGATAATGAAGTCCATGCCTCTGCTCCGCAATCCACTCAACCCTCCTCAATTTCTGGCCCTAGAGAATCATCCTTGCCTGAGCATGAAGGCACAAGAGGACAAAAAAAGGGATTGAGGAAGATGTAGGAGAGGCTACAAAGAATTCGTAAACAACAAAACCATATTGTCCAAAGATTCATCATAGGTGAAGCCAATTCCACTCAAAACATCGGGCAATCCAGTAGAGGTAGATGACACCCTGCATCCAACATTGATGGAACAATAGATGCATTGAGGTTGACTAAACAATTGGTGCAAACTAGTGGCGATGGTATCGTGGATACTAAAGAGCGGAACATCAACTCAGAGGTAGAACATGAAGTGCAAAATGAACGAGTATCAAGGGAGGACGACGAGAATGACAACCATGATGATAGTGAAAAGGTGGAGAAGTTGAATGATGATTCTGACCTTCACGTTGATGAGGTGCCCAGTGATTACACATTTTCACAGTAACTTTATAAATATAGATTTAGAAGTAGTAAAGTAGTAATATAATGCTTTTGCATAATTTTGGTGTGTTGAAGTTTTCTAGCTTAAATTCATAGGCAAATAGCCTATAGATGAGTTTTATGTAGTATCTATTTTAGTATGGAAACATGATAGTGTTAGAATTACAAAATTCTGTTCACTGTCTTTAGTGTGGACTTCTACACTCTACATGTGTAGAAGTGGAGATCTTAACAAAGTTCCTGGAAGTACAGTTGAAGTAGAAGTTCATTCATAAGACTGGGTCACTATTCTATTAGTGTGTATAACTTATAATTACAGTAATACTAATTATCCTTACTTTTTTCTTGTTTTTGTATCTATTTTTGGTGTAATTATTATATCCAATTGCGATATTGGCTTCTACACTTCAATAGAAATAGAAAATTAGAATTAGAAATTTCCAACCATATGTAATAAAAAAATGTAGAACTCAGAAGCTCCTATGAATGAGTGAATGACCACAAAATGTGAAGTATTTAATTTAAGGCTTAGGAGGATGCAATGGCACATGGAAACTAAAGGATCCTAAATCATGAGCTAGATTGAAATGGTCATTATATCCATGTTTGCAATTGCAACGGTACACAAGGTTGCTCTTATCCTTTTACGGATGGACTAGTGAGTATGAAAATCATCCCCAATGGAACTATGTGATGTGATGTACTTGCCATTCCTCCCAACAAAAATACTCATTTCCAATATGAGGACTAAGTAAGATCTCTCTTTTGAGACCAAATTTTCCAAAATAGACAATTGCACTTATGTCGTATATCAGAAGTTCTTGTCATCCATAGAACAGAAAAAATTCCTCGACATTGTGTATGGAATAAAGCCAAGATCGCCCTTTTCCTTAGACCCGTGGTCGCCTTTATACCCTCAGTCGCCCTAGGCTGGACTCGCACTCGCTCTAGATTTCGGACCCGCAGTTGCCCTAGATTTCGAACCCACAGTTGCCCTAGGTTGGACCTATAGTTGCCCTAGATTGGACCAGCAAGCGCCCTCATTTTAGGACCTGTGGTCACCCCACCTTACCCGCACATGTCCCACCCATAGTCGCCTATGGTGACATGGTGGAGGCTTTCCACATCACTATTGACAACCCGACACGTAAAATTAAATTTTTGGTTGCCCTGCTCGAAAATTACAAACCCTAATTTCCTACTCATCAAATTTGTCTCATATATGCGACACTCATCTTATACGACATGTAACATCAAACGAACAACTCAACACCCAAACCCCAAAACACGTTCGAGAGAACAACCCTAGTGAAGCAAATGGAAACTTATGTCCACTTCTTACAAGCCATAGAAGATCTATAGATCCCAATGATGTAATGCACATTCAAGAATAATGGGAGAAACTTCAAAAGAGTTTGAAGTTTATAGAAACTGAAGATGGAATCAATCTTTCAACTTTAAGTGACTTGAAACAACAAGAAGTTGTTCCTATTAAAAACTGATCATCTATAGTGTCAAACTCCCATGTCAATCCTAGTGATAAACACTTATCACTACATGCTACTACTTCTATACGAAGCAAGTGGAGCACTAACCAAAAGGTAGGAGGTATTTCTATCTTATATTGAAAATTGTGTTAAGTCTTGTCTAAGTTGTCGAGAAAAATAACTATGGGATGAAGTTCACAAAATTCCTTGTGAATTTCTTAATGAAACACTCAATGAGATATGTAAGACTCATATTGTAGTATGCCATGTATATTACACAATGCTTCTAAAGCATCATAGGGTTACATATTATTGTTGCCATAGAGGTGGGAAGAAAAGATCCCGAAAGAAGAGAAAAAGAAGATGTTTCTATTTCAACAACAAGAAGAGAGAGAAAATCTATGAAATGCTATTGTGAGTTTCAAATCAAAGTTATGGTGCCGCTTGGGAAGGATGAGTGCTCTAAAGAATCCAACATCTCCACAGAAGCAATTGTATTTGTGCATACGAAACACAATGGACATCGTCTAGATACAAAAGTGGACAAAATGTTTCTACTTGTAAATCCATTGGTTATTTCTTTTGCAGTGGAGAATTTGAAACACATGATTTCTACATCTATTGTTGCTTTGGCATCTATCCAAGAAGGAACTAATATACAAGCCATGGTGAAAGATTTAGAGTGTACAATATATCGATTTTTTCTTATTCCTAAAGAAGTTGAACTTTCATACTTCATCAAATTGAATGGTACTTACTTTTATTATTTATTATTTTAAGTTCATATTTTTAGATATATTTATTTCTTGAAATTTGACTATGTTTTTTTTTGTTTTCTTCATAGATGCATTGTGGATATATGACAGGGATGTTGCCAACGTAGAAGTCTTGAGGCTTCAAAAACAAAGAAAGGTGATTTTCTACCAAGAATATTGTCCAACACATAAAGATCCAAGGTGAAGACCATTTGTTATTGTCATACATGATAACTTCATGAGAGTAAATGCAAAATGATTTTCAAGGGGGCATTCGTGGGCATTTGATTCGACTTTCAAAATGAATCAATATGACTTACCTCTATATGTTGTGGTTGTTTCAAATCAAAATGGAAAGGCAATGCTTGTTTTCTACATGTTATATATGAAAGATAAAGATCCAAGTCATGAAGGAATTATAGCAATAAAATTTACATTGACACATGTCTTTTCAAACATTGGGGACGTAAGACCATTGGCAATTATTGTTGATAAATGCAAAACATCATTGAATGCTATAAACCATGTGGTAAACAATGATAGACATTGTTGAAAACATGGAAGAATTGGAGAAGAGTGAATTGTGGAACAAGTTTTATTATGTTGGTTTTCATGTTATGAAGGTATGGAATAAGAATCTTTTGTCTCGTGTGCCTATACCAGAGAAAAATAAGTTTTGGCAAAGCCTACATGTATTGTTGAATTGCCCCTGGGAAGATCATTTTGAAGAGAATTTGAGAAAGTTCTTGCAGACTTTGAGCACATTCTTGGGGTAGAAGAGTACATAAGATGTGGGTGGGCAGATTGTGAAGTGCATTGGAGGACAATATGACCGAAATTTAGAAGGCTTTTTTCATATGGTGGCATGGACACTACTAATCATGTGGAAAGACATTGGGAATGGATTAAGTATACTCTTCTTTAAGGCAAAGTGAACTGATCGATTTGAAATTTGATTGTTGCTATAATTGGAGTGCTGTAGATGGAAGTCGTATTAGAGGTCCAACTTTAATAGACTGCTTCAAACAAGTGCAAGCTATAAGTAAGTCTTTCTAATTTGATTCATTTTTTCTTTCTTCATTTTGATATGGAATAGAATTTTATTATTATGTCTCATCAACATTTTATTTTTGCAAATTGTAGGTGATTTAGGGAAGTTTTCTAAAAGATAAAATGACAAACCTCATCAACATTGTCTAGCAAGTGCTGAAAGACTATTCTGGAAGTATGAAAGTGATTTACAAGATGTATTTGAGGTACTTGATGTAGAGCAGAGGATATTCTGTATTACAAGTGAGACTTCTACACATACTAGTTATATTGTTTCTCTAAGTACTCATTTTTGTGATTTCCCTTCTTCCATATCAACTTGTAAACATATTTTTGCAGTTTAATTGATAGTAAAATAATATTATCAATCTTTTAATGATGAAGAAGCCCCATCTTCAAGTGCAACAATGGAATGTACTATTGTTCCTATATTTGAGGAAGTTCATAACAAAGACTTTGTTATAAGTGCTATACCATACAATAGTGAAGTGTGAGTGACCAATTACCCACCCTTTGTAATTCGCAAACACAACCAAGTTCTGGATTTCCGCTAAGTGACTCCTACCTTTGGGTATCTAAGCATGGTTCATTGTGCCTTCCAAGCAATGAATCTTTTTACTAAGTGCCTAAGTGACCCCAAATTTACAAGATTCACTTAATCTACCTCCAATGTTTTGGCCGACCGAATGGATGACCTGCTATATGATCTAGATGGAACCTATGTCCATGAAAATATAACCTAAGAAAACTCTATCTCATTGTTTTCCGTTTCTAAAAACATAAAACTCGACCCTATCCGACCTTCCTAGCCAAAGTTATGGGTGGATGAAGTTTGACCGCTACTTGGTTCCTCAAACTTCATTCATCGATTGCACCTAGCTTCCCAATTCAGAAAGATCCGAAATTTTTAGGGATGGGTCACAAAAATTTCTCCTACCTAAATCTGGAGTTGGGCCCTCATTGGGGATTCCCATGAAATGATCATCCAAGCCTTACCTAAACTTCATCCGCTAATTTCTCCTAACCTATAATTCGGAATTAACTTTTCTCTTTAGCCCTGGACCCTAATTGGTAGCCCCCTCCTAACCTACTTAATTCTCTGTCAAATCCAAAGTTTAGCTATCTTTCATCCAATTTGACCCTAATCTTCATCTAGCGATAACTTCTTCATTTTGTACCCGATTTGGGTGTCCTTTAGGTTTTTGGAGAGCTACAACCTTCCTCTTTAAGTTTATGTCCTAGGAAATGACCTAACTTATGGTCCTAAGGGTCTGACCCAAGGGTGGGCCTCGGGCTAGAGCTACTAATCACTAATTAGGGACCTTGGAAGAGTTGGGAAAGGTTTAACTCATACCTCGGAACTTGAGTCATTATTCATGCCCACCAGAAGCTCTCCCTCTTCCGCCATGAACTCCCGTGCCATGAGAAAATGAACCTCTATTCTAATCATAAAATAATTTGGTACAAGAGTTTATACGTTGGCCTTACCCTATTTCTTTTTCTCTCTCTTCTTTTCTTTCTACGCTAGGTTCCCTACGTACTATGGTGGCCCAACTACCCTTGGTACTTCCTACAAGGCTAATCCTAAGCACGCGTCACACTATCTTTCAAGGTTGAGCTACTTCTTACGTCCTACATCCTATGTCTTACATCTCACACTTAATCTTGTATAAATCACCTAGTTTTAATCTAAGGGCTTGGGTAAGATGTAGGGATTATCCTCCTATCTTGTCTACTTCCACTCCTAACCTTCAAATTGTCCTCTATCTTATCACTCTCTCATTTTTTTGGCCACTTGCTTGTTACTTTGGTAATGTTTATGGGAGACAGGGAGTTGGCTTCCCCGCCCTGATGGTTTGTTTAGTATGGTTGGACGTGTCTTGTTGGCCTCCTCTTCTCTTCTCCCTTTCATTACCAAACCACCTCTTTCCCTTCTTCAGCCTTGGACAGCCCCTCTCCTTTCTTCAATCCTAGACTACCCTGTGACCCCAACTCCCCAGTACCATGAACCCCACCCCCGAACCCCAGTTACTGCAACCCCATCCCGACTTCCCAGTTACCATAACCCCAACCCTAGTACCCATGACCCCAGCTCCGAATCCAATACCTATGAATCCCAGTCCCAAATCCTAGTATCGTGACTCCACCCCAACTCTCTATCGGTAGCTGTTGTCACTACCGGTGCTTGGCCAGTGGTACTCAACTTTGCTCTCCCAAGTATCGGGATGCTGGTGGATTGGGGAGTTGGATGCTAGTTACTAGACTGGCTTCCCTTTTTGTTGATTTTTTGCAAACTCTAAGGGGGTTTGGGCCATGCTATGTCTATGGTTAGTAGGTAGTAAGCTAGGGTGGTAAGAAGGTGACCTCACTCAATTTCTCCCTAATTACTCTTCATATTGAACTTGACCTCTAACTCCTATTTTGGGGGGGCTAAACCTCGGTTTGTTCCCAACACGTTTTGGGAACTGAACCTTGTGGGGAAAAGGGCCACATGGTCTCATGGTTCTTCCCTGAGGTGTTTTTAATGTACTACTAAGACTTCATACCCAAGGGGGTTTAAAGGTTGGCCATCATTCCCTCTTTTAACACACCGCTAAGATTTTTCACCCCTAGGGGGGTCAAAGCTCCGTCGTGAGGGCAAGACCCACTACCCTCACACCCTCGCGTCTCTCACTAGGAACTACCTCGTCAATGTTAGGGACAAAAGGAAGGGACCTTCAACACTCAAACGGCTAGCTACACGAGGTTAGTATCATAAATGACTTGCACTAAAGGCCCCCAAAGCAGCATCACTAGTCATATGGGGGGTTGCTCTAGGGTTAGTACATGACAAAACAAGGAGAGTAGCAAAAGGGCTCTCTCAAAGGTAAACACACACAACTTTTAGTAACACGATAAGTTAAAAAAGTCTCCAAGCTCAAGATTGGAAGAGTTAGTACTACACACACTCAAGATGGAAGAGACCCTCAAAGACCTCGTAGCTCGAAAAACAACAACAATGGCCAAAAATGCCCAAAAAATATTGTTGCAAGGCTTGTGGCTAAAATGCCACAATTTCCAACATAAATTGGACCCAATGGACCCAATTATATAAAAAGAGGGTGGTGAAAGAGGAGAAGGGGTGCCCTTTTATACTCTTTCTCAGGCACCCACTTCCTCTCATTCATCTAAGTTAACCTTATCTTCTTAGATTTTCATCCAAACTCAAGGTTTTCATCCTATGTTGGTCCGCTAAGCTAACTTTTGGAAATTAACTCCGAATTGCAAACGGATTGCGCCATTGGCTTCAGAAAGCCATCTTTAATCCAAAAAAGTGCTTTTCCTTTTCTATCTTCAAAATCGCAACGAAACCTAGCACCAACTTAATACCAAAACCACGAAAAATCCCAACTTTTGGAGGTTGACTTTTCTAGCAAAAGTAACTAGCCTAGGCTCTTAAGTTGGGGGGGGGGGGGAGTGAGAAAAGACCTATCTTGGTCCCCATTCTGCTTTTGTACGCTCCCGCTCCATCGGTCAAATCCATCGTGGACTTTAAAATTTGTTAATTGTCCGGGAATTTTGAGGGTTTGGGTACTTTTGACTATCGGAATGTCTTGAAACTTGTTGGGGAATCTTATTAACATAAAAGAAGCTATAATAATTTTTAGTGGGAATTTACCACCATGTGGTAAATTTCTAAGAATTTTCCATCATAAGTTTGGGTAGTTGACCATCTAGAAAAACATCTTCTGAGTATTAGAAAATTTCGAAACTTTTCATGGAACCTCCCATGGGATCCCACAACACATATGTAGGCTCATATTTTTACTCTACACATTGACCTAGGGGAGACAAAATCCACCCCCTCATTTAATTATTAGTGGCCAGGGAATCTTCCACACCGGGAGGAATCTTGGTGAACCGACTTCGCCGTTGGTTCATGAGCATGGTTTTAACCCCAAGTCACCTTCTTTGGACCTATGATTCCTCCATGGTCCCAAGATTCTTCCATGGTCCTGCCTTAGTATTTTTAACATTTGCAAGCCAACAATTGGGATTTTGCTTTTTCATCGATGAAATGGGGAAACCAGAACCTATCTCCAGGAATTGAATCCTATGCCAATTCTAGCCTAGAGATGTCTTCTCCATGCATGGTTTTGAGCCTAATGCGCCCATCACTTGCATTTGACCAATTTGCCACGATTAGTTGGGTTCTAACCTATTTTCAACTCATGGTTAGGCCATTCTAGCTAGAATATTTTAAAATTAGACCAAATACTATATTAGTATGTGACACACCTATTTTGGTTCTACATTCTTTTGGGGGCTTTTTGTATGTAAAATTGTGTTTAAAATAACAAAATAATAAAATAAAAATAAAAATAAAAATAAAATATAAAAAAAGAGTGAACCCTTAGTGACGAATTAGGGGCTTACATGAAAGAGAGGAATTTTTGCAAGTTATATGTGAAATGGAGAATGTACTTCTACAATTGAAGTCAAGTGTTGGAGAATATGGAGATGATGAAATGAAGTATAAGATGGATATCATGAAGAAATGCATGAATTCAATTATGGAGCTTTTTATGTTTGTCAGGCTTCCTACTATTACACTTCCATCAAAAGGGTCTATATTATCCATTCAAGAGAATGTACAATGCAAAAGAATGGGACAAGGTAGGACATCAAAAAAGAAGGCTACAATGGAAGAAGACAGGAGTTCACTTTCAAAAGAAGTCCGACCCACATTGACACCTCCACCTCACAAATTGGTGTCTACTTCAAAATGAAAAATGACTATTTTTCCTAGAATTCCAAAGGTACTTTGTGGTGCATGCTTTACAAAAACTTTGATAGAAAAATGAGATACAATAGTATCTTGTCGTAATTGTGATAGACAATTGAAATGTACTTGAAACAAGATGACATAGTTGGTAGAAGCTAGTGTAATCTATGTTTTGGTATTGGAATATAAGTTGCCCAATGTATTGAGTACAAACTTGAGTTATTTGATACAAACTAGGGTAATCAATTCTTAAAATACTTATGTAAATCTAAACACCATATGTAAATGATGCAAGTACATATAAGACCCTAAACAAACTCTAAACATTAAAGGCAAAATGGTAATGCATGAAATAAATACATTATAATACAAATATATGATTATTAGCTTGAACATTCTACTTCTTGCCCTTGCCTTTGCCTTGGGACTTGGGCTTAGGCTTAGCCTTGGTCTTCCTAATGGCTTTAGATGTAGATGAATTTGGATCTCCTCCTTGCAATATTGTAGTTCTTCCATCTTCCATAACTATACTCTCTAAAATTCTTTTTTGAAGGCGATCTTGCATTTCTTTGGTCCTTAAAAGGATAAAGGAGTTTCCACTTTCCCATCCACTTCATCTTCCAATCTTCTTTCCATAGACTCTCATTCTCCCACAAAAGGTTGTCATAGTAGAAGTCATTAGCTTGAAGTACATTTATGAGATGAGATGCCCTTGAGCCCTTCATTGCTCATAGTGTACCCAATCTTCATCTACAAAATTCCATATTGAAAAATATAAACTTCAAAGGGTCCTTTAAATGTGAAACTCATAAGAAGTATGTAGAAAAGAAGAAGTATAAGTCCAAAAATTGATAGGAAGAACCAAATATGTTGCATTAGAGAAACTAGAACACATAATGCATTAGACAAACAAAAACACAAATGAATGAATTATTACCTTCACAATAGCTTTATACTCTTTCCACGTTTGCTTCGTCATATGCATCACCTTCAATAGAATTGAAGTATTCTTGTATGCGACGCTTGATGTATAAAACCTATAAGTTGGAAGAATCCCTAAGAATTGGAACTAAGAATTTGTAGTCCTTCATATGAAACATCCTCAAATCATTGAGAAAGCCCTTCTCCATAGCCTTCACCAAAAGACAAGATTCTACTTCTTCGATCATTTGAGTAGGATGAGGAATTCTTGCCCTCTTTCTCTCAAATTTTGCTTATATACTCTCTTCTATCCTTGTCTTAACATTGGTATCTGCATTCTTCTCATTTTTTCTATCTTTCCTAGCGCTCCTTGCTTCTGTAGTACTCTCATCCCATTTGCAAACTCTCTTCCTCTTGGATGCCATGATGACTAGAATCTAACCACAAGAACACACTAATCTTACATGAAATATTCAAAACATGAAGCTAAAACTCAAAACACACAATTTTTTTAATAAAAGTTCTCATAAATACAATGCATTCAAAATCCTAAACCTTGAGATCACAAACTCTCAAATCTCAAATTTAAAGAACCTCAAAACTTAAAATACACACAAATCCAACACCTCAAATTCAAGATTTAAACAACAACAAATATTTGTAAATGCTCTCAAGAACCTCACATTTATAAAACCCTTATCCTCACTATCAAGCAAACAAAAATTGCTAAAATCAAAGTCAGGGATGTGACTATGCACTTCTCTCCACTAACAGAATGAGCCACTCGCTCCACACAAGACTATATGGCCACAAACAAAGATGCACCAAAGGGAGCTTCAAAGCTTCAAGAGTAAAGAAAAGAGATGAGCCCATTGAGAAAAAAGAGCCAGAGTTTAGATGGTGGTGGCCATACACCACACTCCAGAGTGTATGGTACATTTTGTCCATTGCCACTCACTCTACAATGTAATGTATGGCCACATGGGGCATTGTGCAATGTGGGTGGGGGTTCCTAGGAAGGTGGGAGTCACATTCTTCTCGGGCTAGCGACAAAGTTTCTTCGAGGCAAGCAAGCTAGGAGTCCCAAATTTCTTCGAGCAAATTGAAGCCTTAATCCCTTGGAACATCGTGACAAGCCTCACCCCCTCTAACCTACTCCTCCATCCTCCCTTCCGACTTCTCCACAATACCAAACTCTGTGAAATTTGGATTTAAAGCTTCAAACTCAATTTTGGGTGTCCCTTTTGTAACTGTGTTTTTGTGGTTATATGCTCTATAGTAATGGAACGACAATGCAAATGGTGGAGTGTTTCATCAACATTGTTATGGTGTTCGTTGAAGATTAGTGGTGCTTTGAAAAGTGTGTGTTCTTGATGGTGTTTGTTCTTGAATCCCGACTGGGTTGTTGGTGAGATGTAGCTAATCACGAGTTGGCCGGCGTGTATAGTGTTGAGTGGCACTATAAGAAACTTGAGTTTTTTTAGACGTCATAGAAAACGTAATGGGACATTGACTTTGACATGGAAGTAATCAACTATGTTATCACCTAAAATTCGTTATAATCAACACACCAAAAACATGGAAAAAAACATTCGTTTTGAGCTAGATTTTTTCTAACATCACAAGTAACGTGGTCTTTCAAGCTTCCCCAAATGCGCCATGTGGATGCCACATAAGTGCCACATAGGCAACGAAAGCTATGTGGGTGTATTTTTTCATCCATCCCATCTCTACTGTGGCACCTGACATAGTGGCGGGAGAAGTGACGTGGCAAGCCTTGTTAGCAAAATTTTATGTTGTTAAAATCTTTTGGTGTTGCTTTTTGAGATGTCAAACTAGACATTTTAGAAGACATCAATTGGTGCACACCCTATTCATAAGGCAAGATAAAATAAATAAATTATTTAAAATAAATTGAAAAAATAAATTAAAATGAACAAAAAATTTACCATCTACCACCAAGAGATTTTATGATGGTAAAATGATTAAATTACTTCTATAAAAGTTAGTGAATGAAGGATAAAAGGGTCATATTTGTATCTATTCTTTGTCCATGGTGAGACAAAAGATATGGGATAATTAGAATATAGGAACTTGATCACTATACATGTCAATGTTGTTTTAGACAGCTGCATGTTTCAAACATTTGGATGTTATTTTAGACATCTTAATGTTTTTGGAGACATTTTATATGAAACACAATTCTTGTTTTCCATATTCCATATAGATTGTTGCACTTCCTACCACCCCACGTTTGTAAAGGCCAAATCTTTTCATCCATGATGCACATCCATCTATTTTTCTTTTTTCACAAAACATGCCACGCGGCTACATTTTCCCCAAAAATTTACATAAGGTCAAAGTTTTTATCATAGACTATAGTAATTTTACTAACTTACTGAAAATCAAAATGGAGCTAGTTGTTGACATGGCAATCTATGTTTTTTGGGACGTCACAAGAAAAAATGATCATGTTTTTTCTAACATTACTAAGAACATGTCCGTCTACAATGACACCTACTTGTTTTCCAACTTACACGCTTACATTTTCGTCAACATCAAACCAAATTCACATTCATGTGGACGTTTTTCATCCAACGTAGGGTGTTTTAGAAAACATGTTACATTTTTTGAAAACAACACCAAAAACACAGTTTTTTTACAGTGTGGTTTTACTAGTCTTGTTTTGCCATACATATCTCAAGCTTTTGTCCATGTTTTTGATACTATGGCTCATCCTGTTGAACAATCTCAAGCTTCTTTTGTCCATGTACCTCAAACATGTTCAACAATATTAGTGCTACAAGCTTTGAATTCCTCGTGGGCCATGCAGACCAAGCCTCGAGGAAAACATTAAAAACTAATCATGTGACTTTGTTGTACACTTCTATAGACGTTGAACCACAAGAGAATAAGTATGCATCTCTAGTTAATTCAAGCAAGGTGACAATTCATGCAACTACAAGACCTAGGCAACATCAATGGTCTCTTTGATGCATTTTTTAACAAAAATCTCAAAATCATACATTTGCTCTACCATTAGCCATCCAAATCTATCACTCTAGTGAAGGCTTAGCAAATTGGGCACTTCAAGCAATTTGTGCATGGACTCAAACTTATGTACTAGACAACCATTAGACAAGATTTGGAAATGATTGGTGAATTGTAGACGGTTTTTTGCGAGACTCCTTTGTGTTGTAGTGGTTCACTTGTTGCAAGATGGTTGTAGGCTATAGCATCAACAGCTTGGCAATTTTTTTAACTCCCCCTACAAATTTTCCAAAAGGCTTGGATGCATAAAGATTTCTAAAGGTGCAAATTGGGCATGTATACCAAACAAACAAAAATACACAATGGACATCCAAAATTGTCACTATTTTTTTTCCATTATGAAACTTTTTCTATCAGCAAACATGTAAAATATTTACGCTTTCTTGTTGGCAAGCAATAGGAGATTTCAATGCACGAAAGAAAGCATCATTTGGATATTGTATGCAAAAGTTATGAATGAAAGTCAAAGTTTTTTGGCAAATATTCTAAAACTATTTCTTCAAGAAACAATACAAATTGATTTAGGAGATGTACTCAAGGTGATTATCTCTTTAAGTTGTGCATTTAGGCACTTGGCGCATTTAGGTACCCCTACGGTAAAGTCTTAAAATCATATTTGCATGTCTTCATTTGGGCAATTCAGAGTCAAACATTTTCTGTCCCAAGTTTCTATTTGCAAAAAAACGAGAAATATTAGCAAAAATTCAAAAAAATAACTCATGTCTTTGAAAAATTCAAATTCAATTTTTTTTGAGCTTTTAGAAGAAGCTAAAAAAATTTGCAAGGCTTTTAAGCTCAAGGCCATGTAGTTTCCAAGAGTAGGTCAGAGGGAGGAGGAACAAAGGGAAGAAGGTCGGAAGGAAAGATAGAGGAGCAGGTCAGACGAGACGAGTGATAGTCGATTGCCATTGGGGGCCTAGACCTCCAGTTCCAAAACCTCCAAGCAGGCTCCATTCAATTTTAGATCGGGATTGGACCTCCAACCAGACCTCCAGGTTCTAGTCTATGTAAATCAGTTTAACAAAATTGGAGGGCTCCTAGAGGGCCTATTTACAACAACCAAACAAGTTTAATAAATACATTGAAGGTTCTGCTCTGGTTATTTTGAATCACAAAAGGAGGAGGGCACAAAAGTTACCAAGGTTGAGGTTTAACTTATTTGAGCAATTAGTATTATTAATTTTGCTAGGATGTATACATTCTAGCTCATTTCCAGGATTGACCATTTGTGAAAACCCATTATTTATGAAGTCTTATTTGAAAGAATATTTTCAACTTTTTCAAATAAAAAACGTAGTTTTGAGTTCCTGATTCCAATGGTGGAGTTACATTCACCAATTCTACCTCCAAAAACAATAATATTTATAATTAATAAACAAAAATTACCCCCATATGGTTAGATTCAACAATGGTATCACTAAATTTTTTTTATAAAATTTTTCTTCTTAATTCACTAAGGATAATTAAATTTTACAAACCAAAATCATCACTTGGACAATGAAGAAAATCCATCAAATAAGATTATACAGGAAACATTTTAGAAAGTAAAATCATCTCTTATACAATTAAGAAAATCCATCAAATAAGATTGTAGATTTTAGAATGGAAATAAAGCTTACAAATTGTCAAAAGGTAATTACAAATTAATATTAACACATGCCTTTATTATCATATATAGAATTGAGTAGCAAATTGAGGAAAATAAAACAACAACCTACCATTGTGTTGACACTTTCATTATGCTATATAAAATATACTAGTCAAATTTTGGAAGTTTTTTTGTAGATTTTAATGTTTGTGTAAGTAGTTAATTTTTAAGAACATAGTGTCCAAACAGTATTGAGTATTGTGGGGACAAGTCTAATTTAATCTTGAATGTGTTGTGATTTCAATGAATATTAATCCATTTTTTGATCCACTTTATTTATGTAAAATTAATATTCCAAACTTTATTAATTTTAATGTTGCTTTGAAAATCTTAAAAAATCAGATACTCCTCATTTTAACTAAAACGCAAGTTAACTTAAACAAGCTAACTTAAACGCATGCTAAATGCGTATGATAAAAAACCCTAGAATAGTTTCACCCTGAGGGCCCTACTCAGGTGCTTAACCTTTAGAAATAACTTAGTAATACCAAATCCGGAAGAGGGTCGTCCAGCCTAGCTTCTTGTGATTCCAATCAAACTCCACTAGACCCCATTCAGCCTCTGATGAGCCAGTAGCTAGAGGTCCAATGGCAATAGGCTCTCAAAGGCGAGACGTTAAATATACACCATCGAGCTTTTCACATGGCCTAGGCCCCGCCTCATTCTAGCTCTGTCGTTGCCCAAACCAACTTCATAGAGTTGCTCGTCGATCGTTGAGCCTCATACCCGGCTCGAGTCCTTCCCTCACCCGCTTTCAAAGGTCCTTTGTTGCCTTGCCATCACTATATTTTCCCGCCTTTCCCATCGAGAGTTTGTTTTTCAAACTTGCCACAACTTATTCCAGCTTTTGAAATGCAAACTTGAGGGGGGTGTCGATCTAGTCCATCTAACACTCCAATAGTGAATTGGTCATCAACAATGCAAATGTGACAAGCTCTGATGGAATTTACATTCTCTTTCTTTTGAAGACGTAATTACTCATTCAGTCACCTTCTAATTTTCACCCTTCTCCGAAGAAGTTTTCAGCCAATATTGACAAGTCGTACCAGAATGTTATGCAAATTATCAAAATTGCTCACACTATGGTTTGGCTAGTCCATCTCATTGGCTTCAATTTGCAGCAAGTTAATAATCTTAACCCCTAAAAGACCATTGTCCCCTCGAGGGACAAAATGGATTTCGGGTAGGTTCCTATGACCTCAATTTTTAGTCAAACTTTTTGAAACTTTCTCATAAGATAGAAAAACTGATTAGCTTCGTGGGAATATAATTTTTATTTCAATCAGTGCCCGGGAGCAAAAGTTATGCCATCTTAAACATAATTTTCATGTCACTGGGCAGAAAAATAAATCCACAAAAAATTGAAATTTAATTTAATTTAATTTTTTTTTCTTATAGATTATATTTTTGCCTACATGTGAAGCTTTGATTCATTCCATTTGGATAAGTAATGTGAAAGTTATGAACAATATTGTTTTTCGGGCAATATGAGCATCTTCTTGAAAAAATAACTTATAGGATTCATTTCTGAATGCAATTTTCACAATTTTTCAAAAAAAATTGTTTGACAAAGTTAAGTTTGTTTGCTAGAACAATCCCACCATTGGGATTATTGAGTTTCCATCCCATCTCAAAGCTATTAACGATTTAGTTTTTCATGTAATCTTAGACCTACTTCTACTTAACAATTTTTTAGAGAATGAAAATCAAGAGTTTTTTTGTTGAAGTTTTTTTCCTAGAATATCAACTCAATTCTTCAACACAAAATTTTTTTAATTCACAGTCCATAGTGCAAAAAATTTCAATAAAAGGTGGTCAAAGTCATCTGAAATTGCAGGCCAGTGTTCAAAAAATTTTCTTTTTCCAACTTTGAATGCTAATATCTCTCAATCTGTGCGGTCAAAATTCATGAAATTTTTACCACATGTTCTGAGACAAGTAAAGTACAAGATCCAACGGTTATATTTTCTTAAAGTATTTTTTTTGGATTTTATGGGTGAACGCAGCAAAAATGGCAGTTTTGAGTGGTTTTTGACAGAAAAATGGCCTTGGTCCTTTAGGGGTTAAGTGAGTGCCCTCTTCAATCTAGATTTGGCTAGAATCCTCTGCCTATGGTTTAAGGCCTTATTCTTCTTAAGAAGTATCAAATTATTGGAGATATACTGTACTCGAGACAGTACTGAAGCTTCGTCATCTCAGCAAAAAAAGGTTCATTTGCACTTCTTGCTAGCTTCTTCCCAAAAATGAACCCTACTGATTGTCTGTAAGCATTTGTGCACTTGATGAATCATTTAATTCACAATGGTGGTCAAATCAATTATTATACTCTTCTCCAATTAATTCTAGGACTCGTCATATTTTGGGACACGTCAAAGGACCTTTGAAAGCGGGGTGAGGGAAGGACCCGAGTCGGATATGAGACTCAACGACCAACGGGCAACTCTGTGAAGTTTGTCTGGGCAGCGACGGAGCTGGAATGAGGCAGGGCCCAGGCCGCGTGAAAAGCTCGATGGGGGTGTTTAACGTCTCGCCTCTCAGAGGGGGGGCAGGTCGCAGGGGAGTAGGTCGGGGTGGGATGGACAGGGAATGACACCCCTCATCCCTCCGTCATCCAAAGGAGGGGGCAATTCACCCTGGCCGGGTCAATTCTCCCTAGCCACAAGGGACGGATACTCCGGCCTCATTGGTAAAGAATGTTACGGAAGGCAACGACTGGACGGGACGGACGGAACCGACGGACGAAGTAGTTCTGTCAGGCGATTGGACGAGGGGTCTGGCCCAATGGGGAAGGGGGCTACAATCCTCCTCTGGACGCCCTCTTCCATTGGTTTTCATTGGATCTCCGTTTCATGGAATTGATGTTCAGTCAGGCAGTTCCTTTCCGGTCAAACATTTCCCCAGCAGCCACGTGTCTCCCTCCCAGCCCCGAGTCATGCACCCCACCCCACCCCCAAGAAAAGCCAAAAAAGAATTTAAATAAAAAGCCAAAAAAAAGCCATAAAGAGAGGGGAAAAAACTTGAAACCTGATTTGCTCTCAACTGAACCTGATTTTCCCCCTATTTTGTGCCGAGAAAATTTTGAATTTCTTCACCTCTCCTAATTTTGGGGGGGCATTTGATTGCATATTTGTACTCAGAATTTGCAAATTTTATCATAGGTGGCAATTAAAAAAATCTCAGTATTTTCCCCAGTGATAAAACAAGGGGCAATAAGGGGGGTCACTCCTCCTTGGCCCTGTGGTCCTAAAGAAAAAGATAATTATATTCAATTTTTAATTAGGAAATAGCTTTGAAATTCATAACCTTTGCACCGTGGGTCCAAACACCAACGAAACAAGGTCCATACACACATGGTTCAAGAGATTCACAATAGCAAACAAACAAAACAACTTTATTTAACCCCTAAGCGCTCCAACATCCATTTTCTGGACGATGAAATGATTGAAACTTGAATTTCATCCTCCTAACTTCTTGGATGAAAGTTGTTCTAATTTATGGAGATGTTTTATCAAGTTGTTGTCCTATCTAATAGTTGGATTGGGTGTTACTAGAGTACATATTTTTCTAAAGTTATCAATGTGCAAGTATGTCAAGTGCTTGACCAAGCCAAATATGGATTGACTCAAGCTCAAAACTAGATTTGCCAAAATGAGGTCATAGATTGGAAAAACACAAATTTCAACAAATCACCATGTGAAGAGAACCTCATCTCAAATCTATTCCAACAAATTTTTCTCAAAAAATGATAATATTTTGCTTGTAATTGAATTTAGAAGGAGTTTTGAAATTTCCCTTTGAAAATTTATAAAAAAAAATATTGGTGATAGCATTGGTGAATCTAACCATATAGATGGAATCTACAACTTTCACTTTTGTGTAAATTCCAAAATATGCTTCCAAATTGCACTTTACAATGATTTTTTTCTCAAATCATTAACCCCTAAATGTATTTGACTATGTTTTCACCAAAAATGCTTCAAAACTGCCATTTCTAGTACAAGTACCAAATTTTAGAGAAAAAACATTTTTGGACACATGTAACCATAGGGGCTTGTACTAAACTGTTTTGAGAATATGTGGAAAAAATTTCAGAAATTTCCACTTCGTAGATTGAAAGAAATTAGTGTTTAAATTGACTAAAAGCCTTTTTTGGGTCCTATAAAAACCCGGGCAATTGGACTTCACAAGGTTAGATCATCATAAAAAACTGTACAAAATGGTTATAACTCTTTGGATTCATTCTTCAAGGCAAGTTGCCCATATGCTTGAATTTTCTTAGATCATTTGGAATTATACAACATATAAGAAAAAATTAGTAAGTAGAAAGAAGTAGAGAATGATTCAAAATACAATATTGTTAATATTTTATTTATGGGATTGAAAAATGCCAATCCCAATGGTAGTAATATTTTAATAAACAATCTACACCTAAAGATTTTTTTTCCCCAACATATTGAAAATTGAGTTAAATAAAAGTCTTCAAAGTTTATTTTAGAGTGGAGATTCCATAACTATACACAAACTACCAACAACTAAAACTCTTCATAACTTTCATCTTGTAATCAAAATGGAATAATTCAAAGCTTTTGAAGTACATATAAATCAAGAAAAACAATTAAATTTTTTTTTTAAAAAGTGATTTTTAAAGAAGTTTTTCTTGTTGCTTGAGCTGCCCGCTGTGCAATGAAAATTGTATATCATACAATAACTTTTTGACCATCTATTAAAAAGTTATGAAAAATTTTGGGCCTTAAAGCTATTCCTTGGGCACAAGTTGTGTGAAAATTTCAAAGAAAAAAAATAAAACTTCCATTTGTGGTGAGCTGCCCCAAATTGCTATGTTGCCAAAAATGTTGTTTGGTCCTTTAGGGGTTAATTCTAGAGATGAATTTGGATGTTTTTTTAGGGATTAACCCCTAAAAGCCTAACGCCTTTTGGGATTCAAAAACATCATTGCTTTTGAAGTGATATTGATCTAAATGTCACTAAGGTATAGAAATCTCAATTATACAATGTTGTAGTATACATGTTGTAGATGAAGTGAATCAAATTTGGAGTCATTTGGCCACATGGATTGCAAGATTACAATGTTTTAGTGTTGAAAATAGATGCTAAAATTTTCCTAGAAACACATTTGAAAGTGAAATTCCATTTCTAAACCTACTCAAATGAAAAAACTTGAAACTATAAAGTGATTCAAAACCAGCATACAAACACATTGGTGAAAGAAAATATCATTCAATTGACTCATAGTGTTTGCAAAATGTCTTTGAAATTTCAAAAAATAGCAAGAAAAAACACATTTGAGGTTGGACCTCCTTCTACTAAAATGCTTCTCAGTCACTCATAACTTCTTGTATTTGTATGAAAATTTAGCCACACAAACTAGATTAGTAGATGCAACTTTTTCCAAAATCCATTTTGGAAACATGACCTATATGAAGAAGAACCAAGCCATTGAAGTTCATTGTAGTCCAAAAATATTGGCATTTTGAACTTCAAATTGCTTCCAAACATTCAACGCAACTTGGATTGACATAAAAATGTTACCACAATAACTAGACTTCAAGGGAACATAACCCAAATTTTTTTACTGAAAAATAAGATTTGATGAAGGAGATATAAGCCCCTGAAGTTGCAGCCATCATATGCAGTTTGGTGAACTCAAATTGAACCTATGAACTTCGATTGGCTTCCAAAAAATTAGTACATCTTGGATTTATTTGAAAACTTCACCACATAAATAAGAAGAGAGAACACAAATTTCCCAAAATTTTTTATTGAATTTGGACATTGGATGCAAAAGTTAGAGTACTTTGAATTAGACTTAAACTATATAAGGACACTTTTGGTCCTCTGGGACTTTACGTTTTTTTTAGGGGTTAAGGGATAGATTTATATTCTAGGAGCAAAATCAGATATCGTATATATACGGTACCTCCCTGACCTATACGGGTTACCTTCAGAGGTATTGACTACAGACTGTAGTTAACAAATACGGAAAGAATGACGGCTGCCACTGACAAAATTGAGCCCAGGCAAACGAAGGGAGCAAGAGCCTCGTGCCGGATGCCACGTGTAACATAAGGATGGGCAGCTCCCAGTGCCAGACTGCCAGTGCGGCATAAAACGGCGATGGACCAATCAGCGACGTGCAAAAATGACTGAGGTATTTGGGTGACAACCAATCCGGAAATGCCGCGGCATCGTGACAGGCGAGCTCCACGTCGTCCTCACAGTACATCATCCATTCATTTGCCCCCCTGGCCCCCTCCTCCCGACCGGGGTGGATTGACCCCCTCGCCAGTGGGTTTTTTTGGGGCGAAATTTCGCTCAAAAGCGATTTTTTAATTTTTTTAGGGAATGTTGGGCGAAATATTCTTCCATTTTGGTAGATGAAATTCCTCATTTGCTACTAAATCTTGGGTCTATATTTCTCTATTTTGGATTAATGTACATCATTTTGGATTAATAAATGAAATTTCATCCATATACTGCAAGTTTCATCCATTTTCATGGATGTAAATGGATTCATCCTTGTAGTGATTATCACTTTCTACAATGCCTAAAATAAATGAAAAAAAAACATTGCCCCTCATTCATCCCCAAGGAAAAACCCTTAAATTTTTCATTTGTCACACAAGATAAAGTTTGCAATTTTTGAATTCATATTTGCAATCAGAGGCCCCAAATTAGCCTAAAGGAATTCGGAAGATAAATTAATGAAGCACAAAATAGGGGGTCTTCTTTTTACACGCACTCATGGATTGACTGGGGGGTGGGGTGAACGAGGGGGTCAATCCACCCCGGCCCTCCCTTCAAAAAAGTTTAATTAAAAAAAATCCCTCTAGTCACCAATCTCCCTGCTCCTAGAGTGGCCTGCACATGAGCTTAGGGCCTTCTTACATGTATTGGTCATCTGGGAAACTTCACAGGGAGTGCTACAAGTGAAAATAGCAATTGCACTTTCATGTGGACTCGGTGGGTGAGGAGGGATACAATAAGAAATCTGCATGTACTGGATTCCATCAAGATTGTCTACATTGAATAGGGGTATTGAGGGGAACCATACTAATTAATTGACATTCCACACTATATAAATATTATCTACCTTTATTGTACATCAATAGTTATTGAAGTGTTCGGGGGATGTACATCATGTTTCAAAACATCTACAGTTTTCTACAATCAATCCCTTTAATTTTTTGGTCCCCTTAATACCCCTATTCATTGTAGTTTTGTACCAATGGGGTTCTCCATCGATATGGGTGAAACTTCCACTCTTCCTTTCCTGCTTGTTCACCTCAACCAGACAATCAATTGAACATGTTTTGTCTTATTATGTGGATAGGGTGGTAAGCTGCCTATTGGGCTAGTATGTAACTACACCCTTAAATACAATTGAGAGCATCCACACCCATGATTGTCCAAATTTGGAGTTTGCATAACACTGTTTATCTTATGAGATAGGGGTCCTATTGCATTTTTGAAAAGGGGACTCCTATCAAGAGCAAAGTTGTCTAATATGGCTCTGAAGCCAACCCCAATCCTTGAAATAACTACTAAGTCCCCTCTTGGAGATCTAGCAAAGTATAATACCTTCCTGGCATGGGGAGGAGGACCATTGTCTAGTTATACAATGTTATACGGAAGTCAGTTTTGGGGTCCATAGCCCGGGGTAGAAGTAGCCACTATTGACCTTGTAGCAACCAAAAAATAAGCGAGTTCTTTAGAAATAGCCTAGGCCACTCAACAATTGGGGCATCCGAATGAGCATATTTGGTGTATACTACTACAAATTGACCAAAAATTCAGCATCAAAATTTTCTTAAAATAAATGCCAAGCATTTAGAAAAATTGTATTTTGAATGATGAAAAAGAAAATCTTTAAGAATCTTCATAAGAATCGATATTTATCAATTTGATTTTTTAGCAAATAAGTGCTTGATTTAGCACATGAGTGCATTTGGAACCTACTAGTACACTGCAATAATAAGTTCTCACTCTTCAAGAAAGACAAGGGGTTTGTATTTTCACCCCCCTTGACTAAATTTTTCACCTTCAAAAAAAATCTTGAGAACTTGTTGTTCACTATTAGTGATCAAATATTGGGAATGTTAGAATTAAAGTATTTGAAATCATAGGTCTTGAATTAGAAGGCTAGGGCAAATTGACCCTTTCATTGCTTTGGTTGATTCCCTACATGATAAATTAAAAAATTTGCCTCTATTTAGTGGTAGGTTAATTTTATATTTCTAGAACCTCCCCTCATTATTTTAGATTCTCTTATTCCAAATGGAAATTCACAATATTCAAATTTTATCATTGCAAATAAGTAATAGGTTTCATCGTTTTCACAAGGGTGAAGAAAAAGACGATGATTCTCCCTACCAAATAAGATTTTCTTTGGAGAGGGTGAAGAACTCATAATTAACAACTACAAAATAGAAAAAATGTAACTTTTTATAGTCATCCACATAGGAATGAAAGAAACCATCAAGGGAGATTTGAGGGCATGAAAAGATTGTTTTAGGCCTATTCTCCTATTGTGAACTAGCCACTACTAGCTAGAATAAAAAATAATGAAAAAATAATGAAAATTTAAAAAAATTTAAAAATGAAATATTATCTTACATGATAGTGTCTCAACCACGTTAGATTACTTATGTAGAAGAGATCCCAAAGTTTCCACAGTCCATGAACTTGTAGTATTTTGAAGGTTCAAAAAATCCTCTATTGATGCACTTCCTTGATTTTCTCAACTTGGACAGAAGATTACTTAACCTTGAAAGGACCCAACCCTATTACCAAAAATAATTATAGTCATGGATGAATAGGTGCATTCTTCGTTTCTATAGTTTCCTTGAAGATCATTTGTCACACACTATTAGTCTTCATCATCTTTTCTAGGTTGGCATTGGAAGAGCAAGACCACAACATTCTTGAACAACCAACGGAAGGACCCATTCCCTTCTACATTACCTGTTCACTTCTACAATTTTTATTTGGGAGGGAGGTTGTTGAGGTGACTCTAGCAAGAAAGACAACAACAACAACTTGTGGCAAGACACTTGTTTACCTAGCATGGTTGAATGGGTTGTAAAGGTGGGAAGGAAGAGAGAATGGATTGGATGGATCCAAGGCCAAATTCTTGAATATCTAACTCTCTTCCAAATCGAGGAACTGTAGCATTGTAAAATGAATTGTAGAAAAAGTTCACCAAAATAATTATTTAGTATGGATGGATAATTAGTTCTTACAAGAATTGGGATGTCCAATCTAACACCATCACCATAGCACACCATGAATGCTACAACACCACAATAGTACAACCAAGGTTGAAATGTATATCATTGTAATAAATAAATTAGACTATACCAAACAACCATTTCAAAGTATGTTATTCTTCACGTTCAAGAATACTATGCCCTATGACCAACATAGTCCACCAAAAGATATTATATTAGATCTTATATGACTCTAAACTAACCAAGTGATGGTGGCAACGAGGTACCCAAAGCAAATGGCTTGGTTGTGAGTTTGATACCTAGCAACAATATGTTCTATACCTTGTGTAAAATCAACTTCTCTTCTTGACGGAACCTCCTTGGAGTGTGTTTCTTGAACATCCTTATTTCCAAACAAAACAATAAACAAAAGCAAAAACAAAAACATGACATATCATAGTCTTGGATGAATATACATATTCTTCATTCACATCTTTCATGTCTCTAAGTACTATGGTAGTTTCCTCTAATTATGCCCTTGTTTTTCAGACTGTCCCTAGCCAAGGTCTGAAATAGACATTAACAAGTTGTAAAATGGATTTGTGTAAAGCATTGGATGTTTTGTCAATGATGTTAGAGCGGTTTAACATTTGTCAAATGGTCCTTTATACTTTGCTAGTGGATGGAATAAGAGCCAAGGTGGGTCCAATTTTGAAATGTTTACCTGTATTCAAAAACACTTTTCTCCCACAACTTTGAATACTAATATTTTTCAATCTATACGGTCAAACTTGATAAAATTTTTACCACATGATCTCATACAAATATAGTACAAGATCCTATGGTTAGATTTTTAATTTTTTCTTTCATGAATGAACAAAGTAGAAATGACAATCTCAAGTGATTTTTGTCAAAAAATAGGCCTTTGCCCTTTAGAAATTTAGTTTAGTAAAGGTCTCAATTTGGAACCCTATCTTTTACTTTTGACATGCTACAGTGCTTGTTTTTGGTGACTATGCATGTGTGGGTTTTGTAAGGCCTACAATCATGAGATAGATAGCTATGGCATAATTATTTAGAAAATCATAAGTAATTCAAAAATGCTCCGAAAAATATGAAACTACTTGGGTTAGATTCCACATCAATTTTCTTCAATTGAAAAATAAGGAAAAATAATTTCGTGCATCGAAGAACCATCGAAAAGGCTGACCAACCCTTAAATGGGCATTTTAAGAGCAGACTACCATAGTACTACATTGAATAGGAGTATTAAAGGTATGTTCCCACCTGGCGTTTGCAAACACCATGTGTTAAAATATAAGACTTCCATATAAAGAGGAAATAATCTTGTTTAACACGAGCTTAGGTTTGGAACAGTTGTACTTGTTTCTCTATTGTGTAGAGTTCTCACATGACTTGTACTTACCACCAACTCTATGTGGTGGGAGGTGGTAAGTGCTGGTGTTTCAGTGGTTGTATGTTGCATGTGTGTGGCATTCTCGATCGTTCGAGTGATTTTTGCAGGCATTTTTTTTCTTTGTGAAGTTTTGCCGCTCATTGATGGCAATTCTTTGTTGAAACTGTGAGGTGTTTTTGAGTTTAGGATTTTCTTTAGTTTGTTTAGCTACAATTTGGATGCAATCTCACAATGAAGCTGTGTAGTTGTGTACATACAATGGTGCCAGATTTGGTTTCCGGACTCGAGTGTAAATACAAGCCATGATCAAAGCCTGTTGTCGATATGGGAAACGTCTCAGGGTTCTCTAGCAACTTGGTTCAGAGTGTGCATTAGAGATTGTGCCAATGGAAACGCTCGTGCTTCTCTGCCCTCGGACTTGCTCAAAAACATGAAGGTGTATATTGGATCATAAATCTAAGGCTTCTAGACCTTGCTAGGATACCAGCAACAAGTTCTATGAGGATTGTGTAGTGATTTCAATTGTAGAATGGAGGGCTTCATGTGGAAGTGCAAACTTAGCATGCAAGGGTTTGGCCTGTAATTTTAGGGAAGGCCTTGGCCAGGAACATGTGGTTGCGTTGATAATGGATTTCTGTGCAGAAGTGAAGCTGTATAGAAGCAAAGCACTGTATCAAATAACAATGGCAGTTTTAGCTAATAGGCATAAAGAGGCAACTATACATAACAGTGCATAGATTCAACACAAATGTTCAAATTCCAAAGATTTGAATGCTACGAAAAACCTGGCGAATTGTGCTTGATTACTGCAAAAAACCACATACTACTTCCACTCTTAGGCCCGAATACGTCAGATTCCAACCATGATTGGCATTTGCTAAACAACTGTTTGGGAACACAACAAGAAATTCCGATGTAAGAGCAGGCGTTAAGAATGCTCGTAAGGCCAGGTGGGAATGGGCCTTAAGGAGACTAAAAAATTGAAGGGATTGATTCTAGAAAACTATAGATATTTGAAACATGATGTATATCCCCCGAGCACTTCAATAACTATTGATGTACAATAAAGGTAGATATTTATATAGTGTGGAATATCAATTAACCCTTGAACACCAAGCTGGTGACCGTGGAAATCAAGCATTTCAGAACTGTGTGACATAATCTACTTTAAAAAAATCAAAAATAATCATTGGAAGTCAAACTACTATTGAAGATCTTCCCTTTTCACCCCTAATTCCGAGGATGAATAGTTGCACTTCTGTTCTATACAAGAGAATTCCTTGTCATTCATTGGACGAAAAACGTCCGCCTCGGCATTTAGGGATTAATTAGTATGGGTCCCCTTAACCCCTAAAGGACCATAAGGTCACCACATGGCTTCTGCAACTATATTTGTAGAAAATTTGGAATATAAATCTCACCAATAGTTTGTGACCAACAAAGAGACCCTAGATGATTTTTTTTGCTCCATCCATTTGTACAATTTGATCGAGAAATGATTGAGTGAGTGATTTTCTATGAATTTTTTGAGAATAGGAAAAGTACTCTAGGCTATCACTTCACGTGCTCATATCTTTTTTTTCACATCTCAAAATGATTTGAAAAAAATTGCACATCTAAATCATGATGATATGTACTTGTGGAAAAAAAATCAGAGTTTTTGGATCACTTTTGAGCATTCCGATTTCAACATTTCAATTTCAGTGCATGTACAGAGTTCTGCAGAACTAGATATCTTTCATCAATGTTGTCAACAGTGGCATTTTCTCAAAAATTGTGCGATTTTGTTGATTTTTTTTTCATAGGAAAGCTACAGAAGTTTTCATTCATTTCATTGGTGGTGATCATCAAAATCTTATCGCACATTTGAGAAATTATGCTTGTTACAAGAGCTAGTCAAGAAAACAAGAGCTTTGCTCAGACACCCCCGGTCCTTTAGGGGTTAATACCCCTATTCAGTGTACTTAGTTTTTGGGGAAGTTCGCCTTCAGTCAGACCCTTTGGGCTTTGGTCCTCCGGAAGAGTCCCCCTCCAGCAGCAGTGAGCAGTCCAGCCTTGCGTCTGCCACCCTTGAGCCTCTGCCAACCTCCCCCTCTCCCCCCCCCCTCCCTCCCTGTGTCTTGCCGTATCGCCACGTGTCTCTCGCTGTAAGGGCCCTGGCCCTCGGTCTCCCCATTGGTCCGCCCGAGCGTCGTTTGCTTTTTTTTTTTACTTTTACTTTCCTCCTTTTCCTTTTTCCCGGAGGGAGCGGAGGCGCCCCCTTCAGTCAGTTGGTGGGCCCCACTGCACTCAGCCCCCAATAAGTTAAGTTACTGTGGGCCGTTGCTGCTGGGCTTTTGCATGATCTCCCTCTCCCTTGCAGGGCCCCCCACTCTCCCCTCCGCCATGTCCAGGGGATCTTCATCACGGCTCCGGATCTTCTGCTCTGCTCATGAGTGGCCACCCACCCTGATTCGCAATTGGATGAGGATATTGGGACCAACTCCCAATAGGGGCACACATTTCATGAATCCAAAGTCGGCACATGTTTCATAGAATCGAATCCTACTAGGCTGGAATTCAAAATTTTCCGGTTGAAACAAAATTGTCATTTCTATGAATTTCTCAAGTAGTTTGCCTGAAATTAAAAGAATTGCTTTGCTTGTAGACTAGAGTCATAAACGTCACCTAAAATAACCTATAACCGCCATTCCGTGTAACTAGTAGCACTTGAGAGTATCCACCAATCAAGAACCAACTTACACGTTATCCCAAATTGGAATTAATGCACAAAAATTGTCAAAAAAAGTAAATCATGGATTTAGATGAGTTCTATAGTGGAGATGGGGCTGAAAGTAGCATGGTGGAAATAGGAAGCTGGTGGAAATGGATTGGTCTATCTTAACCCCTAAATGCCCAAGGCACCAAAATTTGGTGTTTGCAAAACTTGGAAGTGAAATAAAACCTAACCAAGTTGCTAGTACTAGTTGTTGGTATCTTTGAAAACTTCTTTTTGAAGTCTAGTTTAAGCATCAAAAATCCAATCTTGAAAATGATTGATTGTGATTTTTCTATTCAAGATTTTGTGGAAGGGTGCCCATTGCAATCTTGACTTTCCGTATTGAGCCTCAAATTACACTTGATCTTAGAGGGAAAAAGCACATTAGAAATTCATTGAAAAAAATTGTAAAGTAGATTTTGAGAAACCATGAATTGATCGGGGTTATATATGTTAGGCCCTTTAACCTTATATTTTTTTTGGTGACCAACTTTTTAGATTTGACATGTGAAAAGAGGATCAAAAGACTTCAAGTGACTTTTGCAGTTTCAACACCCTCATGATCAAACATTAAAATCTTTCAATCCATAAGTGCTTTGGTTGTGCTATCTTTTCTAGAGTGATCTCTAACATATCTAGTTTGAATTTGTATGGCTACATTTCAAAAAAATTGGTAAAATTTATCAAAATGTTGATTTTTTATTCAATTTAGAGTAAATTCTTTGAAGCTCAAAAAAGGCCTTGGGCACTTAGGGGTTAACTTTAAAATCTTATTATTGAGGGTGGAAAATTTAATTTCACCCAAAGAATTAGGGCACCAACCTACAAAAAATAGGGTTTGGGGGAATGAGTACCCTACTTTCAAGTAGAACTCTTGAGGGCACCCTCAACACAACACTCTAGAAAAATTAGTAGTCATCAATTAATTGTAATTAAGTATAGAAATTGTTTAACCCATTAAGGTTTGGTCAACTACTTTTTGGTCAAAATTGACTCTTTTCTCAATGGTAGCCAAAGTTTTAGAATGAATTTGGAGTTGGATGAAAGGGGACAGGTGTGGGTAATTTGGAAATGAATGTTAGTATTGGGACAAAGATTGGAAAATTTTGTGATGGCATGTTGTTCAAGGGTTGAGAAAACAAACAAAATACAAGTTGAAAAATACACAATTCAATGTGCAAATCTAAATTGGGAGCCGCTAATTGCCACAAAATGTATTGTAGAGCTCCAAGCATTCATGCCTCTTTCAATTGGTACGGATAGATCTCCCAAATTCATTTTTTTTTTACCATATTCAACATTGAACCAAAAGATGTCTTGTGTGCCTCTAGAATTGATGACAACTTTTGATGGATTAATGACACTTGAGGGGGGACACTTTTAAGGGAAATCTATTGTGCAAAAGTGGATACATGGGGAATAGTATGAGATGTTTTCACCTCAATTGGCCTTAAAAAGCTTACTATTAAAGGTGATTTTTTTTGTTTTATCTAGAGAATTAGGTCACCTATAGAAATTAGGGTTTAGGTGAACCAATAATTGAAGTAGGAGGTTAATGAAGTACGCATTTTGGAATGAATTTTGGTTGATGAAACTCCTTGAAATTAATTTTTCAATAAATTTTCTTTGAAAGATAAATGGAATTGGCATCAAATAGATAAATAGAATTATGAATTTTTGAAGTTGAAATGTGGTGGTCATTAAAAGTGTCCATTTCTTGGTGAATGTACACTATTTGTACATGGTTGGTGCTATGAGAAAGCAAGATGTGCCTTTGCATTAAAGGAGACTTTTAGGGGCCCGAGTGTTTTATGGACCTTCTAACTCATGTACATTAGGTTTTGGACACAATATGCAATCCCAACAAAACTCTTAGTGAAAATGGTTGGTTTTGCATTTTGATATCCCTCTTAGCTATTTGAAGGTCTCTGATTTCAAATATATGAATTGAAAGTTTTCATCCATTGTAAATATAAAACATTCCATCTTTGTCTTCCTATAATAGGAGCCAAGTATATGGGTTGGTTCTTCCTATTTTAAAATTCATATTACTAATACAAAATTTTCTTCCAGAGGCTTATATTAGTAAAAGCTAAGTGAGAGAAAGTTTACAGACAACTTTGCTTGAAAAGCAAGCTATTGGTAAATGTAGGGACATATAATTTTGTAGTGTAGGTACTTGTTAATATAAATATAATTGGGTCTAGATCAAAGGAGAAGAAACTTTGCATTGACAAAATCTACACATAAAGAAGCTAGAGTAATCAAACATGCATGCACTATAAGATTAAAGCCTTTCATAGTGTAACTATTTATTTCATTTCATTGTCATTATCACTTTATAATTATTTTAGAGCATACAATAGCCAACCATGACTAAGTTGCAATGAATCATAACTTGGTTGACTTTGTCTTGATGTTTTTTTCCTTGGACAACCCTCCTAAATGGCATAAGCTTTGTTTCTTCCATTAAGATAGGTAATTGAATTTGATCTATAGATACAATTTATATTAAGCTATAAACCTTTTAGGCTTGAACAAGTTTAAGAAGCTCATTCTTTAGACATTATTTGAGATATAACTAGAATAGTGATGAATAATTAAATTGTTTTGTAGTTCAAACTAAATGGAAGTTGTTTAATTGGATATTTTACATATTATTATGATATAACTGTCATATGACACTTACTCCTTTCTAGTGTAAACTCATCATAAAAAGTTATTTTTTTATTCCTTCAAGTCATGGCCATATTAGGAAATTTCATAGCCATGTTAGAAAATGTTGTGCCTACTTTAGGTGGTAAGATGACCGTTATGGAAACAATTTTTGCTGATTTGGGGAAGTCTAGAGACTTTGTTAGGCCAATTGGATTGTATACTTGAAAAATTCATAAAAAATTCTTACTTTGTCCAAGAATAAAATTTTGATTGCTTCTTTTATTTCTCACATTTGTATTTGTATGGAAAAAAAATCTAATTTTTTTGCTTGAGGCAATAGCACAAACCATTCATTCTACTTGTTATAGGCAAGTTTACCTTATCACTTGTTGAACATGAAAAGAATAATTTTTTTTACCAATCACTTTTGTTTATCCATGCAACAAGGTTATTAAATATATATATATTTTTAACTAAGTAAACCATAATTTTAGGCATAATTTTGGTAAGTGAATTGGAATCCAAAAACCTTAGAAAACCTCACTATAGTTATAAAATTGAAAAAATGATGCTTATGCCGATGTCTTGAGAGACCACATACCAAAGTTCTTATATACCAACTATGGACAAAGGTTCAACATTTTAACTTGAGACCACCTCAAGACCACTTCAAGACCATCCTATTGGTAAGCTACAAATTCAAACCGCTAAAGGCAACCTTTTGTATTCCATCAAATTCTTCCACTAAAGGCAAGTTCGCATGGACCCCATCAAATTTGACGTCACAAATTGTATAGAAAGATGGACCCATCAAACTTCATTTGACGTCACAAATCGTATAGAAAGATGGACCCCATCAAACTTCATTTGATGTCACAAATTGTATAGAAAGATGTGGACTTGGTGGGAAATATTATATAGGAAAGAATCTCAAAACCAAGTACAAAAGTCAAAAAGTCAAAAAGTCAAAAAGTCAAAAAGGATGTATCAAAACATAATGACTTGTAATGAATGAACAAGCTTATAATATAATAAGGGTGTGATAGGAAGAAGGGTTGCAACCCCAATCTCTAGGAAAAGAATGGGAGATGGGAAAAAGAAAGATTCATACTCAAGTAGAGATTGAATGAAATTTGTGGCATGCAACTAACCCAAACCTGAGCGCAAAAGGTCAGTCTGCCCAGTCAAGGCGTGAGTGAGTGAGTGCCGTTCGTTTCCACTGACCCTGAAAACCATTTTACAGTACACTGGTCACAGAAAAAAGCAATAGAAATATTCTTCTGGCAACTTATGATAAGTTCATTTTTGCAGTAAGCTTAGAAGAGTTCAAGTTATGTACAGATAAGTTAGAGCTAAGTTACCAAACAAAACACTGACAAGATGGTGCAAAGCAAGAAACCGGATAAGTTAAACAGTATGATTGAAGAGTTTATTACCCTATCAACAAGGTACACTTTGAAGTATATTGAACTGACGACGCAAATCAATTGTTGGATTATTAAAATCATCCAGTGAGTTTTCTGATTCGAGCATCACCGTCACAAAAACAATAAAAAAATAACTGGGGTGTCAGTGTTGGTGAAATGGTCCACTAGTTTCGAAGAAAAAGATTTCATGCTATTGGTCACCTTTACCTTCAGTACCTTCAGTACCTTCACCTCTGAATGGCTGAATGCTAGCAGCCACCTCAAGGAAGTTGTTTTTTAATTGTTGACCCCATCTCCCACTTTCTAGGGTCTCAGTTCCACCTACTATGCTTCAGTTCACTCAAAGTCATCCAACTATTAGGGTTCACCGAAAGTCATTCTACTATTGCTTGCCACTCACTATTGAAAACTACAACACAGTGAGTAGTTCCAGGAGGAAAGATCGAACCGTACGTTTCAGTCACCTGCAGTGGCAAGAACTACTCGAGTCTTCGTCAGGTGGTGGACGCAGGTTTCGTAAGCTTGTGCAACAGCTTCTGTCGACAATGTGTCGTTGATTGCAATGCACTTGGACTCATGGAATCAGTATCTACACACCAAGACGTATTATGGAAACACATTGTAAATCGAATTGTACAATAATCTGCACTCAAAGAACCAAACCAAAGTATAACTTCACATTCTTGACAGGAGCTGCAAACGCCCTGGGCCCAACTGTTAATTCAAAGAAGGAAGAGGCTATCCAAGATGCTCCAATTTTCTGCAACCTTCCCTTGGCACAGATCCTCTCAGATCTTGAGTTTCTGAACATTAAACTTTGGTACTCACTAATTATGAAAGAAAAATGTAACCACTGCCAAACCACAGTGCAGCTAAGGTGGAAAATGTGGGTGGTTGATACGTAACATTCTTCATTACTAGAGACATGGCACTATTTGAGAGTAATGTCAATTCAGAGCGAAGTCATGCTAAATCGGAGAAAATCAAGTAAACCTAAATATCATACAAACTCTCACCTGAAGACGATGGCTCATTGGCTGGAGAAGCTCTCATTGTTCAAATTGAGCTCAATTTTGAGAAATTAGGAGTCAGAAGTTCCTTCTCATGCCAATTCAGAAAGAGCTCAGCAAGGGTTCTCAAGACTGCCTATGTTGAGTCAAATAAAAGCATACACCAATCTGCACTCAAAATTATTCTATTACCCAAGGATTCTGAAGTTCACCTAGGAGACAAGTCCGTCCCAGGCTAGCTTGTAATTTCTGTCCGGATGATCCTTCTTCACGACGCGCTCAGAAAACATGCTACCTCGCCCAATCGACAGACTCTCACATACGGAGACTCAAAGAGTATCCTGTAAAAAGAAACTGTAAATTCCTGCTCATGCGGATACAACACAGATGAGTGAGCGCCCCAAGTTAAACCTTCCATACAGGTACAAAGCAATGATATGCAACGTCCAGAAGTCCCAAATCATGGACCCCAGCCAAACGATTGAAATTGTCGTGGAGATTCCTCCGACAAGGATTGAGAAGAACATGGGAGGACTCAACCCTAAAAACAGTGAAAAGTGAATTACAACCTTTCCAAACACCAAAGCGATTCAGTAGATGGCACCGACGGAGGAGAAAGCAAGCAAGCAACCACCCAACCAACAAAAGCACGCAAGAAAAAATTCAAAATGCATCCGGAGCGGAACCGCGATCCACTCAGTCACCTTAAGATTTTGATTTTGATGAGGGAACTCTCCGAGAAACCACCGACGGATGAGAGTCTCGATTGCCCCCACTGCAACTTGCGCCAAATGCCTGCGCTGCCAAGCTCACACTGAGCTCTTCCATGAAGCTCCTTCTCCTTCAACCGCCCCATCAAAGCATTTATGTCCTATGGCGAAGCCGTAGGGCCCCAAACCCTAAAATTCCCAACTCGTCCTTCGCATCCCTGAAATGCAAATGTGAGTCGATGCTCCAAGAATGCCAAGTCCACTGCTGCAACAGTCGCGTGGTGACGAGGACTGCTGATGACCGACGAAGCACGGATTGCCTGACACCATCCCTCGCTACACTTCCAGTTTCAGCTCCAACCGTGCCATCAGCACGTGCGCCGTGCACAGCCCAAAATCCCGTTCCGTGAGGACTGAGAAAATCTAAATTAGGCCCAGCGCTGCCGCTTGAAGTGCACAAAGCAGCGAATCTCATTGAAAACCGTTAATCCACGAGCTAAATATGGCTGGTGTAATTTGTCAGCTACGATAGATCCCCATTACAGTAAACGGTCCCGTGCAAATGGTAGTGATCAGGAATGTGTTGATACTCGTTTCAGTCAGACTGATGTGACGCACACTTGACTACAAGAAGAAAGAAGATAGATGCCTCCCAGTGGCATTCAATTTGGGCGAGAGAAGGGAGAGAGAGAGACACGAGTGAAAAACTGCCCCACAAATTGTAAAAGCAGAGAGAAAACATCGTAGTCCGTTTATTTAAGGATCAGTGTACACCATCCTCTCCAGGAGCACATCTGAACCGCTCGAGTGTATACATCTAAAAACTGCCCAGCCAATTTTGCCTCCATTATAAGTTGGTGAGAGATCGACATAGCAGTTGAGGGTGGGTTGTTGTCCTCACCAATCACCTAATTTGAATGGTGCAACACACACAATCAATCAAGCTCCCAATCACCGCCTGGAAGGAAGGAAAACATCACAACTAATGTCGTCGTAGGGTTACAGACTCATGGGCTCCTCATCCTCATTAGTAATCATCATCAACGCCGGTCTCTCAGTCTTCTAAAATCAGAATTGGAAAAGAAGGAAGCAAATCCCAGAAGAATATATTAACAGAAGGGACTTGCATTTTCGATTTGGAGCACGTTTTTCACGCCCGCATCGCACACATCAAACCGCCACACGTACGAGTCGTTGTCCCGCAAGCGGGCCACTTCCGACGGCACCGACATGGCGCTGTGTTCGCCTTGGTGGTTCCATTGAATCCCGACGTGACATGTGAACGCAGGGATGCCGTCCGGCAATTGCAGGCCCTCACAAACCAAAGACACATCCCCAGCAAGACGAAGTGGAGCTTCGTCTTCCCCCACCGCAGATGCCAACCACGAGCACTTGGGCTGCCCCACCAGGCGCTTGTACGCCGTGTTCACCCAGCGCACGCGAAAGCGAAGATCGGTGATCACCGACGGCATGTCGCCCTTGTTGAGACTCTCTAGCATCACTTCGTAGCTCCCTGGCAACGGGGCGATATTGGGATTCAAAGTGTCGATGGATTGCACTGTGATGGTGGATCCGACAGCTCGCAAGGGTTGAGGCGCAATCACCTTCGCTTGCCCCTCCGACTGGATGTGAGTCCCGCCTTCGTGCATGATGAACTTTTTCAGGAAGCCCCAGAGCACGGCTTTGCACCTTGCAGCCGGAAAGGGAGGCTGGAATGTGAGAGTGGTGAGCTGCGTGCGGATCCCCAACGGGTCGATGTGGGGTCCCATAGCCTGTGGCGCGACAGAAGCCAGAGTAGGAAGCTTAGAGCAGCCCGGGAAAAGGAATCGAAAGAGAAAAGGGCAAGTCCTACTGTGTAGCACAAGCCCTACGATGACCTGACCGAATTACTACAAGCAAGCTGTGATAGTGGCGACCAGTGGCATCCTCGTGAACAAACCCAAGCGACAAGACCCCATTTTGAAACAGGAACAACGCAGGAGCGGAAATTCGGACGTGCAACAGACACAAGAAACCAACCTGCATTCGGCTGCTCATCCTCTCGTTGGACAATCTTTGAAACGCAGAGTTCACCCACAAGACGGTATCCCTTTCGTCCGTGAGCATCACGGCCTCGGAAGATCCGCCATGTAGTCGCTCCAAGTCGTGGGCATCCACGACCCCCATTCCCCCCCCATCCTGCAAAAGCCCGGCTGCTGATCCCGCCAGACTGTGTGTGTCTTCCAGCTCCGACCAGCTGGACATGGTGAGGCTGGTGTTCAAATCGCTGCTGATGGCGGGCTTGGTCTCGAAGGAGTTCCATCGAATGTCGGACCGCAGCAGCGACAGCGTCGACGTCGAGGACGTGGAGCTTCGGGTATTCACATAAGAAGGGGTGTCGGGGAGGAGAGAAAGCGTCACGATGTTTTTGCTTTCGGGCGCGGCGACTTCTTCAGCAGAAGAGCAGACCTCGCTGTCCGCGGCTCCGAAGCTGGTAGAAAACGAGGAATAAAATGGCACCCTCGTCGTCCTGAAATTCGAATGCTCCGCGGAGTAGAGCGAAGTGGAGTTGATCGCAGCGCGCTCCATGAATCCCACGTCCTGCGCCGTCGTCGGAGGGGTTTGTGTTACTACGGCGGCTCCAGCGCCAATGTTGAAACTCAACCCATCCTTGCTGCACTGCAAGGTTGGGGTTGGGATTGGGGGCTCATAACGGGCGAGTACAAGATGGGAGTCGCGCGGGGGCGACGACTTCGCGGAGAGCGAGAGCGACACCGACACCCCGTGATCGAAGCTGTCCTTGAAGCGCTGCAATCCGCCGGGCCCAAACACGGGTGCGACCTGCTCGCTGAAAATGGGCGTGAGATTGAAGCTGGGCGGCTGGAATTCCACATTCCCTTCCACACCGCCCCCGGATTTTCCCCCGGATTTCCCCCCGGAGCCTGAGCTCGTCCCGTGGTGCCGCGGCTTTTTCATGTTCATGTTCATATTCATGCTGTTGTTGTTGATGCGCGGGGACGACTTGGGGTGGTGGTTGTTGTGGTGACTCTCCCGCTTGGGGTGGTTGTTTCGTCGCTTCCCCCGGCAAAAATCGCCCGATTTGCTGCTCTTGTCCACCGACAGCGTGGACAGTGAGTGCGAGTCCGTTTGATCGGAGGAGCCCTCCGTCTTGGGCGTGGGTTTGGGCGCGATGGGGCGGTACCGGGACATGATGTGGTCCGTCTTTGAGGGATTCATGGGGAGGCCCGTGCGCACTACTAGCATACCAACACCCTCCTTCGTGATCCGCAGGGGCTCTCATACTCGTCGAGAATCCATTCCTACCACCATCCCAGTCACCCAGCAACGCGCCATCCCGGTGGTCCGCCTCATCCTAGCAACACATCTCTCTCTCTGCTGAAGTATCGACAGATTTGCCACATGCCCCCCCCCCAAAGTGTGGTTCGCCCTTGCCCTACCTCAGAATTCGCACACCCAACATGAGAAAATACCACAACAGGGAAGCGCTCACAAGCACACCGATCCCACGGCGCCGCAGCTTCTTCTTCTTCTTCTTCCAACCTCAGCAAGCAACCACACGACGACTGCTCCGCAGCCTCCAGCCTTCCCACCACGGCAAGCCTTGCACGCCAGAAACCGTCATAGAACAACCACTTCGCCGCGTGATCCCATGGCCGTCCTCCCTCACCAACACCACCTCCCCCCACGACACTGACCACACCCTTTGCCTACACCATTTGTCCATAAAAAGCCACAACTGCCACCCCCACCCCGACCCCCAAATGCAAACTACACTCTCACACACACACACACACTAGCCGCGTCATACCAGAACCCCACCAAAGCTGAAACACACCCACAACGAACCACAAGAAACCACAAGAAACGCTGCCCTTCGCTCTCCCGTAACCCTACTCTAAGTTCTCACAGCGGCAACAATCGACTCGTCCAAAACCCTCACCAATATGATCTCGCAGCCCGGAGGCAAGTGGGCCTCTAACCAGCTCGGCCCTGCGTATACCGCAGGCGTAGGTCCGTATGGCACCCTAGTATGGCAGATCTTGGAACGAAGGGGCAGTGCCCGTGTGGACGGTACTAAGCTTACTACTAAGCTTAAGCTTACCCTATGTGGGCCACTCCTGGGGGCCTTTGCCGTGCCTTCGTTTGCTAGCTTTTGCTAAACGATTCAATCTGCTGCTGGCCTTGGCTACGTTGGGGTTGAGCAGGGCGTCATGCAGCCGATCTGCACCCTTGGAATGATGTGAGGGGGGAATTTTTTAGTGTAAACTGACCCGGGGATTAATCTATGATTTGACTAATTTTGGATGGGGCTGGGGAGGGGGGCGGAACCACGGGAACCACTGGAAATGCGGGATGCACCAAGCCACCAACCCAGTCCGTTTGGCTCTCAGTCTGCTGTGCGCCGCTTTCTTTTCTTTCTGTGGACGGGGATCAATCATTTTTCTGGCCTTCAGGGGCTCGCTTTGGGGCCGCTTTGCGTGCGGCCAAATGGGATTTCTAACCCCTCATGTGTACTTCGGAGCGTCAGAATCGGCTTAGAGATTCACGTGATTGTTGGTAGGGGTTCGCGGGTTGAGTTTGGCTAGTGTTAAGAGGTCGTCTTCTGGGCTGGGGTTTGGATGTTCAGTTAGGGTTTCGCACTGTAAGTTGGGGTTTCCCACACTGTTTTTCATGCTACCTTTGCCGAGTCCTTGCTTGTTGCTATTGTCTCCCCGTGCTGCTGAACCGTTTTTTCCGTCAGTTGTTGATCAGGAAATCGTGGTAGGTGAGGTGGTTGTTCTGAATCAACGAGTGAAGACGGTCTTCTTTTAGGTTGGTCTCTGGCAAATCACGGCAGCTCTTCAATTGATTGTACTCTTTGGGGTTTCGCTTACTGTTTTTCGTACGGGTTTTTTTGTGCGGTTGGTTGATAGATCAAGACCTGCTGAGAAGCGGTTACACTCTCTTGATCAAACTATGTGTGAGACGTAGTATTGTTTTATACTTGCAGTTCGAAGCTCGGCCTGTGATGTTTAGGGTTTGTCATTTAGAGGACGAGGAACGTTTCATTTTTGCACGTCAGGAGATGGGTACTCGTGAAGATTGCAAGCTATGCACTGATTGTGCAGCTGTGGTATATCTGTTATGAATGGCTTGTCATTGGTTGTTGTGTCATTTTATAGCAGTTTATTTGGAATTTCTAGTTTCGAATGTATATTATAGTCATGCTTTGTTGTCTTCAGATAGGGATGAGCTGTAAAATGATTCTGAAGTGCAACATGATTGCAGGAGTCGGGAGTTCGCGGCAGCAGAGATGTCTAACACTCGTGGTTTTGTCCTCACCGTTAAGGACTACTGATAAAGTCACTTTGAATTTGTGCAAGTTGAAATATTCCTGTATTGCGCCTATTTTCACGAAACTAACAGGACAAATCAGTGTACTGCATCTTTCAGTTCTCGAGATTAACGAGTAGCCTTCTTTTTATGTGAA
Source organism: Straminergon stramineum (assembly GCA_963920665.1). Taxonomy (NCBI): domain Eukaryota; kingdom Viridiplantae; phylum Streptophyta; class Bryopsida; order Hypnales; family Calliergonaceae; genus Straminergon; species Straminergon stramineum. The sequence goes on from OY987264.1 coordinate 19,155,224, forward strand.
CAGTGTTCAGTTCTACTCCGTTTGTTACATTGTTGAACTTGATTCATCATGCTTTGGTATATGTGATAGAAAAATTCAAATTACTTGAGCTTCAGGCATTTCAGTACAGTATTACAGGATGTACAGTTCTGACCATGCAACTAGCCTCTGTCCTCTGTATGTATTTGGGGATTTGTTTTAGAGAGGATAGTCCAAGTCCCACGGCTTCTTTGTCATTCTGGTCTGTAGTAATGACTTTTAAATATGTTTCAGAGATGAAAACATGTCTTATGAAGGTGGACTAAGCCGAGCGCTGATCTGCAGGACTGTGCCAATCTGGAGCAGGAACTGGACTCTTGCAACTTTTAAGACAATGCTTCTTACGCTGAAATCATGACCTGCTTTAAGAGCTGTCACAAACTTAGCGTCTGAAGTTCCACAACCTCATGTGACTTAGTTGTGAATCTCTTTTGAAACGCATTATGTTCCTTCTGAATGTGGTCATATGTTAAGCGTGCGGGTGTAGAGCTCTGCCCATTCTTATTTTCGGTGTCATTTTTAACTCTTGATATGAATACCACTGCCATCTGGGAGTAAGTATGAGTAATATCAACAGTTAAATTTTTTGTAATTGAAGCACTTGGCTTAGTCCATAGTTCATGTCTTATGATGGTGGAGTAAGCCAAGCGCTGATTTCCTTTTGACTTCCTGATTTATTTATTGACCAACGCGTGCAATTTCCTTCAATGATTCTGGTGATACACAATCTGACACCGTCTGGATTCTTGATTTTTCACAGTATGGTGAATTGAACTGGTCATTTTAAAACCATGTATCCTTGGCCCTTCAGGGGTCAAACTGATGTATACAGCGGGGTTGTCCAGTGGTCTGATAAAAATGTTCAGGTAGTGTTCAAGTGTGGAGAATCTATGCGAAGAAAAGGTCCAGAAACTGGAGCTGTTACGTGCTCTCAATTCCAGGATGGATCAGCTTGACATTTCACACGAGGTTAGTTTCTCCTTTTGGTGTATGAGAAGACCATGCTTTATGTACTTCACCACCTGTTCCTAACCTTTGAGATGTGTGGCTAATTTGAATGCTTTGCGGGAATGGTGAAGATATGATTTTGAAGAACACCGGAAATATGGCAGCAATTGCAATCGGATGGAGTTTCAAACTTGAATGCAAAGTTCACAATTAAGGTGGATGTGTATAGTTTCCACTCAGAACAGGATCACAATTTTGAAAGTCTTGGTCTTCTAATGGAGTGAGTCTCGTGCCAGAGTGGTAACTATAGACATCCACTTTGATTGTGAATTGTGCAATTGGTCCTTGTTGGATTGATGACGAAATATGCTTGGAGGAGTTGCCTCACTAACCTTGGATAGTCCCGATTCTTTTTTGGAACTCGGCAGCAATTGCAATCGGATGGAGTTTCAAACTTGAATGTAAGGTTCACAATTAAGGTGGATGTGTATAGCTTCCACTCAAAAGAAGACCACAATTTTGAAAATCTTTGTCTTCTAATGGAGTGAGTCCCATGTCAAAGTGGTAGCTATAGACATCCACCTTCATTTTGAATTGTACAATTGGTCCTTGTTGGATTGATGACGAAATATGCTTGAAGGAGTTGCCTCAACAACCTTGGATAGTCCCGATTCTTTTTGAAATACGGCAGCAATTGCAATCGGATGGAGTTTCAAACTTGAATGTAAGGTTCACAATTAAGGTGGATGTGTATAGCTTCCACTCAAAGCAAGACCACAATTTTGGAACTTTTGGTCTTTGAATGGAGTGAGTCTCGTGTTAGAGTGGTAGCTATAAACATCCGCCTCTATTGTGAACTGTACAATTTGTCCCTTGTTGGATTGACGGATTGACGACGGAATATGCTTCAAGGAGCTGCCTCAACACCTTTGGAAACTCTTGATTCTTTTTGTTCTCAGTCTTGAGCAGGAGGTACCAAAATTTACAGCAAGACAGGTACTTGACACGCACTAGGTGCTATGTCTGCTCTGTAGACTTTTTAAGTCTTTGTTTTGGGTTGCATCTACTGGGGAGAACAGGGGAGAGGGGGCGAGTTCTGACAATTGCTAAATAATGTTATGTACCGGTACACGAATTGAATATGAAGAATTTGTAATTACTGATTATCTTGAAGATTTTGATCGTGGTCAGTGACACAGATGCTTGTTGTTTGCCTTGAGACCTTTAGGCTTGAAGCTTTAATTTCGTGTGGAATAGCAGGTTGTAGACAAATTCTGGGGGCTTGGGGTGGGATTTCATTGCTCCTAATGGATGTTATTGCTCCCTTTATTGGCGGTCAACCTAACCTTTCAACCTTAAGGATTGAGCAGGGAAGAATAATGACGTGCTGCTGATCTGCATTCCCAACTGATGTGGCCTCACTATCTTGATGTTGCATAAAGGTTTGTTCCCACCTGGCGTTTGCAAACTCCATGTGTTAAAATATAAGACCTCCGTATGTGTAGGAAATAATCTGTTTCTTTTACGGGAGTTGAGGTTCGGAACTGTTGTACTCGTTTCTTAGGTCTGTGCAGTTCTCACATGGCTCGAACTTACCACCAACTCGTAGTTAATCTAAGCACTTGCAGCTTGTTGTCGACAAGGAAAACCTCCTAGGTGCTGCAGCAACTTGTTTCGGCATCAATTGAGTCTCAATCGGCAGGTTTTGCAAGGCTCGAGGAGCTTGTAGGAGGAAGTTTTGTCATTGAGAAGTTGTGCACTCGTGGATCATTGTAGAAGTTCTACAGTACCCTCCAAGAAGTCTTGCAACCCCACTATAAAGCCCTTCAAATTTTTCCTTTTTGATTCCATTATAAAAATATCCTATCAAAACTATCCTAATAAATCTATTGCTTTATGGAACCTTAACCAACATATGAAATTTCAATGTCAAAAAATAGGAATTCCATTTTTGGTGAATTATTTTATTTGTTTTTTATGGTTGTACTTAATAATTAATTGAAAAATATATGTGATGATTTTTTAAGATTTGATTGCACATGTATTTAGGAAATATCATTGTTCACATCTTTCTTGTTACAAAGACTAATATTGTGGAGGTAAAATTTTCTTCTATGTGATTTTGCTATTTTTTTTATAAATGCCCAAGGCAAAGGGATACAAGTTCATGTAATAAAAAAAAATTGAACAAATGTAGTCAAATTGGGTATCATTAGAGAGTTCTAGTATTATGGAAGCCTACTAGAACATGAATTTTACTTTGTCTTGTTCATTAGCAACTACTTTGCATCAAAGTGGTACATCTACTACCATCAAATACTATCACTTTGAGCTACCATTACAACTTCCATTCGATTTGGCATTGTAGAAATAAACTTTTTGATACTTTTTGGAGGAATATCCCCCAAGCCTAATGCATGGATATCCACATTTGGTCTTTGTTATGAGGTCTATATCTTCTTTGTACTTGATCTTTGACTTTCTTCCATAAGATTTTTATAGGATTGAGGTTAGAAGAATTTTGTGGCTAATCAATGACTTTCATATTATGTCAAAGTGCAAAGTTGACTAACACTATTCAAAACTTTACAAAGTTTGCTTATAATTCCTAGCAACATCAAATACACTATATTCTAGACAAATATTAATCTTTTCTCACAAAACTTATAGGCTATGTCTACAAGCAACAATCACTAGAAACATGCAAGCATTAATGTTGATCCTCTTAACTCCAAAGCTGGTTAACACCTACAACCTATGATCTCCTACAATGAAATTTTCAAATGTAGCATTGTACCTTTAAACTCAACTAAGTGTTTTTAAAATCAACCACTTCTTAAAAAAAGAGATATTTCTAAAAAGTGAAATGTGTTACAACAAGGTACATGACTCACCTTATCCAAGGCAAAAAATCTCAATCAAATACTTAAATTTACCTACCAAGAGTATGTTCTATAATCAAACTACTTGGTAGAGAATTAGACATGGGGTTGCAACTTATTGGAGGGTATTTTACAAAAGCAAAGTTCTATAGTATGGTAGAATCACCCATTACCAACCACTTAAGCATTTTGTGCATGATCTAGAGCAGCATAAGGCAATGTAAATTTTCTACCTTGTAGAAAGATAGAAATAATGAGGATTGCAATTTTTTTGGTAATTTTCTACCTTGAATTGAAATGATTATGAATTTTAAAAGTCAAAAGTTGATCTATACCCATCCCCAATACATAGAGTCTTCCATAACTACTCATTCAAAGACTACTTTGGGTCTCAAAATCAAGGACATATGTCATAATATTAATGGTTAGAAGTTGGTCGAAAACCAAAAACTTATGGTTAGAAATCAATCATAGTCTCTATTGAATTTCTTCATGACCTATAGATTGGCCATTAGGGGCTTGGTTGGTAATGGGTGGTTCTACCATAGTTGTAGATCACGTAACACAATGACCGGTATACCAAATCATTGTAGGGTTAATTTCACAACTTGTAGATAATTGTCATGTGATAACCCTACTTTGCTATCAACTCTAACCGCTTGTCATGCTATAACCACTTTGCAATTATGGAGAAGACAAAGTAATGTACCAGATAGCAATGGCAATTTAGCTAATAGGTACAAACAAGCAACAATATATAACATTGCATGGATTCAACAAAAAAATTCAAATTTTAAAGATTTGAATGCTATGAAAAAATCTATGAGTTCTACATAATTACTCCAAAAACTACATAATATTCTTGCTCTTATACCTAGACACCTCAAATTCTAACTAGGATTGGCATTTGCTAAACAACATGTGTGAATATACAACAAATTTTGATGTAAGAACAACCATTAATAGTACATGTAAGGCTAGGTGGAAATGGACCTTGAAGTAAGCTTGCAACCTAGTTGCAAGAATTGACCCTATAGATTTTGGTATGAGATTCACACCTTCTAAACATGAGTCTTGGGTCAAATTTGGGCACACCTATATTCATCACTTGGAAAATTTTACGGATTATTTACAGGATGTTCAAAACATTTATGGTAAGAGAATTTGAATTTTTTGTTCAATTGCCAATAAGACCAACAAAACCAAGGCAATTTAATCAGGGTTTAACCATCAATTACTTATTTGGATGCTTATTCAAAGAAAGGTTTGTTTTAGTGGTGAAGTATAGCCAAAATTCACCCACCATCCATGTACTTTGATTTTACTATAGGAATTAAAGGGGTAGAAATTATATCTTTTTGCCTAATTGCATTATCCACTAATTGTGTTTAGTCATTTGGCCTTGTGCCAAAAGCTCACATTGCCACTAAGTTGGTTAAGCACCAAATTGTAATTGCTTGGACTATTTTCATTATGACCATACATTCCAAATATGATAGAAAAATCTTAGCCATTGGATTACAACTCCCAATTTGTACTTCAACATCTAATTGCCTAAGGCACTCTCCTCAAATCACTTGCATGTTGCCATGTTAGCCTCTTATACAAATAGATTAGGAGCCAAGACCTCTATCTAGGTTTGGTGCATGTAGCTACAATTTTGAAAGTTTCATTATTTTATAGCCAATGTCACAATCTACCTTGAATGAAGGATTTTTTAGTTTGGATATTGAACTTTGAAATCTAAGTCTATTGAGCCCTTGTTAAAAAAATAGATCGATTCATGATGGAGTGGGATACAATAGGATCCAAGCTCAATTGTGTTTATTTTAATCAATTTGTGTAGTTGCGATCAATGGGGCTTTCAAGATTTGATGGCATTGATGCTCAACATAGAGAGATATAGAAGTCTCACAATATTGCGAATTCAATCTATTTTTCTACAATTGTATTCAGCTAGTTTATGATTCATCTTGGTATCCAAGTAGAAACCAACCTCATGTGTCTGTTGTATAATTCAAGTTGTGAAAATATAACATGTAAGATATTAGCAAGTCCCATTTGTCATGACTTTATTGGTGAGACACTATCAACAAACATTTCACAAAGAAAATGAATATGATCTCTTATAATGGAACAAGTTATAGGAAAATGAAAAATGTGGGACAATCTAGATGGTGTTAGCTAATGTCATAATTTACTGATTGTAATTTGATGCAATGCATGTGTTAAAAAAAAAACATTTCAAAGTTGCCTTCTCAAGTTTTATAGGTTTGGTTTTGGTGAATTCAATAAGATGCTTTATAATTTGTGTTTGGTCATCTTCCGTATATGCCTAATATATAGACAAGTGCTAGGTAGTGTTGATGACATGAGTGTATATTTATCACACTCATATTTAGTATCAAAAATCAATTGAAGAACCGATTTTCAACCCATCTTGAATTGGTTGTGGCAATGCATACTCAAAAGTTTTAGACCATTGGGAACTTTTCATACTATGTTTGCTTGGCAACTTGATACACTACTCATAAGTGTCATGGAGTCTAATAGGGTCATGGGTTCATTAGCACTTGCATACTATAGTTTTTGAACAATGTAGTCATATGATAATTAGAGAATTCTTCTTTTAAATGGTAATTGAAATCTTAAGTCAACTTACATTCTTAAAATCTTATTTGTAAATGATGGCCTTAGGTTTGTTGCTGTTTGCTTTGAAACCATTCACTACTCTAATATTCTAGCATTCCTTGTCACTTTTTTGTAACATTACTTTCCTTTAGACCATCACCAAACTTCAATAAATCAAAACATGTAGAAGCCAAAAATTAACTTGGAAAATTTTAGTTCCCGCTAAAGTTATACATCTACTATAAAGATGGACGTGTCACCTCATTGCTTTCTTCATCAAATTCTACACATAGCCATAATTTACTTCTATTCATCCACTTACCAAAATTATTGTCTCCTAAAGGTGGATAGAAGTAGCTACCTCATCGAAAGTTTAGCCAAAATTCTCACTATTGCATAGAAAAGCTAAATCACTAAAAAAAATTGATTTGAAGGGGCATATAAGAAGGATTAAATATCACCATGTGGTGGATTGAGATTGGAAGAGGCTTTCTAACCAATTGATCTCAATGTGGTCATTTTGTCCCACACGAAGGTAATGATATTCCTCTTTGGTATGAATGTATAGTGGGGTACCAATCAAAATGGCATTTACGAATTTGCAATTAAAGAAATTTCAGGGCTACCAACTTTGACAACCTTCCGAGGGCTGAAAAATTGTTTTTTTCAATGAAATTTTTATTTCAAGATAATATCTGTGATAATAACATATGTGCCAAATTTCAAGGCCAAGAGATTTACAAGAGAAAATATATTCTAAATCTACCTACATGTGTAGTTGTGAGAAAAATTTCACTATTGCCAACTTTGACACCCTCCCAAGGCCTGAGGTTTTTTTCTTTTGCTATAAATTTTTTGCCACGATATCACCTCTCTGTTGATAGTATGTGCAACAAATTTCAAGTTCAACATATTTTCACACAAAAAATATTTGAAATTTACCAATAGGTGTCATTGTAGGAGAAAATTTCCCTACCAACAACTTTGACATCCTTCCAAGGTTAGGAAAATTGTTTTTTTCCCTTGAATTTTTCTTTATAAAATCATCTCTACGTTGATAACATATGTGCCAAATTTCAAGTTCAAAAGATCCACCCAACAAAAGATATTGAAAATCTACCAACATGTGTAGTTTTAAGAATGATTTTTTCAGCCCTTGGTATAGTGTCATTTTGTGGGTCAAAGTTCGACACAAATATAAATTTCTTTCTTAAAACTACACACATTGGTAGATTTCCTATATCTTTGGTGGGGTGAATCTTTTGAACTTGAAATTTGGCACACATCTCACTAACATAGAGATAATCTCATGACAAAAACCTCATGGTAAAAAAACAATTTTTTAGCCCTTGGGAGAGTGTCAAAGTTGGCAATAGTGAAATTGTTTTTCACAACTACACATGTTGGTAGATTTCCAATATCTTTTGTTGGGTGAATCTTTTGAAGTTGAAATTTGACCAACATGTTATCAACATAGAGATGATCTTATAATGAAAAATTCAAGGGAAAAAAATAATTTTCCTAACCTTGGAAGGGCATCAAAGTTGTCAGTAGGGAAATTGTCTTCTACAATGACACCTATTGGTAAATTTCAAATATTTTTTGTGTGAAAATTTCAAATATTTCCGTTGAACTTGAAATTTTTTATACATATTATCAACATAGAGGTGATATCATGACAAAAATTTCATGGCAAAGAAAAAAATTTTAGCCCTTGGGAGGGTGTCAAAGTTGGCAGCAATGAAATTTTTCTCACAACTACAAATGTTGGTAGATTTAGAATATCTTTTCTCTTGTAAATCTTTTGGCCTTGAAATTTGTAAAATATGTTATTAACCCCTAAGCACTTTGACGTCCATTTTTTGGATGATGAACAGATTGGAACTTGAGTTTCATCCTCCTAATTGCTTGGATGAAAGTTATTCTAATTTTTGGAGATATGTCATCAAGTTGTTATCCTATCTAAGGGTTGGATTTTTTATTAATAGAGTATAGGTTTTTCTAAAACTACAAATGTACAAGGATGTCAAGTGGTCAAAGTGCATTGACTTCAGTTCAAAATTGGATTAGCCAAAATGAGGTCATAGATCATAAGAATAGAAAAATTTCAAAAAATCACCATGCAAAGAGAACCTCATTTCAAATCCATTCAAACAAATTTTACTCAAAAATGATAATATTTTGCTTTTAATCGAATTTTGAAGGAATTTTGAAATTTCTCTTTCAAAATTTACAAAAAAATGATTATTGATAGCATTGGTGAATCTAATTGTATAGATGGAATCTACAAGTTTTACTTGTATATCAATTCCAAATTATGCTTCAAAATTGAAATTTATAATAATTTTTCACAAATTGTCTATTTTGGAGATGATTCTAGACATTTAGGGGTTAACATAGATATTATCTTGTAATAAAAAGTTCATTGAAGAAATCTAATTTTTCAGCCCTCAGGAGGTTGTCAAAGTTGGTAGCACTAAAATTTCTTTCAACTTCGAATTCGAAAACGCCATTTTGATTGGTACCTCACTGTACATGAAGGATAGGATTGTGTCTTTATGCACTTTAGGAGTAGGAAAAACTTAGGTCATGATTGGTGGCTGTAATAATCTTGATTGTCTTTTTCTACCCTACCTTTGGAGGCAAGTTGCATTACAATTTGTTGGGTTGTTTATTCTGTCTGGTTGATCTCCAATTGTGTTTAACTTCTTTAGGACCAAGCATTCAAATTTTGAACAACACATGAATGTAAACACATCCCAAATACATAAAAATGTGTTTCTGTATCCATTGATTTTTTTTAAGATTCTTGTGTTGGTTCTTTAGCATTTGTATGGTATAAATTCTAAAGAATTTGCTTTGCAAATATTTTTTAATTCAATGCATATTGATAGGTTTGGCCTCAAAAAATTACATTTTTAGTTCAAAAAATGACCCTTCATTTTCAAACTAATTTTGTACATTTTTATTTTTTATTCAAATAATAAAATAAAATAAAATAGTTCAAAAATCAATATGATTAGAAATTAATATTTTGAATTTAAGGAAGAAAAATTCTTGTGAAAATCATGAATATTCAATCTACTGTCAACTTTAGAAGGAATTTTCAATTTTTGGCTTCAAATTTTATTGAAAAATATTGGTTTGTGTACTATTCTAAACATTAAGTGAAAATATATCCAAAGTGAAGAGACTCCATGGAACAATTCACTGTGTGTTTTAAAACATTATCTTCAATATGCATAAGACCATAGAGCATTACTAAGTGTGTTTTAGATTTTCCAAACTTATATGGAGGTACATTGAAGGTATTACGTAGCCTTATACCTCCTTAAAAATGACATAGAAAGAAAAGATTATTAATATTTTTGTCATAGAAGTGTTTGATTGAAGAATTGTTAGCATGTGAGCCTATATAGGATCTTGAATCCATGAGCCTAGGAATCTAGGCACTTATGTTATAGGCACCTTCTATAGTTATAGATGCCTATATTATAAGCACCTTCCATGGTTACATGATACCTATGTTATAGGCACCTTCAATGGTTGTAGGGTACCTACTTATGTCTAAACCTGCATTCCTAGGCTCACATGCTAGTGTCATTCACTTCTCTTTGTCATTTCTCACTTCTCTTTGTAAGATGGTTCATTTTTTTGGTCTTTTTTTTTGAGGAAACTTATGCAACTTTTGAACTTCAAGCACTTATCTTGGCACAAGAATGGCACAAGTCTCTTTGGCTTGTAGTATATCTAGAAACTTGCATTACTTCTTATTTTTGACTGATTTATTATTTGTAAATATTGTTTTTCTTCATAGGTTAATGGACCTACAACATAGATGACAATTGGTTACAATTGTAGATACCTACTATATAATTATAAACCAACTAATTGTTTGTTTGTTTGCATGGGCACATGTAAGGTTAAGGCTTCAAGTCCTAAATTCCTAGTTTGAATTTCTTGGAACAAACTCTTTTCAAGTACTTTGACATCTCGGCTTGTTGTGGGTTGCTTAGACATAGATATTTGTATTTTGCACTACATAGTTGCTTCAGTTGCTTTGCAAATATTTTATCAACAATATAGAGTTTTACCATGATACTACTTTGGACAATTTGTTATATGATATTTTATATTTTATATTCTATTCTCTTTAAAAACATGCCTTGAATCTTGTATGGTTGCAAGGTTAAGTTTTGATAAGATGATGCTTTATTTTTGGATTGTTCAATTTTAGTTCCTCTGTCATTTGTTTAATAATACAATAATTAATACTCCCATTGTTTAAAATGGTTGAATAAAGCTAAACAAATGAATGATACTTAGCCATATAAAGTTAGATCTATAATACTTTTCTCATGTGTTTTACAAACAAAAAACTTACTTTGATAATGTTTTACCAATCAATTAAATCATTTTTCTCCATATACCTTATAGGCTTTCTTCTAATAATTATATATTTAAAATATTTAATAATTTATGGATGAATATGTTCTTTCTTTTTAAAGAAAATATATATTATATATATTTTCTTCAAAATATTATTTTGTCATCCAATTGTGAAATTTATGCTTATCTCTCTAGTTTTAAACTTATTATAATGCATATGATGTATACATATTCATGCATTTGGATAAGCTTGTGGTAAGTGTTTAACCCTCAAAGGATATTGCAAGCCCTACATGCATTTTGAAAGTCAAAATCTAAATTTTCAAGAATTTTTTTATTTTAAATGTTTTTCAGTTCAAGTATGAAAATGTAACTCCAATAATCTACTTTTAAATCCATTTGAATTTTATTCAAAATTATTAAAATTATAATTTTTGTGACTCTTTGAAGATTGCATGTGCTAGCTCAAAATACGTTAGGGCAATGGTCATCTTGGGGTATCACTTTTTGGACACACTAATTAAGTGATTTTGGTTTAAAACCTCTGAGGTTTGTCTAATTTGTTCATTTTGATCAATTAAGAAGATCCTAAAATGAAAAAAAGAAATTCTTGCACCTTAACAAAATCAAAATGTATATTCCTAATTAGTTGTTTTTTTGAAATTTCAAATTTTTGGATCTATTCATAGATGTGAGAAAAAATGCTAGAATTGGGGGATTTGCAAGCATCATAATGTACAATTTATTAAATTTTTAATGATAAAATTGTTAAATTTATGTATTAGACCACAAAATATAAGTCATATCCAAAAATCATATTAAAGAGAATTATTTGATATTCCAAATGCTTCTTATTAAGGATTTTATGTTCGTAGGACAACACTTACTTTTTCAACTAAAAAATTCTTAAAAAATTCTTAAAATTCTTCGATTGTGACGATTTTTTTTTCATGATACATTCTCAGTTTAGGTAGTTAAACTACATTTTGTGAAATCATACTATATTATATTTAAAAGATGAGGTTGTTTGACACATGAGAGTGGACTAACATTGTAGTTCGGACAACCTTTTTGGGTACCCCAAGCTGATTATTGCCCATCACTTTTGAAATTTTTATATTGAACTTCTCTCAGTGTGAGCTCAAAGAATACATCAATTACACCATGACATCTGTAACTATTATTTTTATTTTTAATTAAAATTTTCATACTTTGTTAAGCATTTTTGTAATTACTATGATTTTTACAAAGAAATTTATCTAAAAACTAATATAAAACTCAACTTGGATTTTTTTGTTATTAAAAAATTAAATTAAAATTTAGACATATAATACTACATGTGAAAAATATCAAAATTTTTAAATAAAGTGGGAGCACCCAAAAGCATCAGTATAAGCAATTTAGCATATTTGGAGGCATCTTTTTTCTAAATTTTTATTTTTGTAGTATTAGCAAGTGAAAATCATGAATATTGAAAAAAATTAGATTTTTCGGATGTTATATGTAATTTCTATGATTTTTCAAAGTGTTGGCTCCCTAGACCACAGAATGTGTCTTGTAGGTGGATCCAAATCTGAACTCTACGAAAATCAACTGTCAGCGAATCACAGTTAAGTATGTGTCCTTCACATGTGTTAGCTAATCAAAATTAACCCCTAAAGGACAATTGTCCGTTGAATGGACAATCGAAATGCGGGTAGGTTCCTATGAAGTCAATTTTAGTTGGATGTTCACAAATTTTTGATACAAGGTGTAAGCATGTACCCCCTAAGTGGGAATATAATTTTTTTTCCGATGAGATGCCCAAATCAAAAGTTATGCTGCCCCATAACTTTTTTTTTAATCGGGCAGATTTTGCAAAAATCCTCCTTTACTTCTGAAATTTTACAGGTATGTAATTGACATGATTTCAGATACAAATGTAAAAAAAATCATGTATAGTGTAAAAATCTCATTTTTACAGGAGTTAAAGTCTGCTGGCCCTGTCGGGCAGGGTCAAAAAAAACCTTTTTCTTCTAACTTCGAACGTTATAATCTTTCAATCCGTGCGGTCAAAGTTTCTGAAATTTTTTCCACATATTCCCATAGTAGTCTAGTAAAAATTTGTACGGTTAAATTTTGAAAAAAAACATTTTTTGTTCATGTTTTTCTTACTGTTCTAAGAAGTGGCAGTTTTTCACAGTTTGTGTCCAAAATGTGCCTCGGCCTTTAGGGGTTAAACATATGGAGGATACATTAACTAAAGTCTAGGGACACATTTAGTGATGTCTAGGGTGCAAGGATGGGATCAGGAACCACTACTGGAAGAATGGGTGTCCTATTTAACAGGTATTACAACAAATTTCTATTGTACCGGCTAGTTGATTTGGACTACTAGATTTGTTCATTTTCAACATAAAATTGTTATTGCATGCCATGTGGGTCTGTGCCTCGTAAGAGCTTGCCAAGTTGTATTGCCAATGTGTAAAGCTATGATTTCTTTACTTTGTCTTAGGTAAAGTAAAAATCAATGATTTGCCCACTGCATACACAATTCTATATTTTTTTTCTTGGAGCATTTTTTGTCCTAAAAACACGGAACTTTAAAATTCAATTGTGGCTTTTCCTGACTTCTTGGACATACTTTGCTATACATAGAACCAATGAAAACTTAGCTATTATCTCACATACATGCGCTCTTATTTTTAGTCCAACCCCTTTCCTTTGTAACATCTGTCTTTCTTCAAAAAAAAGAGTGGTGCAAATTGTACACTAGTCCAATTACAATTTCTCTGAAATTGACATGGCCTTCTTTTATGCAGATATAAATTTCTCATATAATTTTAGACATCAATAAAGTATTATTTCTATAGCTCTTGAAAATTTTGTACATTATTTTTTTTCCCTTCACAAACATAGTTAAGCAAGGCTCATGCATTCTATACTAAATCTAGATTTTTTTGTTGCTCCGTTTCTAGCTTTTGGCTGCAAATGTTGCCAATTGTATCCAGCAAGTTCACTCAATCCTCCCACCAACACATTTCAAGTTTTCCTTGGTTACACACGAAGGAGGAATTTCCAACACATGCTCCTCTACTTCACTTCATCACTAACGGAAGTAATTGCAGACTACAACATCCCCACTAGAAAACAACCTACTTGTTTGTAGCTATTACCACCCTTCCAGGAACAAAACACATTTCCATCAATCATGCGGTGCTCCACAAAAGCTTACATATTTGTAGTGCTTGGCAGTTTTCACTTACCTACCAAACGCCTTGTATAAAGCAACGGACATAATAGCACACTTTTGATTCTCTAGACATGAAGTCTAGTATGTAATGTCGTCACAAGTAACCATCAAAATGTCCATGGATTACCTGGGCAATTATAGTAGTACCTCTACATGTATGAAAAACGCCACATATGTCACTAACAGTCACAAAGTTCTATTGTTTTCAAAGAGCATGGTGACCTCCAAGAGTCCAAGACTACACACATTACATTTGGAAGAAAGCATAATTCTACTATAGAATCTTATACCACAATATTCATCTCTACCTTCAAACATGATCCGTATTCCTTACTTTCCATTGAAAAGCCCTCCTTTGCTTAGTTTGCATTCTTCTACCATTGATGACCTTCCAACATTCTCTACTATGAATTCTAACCTCTACACCCTTGCAGTTACAAAGAGGTACAAACAACATTTCATTAGATACATGGTCAAACCAATGCCGTTCTCCTTCTAATGAACAATGATTCATCTGTATAATGCTAAAGTATTATCTACCCATCAGAATTTCTCACCCATTCCTAACCCTCTTAATAAAATTTTGGTTCTCTCCCTCGAATTCTTTAGAACTTTGCAAGTTCGGCAAAAATAGAAACTTACCTCAAGACATCATCATCCTTTGCCCTTCTGCTTTTTCTTCATGGGACTTTCAGTATGTTGTGCACGTATAAGTCGTCCATTTGGCTGTCCCTCCACCGCTCTTGTAGCCTGCATGAGCAATTTGGTTTATATAATCCAATTTCTATATTTTTCTATCCTAAAACAAACTTTGCACTCAACACTTTCATTTCTCATCAATGGATACAGGTCAGATTCTAGAAGCTTTTCAACCTCCTGGCATGTGCAGCCACAATTACAAATTCATTACAACAAAACATTCATATAATTACAACTATCCACACCTTCCACTTTTTTCTCTGCATAAATTGTGAACACCATAGCATTATGACATCAACAACCTTTGAGGCTTAACATTTGCCACCAATCCCTAGTACATTTCCTTCATAAGTTACTATATCATTGCTGAAATGACGTCCATATTTTTAAAAGAAAAGATAAAATCACCTTCACCACTGTCATACTACCAGTGCCCGCATCTTCTTGCCGCAATTGTGCAAGGCAGGTATTAGAGGGACCTCCTCCATCCAAATATATGGATCCTTCGCCTAAATTGGCATCTCCGGTACGAGCTGTGAGCTCTACTATTTTCTTCTCCAATGTCCGAATATACTCCACGTTAAGAGTACTCTCTCTACCATTCCTATCTTCACTTTTCTCACCCTCAATTTGTCCCTCTTCCTCGGAGTTCTAAATGTCGATGAGTTCCCCTATCTTCTCTCGAGCTTCTTTTGACACATCGGACTCTAAATACTTTTGCATTACCTTTGATTTTTTCTTCTTGCTACAACCACAATCCCTTTTGTCTCTACGCATCTCACTCTCCACCTCATCAAGGTCTGGTTCTCTACCTAGTTACTCTCTGGGATCATCTTGTATTCCACTAAGGGCTTTTGGTCCTGTCCTACCAACATTGATTCTACACGAATTTGCATGCCTCATTATGAGCCCCCAATTCGTCACCAAGGACTCACTCTTTCTTTTTTTCGTATTTTGTCATCTTAAATGTACTTTTATATACATATTCTAGGAGGAGAAAGTTGTTTGTCCATCATAGAATTTATTATTTTGTTGCATCGTTGTGTTACATTCCAGCCTGCAATAGTCCTGATGTATCTGCAAGACACGCAGTTACTGTACTCAAAATTGTCCTTCAATCGTCTTCGCAAGACCTTCATATCTTCCTGAGGTTGCCATTGAATGTCCATTACAAATGGGTCCAATGATGCACATAGCTTGTTCAATTCAAGTCTCCAAGTACCAATTCCAAACATGTATGGCTTTCTATTTTCATCCACCACAATGTAATGGCCCCTCAAACCTTGATTTTGTCTTTGCCTTTTCTTCTGTCTATATTGCCTTTCTCTATGCGTTGCAGTTTCATCATTTAAGGATGAATCTTCCTTTCCCTTGAGTGTGAGCTCCTTCCCAATCCTTTCTCTTTGAAACTCTTCCTCTAAGCTACTTCTTTCTAACTGATGTCATAGCACAAGAAAGTCAACTTGATTTTCTAGGACCGGAAATGATCCTAAAGTGACCCATTTATCGTTTCCACAGAGATTTAGTTGGTAGAATACTTATTGTCCAAAAAAGAGGGAATTGGTTACCACAGCAAAACAAACCCAAGGAAACCTTTTCAAATCTAGCTAAAGATCTAAACTTAACTACTCTATCCTATCCCCAATCCTAATTCTTCACTTTCTCCCATTCTCACACTACCTACAATCTACTTACAGTCAAAACTGGAACCGAAAGTTGGGTAGCTAATCCGACTTCCCTGTATTCTAGTTTCGTAATAATCGTAACCGGAATCGAGTTTTACCTCTGAATCAAGAGGGATTTGCGTATTGGGATTAAAGCAAGGAGCTTAAGACCTACCCTTTGAGTTTTAAAGTGACAAGAATTCCACTATATAATAAAAAGAAATAATCATCACAAAATCTACTTCCAACCAAACTTTCCTTCACAACTGAACCGGACAGCAATCGGGATCAGCAGGTCACGCAAGGAACCTTTAGCTCAAATACTAACTTATACTACAACGATGGCCTATCGGTTTAATCTAGATCCATGAGAGAAACCGGAATGGCTGAATTAGGAAGTTGTCACCTTCCCTTCGTGATTCTAGTTAGTGCTAAACCTATCGACCAGGAAACAGAAGCTACCCCGGAACAGTCAACAGTTGTACTTCAGATGTAATTGGGACTATCAACACTAATAGAAAACACGAACCAATGACACTTGAGAGGAGGAAAATACCTTCACACGCAGTCTCACTTCAACAGTCCAAGAATCCAGATACGTCCAATATCCGAGCACACTCCTTCCTTACCTATTTCTGCAATTTCTACAAAACATACATCAATGGGATCAACCATCAAAGTACACACCGCCACCTCAAATGTGGATCAAAAAATGTTGACTTGAATTGCACAATGCTAGGATGACAAATTTTGGAAATGCATACTAATTAATTGAAATCCAACACCTAAATAGTTTACAACCTAAGGGAATCTATAGCCCTAAGGGAAATCAAAACCAACTACGGGGGAAAGACATGTGTCATTGGCCTTATCCTACCCTGAGTTGACTTCCATTGAAGTCCAAAGCTACTCGTAAAAAGTGAATCTTAGATCCGAAAAATTTGGATTTAGGGAGTTCAAAATTCCTTTTTTACCTAAAAGCTACTAGGGAAGTACTTCCCACCAAAAACTTAGGTTTTCAGCCGCCAAAACCTATCTACTTTATCCTAATCCTACTTTCTTGGTCGCTTCCTTGGAGTCGCGCTCGGTGTGGAGAAGTTTTTCCTCACCGGTTGTTTTCAGGCAGAACTGGAAACTGCTTTGCGTTTCTTGGCCTAGGAGGATTGAGCCTTGGATTTGGCCCTTACCTTTCTTAGAGCGGCCATCTCCTGATCCGGGTCGTAGTAAGGTTCGAACTCTTTTCCAGACCCAGAATTGGATCCCTCCTCTTATTCTTCTGATTCTTCGTCTTCGTCTTCTTCTGAATTTGATTCCAACCGGATTGGCTTCTTTGTTAATTGGGACCTTGGCATCTTCATCTTCATCTGGCTCATAGTAGGAGAGGTTGTTGAAACCTTGCTCGTGAGAGTTCCTTGGTTCGCCTCTATTGTTTTTGCCTTCCCCCACGTTATTGATCCAGGTGTAGACGCAAGCCCAGTTTCGTTTGCGTATTGTTTATCTAAATATTGACTAAATCCAATTCCGTTTTCGGATATGGAAGTTCCGGTTCTGGATTTTAGAAGTGACCATTAACTCCATTATGCAGTTAAGGTTTTCCGTTTATTTAGTTCCGGTTTTATCTCCTATTCCTTCTATTTCTAATAGTAAAAACCAGAAAATATGAACTAGATGAACCCACTATGTCATCAAATCTTTCTAAAAACTTTTAAGGCCGGATTTAGGGCTCCCACAGCACATGTGAGGTTTCAAAGGTCTTGATTTCCAAAATTGGATTTCTTGGAGCAAGCTTTATTACAACACATATAGCCTTCTCTTATCCTAAGATTCTAGTTTACCATCAATATCTTTTATATATTTACTTTTCCAATAGCTTCTAGATTTTTGGCAATATTTGGGTAAAAATGCTCAAAGAATATTTTGGACAATTTGATTTTCTTTATATGAAGATGATGTCCACATAGGGATTGGACTGTAACTTTTGGAATATATAATTTAAAAAAAAAATACAACTACACCTAGGCCCCTAAGAATACCTTTAGACCTAACAATATTCACATAGGAACTCAAGAGCAATTGTAGTTTTCATAAAAGTCTTCAAGAATTTATTTATTTTTAAGGTTTTCGGTCTTTTTTTTCTTAAATTATTGCTAGGCCTTAGGAGCTTGAGGTATAACTAATATATTTTAGTACAATGAGATATTTTTTTAAAAGGAACATAGTTCAATTTGGTTTCCTAAGAAGGGGCACCAAATTGGAGGTAGGAGGAGAGTTTTCACCTAGAGGTGTAAAGTCCGCCAAAGCTAAACAATCCATTTGAACATCAAATATTGCTAAAGTTAGTTTCAATGATGACACATTGAATCCTTGATCATAACCACGCTTGTCAATGTAGCTAAGAATCTAATTTTTCATTTCCATTTCCATTCCCACATAAATTGTATCTTTTGAAGTAAAGAAATAGATGCAAATGGAGTTGATATTTTTACAACTAAAAAATAATTTGCATCAAGTGCATGTGAGTCCAAAAGTTCTTCCTTGAGTCACAACAAGTTTTGAAGTTCTAGGATATGTGTTGATTCTGTCTGTTATAGTTATTTGCCTCCAAGTCTTTGGTCCAAATTTCTGCATCTTGTAGTCATGCTATATCTATTGTCTTGTATTAAATTAAGAAGACAACTCAAGAGAATAAATAAAGAAATTGATATTTCACTATGTTTTTTAATCAAGTTGTCCTTAGCTATCATTTAGTTGTCCTTAGTTGTCTTAGGTTGTCTTCAATTGTCCTTGAGCTTTCCTTGGAGTTGTTCTTTGGACTATGCCTTGCAACTTTATGCCTTTGGATCTAACCTACAAAGCTCATCTTGCAAGTTTAGAACAACCAAATGGTCTAGAGAAGTGATTTCATCAACCTCTAAGTCCCATTGTTTGTACCAAGGACAAAATGGATTTTGTTGTTCACTTAGAGGTGCCTACATGGCAACTTCTTTTTGGAAGTTTTGGTACCAAGGAGGTGGGACTTGGAGCAAGTGTTGGGATTTTATTTTGCCTAGGCTCAATTCTTGCTCAAAATTCCTACTACTATTTTGTATATAATTTGGGAAGAATAAACTAAATGTTGTCATCATTGCAGAGTAATTTTGTGTATAATATGTCCATTGCAAATTTCAAACAAAAAGTATCCAAAATTTGAGATTTTTGACTTTTTGACCCAATTTTTGTCATAAAATAATGTACAAATGAAATTTGAGACTTAAAATTAGGACATTGATATAGAATGATTATATATATAAGCCACAATGACACTAGTTTGTGAGCCTAAAAATGCGAGCTTAAGAGTTGTCAGCATATGCGTTGTGAGTCCAAAATGTCAACTAAAAAAGCTTTGAATTTTTGAGGCCAATAGAGAAAAAAGTAGAGAAATTTCAAAATTTTATTATTTATGGTAAAATTTCATCCCTCTTACCATGGACCTAAGACTGTAGGGGTGTGGCTAGCATGCATGTTGTATTTAGCTTGGTGCATTGGTAGGCAACAAGTTTTAACTCACCTCAAGCCCCAATTTTTTTCTTCTTGCAAAAATATTTGTTCAAGCTCAAGCTCTATGAGAGATTCCAAGGGAAAAAAATATTTTGGACATATAATCAAGGGCTCATGTAGTCATGTAGTAGGCACCACCCCACAGTGTGTGCAAACCTTTAAAGTGTCCCAACTCCTAGCCCCTATAAAAAGATTCTTGGTGCCCAAAGGTTCTTTTGGAGAGGTGATGGAGTTGTGACACACACAAAGAAAAATGAAAAATAAAGTTTTGGGAGTCTCAAACCCCGAACCCTCCAAAGGACCTCTTGGTTTGTGACAGAAAAAAGAAAAAAAGAATTTGGAAAAAAAATGAAAGAAAGGGCTTTGAAAGTTCCAAACTCCAAACCCCTTAAGGAGCTTTCCGGTACTGAGAGGGATTTCTAGGATTGATAGAATTGCAAAGAAAAAAATATTTAAAATTGGAATTCTTCTTTGAAAGTCCCAAAGCCTAGAACTTCCAATGAGCTTCTTGAGGTGAGGAAATTGCATCAAAAAGAAGAAAAAAAATTGATGAAATTTTTTTTTAAGTTTTAAAAAAAGTTTTAAAAGTCACAAACTCCAAAACCTATAAGGATTCTTTTGGTAACAAGAGGGTTATTTAAGAGTAATAGAGTCACAAAATAAATTTTTAAAAATAGTTTTTTTAGAGTTTTGAAGTCCAAAAACACCAAGGGGTCTCTCAGTACCAAGGCATGTTTATAGGGTCATTGAGTTGTAACAAAAAACATGAAAAATATAAATATGAAAATTTTAAAAAAAGTTTTGAGGGTCCCAAATCCCAGATTTTTTGAGGGGCCTTTAGGGATTAAGGAAGTTGTGGAAAAAAATTGAAAAAAAAATTGAACTTTTTTTTAGTCCGAAACTTTAAATCTCCCAAGGGGACTTTCAACTCTAAAAAGGGTCTTTGATTCTTTGGAGGTGATGGATTTGCAATTGAGAAGGAAAATAAATAAAAATGGATAGGGTATGAGGACAAGGTGTTTAGAGGACATTTGGAGTGTTCCAACCTTCTTTCACAACAATTGGCATTTTTCTTAGGTTCATTAGTTGTAAAGATCCTAAATTTCTAAGCCACAATCATAGGTTCAAAATCCAAACACACTAAATACCTCACAAATTTAAGGCTCACAAGCTCCCAAGTTCATGCTTCAAGACTCACAAAATAGTGCTCTTGATCCTGCCCCATAGTTGCAAAGTAGACCCTTTCAACTCTTATATTTATTCCCACTAATCTACTTGCTAAGCTTTGTTTAAAGCCATTCTAATAAATATTGAAAAAGTTAGAAGTTTTTGAAAATTTGAATGTCAAATTGGGCAAGCTAAAAATATATTCTTAAAATTGATTGATTGATTTTATGGGAATTTTTTTGGTTAATTTTTCTTCATATACTCTCAACTCCTTTTCAACATATTGACTAAAATGCACATTATGGAACATACATGTTTTATTTGAAAAATGTTGAAATACCAAACTTTACCTTTTCAAAGGTCTAGAAAAGCCTACATATTGAACTTTAAGCACATTGAACTTGCAATTGGTGGGGCTAAAATTTTGGGAGGATGTAGTTGAACAAGTCATCCAAAAGATCTTATACTTGGATTCATTGAAAAATAAATGTACATAAAGATTATTACAAGGTTGTTACATCGGGCAGGTTAGGGTCATCGAACATCTAAGATAGGCAAACGAACTGGATGGGATGGATAGATAGTTCAGACCACTTCGAATTTTTAGGGCTTGAGCATTTGCCAAGTAAAAGAAATTACTTTGATTGTGGTGTTCCATGTTAGAATTGGGCGCAAACGTAGAGGTGGGGACATAGTGATAGACGGGACACAATTTTTTTTCTCATTTTGCAATTGCAATTTTTAGAATTTGGGAGTGTGTAATATGCTAGTAGACTAAAGGTTTAGAAAATACCTTTCCAATAGTATATTACACAACTCAAAATTCACAAAATTGCAGTCACAAATTGAAAAAGAAATTTTTGGCCAAGATGGAACACGTAGGAATAAGCATAAACATAGGGGTGGGGACGTAGGGATGTGCAAGTGCATGGGCGTAGAACTAAGACTTTCAAGTTTCCCTGGTAGACATTTTGCAATATATGTTGGAATTTGAGGTGGATGTGATGTTGTTGTATGGATGTGGACATAAAGATGGGTGCAAACACATAGATGCAGATGCAAGGGTAGGTGAAGACACAGGGGCGGGGATGTTAGGATGGGTGTGGATGCAAATTTCTTTCTTGTTTTGAGACTATAAATTCGGGAATTTTAGGGCATGTGATATATAGTTGGAAAGGTCTTGGAAATACCTTTCGAATGATATGTTTCATGCCCTTAAATTCTCAAAAGTGAAATCACAAATTGAAAAAGAAATTTGTTGCCTCAATGGAACAAGCTAGGGCAGGGATGTTGGAATGGGTGCTAATGCATAGGTATCAAGTTCTCATAGAACAAATTTTGCAATAGGTTGGAATTTGAGCCTAATAGGATATTTCAGTATAGGCATAGATCCTAGCATAGATCCAAAGACAGGCACAGGCATAGGGGTGGGGGATGTTGGGATGGGCACTAACGCAAATTTATTTTTTATATTGCAACTTGCAATACTAAGAATTATGGGGTGTGCAATATACCGTTGGAAAGGTCTTAAGAATATCTTTCCTAATGGTACATTATATGCCTTGAAATTCTCAAAATTGTAGTTGTCAATTGGAAAAAAAATTGTTGCCAGTATGGGACACACAAGGATCACTACAAGAAAAAGGGGTGTTTTAAGTATAGTCCTAGTAGTATGGTCTTTTAAGTAATGACCTTTAAGTAAGGTTTTAAGTGAAAATTTACTAAAAAGATAGTCTTTTTAGTAAATTTTCACTTAAAACCTTACTTAAAGGTCATTACTTAAAAGACCATACTACTAGGACTATACTTAAAACACCCCTTTCTCTTGTAGTGGATAGACATTCTCTCAGGGCATAGACGCTACGAGATGAATATAGCCCATGGGAGAACTTGGTTTTCTAGGGGGCTTCATGCATCTAATGTGCCATAGAATTCTTCTTCCAAGCCAAGTAATGATAAATTTTATTGGTAAAAATTGAAATTATCACATTTTTTAGGTCATCATTGAAAACAATAGCTATTTCTAAAATTTGATGTAGTACATATTGTAAAAGAGTTTGGGAAGGATTTTTCATTGTTATAGCCTATAATACAACATGATAAGGGTCTTTGTTACAAAACGACTTTGTGTATTAGATTTGAATATTGTGAATTCAACATTGTTTAAAAATTTAAATTTAGGTTATTTTAGTAGATAGATTCAAGGACTTGAAATTTCAGTTGATGAATTCAATATTGGAACTGCAAAAAGATTTGCATCAACTATATTTTTTAATTTTCTTAAAAATGATTTTGGATTATTTTAGTGGATATATGAAAGAGTTGTTTTTTAAATTACCATTAGAAGAAATTTGCATTTGCCTCAACAAAATCTACATGACATGTTTGTCGAGGCAAACAAAGATTTCTTCTAGTGTACCAATTTGAAAATTGGAATTTTATTGTGATTTACATCAATTATGTTTAGTTTAGTTTTAAATAATTGGGTCACTTTAATAGGTATATAGAAGGGTTTGACATTTTTATTGGTGAATTGAGCATTTGGGTTTGTAAGGACTTATATCAATTACATTTTTTTATTTGATTTTTTATTTACTTCAGATTCTTTATGTGTGATGGTACATTTTGATTCTTCTTCTATTTAAAAAAATTATTTTGGATTATTTTAGCAGTTATGTAGAAGAGTTTTATTGGCAAATTGAACATTGGAGTTGCACAAATTCTCATGAACCAAATTAAGGTGTTTTTCTTTCTTCTTTGAGTTGCTTTTGTGGAATGCTATAACCACATATTATTTCTTTATTTTGTAGGTACATCAAAGAGTTTGTCAATTCACCTATGTATATGGAAAACCCTTACATCTAGGCACAAGGTAATCTAAAGATAATTTTAAAAACATTTCAATATGGTTGTTGTAAATCCAATGGACCCCCAATGTTCCATTAGTCCATGTTAATAGCAAGCCCTTGTGCATAGGCACAAAAGTAATCTAAATTTTTACAAGAAAACTAAATGCGGATGATGTGAATTCTATGAATATTCAATATCCAAATCACCAATGTAAAAGGCAAACCCTTATACATAAATACAAAAATAACTTGAAGAATTTTAAGAAGAAGTAGAATGTAGTTGTCTAAACTACCCGTAGGAAAAAAGTAAAAACTAAATAATGTTGGATGTATAAACCCGAATATTCCATTCAAGCATGGAATACCTTATATACCAATACAAAAGGAATCTAAAAGAATTATATAAAAAAAATAAACAAAATGTGGTTGTATCAATCCACAAAAGCAATTCAACGGAAATTTTAATTTAAAGAAAGAATGTGGTTAGAGTAAATCCTAAGCACCCCAATATTCCATTCAATCATATAAATGACAAACTCTTTGATGTACCCACGAAAGTAACCTAAAGGAATTTTAAAATAAATAAAAATAAAATGTGATTATACCAACCCCCCAAAACAACCCAAAAACAATATAATGTGGTTCATGTGAATTCATGCAACTCCAATGTTCAATTCACTAATTAAAATGGCAAACCCTTCTACAAACACACTAATAGAACCCAAGGGAAATAAAGACAAAATACAAGGATTGTGGTTGATGTGAATCCTTGCAAATCCAAATATTCAATTTACCAATTAAAATGGAAAACTCTTCTAAATACCTACTAAAAGTACCCAAAGGAATTTTAGAAAGAAGAACAAGAATGTGGTTGTACCAACCCACATAGGTAACCCAAAGGAAATAATAACAAAATGCATTCAAAATAATGTGGTTGATGTGAGTCCTTGTAATCTCCAATGTTCAATTCACTAATAACAATGTCAAATCCTTCTACGTACCCACTAAAGTAATCCAAAGATTTTTTTTAAAATAAACTAAATATGGTAAGTTGATGGAAATCCCAATAATACCCAATGTTCAATTCAACAATTTAAAGGACAACTCTTCTACATCCCTACCAAAGTAACTCAAAGGGTTTTTAAAATAAAATAAAATGTGGTTGATGTAAATCTGATCCAACTCCAATGTTGAATTCAACAATGACCATGGCAAATCCTTGTACCTATCTACAAAAGTAACCCAAAGTTATATTTCTAAAGAATGTAAGAATGTTGCATTGACAACAATCAACCCTAAAACTTAAGTCATTTTCTAAGGAAGACCCCCATCATGTTGTATTAATGTATCATAGGCTATGAAAATGCACATTTTATCTTAAAATTTGTTTTAAATGAGGATCTAAAAAGGTGTGAAAATTTCAAATGTGATCAAAATAATTGAACAATTTTTGACCTCTAAAGAAGAATCCTATTGCAAATTTAATGAGCAAGGCCAAAGGGAAACCAAAATCTCCTATAGATCATGATTTTTTATTGTCCGCACCTATGTGTCTCCATGCATCAATGCATTTGCACCCTATTCACCCCAAATCCCAACCTTCAAAAAAAGATATGGCGTCTAGACCCCACCCTTAGGTCTTTGCCCTTACTGTCCCCATTCAAACCTTAAATCCCTACCCCAATCTTAGGCTATGAAATGCTTTTAGTGGCTTTGAAAATTCATAGTAATTATTTGTTTTATACAAAACTTCTAATTTTTTTTTCAATTCATGATTTTCAATTGCTAATTCTATAGTTATTGGTAGTTCCTTGGAAAAAAGGTCCTTAATTAGGTGCAAATTACTTATTTTGACGGTTTTGGATGTTTTCACCTCAATGGGACTATCAATTTTAAGGTGAGCCAACTCATTTTAGTTTATTGCCTAATTCCGTCATCCTACTTGTGTCCACAACTCCATCCAAACACTCATCCAAATCTGTTCATTTTCTGACAAAATCATTGAATTAATGTTAAAAAGGGGTAACATGACAATCCTTCAATGGTGAACATGTAAGTACCATTGGATACATGCGAGAGCGGTTATGGGTTGTTTACAAGATGTTCACAACTCCACTCTATGAGCAATTTTTGTAATTAAGGTAGACCACTTTAGAAATTAGTAGAAATTACAACTTTAATCAAAAAATTATAATTCCACTTGGATTTGATCTGTGGACCAAGTGCACATCTTTGGAAAAAAATCTCTTTTGTGCCCAGCCTCTTGGAGTCAACCCCAAGATATTTAGATTGCTAATCAGGGTGGTAATAGGCTTGTCTCCCTTAACCCCTAAATGCATCGATGTCCATTTTCTAGACAATTAATAGATTGAAACTTGAGTTTCATCCTCCTAACTATTTGGATGAAAGTTATTTTTATTTGTGAAGATACATTATCAAGTTTTTTTCCTATCTAAGGGTTGGATTTGGTGTTACTAGAGTTCATATTTTTTCTAGAATTACAAATGTGCAAATATGTCAAGTGGTCAAACTCCATTGACTTTAGTTCAAAATTGGATTAGCCAAAATGAGGTCATAGATAGGAAGAACACAAAAATTTCAAAAAATCACCATGTGAAGAGAACCTCATTTCAAATCCATTCCAACAAATTTTACTCAAAAAATGATAATATTTTACTTGCAATCAAATTATGAAGGAAGTTTCGAATTTCTCTTTCAAAATTTAAAAAAAAAGATTGGTGATAGCATTGGTGAATCTAACCGTACAAATGGAATCTACAAGTTAAAATCTACAACTTTTATTTGCATTTCAATACCAAAATATGCTTCTAAATAGCACTTTATAATGATTTTTCTCAAATTGTCAATTCTGGAGATGACTCTGGATGTTTAGGGGTTAATCCCTAAACACCAAGCCAGACGTTTTTCATTCGATGAATGACAAGGAATTCTCGTCTATAGGATAGAAGTGAAACTATTCATCCTCAGAATTAGGGGTGAAAAGGGAAGATCTTCAATAGTAGTTTGACTCCCAATGAGTATTTTTTATTTTTTTAAAGTAGATGATGTCACACGGTTCCAAAATGCTTGATTTCCACGGTCACCAACCCGGTGTTCAAGGGTTAACTTAGGTGATACTACCTTTGTGGCTTCGGCCCTGAAGTTGAAGCCGTTATTTATTTTATTTTATTTTAAAACAAATGGACCAATTCCATTGAAAGGGGAACTTGAAGACGTTTTGTTTTTGTTTTTTGTTTTTTGAAACACATGGACAAATTCCATTGATATAGGAAAAAGTACTGCGGACCAAGGGAACCAGTCCCCGGCAAAAAATTTGAAGACGGTTTTCAGTCCTTGTAATAAGGCATGAGTGTTTAGTTCCCCCCAGATTTTATTTTATTTTATTTTATCTTTTTGAAAGTTTATAGTTTCATTGGCGGATGTGCCAACCAGGAACATCTGATTATTGGAGCTCTCACTGGAAATCTGGAAATCTGGAAATCCGGGAGGACACACGACTACTGACCTCCCAAAGCCCCAAAAAAACTACAAAGAGACAATCAAAATTCCTGTGGCCAGCCTTCAACTTGGGGACATGCATAATAAAAACAAAAATAAAGGTGGTGGTGGTGGTGGTGTTTAAGTTAAAATTGAAAACACGGGGATAATAAAATTGAAAAAACAAGGGGATTATAAAATTGAAAAACGAGGGGATTACAAAACTAAAAACAAGGGGATTATAAAAATAAAAATAAAGAACATCGCACATGGCACTCGATCACATGAACCAACGACACCACTCCGTTACTCCTTCCAATCCCTGCTTGCCACGTAGGAAACAGACAAATTAGAACCAACGGGGCGGTGGAAAGGGGAAACGGCGGAAAGGGAGAGGGTGCGGGAATAGCGGGGGCATGGGCGACCAATGGAAATCCAGGGCCAACCAACCCGGCCAAACCAACCCGGGCAACCCGGGCAGGAAAACAAGCCGGGGTGAACTGACCCCCTTGCTCATCCCGACCCTCCAAGTAAAAAATGGCCCCTATTTTGTGTTTCATTAATTTATTCTCTATATCTCTCTCCTAGCTAACTTGGGGGCCTCTGATTGCAAGTATGAATTCAAAACTTGAAAATTTTATCATGAGTGGCAAATAAATAAAAAAATTCAGTTTTTTCCCTTAGAGACGGGGCAAGGGGGTTGGATCACCCCAACCGGAAAAATAGTGATCTTTTGGGGAGGGATTTTTTTATTGCTCAAAACTTGAATGCCAAATAAGTGGTAGAGTAAATATTTGGCAATATATTCTCCATTTTGAAATGAATGAACCCCCTAAATTAATTGCTACTTAATCTTTGCAAATTGATTGCTCAATTAGGAGTAAAATATGTGCATTTGGATGAATAATTAAAATAGATTGTCATCTATATTTGATTTATTCCATCTATATCTATGGATAAAAAACAAAAAAACCATTGACTCTAGTGAAAATCAATCTTTGTATGACCTCTCTAAGATGAATTCAAGATTTCAAATCATGAAAAGAAACCTTAGACAAATGAAAATGAAACAAATTTAGAGAATTGGAATTTTTTTAGAGTCGTTTATCACTTAGGAGTACTACAAATCAATTGAGGGATATATATATATTTGATGATTTGATATTGTTCCTTTTGCAATGGATGAAATTGTTGAATTGATACAAAATATTCAAAGAGTATTACTCCATTTGGATGAATGTGTGTATAATTGGATGAGAACATGAGCTATCATCCCCTACATTTTTTGTATTTCAGAATAGGGGTTGTCACACCTTCTCCAAGAATGAAACTTCTATAAAGAATGAGAAGGTATGAAGTGACAAGAAGATCCAATCCTGGAAAGCCCTTCCCCATGAAGGTCGTGTAACCCCCCTTCATTGTTGTGTGGAGAAATGATAATGGAGAGAAGAATTCACGTACAATTTAGAATTATTGTAGAGTATTTTGGTGTGCATTTACACGATTCCAACATACATCAAGGGGTGAAAGCGGTGCTGCAAAGGTGAAACATGCGCATGTGAAAACTTCACCTCTATTCTTCAGCTTTGGAGAAGAAGAATTTCTATTCTCAATCATTACAGAATTGACCTTGTACAAGCCTCTCCAAGCCTCCACAAGCCAATGAGAGAATGCCACATCCCCATTCTTTTGAAGATTGAGAGTGGAGTGAAGAAGGTGTGATAACCCCTAAATGAATTAAATTTTTGTTCCTGAGTGGGTTCATCCAAACATTAAACTAGGTTGTTTGTTTGTTTATTTTTTCTAATGTTTATTCATGCACTAAGATCTCTAGAACTATGCATCATCTGGATGTATTTTTTGGTTTTGTAAGAAAAAACTCAATTAGAAAGGGTGTATGGACATTGTTTCATGACGTTTGGATATACAATGTGAAAGTTATGAATTTTTAAGGTTAATTTTTAATTTATAAAATTACAAAATTACTTATATATATTTGAAAATAATTAATTTCCGTGAGCTCATAAGGCACAATTTTCTCATTTAAGGTGACAAAAGAATGAGTTGTAGTCAAGTCACAACTCAAGTCATGCCTAAACCTTAAGTTAGGTTGTTTGTTATGTTAGGATTTCTCAAACTGTGCATCCCCCAATCATATTCTTTGTACCATCAAAAAGCCCTTGGCAAGGGGGATGGTGTACGGGCTTTGTTTTGTGGCATTTTTACATAGAATGTGAAAGTTATTGAATTTCAAAGTTTTTATGAATTAGAAAATTAGAAAAATATTTTTACTTTGGCAATTGTTGTGGCAATGGCACAAGGCACACTAGTGGAATTGAAGACCGCTTTCAATTCCTCCCTCCCTCCCTAAATGAAATTTAAAAACTAAAATTGAAAGGGAAAATCCTCGTAGAAAGGCGGGACAAATAGACATGGGCACGGTGGGGCGGGGCGGGGCTAGGAGGATGAGAATCCATCCATTAAGTTAGGCTATTTGTTTTGTTTGTTATGTTGAGATCCTCGAGACCATGTGTCTCCTAGTTGCATGCTTGGTACCATCAAAAAGCCCTTGACGAGGAGGGATGCATGGACTTTGTTTTGTGTTGTTTCAACCTATAGTGTGAAAATTATTGAATTTCAAAGTTCTTTTGGAATCAAAAAATTTAAAAATTACTTTTACTTTTCTTTTGGTTGTGGCAACGGCACAGGGCACACTGCTATAACGGAGTAGTCATCAAGTGCCTCCGTCCTGCCCCTTAACCCTTAAAAGCCGAGGCAGACGTTTTTCGTCTGATGAATGACAAGAAATTCTCTTGTATAGGATAGAAGTGCAACTATTCATCTTCGGAATTAGGGGTGAAAAGAGAAGATCTTCAAGAGTAGTTTGACTCCCAATGATTATTTTTGATTTTTTTAAAGTAGATGATGTCATACGGTTCCAAAATGCCTGATTTCCACGGTCACCAGCCCGGCGTTCAACGGTTAACTAACTTAACTTCACTTACTAGTAAGAAATTCCCCACTCCGGAAATTTAAAAATAAAAATTTAATTTTTTAAAAATAAAACAATCGCGCCTCTCCGCCAGTGCATGGCCTGTCAGACGACGAGCGAGCCATCCATCGCCATCTGATTCCGTCCAGCAAATGGGCTGATGCGGCAAGGAAAAGATTTGGGCCGCCAATCCCCGCCAAGACTTGGATAGGATACCGTGATGGTGCAGGGTCTTATTCCGCTCGACCATTGGCCCTCACCCCGCACCTCAGGTCCGCACCAATGGGAAACCCAAGACCCCGCGCCCTTCACATGCCTGCCTGCTGCCTGCTGCCTGCTGGCTGCCGGGCCCGCCACAAGCAGAAGGCGCCCTCAGGGCCAAATCCCATCGCACGGCGCAGGGACGCCCGGGAGGGAGGGAGAGGGCGTGGCCGTCGATGGGGGGGCGGGGGTGGAAACGGGGCACCGCAGAGCGGGCGGGCGGGCGGGCTCTCACTGGCTGCCTGCCGCCTGCGACTCTGCGAGGGGAACTAACTTAAACTTAAACTTAATGCGGGCTATATAATGCATGAGTGAGTGGCGCCGGGGGTCCGACCGACCGACGGACGGACGGAGTTCATCCTATTCATCCGCGTTTTCATCCGCGTTTTCATCCTCCAATGGGGGGCCTGGCATTGCCTGTGTGGCTGCCAGTCCGTCAGGCCCACGTGACCCACTCTCCGCCCCCGGCCCGTCCGCCCCCGGCGCTGGCGTTGGGAACTGGAGTGGAGTGGCCCATCGAGCACTGACAGAATCCACGCAATTGGATGAAATCAGCTGAGGATATTCATTGGAGTTCTGTTCGTCTCGCACCATTGAGTGCCGTACGAAAAACACACTCATTAGGGCATACGATCCATTTCCAACTACTTAAGCAATTACACAGATATGGAGCGCGGGGTTCTTGAGTGGGGAAATTTTCCTGTGTACTGAAATAGAGTTTGGAAGGATTCCATACTTTCTAAAATTTAATTTCTTGAAGCATGATTTTTGTAGATTCTTTAGCTCAAGATTGTGTTCGACCCATATTGGTCATGTAGGCCTTCTTAATTCTGATCAAGGGCTGATTGCGAAATTGACCAAGGGTTAGTTGCAATATTGAGGGTCTTGTAGCCAATCATAATGTGTCACAACTACATTGGGAATTGTGCCATAATTAATCATTGCTCATCCACTAGAAGAAAACAATGTTTAGTTGAACAAAATTCAACTGATACAAAATTTTATTCAATTGAATACTATTTTCTTCTAGTGATCAATACCCAAACGAAAAGAAACCAATCTAAAAGGTGGAGATGGGGTGGGTGATCGGAGAGGGTTTGGCTATGATAGGGGAAGCAATTGATTTTGAACCATTTAAGTTGTTACACCTATCTAGAAGGCGAGTTTCTTAAGGGGGGAGGGGGGAAAATTTTCCAAAGTGCAAAAATTGAGTCAAGAAGGTTTCCATAATTCTTTAGATTTTTATTTCTCAAAACATAATTATTATGAATTTTTGAGTAGAAGATTCCATTCCTTCGACTCTGGTCATATAGACCTTCTTATTTATGCCCATGTGTGTGTGTGTGTGTAATATTGAGAGTATTGTAAAATAGTCACAATTGTATTGTGAATTGTATTGTAATTAATCACTATCATTTCCTCCTGCGTGGAAAGAGAGCAACCTACATTCCAAAAGGGTGTGGTGATCAAGAATAGGTTGCCTCCCATATACAATTTGTACACTTAGGGATTAAATTTCATCTTAGATTTGTTCCCTTGTAATGTTATTCCATAGCATTAGATGTTCCCTTAGTAAGCTATAATAGATAGATTAATCTAGAGAAAGTGTTAAATGTGTAAAAGAAAGTGCAATCTACAAGTTGATATATGAGCCAACTTTCATACTATGTCTCAATTGAAAATGAATATTTGAGCTTTCTAGCATCACCACAATCTATGACATTTTCACCTATGTGTGAGTAGGGAGGAATTACATTCTAGGAGTAGCTATACCTTGTTGTCAACAAGAAGCAACCCTACAGTCCAAATCCATTGTCCAAAATAATTATACTAAAATTTTCACTAGCCTCACTCCAAAATTTTATTGGCAAACAATTCCAATCACCTCTTCTTGCAAATATCACACACTTCCATGTAGAATTTCAAATTTTTTTGGGTCCTATATGCAACATGGAAGCCCGCCCTAACAAAGTAGAAATAATGGGCAACAGAAAGGGGGCCAGTCATTCAAGGGGTCTCATCGTCCTTTTTACTGGCAACAAGTGTGGATGAACCCACGTCGGACAATGGATGCAAGAGGACTCCACGTTTCCCCCGACGGAAGTGATCCCTTTGGACGGAAGTTGAGGATCGGTCGTCGCAGGCGCCGAACTGAAGAACACTCATGCACACGGACACCTATGCTGGTGGGGGAGAGAAGTGTGTGCCGCAGCTGGTTCCCTTGGCCATCTTTTTGGTTTGGAATTTGGATTCATGTGCTTTGTGCCTTGTCGTCTGCGATTGTGCATCTTGTACTTTGCGCTAGGACAGGTGTCCTTGGTGGGCAATCGAAGATTATTGCTTTCGAGGGTTGCCTCACTTGCCAATTGGTCGTGAAGCTCCATTGCCGGGGGACCTTCCGTTGCGTTGCGGACTTCTTGGCGATCGCTCTGTCTGTGCATGTTCAACCTCCCGAAGAGGTCTGTGACCTTCGAATGTGACTTGGGCGTCTGTGGTTCTCCCTCTGGGTAACTCGGCGAACTGGAAATTGCAGCGTCGTGCGGAGGTTTTGGGTTTCGCATCTTTCCTGTGGGGATGGAACGCCGCACTTTCGATCATCATTTCTCGTTGGTTATTTGCGCCACCTTGGTAAGTTGACAGTGTATCCTTGTGCGGAAGGAAGAGTCCTCTCGACAAAAGAGCAAATCGTCAACCCTAGATTCTTAAACATTTTCTAAGGAGAGAGCTTTTGGGGCTGATGTGTGGCATTGGGGGACTCGTAGCTCTTTTGCAGCTGTAGCTTCTTTGAATTTGTATCCCAAACTCACGTTACAGTTGGAATGAGCAGGAGCATGTGAAGCTTGGACGGTGCGGCCAGCGCGTGCAGATGGCATCTTGGATTACGAGCTTGTGATATAAAATATAGGGTGTTTCGTTCCACACTAAGTGAAATCTTCTTGTTTAGAGCGAGCAAGCGAGAAGGACTGTATTGGGGACGGTCGTGAACGAGGATTTTGGGGGCTTCCAGGTTGCGAGTGGATGGGCACCGTCGTGCATAGACGAACTCCGAAGATGAGGGAGACGCAGAAGCAGTTACCGTCAGGGTTACCATACGCGGGATTTGTCTCGATGAGCCCCGTGAGCTTGCAACAACAACAACTAGGAACCGACAAAACCAAGCACATCCTGTCGCGGTATCGCCTCATCGCGCCAAAGCCCGTCGCGGGCATGAGCGCCGATCAAACCACCACAGACACGCAGTCCGTCTCGACTCTGTCCACAGACAATGCCAGCACCACCGAGTACAAGTCCAGCAAGCGCTCCCGCAAGCGCCCAGCAGACTCGTCCATCACGAAAGTGGGGAAGAAGAAGCAGCAGACGCAGAAAGCGAAGCCCGAGGACTCGATTCAAGCGCCCGCAGCGGAGCTTCACGGTTACAACCTCACGCCGCTTCTCCCCGTGGGCGTCGCGCAGAAGTTCGGCCCGGGCGGCTGGCAGCGCTTCCACGACAGCTTCGACTCCCGCGATGTCTCAGTGTCGCTATCCCTCTCCGCCGGGACGCAATCGCCGCGTGAAGATGTCGCTTTGGGGCTTCAGGTGGGTGCTGCGCGTGACGACGAAGGATTCGTGGAGCGTGCAGCCGTGCGCTTGCAATCCAGCGAGAATGAAATCTTAGTCTCTCGCTTGTTTCAACCGCGCGAATCTCAATTTTTAAAAGCTGGACCGTCTCAGTCCACTAGTTTTGGGACTGATAGCGAGGTTTGCTCCGCGGAGGACAGCGACAAATCGGATGTCGTGACGCTGTCGCTTCTTCCTGACACGCCCTCGAACGTGAACGCGCGCGCGTCGTCGTCGTCGTCGTCCGCGCTCTCGACGCTTTCGCTGCTAAGGCTTGACGCGCGATGGCCCACGACGTCGTGGGAGACGCCGCCGGCCGCGGCGAGCAGCGATTTGAACACCAGCTTGACCATGTCTAGTACGGGAAGGTGGTTGGATATATCGCCCGTGACGCCCGTGATGCCCGTACACTCCACCCTCGCGACCGTGGACGCGCGCGACTTGGAGCAGAGCCACGGCACCTCTTGCGAGGCCGTTTTGTTAACTGACACCCGGGGGCAGATCTTGTGGGCGAATGCTGCGTTTCACCGTTCGGCGAACGAGCGAACAAGCAGTCGAGCGCAGGTGTGTATCCCCAACTGCTGTTCCCCTAATTATATCCAGTTAGTCTAATAACCAAGTTTATGGGTGATTTACAATTGGCCACACACTGATAGCTCGTGAGAATTACGATTGATGGTACCGAACTTGTGATTTTCATTCGAAGACGAGTTCTCCATCACCGATTTCTCTCTAGAATTCTTGTCACTGAAGTTGCGAATTGAAGCTCACCTGGGAGTGTTGGAAAAGATGACAGGGTTTAGTATCAGGTTTTTAATAATTTTAGAGTCACCGCTCATAATCTAATGATACCGTCTCTGTGTTTGACCTAGAAGCAAAGGCTTACTCGTTTCAAAACCTTCAAAAACCTTCACGTTTCAAACAATCCAAAAGACAGCTTCGTTTTGAAAACTTCGAGAGCTTTCCTTTCGAATACTTGAAAAGTTTCTTGAATAATTATTGGTGTCTGACTTGTGATTATATTGGGGCTATAGCATCTAATCGTTCTCCTGACGGTGTGGCTCCAGGCAATCGGTCCCCACATCGATCCATTGGGAATTCGCACGCAGTTGGCCAGTCTGACATTCCAGCCGCCGTTTCCAGCTCTCAAGGTGAAGGCCGTGCTGTGGGGCTTCCTGAAGAAGTTCATTCTGCACGAAAGAATGGAGGACGTGCATATGTAGGAGTGGTTGCAATTCTTTGGAGAAGTCAGATATCAGAGACCCTCACATGCAGTTCTTGTTCTTCCTTACATCCGTCGCTCACGTACGAGTGTGCTATAACACGTACTGGAGAACTGGACGAGGGCCGGTTTTCGGACGCAGCAGGTTAGCGGACATAACTGGTTGTGGCCTTCCAGACGCCGATTTTCCAGACTTGTGATTGGAGGGTGCAGGGAGTCTGCAACAGGAAAACTCTAGAACATGGTTTATGATCCTGCGTCCTGTCCTCCAATCGAAGCCTCACAAGTGTCAATAAACGGTTGTGGGTAACTTTGGCGTTTCCAAATCTCCTCCTCATTAGGTGAGTACACCTAATTGTGACTGCAAGTTTGACACAATCAGGATATGTGAGAGCGAGCATTGGATTGATTTTGGGTGCTCCTATAATCAACGGGTGCCCAGTTATTACATGCTGACATGTTTAGGAATCCTCTTTCAACTGCAACGCAAATGAATAGCAGGAATCACGCCTAGATGCTAATTTACACGCTTTTAGATTTGTCCCTTCCCTTGTGTCTTCGGAAGGATTGCTGAGTATTTTTCAGTCCATGTTATTATGGTTAGTATGTCCAAGTTGTGCTCAAACTTGGTGAGGGATGTACTGCAGGTATTATATACTGAAGGGCGGTCTTATATATCAGGCTTGAAGTGGAAGTTCCTCCGGTTGCAGTAGATGAGCAGGTATTCGATCGATACATTCATGGAAAGAGATTATTGAAAATAGTGGGTGGCCCTGCCAGAAAATGAAATTTGTATTATACATTTTCTGTAGTTAATTTTCCTACTTTGCTATCTGGGCGACACGGATGCAGTTGCTCTGGTATTTGAGGGTAAAGAAGCGATGGCAGATGAGAAGAACACATTTGATCGAAGTGATGACTTGAGTGAATCTTACAAAGTTGGAATAGAAAGCTTACCAAGCGTGAGATGGGGCCATATCCACTATGAAGAATTACCACCGTGAGGTGGGTGCCAGCATCTAGTAGTGATGAGTGTAGAATTAATCAAGAGTATCAAATCTTTTTCTTGAAAACCAGTGAGCCATTCACGAACATTGGTCACACACGATTGGGACTGAGATCGAGTTTGTTAGAGTTCCTTATTCTTGCGTAAGAAAAGGTTTGGATCTGAGAGCTCTTGCGGCTATTGAGTGGAGGAGCTGCCTAAGGCGCTGGCGAAAGATGGTGCTACTACATATGAGAGCAATGTATGCAAAACCTCTCTCTAACGACATTGCCGCAGGCAGACATCTAGGTTACGAAATACGCTCCGTTTGATAAGTATGTGTTCGAACTCTCGTTGAACTTGCGTAAGCTTTCCAATCATATTTCTACACCAGATGATGCCGATTTTGAGGATATACTGTGCAGTACAGGGAGTGTGTAAACAGAAAGTGTGGGTTATTAGTGAGGTTTGTGTTCCAGGCACCTTAGATTGATTGACACACCGACAACGTACTTGAGTCCAATGTCAGACAGTGTATCATAAGAGAGAGAGTTGAGTTTTCCTTAACGCAAGATTGGTATTGGCCGTGTACTTGAGTAGTAGCCTGGCATGGCATGGATACAATGCATTGGGTCATTAGATGGGACTGAGTTTACCAGTACTGTACCTTGGAACCCCAAACACTCATTGACTGGGAGCAGGATTTGGAAGTTTCACAGTTTCCATACAGATTTTTTGGTCTCCATGCAGATTTTTTGTGTGCATGCAGATTTTTTCAGAAGTTGCGTCCAGGAAGTGACTGTGTGGCTTCCGACACGTTTGCATAACTTCCTTTGGTCTATTTTACAGTAGTCGTGCTTCCAGTAGAGGAGTTGGTGCTCGTCTGCAACTCGTTTTCTTTTTCTATGCAGGATTTTCAGAATCGTGTGCATGTCTTAACCCTAGAAGGACGCCGCCGCAGACACGGAGTGTCCGATGGATGGATGACTTCGCGTGAGATTGACGGAATTAGACAGGATGGAAAGAAACGTTCTTTCATCCATAGTTTTTTTGGGAAGTTGCTTGAATGACTTCGCTTGAGATTGAGTATAGGATGGAAAGAAAAGTTCTTTCATCCAATATGTTTTTGGGAAGTTGCTTGAGTACATTTTCAGTGCATTTTCAGTAGTAGGAGGTCTGTGAAGCACACAGCTAAGCGATGAAACTGAGTTTTGGGGAGGTAAAACTTATTGAAATATTTTTCAGTAAATTTTCCTTGTAAGACAAGTGGAATTGACATCTAATCCAAGTCGTTTATATAATTTTTGGAGCTCTGTGGAATTAGTTATGAATTTTTGAAGTTGAAGTGGCATAGGGCTCTAAAATCGCCCACCTTCTCAAATGTACATTGCTGTTAGATTCCTGTAAAGATGAAAAAAACCCATGTACAAATAGTGTACATTTGAAGAGGTGGGCAGCTTTAGAGCCTGTGTGTATTTCGAGCTTCCTACCTCAGTATATTGTCGTAAGGTTAGATTCAGAAAAAATTAAGTCATTTAATTAAAAAAGTGCGACACATAAGCTTTTGAATGGTGTGAGATGATGTGGATCCTGAAGAATTTGATGTGGAAATTCAATTTTTGACCATAAATTCCAATCAAACCTTTAGGTATGGAATTGCAAATTCCCTCCTTGTGGTATTATTGTTTTTTTTAGAGATGATGATATTTAATCCATTGATCACCTTTATACTGTATTTTGGCTATTTTTTTCTATTTATTCTTGATGTGAATTTTAGCCATAAAAAATGATGCTTTTTGAATTTGAGTTCAACTAATGAATGAAGCTTGTCAAGTGTAGTTTTTAGTCAAATTGAAAAATTGAAAAATTTCAATATTTTATAGTAGTATGTACTTTAGGCCTATAACTATGGTTAGTTGGTTTTCTAATTTTAGAGTGATATGGTAACTTTGATTTACACCATGATATTATTCATTGTAATATACATTTGTGGTGAAAGTTCCAAATTTTTTGAGTATATTTTGTTTGTGATATGAATTTCTTCTTTTTTTTCTTAAATATTTTACTATAATCTCAAATTTTCTAATTTTTATATGTAGTAGGTATATGGTTTCATCTTTGAAAACTACATATAAGAATTTTCATTCATATCTAGTTGCAAAATGGCAACAAATAGAGTGGTGCCCAATGAAGTTAGAAATCTATAGACATAAGCCCCACCTTCCAAGGTTAACCCCTAAAGGACCATAAGGCCACTACATGGCTTCTGCAACTACATTTGTAGAAAATTTGAAATATGAACCTCACTAATATTCCAAGAACAACAAAGAGACCCTAGATGATTTTTTGGTTGAATCCATTGGTACAATCTGATCAAGAAATGATCAAGTGAGCGATTTTTGGTGAATTTTTTGAGAATAGGAGAGGCACTTTGGGCTATCACTTCACATGCTTGTATCTTTTTTTCCACACCTCAAAATGATTTGAAAAAAATTACACATCTAAATTGTGATGATATGTACTTGTGGAAAAAAATCAGATTTTTTGGATCACTTTTGAGCATTCCGATTTCAACATTCCAATTTCAGCACATGTACAAAGTTCTGCTGAATTGGATATCTTTCATCAATTTTGTCAACGGTGGCATTTTCTCAAAAATTGTGCAATTTTGTTGATTTTTTTTTCATTACAAAGCTACACAAGTCTTCTTTCATTTCAATGGTGGCGATCCTCAAATTCATTCCATGTATTTGAGAAATTGTGCTTGTTACAAGAGCTAGTCAAGAAAACAAGAGCTTTACTCAAATACCCATGGTCCCTTTAGGGGTTAAGGAGCCCACTATGGGATTTTTTAAAATGTGAGCAAATTATATTGACTTCATGTTTTGGATTTTTTGCAAGTAAATTTTAGGTTAGCTATGTTGTAAGGTAAATCAACCCATGATAGGCCAATTCTCTAATACAAACACCTACAAAACCACCCATTATAGTCTTCCATCAATCTATGGTGGACTTTATCTAGAAAATGAAATTAGGACTTCATTAGGTAGGTTAATGGACAAAATTAGTGCTTTGGGTGATGCTAATGGAGTTATGAGTGATTGCTTTAGAAACTTCCCCCTTTCTAGTGTATATTCATTACGAGAACTAAATTTATTATTCCATTATGTCATGCCCATATCAAAAAATATTGCAGCTATGTTAGGAAATATTGTTATTGCTTTAGGTGGTCTCATGACCATGATAGGTACACTTTTTGATGGTTTTGGAGTAGTCTACAAATTGTTTGGGGCTAATTGGGCAGCACACTTTTAAAATTCAGAAAAAATTCATACTTTGTCAAAAAAATAAAATTTCAGTTGCTCTCTCCATTTCTCATGTTTGTCTTTATATGGTAAAAAAATTAAAAATTTTCAAAAATGTGAACAATGCAAACCAGTCATTCTACCTATCATAGGTTGGTTTACCTTATGTCATTCTAATAAGTATTGCAAAAGTTTTAATTTTTTTCGTTTGAATGCCAAAGCAGCGTAACCCGTCAGTAGCTAAAAATATATTCTAATTATAGAATAATTCATTTAATTTGGTTGAAGAGATTAATATCTACACAAAACCTTTGAGCCACTTCAATTGTTGACTTATAAGATAAAATTTATGAAGAGTTTTATTTTGTGGACAATGAAGGTAAGAAAACAAACAAAATTGTTTGTTGTATACAATTTGTAAATTTTAAAATAGGAACAATGACATAGAATATGTATTGCTTACTAGAACACTCTCACCACTGGGATTGATAGTTCTGACATTCTTGTCAAAGTTATTAACAATTTCATTTTTTCTTTCATCAAGTACAACCTTCCACTTCATAATTTTTTTAAGGAGGAATATGGAAATTTTTTTAGTTTATTTTTTTTCATGTATTTTCAAACCATTTTCCATTACATTGACTAAAATGCACAAGTTATAAAATGCATATGTTTTGTTTTTTTAAATGTTGAAAGATAACTTCACTTTGGGACAAACTTCAAAACCTACTTTTGAAATTTAGGCACATTGATCTTGCAACCAATAGGGGTGGTGTCATTCTAAAATTTGGTAAGAATGTACTTGATCAAGTTAACTAAAGGTCCCACAATTGGATTTGTAGAAGAAGAAATATTGATGAAATATCATAGCCTTGCTTTGGATATGAGTATTTTGAAGTAATTTTGGGCCTCAAATCACTACAAAATTTTAGGGATTAACCTTTAAAGGACCATGGCACCTCAAAGTGGCTTTTGGATGATTTTGAATGACCAATAGAGGATGTAAATTTTCAATTTTTCATCTAGTTTTTCTTTTGAAAAGTCTTTGAGTGTGTTTCTACTATATAGTGGTGGAAATTCCAACATTGAGATATTATTGACTATACAATAGAAAAAGATGCTAAAAAAACAGATCATCCAAAGATGTTTTTCTTGTGTATTTTCACAATTCCTACTTCTCTACCCTTGATTTGAATTTTAGGTATAAAAGTGATCTTTTTGAATTTGAGTTCAATCACATGACATTCAGTAGCATGCATTGTCATTGCCTTGGCCCTATAGTAGATGGTGTAGAATACTCCACACCCATTAATACTTCATCAATAGCTAAGTGGATAGGTGGAGGCTCCATGTAATGAATAGGGTGCACAAAGGAAAGATAGTGGGCATGAAGGCTAGTGAATGTTGTTAATGAAATGAAGCTCTCATAACCTAATTTTTCCACCATTTTGAAAATTTGAAAAATTCTTAAAATCCAACATTTTATTACAATATAAAAATTAGGCCTATAACCATGGTCTACTGATTTTCTAATTTTCTAATTCGATGAAACTTTGGTTCACACCATGATGTTCCATACTATATGCCAATGCCAAAAATTTCATATTTTTTAAGAATATTTTGTAATTTACATGAATTTTCTTCATTTTCACTTTGAAATTTTCATAGTAATTTCAAAATTTTAATGAAAGTATGAGGATTTGTAGAGAATTTGTTATTGCATCTTTGAAAAAGAAAATAATTCTCTCAAATTTATAAGAAAAACATGCCACTTATCACATAAATTCAAATATAAAAAGAGGAGAACAAATTGCCGAAGTACTCTACATAGTGATCCATGGATTTGCCATTTCTTTTCAAAAAATGTCACAAGGAGAGAATATTCATCTTTCATTCATATTAGGTTCAATAAACTCCCCCAAATTGGATGCAAACTTATTTTTTTCCATAAGTGAGCCTTCCCTAAAATCATCCAAAGGACACAAAATGTGTTCTAAGGTGGTTTGGGGTTAACTTCTAATATCAAGGTATTTGTATGTATATTTATTTACTAAAGGTATTGTCATTTCTTGTCTTTTTCATTCTTGAAAGAACTTGAAAGAATATTTGAACTTTTGAAGAATTATCTCACTCATTCAATAGTATCATGGAAAAATTACTATTGAAATGTTTTTTGTAATAAGGTAAGACGTCTAGAAAGCAACCCTTTACTAGGTGAAGGAAAACAGGAGGAGGTGAAATACTTTCTAGTAAATATTTTCATGAAAGAACATCGTTGTTCCGGCGGATAGTTCGACAACACGACAAACACGACATCCAACACGTCAAGTAGACCCTCTTGTCCATCTAATAGAGTCAAACTTAGCTTTGACTTTTTTTTAAAAATTCACCCTGCCCGTGAGGCCACCTGGATGCCATGTGGCAAACACATGTCTTCTACGTGGCATCCTAAAGGGGCGCATGCGGGTGTGGGCGACCACGGCTGTAGGCAATTATAGATAGGGCGACTTCGGGTTCACGCTGCTAGGTGACCGCGGGTGGGAAGTACTGGGCGACTTGTGAGGCAAAGACATGAAGTCGGAGCCTAAAGAGAGTAATGCCTCACAAATACCCGCAGGCGCCCCAAAAGACCCGCAGTCGCCTCCCAGGGGACCCGCACGCGCCTCAAAAGACCTGCAGTCGCCCTCTCCAAGACCTGCAGTCGCCCTCCAAAGGACCCGCAGTCGCCCTATCTAGGACCTGCGGTCGCCCCAAGACCCGCAATCACCCTAGGACCCGCAGTCGCCCTGTCCAGGACCTGCAGTTGCCTTGTCCAAGACCTGTAGTCGCCCTGTCCAGGACCCGTAGTCGCCCCTAGACCCACAGTTGCCTTGTCCAAGACAAGTAATCGCCCGTGGACCCGCAATCGCCCTACTAGACCCGTGGTCACTCCCCGAGATCTGCGTGCGCCCCTTGCAGACTGCGGGTTCAACCAAATTGGGCTCAAGAACAATAAGACTTGAACTCGCCCTCACCCGTGGTCGCCCAAGACCTGAACTCGTTCAAGACCCGAGGTCGCCCCCACCCGAAGTCGCCCCCCATTCCACCAAATTCGGCTCAAGAATAATAAGACTTGAACTCACCCTCACCCGTGGTCGCCCAAGACCCAAGGTCGCCCCTCACCCGAAGTCGCCCCCCAATTCACCAAATTGGGCTCAACAACAACAAGACTCAAACTCGCCCTCACCCGCGGTCGCCCATGACCCGAGGTCGCCCCCCATTCCACCAAATTGGGCTCAACAACAAGACTCGAACTCGCCCTCACCCGCGGTCGCCCCAAACCGGAGGTCGCCCCCCACCCGAAGTCGCCCCCCAATTCACTAAATTGGGCTCAACAACAACAAGACTCGAACTCGCCCTCACCCGCGGTCGCCCAAGACCCGAGGTCGCCCCCCACCCGAGGTCGCCCCCCAATTCACCAAATTGGGCTCAACAACAACAAGACTCGAACTCGCCCTCACCCGCGGTTGCCCAAGACTTGAGGTCGCCCCCCAATCCACCAAATTGGGCTCAACAACAACAAGACTCGAACTCGCCCTCACCCGCGGTCGCCCAAGACCCGAGGTCGCCCCCACCCGAAGTCGCCCCCCAATCCACCAAATTGGGCTCAACAACAACAAGACTCAAACTCGCCCTCATCCGCGGTCGTCCCCCACCCAAAGTCGCCCCCCAATCTACCAAATTGGGCTCAACAACAACAAGACTCGAACTCGCCCTCACCCGTGGTCGCCCCCCACCCAAAGTTGCCCCCCACCCGAAGTCGCCCCCCAATCCACCAAATTGGGTTCAACAACAACAAGACTCGAACTCGCCCTCACCCGTGGTCGCCCCCTAATTCACTAAATTGGGCTCAACAACAACAAGACTCGAACTCACCCTCACCCGCGGTCGCCCAAGACCCGAGGTCGCCCCCACCCGCGGTCGCCCCCCAATCCACCAAATTGGGCTGAACAACGACAAGACTCGAACTCGCCCTCACCCGCGGTCGCCCCCCAATTCACCAAATTGGGCTCAACAACAACAAGACTCGAACTTGCCCTCACCCGTGGTCGCCCAAGACCCGAGGTCGCCCCCCAATCCACCAAATTGGGCTGAACAACGACAAGACTCGAACTCGCCCTCACCCGTGGTCACCCCCCAATTCACTAAATTGGGCTCAACAACAACAAGACTCGAACTCACCCTCACCCGCGGTCGCCCAAGACCCAAGGTCGCCCCCACCCGCGGTCGCCCCCCAATCCACCAAATTGGGCTGAACAACGACAAGACTCGAACTTGCCCTCACCCGCGGTCGCCCCCCAATTCACCAAATTGGGCTCAACAACAACAAGACTCGAACTCGCCCTCACCCGCGGTCGCCCAAGACCCGAGGTCGCCCCCCAATCCACCAAATTGGGCTGAACAATGACAAGACTCAAACTCGCCCTCACCCGCGGTCGCCCAAGACCCGAGGTCGCCCCCCATTCTACCAAATTGGGTTCAACAACAACAAGACTTGAACTCGCCCTCACCCATGGTCGCCTAAGACCCGAGGTCGCCCTCCATTCCACCAAATTGGGCTCAACAACAACTAGACTTGAATTCGCCTCCACCCGCGGTCGCCCAAGACCTATATTCACCTCTATCTTAAAGTCACATCAGTGCAGGAACCAACATACCACAAGATGTGAGCCATCTCCAACTCTAATGAAGTCAAGCTTAATTGCATCTTCCATACACTATAATTGACATGTTCTTCAATGCTCGTAGTTAGTTAATACTACAGAATTAGTCTATAAATACAGAAATTTTAGTATGACTAATTAGAGAAATTGAAGAGGGTTTTCCAAACCCTAAACCCTAACCCTATACCCTAAACCCTATAGAAAAACCATGGACCTTCTCCATGTATGCGAGTCCAAAATTAATGTACTTCTATTTTTTAGGATGGATAAAATGACACACACATGTGAGTTGCTTTTCATT
The DNA here is from genome assembly GCA_963920665.1 of Straminergon stramineum. Taxonomy (NCBI): domain Eukaryota; kingdom Viridiplantae; phylum Streptophyta; class Bryopsida; order Hypnales; family Calliergonaceae; genus Straminergon; species Straminergon stramineum. The sequence continues at coordinate 19,200,104 of OY987264.1, forward strand.
ATATGTCATAAAAATGTTTGAACTCCTAAACCTTGTACTTGTAAGATAAAAACCATTCAAAGTGTCATTTCCTAACTTTTTAATCTTCAATAAATTGAATATTCATTCACCCCTTCAAATGTGTTTTAAATCCCCTTGATGTATCAAGGGGAGGACTATATTGAAATTCCTATGTTGGAGGATGGAAAATGAAATGATGAGGAGAAGGGCTTCCCCAAGTCTCCATTTCTTAAAACCACTTCTTATGTAGATAAAAAGATTTCTTCTTCATGCATCCCACAATGTTAGTATTTTTTTTGTACATGGTTTCCCCCAAAAGGGAAGGTCTCCTCTCAATATACTCCCTCCAAAAATTAAAATAGGAAATGGTCATGTTGAATTTGACATGAGCATGAGGAAAAAAAAATGTCAATTAGAAGAGCTTCCCCAAGTCCCCATTTCTTAAAACCACTTCTTATGTAGATAAAAAGATTTCTTCTTCATGCATCCCACAATGTTAGTATTTTTTTTGTACATGGTTTCCCCCAAAAGGGAAGGTCTCCTCTCAATATACTCCCTCCAAAAATTAAAATAGGAAATGGTCATGTTGAATTTGACATGACCACGAAGGAAAAATAAAATGTCAATTAGAAGAGCTTCCCCAAGTCTCCATTTCTTAAAACCACTTCTTATGTAGATAAGAAGATTTCTTCTTTGTGCATCCCACAGTGTTAGTATTTTTTTTGTACATGATTTCCCCCAAAAGGGAAGGTCTCCTCTCAATGTACTCCCTCCAAAAATTAAAATAGGAAATGGTTACGTTGAATTTGACATGACCACAAGGATGGATGAAGGAGAAATGAAATGTTAGGAAAAAGGGCTTTTCCAAATCTCCACTTCCTAAACCAATTTGCTTTCTTTATTACTTAATTAACTTTTGATCACTTAGTATTGAATGCCTTAGTTTTAGGATTTTCTGGAGTTATTCCTCAGAAAAGGGGGGAGCGGTACTTGAAAAGTTTGAACGCCTTCCCTCCACTTTGTAAGGGGGGAAACTCAAACTCATGTTTTCTGGCGCCCCTGACCCGCGGTCGCCCCATACACAGCCGCCTCCATCGTCATGAACTAGAAGACTTCTTGAGTCTGAGACCTACAGTCGCCCCATCAGCCGCGGTCGCCCAAGAAATGACCTGTGGTCGCCCCCCTAAGCCCCCTTCTACCCGCATTTGGCCCCCTTAGACCCGCACTCACCTTCCTAGACCCGTAGTCGCCCCCTTCTACCCGCACTCGCCCCCCCCCCCCTCGACCTGTAGTCGCCCTGGATTGGACCAATAGTCGCCCCGGATTGAACCCGCAGTCACCCCATCTTACCCGCATGCGCCCCACCCGCACTCGCCCCACCCCTCGACTTGTAGTCGCCTTGAATTGGATCCGCAGTCGCCCCAGATTGAACCCGCAATTGCCCTCATTCTAGGACCCGCGGTCGCCCCACCCGTAGTCGCCTATGGTGACGTAGTCAAAGCTTTCCACGTCACTGTTGACAACCCGCCATGTAAGATAAAAATTTTGGCTGCCCTGCCCGAAAATCCTAAACCCTAATTTCGCGCTCGTCAAATTTGTCTCGTATATGCGACACTCGTCTTATACGACATGCGACATCAGACGAACAACTCGACACCCAAACCCCAAAACACGTTCGACAGAACAACCCTGTGAAAGAAGAATGAATTCCTTTGTAAATGCAAAAAGTTTCATACTTTGGAGAGCACTTTGGATTTAGTTATAGTTTCTCAAAGTAAAAAACAATAGGCTACTATTTGAGTTTATAGATTAGCAAGAATCATTTAGTTGAGTTCAATAAATGGACCATGATGTATCCAAAACAAGATCTTGTTTATTTTCATGGCACATGCACAAATCCACAAATTGCTCCAAATAAATCAAGTTGGTTTTTGCACATAATCATGGCTTGCAAGATTTATTGGTTCTCTTTTATTTGTGATTCATTTTGTGTGCTGTAGTGGCCATTCACTTTATATTGTTATCTCTTCTCCCCATTATGCCTAAATATGATGTACTAGAGGCAAGTTATAGACTCTTCAATTTTTCAAGTTTAGAAGTAACCATACATGCATGAACCTTCTAGAGGAGCCCAATCACCTTTGGGATTTACTTGTTGATTTACCTTGAACTATACAATCAAGTCCAATAATCTTTTAAACTATCTATTGTGCCATTCAAAGAATTATGTATTATATAAAATACAATTGGCATTTTTTGTTTGGCATAATCAACATTCAAATCTTACACAATCCCAATCAAGTTTATCAAAATTTAGTTTAAAAATAACCAAACTCCATTTTTGGTGAATTGTTTCATTTATTATTCATGATTGTACATGATAGTTGTTTGAAAAACATTGGTTGATGAATTTTAAATTTGATTGTGTAAATATGAAGGAAACATCCATAAATACTTCCCCCTTCACCAAGCATCTCTCCAAAAGTTTCATAATTCTCTCTATAGAGGTTTTAATGTTGAAATGACAATGCCCAAAATTTGAAAAATAGATATCTCTCCATTAAAATTAAATTTTTCTATCTGATCCTCATTCTAAAACAAATTTTGTACATTTGAGCATAACGGTATAATTACTTTGCCAAAATCCAGTAAAAATATGAAGATATCTATTTTATAAAGTTTAGACATTATCATTCCTAAATTTTGGCAAAGTAACTATACTATCATATACAAATGTACAAAATTAATTACAATGTGAGGTCAAATAGTAAAATCTAATCACAATAAAGAGATCTATTTTATAAAATTTATGCATAATTATCATCTCAGCATTAAAATCTTTACAAATAGAATACTAAAACTTTTGGTGATGCTTGCAGAAAGAAAGATGTGCATGTGGATGTTTTCTACATATCTATGCAATCAAATTTAACAAATTCATCACCAATGTTTTCAATCAATTATATGTAAAACCATGAATATTAAATGAAACACTTCACAAAAATGTGGTTTTGTTTTTTCGAAACTGAAATTTGATATGCTTGATTAAGATAGCATAAGAATTAAATGTTAATTCTGTTAAATACAAAATGACAATTATATTCTATATTATACAAAATTCATTGAATATCACAATATGCAGTTAGTAAGATTATTGGACCCAACTGTAGAGTAGGGTAACAAAAAGACATGACCCCCTTTTTCCAATACAAACATAATCTTACATAATACTTATGTGATGCATACACCATTAAATTTTAGGTGATCTCAAACACGCATACCAAAGTTAGGTTTCCGAAAGTCCAAACTCCACAGCTCTGGAGAATTTCTTAAATGTCACAATTTTACATGATAATTGACTGATGACTGTCAGTTCAAAATTCAGTTGAATACATACTTGGAAACATCCATGAACACATAATTCCTTTAAAAAATATCTCAACAAAATTTCAAAACTCAATCGGCTACTTGTTTAGTCCACCGTGACACCAGATAGAACTCTCAACTGAGCATGAGTCAACAGAACAAACCAGGGACAACCAGAACATATCAAAGGCACCGGTAGTGTACATTTCTAGCATCTTTCAAACAACGCATCAAGTAGCAGCAAGTGCCTCACCTGGATAGGGAGAGGAGAATTTTTCTTGACTGCCTTGAACCGAATTGGAGACCTGCGTGACGTCAAGCTTCTCTGACTCACAGAATGAGATTCATAGAAACCAACCCTAACTATGACAAAGCTATCATACATGTACGCTACAGCTCCCAGAGCTACCGCAATGGGAATAGGTTAACCCAGTAAAAAGTAGCAACATTGGCTAAGAGGCTACCCAAGTGGCTCTAATAAGTTACTGTAAATACTGACTGTCCTTTAAGATACAGCGCTCACCATTCAAATTATGGTGATCAAACTCATCATTACAGACTCCGAGGCTGTACTGTACAAAGATAACCGGAGTTCAATTTTTCCTCTACTTTAAACAAAAATTATCTCCCCATTGGAGGACGAACGGGGTCACTAGCTTTATAAAATAGGGTCTTCTGAACATAATAGAGCATGTAGGCTTGCGAAGAGCGCACATAGTCTTCACTGACGCGCGTAATCCAAGCATCGTCGCATTTGTACCAGCACTTGTTGAGGCGCAAAAACGAAACGTAGTGACCTGAATCAAGCTTTCCAGAATGAGTGACGACAGCGAAAAGCTCAAACTCGGAGGGACTCTGGGAGGGTGGAAGAGAATTACTTGCATCACCACTGACACTCAAGAGCCTATTGCCATGCCTCAACCTTACAACAGAGGAAGAGAGGTAGGGTAACACGTCCAGAAAAAAAGGAAACTGCACATAGCGATCGACTTTCCGAGACGTGTTACGACTGGAAGAGTGTTCGAAGCGCTTGATGTGAAAACACAGAACTAATGGGACTTTCCGCATCGACATCTGCTTGATGGATTCTTGTCGAATTTGGCACCGCTGGCAGAAAAACTTTTCGTTCGCCCCCAAACGCTCCGGCCTCGTAAACCGGTCTAAACACCCCAGCAACGTGGACGCCCCCAAAGCACTGGATGCTGCCCTGGACGTCCGTCCACCATATTCATTAATTATGGACTCAGAGAAGCCCTTCTCGGGACCGAAGTCGGGCTCAAGATCTAAAGAAATATCAACACACGGGTCATGTGTGGTGGAGCTGAAGCCACACACAGTGCATGTTACATCGGACCGAAGAAGTCCTGAGAAAACGCGGTGGACAATGCAGCGGCAATCAACATCTCCAGCCCTGTCAAAACACATACCTCGAGTCATTTTTAATTCTTTAGTAAAACCAGGTCGGATTAAGGTACTGGAGCTCAAATTCCGAAGGCAGAGGTGACGTGTCTAGTCATGATTCATGGACACTGTCGATAACGTACACAAAAAAGTGGTTAAGAAATTACCATACCTGCCATCTTGTGATTTAGCTCGAGGGGAGGTCGTGCCCGAGTTGGCATGTATGCCATCGACTGTGGAAATAAAAAATTCGTGAGCATCTTGCTGCTCGTATCCGGCCAGGTTTGCGGCATGTCTCCACCAGCTGCATTCAAGTATCATAAGGTTGGGCACTCTTTCGACTGGAGTGGAAACACACTCCCAATTGTAGAAAAATAGAACGGAAACAAGACAGACTTCCCGAACTTCAATAGAACGAAACAATGGCTGCTTAGTGAAGAACATCAGGACGAACGCATTCAGCTTTCGATAACCTTATTAGGGAAACAGACACCAAGATCCGCACGTCTACATGTCACAAACTCATCGCAACTTGCCACATTGCTACAATGTACTGGAAAATTGTGTCTATACAACTTCTGCATGATAAAAATTCAAAATGCTAGAGAGAACGAAATCTTAGTACTCATAGCAATCTCATAGTCACCCAATACAAGCATAATGAAAACCGCAATATACCGGGAACTCGTTGAGCATTGCCTAGCTTCAGCATCCGCAATTTAAGATTTACATCATCGTGGCTAGCAATAAAAGGTAAATTTGCAATGGTGGTGAACCCTTTGCTTCATGTCAGTGCCGAAACCCCTGTTTCCGCGCACACATCTCAGCATTACTCAACAATGCCATCCCGTTCAAGTAAAGAGAACCATAATGGTCCAGAAAGCAGAGTAACCTATATTTCCCCAAAAGGAAGGAGATACCCGGCGAATCCAACATGCAACTCGAGACAAGTGAAGTCATCACCAACCTGTACAAAAATTGGGCTGGACTGTAAGGCGTGCGCTCTCCTGAAAACGCGGCAGCGAAGATCGTGTCCATGTCACAGCCAAGGCAAAGATGGGAAGCCCGGCGCTGACACACGGCTCGATTATGGTGGTCACTCAGAAAGTAGTTCCGCAAGGGCGGAGTGTGCAGTAGCGCTTGCAGCACGGAATTCATAAAACACGTATTCCCAAGATTGTTCAATCCCCTCAATCCCGCTGGAAGCTTTTCCTCAATCAAAGCGACGGAGTCCTGCTTCAACGCCAGTTGCTCCCGGGCCGAGGGCGCCCACGCCTTAAATTCAACCGCGCGTCTCCGCTTCCTCGATTCCGCATCGCCAAATCTCGAAACCACGCCATTCTCCTCGCTCGCCCGGCGAGATGCCCGAGCGCCAATGATCGCCCGATCGAATTCGCCATCGTAAACCTGATCGCCGCAGATGCAACAGAAAAGCTCCGCGCGCTCGATGTCCACGGCAATGCCATGACCGGGGTTACTCTCCGCGTGCAATCGCGCATGCAAGGAGTCCCAGCAGCCAATGACGCCGCAACTCAAACACGCGAAGAGCCGCCCGCGTGCCCGCGCGCAGCTCCCGCACTGAGGAACCTCGCCAAGCGCGCGCTGAATGCACGCCCGTCCGGAGGCCTCTGTGGTGACACAACGCTGGAGCGCCCGGAACCCTAATCCGCCCGCGCGCTCCCGAAACTCCACCAAATGCTCGCACGGCACGTAGCGAGGCGGAGGCTGCTCGTTGGGTGTATGTGAAGGCGTGAGGTTATGATCGTTGGACCCCATGATGCCTGCGAAACCACATCCCTGCCCGCCCTGCTCCCCAAACCCTAATCTTGCCCAAATGGGTTCGTCTGGATCGGGATTGCGTCGTGAGCCAGGTGTGAGATTGTTCGGGTGAGTTATCCACCAGATTCGATGAGTGCAAATGCGATGCTTAAACCCAAGCAAGCACGGCGGATGGGCGGGCTGGCGTTGGGGTGTCTGCTTGGACGCGCTGCGGGGGCAACGGAAGCGTCGTCGTCGTCGTCGTCGTCGCGGCGAGCAGAGCGCCGGTGTGAATGGGGTTAGTGCTGGATCAGGATTGCTACTCCGGGTATATGTTGGGCGGGTAGGTGTCATCCGGGTACCAATTTCGATGTCGGTGCCGTCGTCAAGATTATACCGGTCTGATGTTACTCGCCACCCATGAACTGTACACTCAAGCACACTCAAATGGGACCAGTCTTTGAAGCAGGATGTTAAATCGTCCATTCGAACTGGGCTCCGTAGGGGCAGATTTACCTTGGGGAAAACTCAGGAACTTCTTTTTTTGCACATTATTTTTTTGGCAAATTTTGAATTCATATTTGCAATCACAGACCCCAAATTAGCTTGGAGAAGTCTAGAACATACCCTAGACACAGCTCAAAATAGGGGGCAGTTTTTACTTTTACCCCAGATAAAACACAAAATGCTCCTGCGGAGCCCAGTTTGAATGGACGATTTAACGTCCTGCGTCTTTGAATGGGAGTCACACAGGGTTGAGTTGAAAATTTTCGGTGGTTCTGGATTGTCAATAATTTCAACAGAAGGTCTATTTACAAAAGAAAGGCCCCTTCACACTACATTCCAAGTTCCAACTTTTGAAGTCTCAATTTAAGGCCAAATTTCAACTTCTTGGGTTCTAGAAAGTGAAAAAAGAATAATAAATGTAGGACTTGGGATTCATTGTGTGAAGTCCAAAGTCCTAACTCTAAGTCCCAACTTGTCTCTTGAATAATCATGCATAGTAATTAAGTGCCCAAAAGATGAATTAAAAAGTAAAAAAATGTAGTAGTTGGATACTTCTAGCATCAAATATGTATTGAATAGATTTGGAGAAGATTTCAACCATGGATGATACCTTACATGATGTTTTTCTCTTCATTTTATATTCAAATAACTTGTTGGGACTTGGAGAGTTGGGTTTTAATTTTATCAATACCCAATTTGGCCTCTAAGTACCACTTCCTTGGTGCGACCCTCACCCCCCTAAGTATTTCTATGAAGGTGTTGTAGAGTGATGTGAGACTGGGGACTTGGGAAAACCATTTCAATCCTAGAAAAGTACTCTCAACTATGGTCTACCTTATTAGGTTATAATCTTATACTACTTCATTTGATAGTGTCCCCTCTTTGATGTTCAACATACTTTTCAACCAATAGTTATGTATGGCTCATATTGAAAATTGGCAACCCTAAACCAAGTCCTTGTATGACATACAGTAGGTTGCAATGTCAGCCCAACTTCATTTTGACTTCTCCACTCTCAAACTATACAACATAAATAATTCTTAAATTCTTAAATTCCTTTGGCATTTTGAATTTAAATCATGACAATTCTAACTGCAAGATCTTAATTTGAACTTCAACGATGCTAGCATGTGAGCATAGAACTTGTAAGCGTGGAGCCCCAACAACATAATTTTTTAAAATTTTGGCCCCCAATTTTATTTTTACCCCAAAAAATTCAAAAATAGAGGAAAATTTACTATTTATAGTAAGTTTTTTGACCTATGACCGTGTCCCCTATAACCATGGATTGTGCTATTAGTCAATTTCCATTCTTCTAAAATTATTAATTACTATAAGAAAAGACCTTTAAACTTTGTTGAAAAGTTCAACACTTCATTCTATGACTACATTATCGTGTTGTTTTTACTTGCAAAGTTAAATACATAGAGCGAAGACATCTAAATATCCCATAATGCTTGGGATGTTCAGCATGCGCTATTATAAGTGCACATGTGTAGGGTGAGTAAACAACCTAAATGTTTGTGTGAGATGATGACAACAAGCCATTGTGGATTTGTGGTAGACATTTCACTATAATCTTAAGGTTTTTAACTTTATATAATTTTCAATTATTAAATTTATTTTTCTTCATAATTGTAAGTACTGCCAAATGTTGACATCGTGAAAAAAAATTGTAATAACTGGCCCAAAAAAACAGGGGAAAGAAAAAAAATATGGAAAGGAAAAAAATGGGAAAAGAAAAAAAATTGGTAGAGAAAAAAAAATGGGTAAGGAAAAAAATTGGGAAAGAAAAAAAATGGGTAAAGAAAAAAAAATGGGAAGAAAAATAATGGAAAAAGAAAAAATTTGGAGTAAAGGAAAACCGACAAGAAAGTATAATGAAAAAAAGTCAGAAGCAAATGCAGAAATGAAGGGGAAGACAATGGAATTAAAAAGACTATGAGGAAGTTAAAAAAATGGGCAAACACTAGGGAAGAAGGGGAGAAAAAAATGACATATTCATATATGCCTTACTGAAATTGGCATTAGGGTGGAATATTTCAATCATTTATATGAACTAATTGCAAAATAATTGACCAATGAGTAATGCTTTTCTATTTCATGAATGCATTAATATTTTCAATTCCATACATTCCAAATCATTTCAATCATAATATATGTGAATGAATACCATACGAGTGAAGTACACGAATAAATGAGTTTATGCCTACTCTAAAACTGTGATAATTCCTGCTCTAACTAGAAGTAGCTTCAACTCGTTGAAGCTATAACTTGGTGCATGAATGAATTTGTCATCATGGATGTCCATTTTGCAAAAGTAGCGGTACAAGTAGTATAGGTGCTTGCAATTCACGTACTGATGACAACCTCCAATAGCCGAAACACACATGTTCATGAAGTCTGGGCATGTACAAGCGAGAACCATACCCACTGTAACTCAATACACATTTCTGTTGTGGTCTCCCCCTGTCTCCAATGACACAATTGCCCCTAGGCTTGGAAAAGGAAGCAATGTTACTCCAAGGATTTGTCCTTTAATATTACCAGCACTCTCCCACTTGTTTCGATGTTTTGTAGATGGTGCACTTGCAATTCTTTGTATGGTTCGATTGTTCCTAACTATTGGGTATGTATCTGGATTTGAAGGTGGTTGTTGGTCATATAGAATGCTCTTGAAAATCTTTGACATATTGAAGAGGTGACATGGCAACAATGTAGGTCGCTCTTGGAGACAAAAGCCCGCATGTTGTAGCAGCAAGGTCTCCTCTCGGCTAAGATTGGTTCAGATCAGAATTGGCCAAACCTCTGGTACCTCTGGCCAATCAATGACCCACTTTCGCTTGGTACCTTTCACACATCTTTCAATATCATCCCAACAAAACCAAAAGTCTACCACCACCTCCCGTTTACTCTCGTAATCTTCTTTTCTTCCGCGATAGGTGGGAGATGGGGATCCCTTCAGTCCCTTTGCAATTTTGGCAATGCACTTGATGTTTGACCCACTTTGTTGAGCTTGACATTTTGCATTTGATTTGTGGTTGATCCCTGCTATATGCCACTTTGATGGGTCGCAGTCACTTTCAAATGCAACTGTGATATGATGGGAAGGGTTCACCTCAGACTATTTTCTTTTGCCATACATAGACTGAATAGAAGTTGTTGTGGATCGTGTTCAAATACAAGGTTGAGAAAAATTAACTTTGTCTGGTCGGTGTGAGTCTCTAGCATCACCAATGGATACATCCAACTTCCTCTTTGTACTTCCAAAAATTTCTTCTCCTTCCAAATGTGGTATTTGAGTTCCAACCCCCTCAACTCCAGGCAATGTATTTAGGGCCTCAACCATTTTCTTGGGGTCTCCACTTCGCCTTGCAGCTCTCAACTTCAACTCTCCTATCGACGGACCAGATCCAAATATGTGGCCTCTCAGATATGCACGATAGTTTGTCATTTGCATCCAAGCATGAATACTGTCGTCACATGTGGCATCAAACAAATTGTTCCCTTGGTTTCCCGACATTTGAAGCCATTTATTATGGATAGTTTCTGACAAATTGCATGAAGGCATGTCTGCCATCTCATCCAAACTCAAATCCTACAAATCAAGTAATGGTAATTAATATATGAATTACATACCTCACAACCAATTACATTTCAATTACATTTCAATTACATACCTCATAGCCAATTATATTTATAAACTGCAATGATTGAATGTTAATGTACTATACATCACATAGAAGATAATCGAATCAAAATCAATATAAAAACATACCATTAGTCTAGAAAGGAACAATGCAAGAATTACTGAATTTGATGCTAATTTAAAATATGCATTCTATAGAGCTTTGGCCTCAATTTTCATTTCTTCTTGGTAGGTACTGAAAATGGGGGTACCGGGAGGTACCACTAAATCATTAGTAGGATCCAACTAATGTTTTGGTGGGGTCTCCCGGTACCCCCATTTTCAGTACTAAAGAATAACTCATGGAAAATCTATATGAAAATGTACAAAATATTAGGATTTCTATATAAAATTAATAAATAATATCTATACATATATACAACCATGTAGATGTACATAACTCTTTTTCCAGAATCTAGGTCTTCCATACAAATGCAACTTATAAAATAAAAATGAGATATTCACTTACCATTTGCATAAAGCCTCCCCATTGCCGACAGCAGAAATGCCAAAATGCTAGCCAATGATCCAAGTGATGAAGTGCTTCTTCATTGGTAGCTCCAAATGACAACCACCATAACCGAATCGCGAGATAATGTGTCTCTACCTCCTCCATAGTCTTGGAATCTTTGTATTGCTTGCACAGTGTACTATGTTGTTGTTGGAATTCTTCTTTGATGTACTTCTGTGTATGCTTCTGAAGAGAAGTAGTCCAATGCAACAAACAAGTCCTTTCTCTGTTTTCCATTTGGTCATTGGCAAAACCACTGCCATAAACAATACGAACAACATTCCAATTGGCTATAGTGCTATCAGCCATAAAGCCCTTGAAGTTTGGATGATCTACTCCATGTCGAGCGATCATAGTGTTCAAGCACCTCCATAATCGAATTTGGATCTCTGTGTCTTTCGATTGCATATCGCATGTTGAAATGGTCATTACCTTCTTATATTGAGGATCATACACGTGGCAAGCCATTGTGGTTCAGTCCTTCACGCGCTTCACGTGGTCGAACATCATCCACGCATTTTGAAGGTCACTTTCAAGTTGCATGCGTTTAACCAAGTCTACTCCACTTTCGGGACCTTCAGTGAGCATCTTGAAAATGTACACTTTCTCTTTGCCTTGTCCAAGGAAAATGCTGTCGTGTATGAATTCAAACATAGACTCCTTCTTCATGGTCATGATGTTGTTGATGACACCTCCACAGTTGTGTGAACAGAAAGAAGAGATTACATTCCGTATATTTGGACTGCTCAAATATTAGAAGCGATCCATAACCTCCTCTAACTTGTCTCCTTTCAACATCACCTTCTCTCCTTCTCCATTGTGGAATAGGTAGTTAGCTAGAAAATCTTTACTCGTAGAGAAAGAGCAATAGCAGAATTTGTGGCTCTTGGTGTTTTAGCTACTAGCTCCGCAATGAGTCCACAAATTTCTTCCGCAGAATCTCTATACATGCCTTTAGCAACAAGGTGACTATGATGTCCAAAGTGAATTGCAGCCCTACTCATTCTTGGATTGTTACTATAAGAGTAGTACATCCTAGCATCACATATACTAAAACATGAAGGAGTCTTCTTACAGACCTTGCAAGCTAAAGTAGAATCTTTGGGAGAACTATCCCCTACTGCAAAAGGAAAGCATGTATAACCAATCCACTCTGTTTCATTGTGTTTGGAAGCCCTCTTCAAAAAATCACACTCTGGGTTTTCACAAGCACGATGGCCAGCACAGTACGACTTATGGAACTTCAAGTTGTCGGAGTTATGAATGTTTGTTGTCACCAACTTGCACCACAAGTGTTTGTCGTATTGCTTATCCATTCCTTCGAAATTCCTAGCTGCCGATGATGATGATGATCGACATGGAGGCAACTCAAATATCACATCTCCATTGAAAACTGGTGGAAGATACTTCACTTGATAGTGCTTCACAGCATTTACATCCATTGTAGACAATTCATTCCTAGAGTGATGCATACTAGCTAGTCTCTTCAAACACTCTATTATACTGTCTCCATTGATTGGATATGTAGGCAATGGAGGTTGAGAAGATAGAGATTGCGTAGGACTATTCAATGGAGTGCTAGACACTGAATTCACAAAAGCCTTTTCATCCAACTTAGTTTCTATAGAATATTGTTGCTTCTGAAGTGTCAATTGAAGGGGCTCTCCTTCCGATTAGCTAGACAACTCTATGATAGGATCTAATTTCTCAATCTTTACTGCTCGCTGAATTTCATGTTGAGAAAGGACTGGGAAACCTCACGAGGTGGACTAGGGGAAACTGTGTGTGCGATGTATGGCATATCAACTGTTGAAGCATCTAACTGTCGACTTAGAATCTTTGTTGAGGCAGCTAGCATAGATAAAGGAAGTCCATAAGCTTTATAGTTTCCGGAAGATAGGTACCAACAATGCCCATCTTCTTCCACAGACTTCACAACAGGAATAGATTGTTGTAAGTCACTTGATTTTGACTTCCTCTCTTCTTCGACATAGATAGAAGATTCTACAAATTTGAAATGGATGTGAAGTAGGTGACTCAATATTCTAGCCCGTCCTCCATCACCTATCCGAAATACAAGCGGGACCTTGTGACCATCTACTCAAATGCAAGCCATCTTCACCTTGAGAATACCCGAAGAATCAAGTAAGGAGACAAAGGAGACTCAAAGATGGAAGGTTGTACTCAGTATGTATTGAAGACAAATTGAACTCGTTGAAGTACTACATCGTTTTGGTTCTTCTACACTGAAAATCATAGAAATATAGCGTCATGCAACTTGAGAGTTTTCCCTTTACCATACAAAAAGGTATTGAATGCAAGCCTCCACCCTCGCCTCCACCCCTAGCTTTTATAATGGCCTACTTCTAGATTATATGTGAATGCTCATGGCAGCAATGTCAGTAATCATATCATTCATGCATATTTAACTTCTTCCACACAAACACCAATTATGAAAGTATCTTTCACTTTGGTGAGGCAATAAAGTAAAGGTGACAATGAAATCAATATCTACATGCTAGACCCAGACTAGCATAAGTGTAGGCGGCTCCTTTATAATGTCGTCACCTTTTGCAATCATCAATTTCTAATTGCGGTGTGCCTAAGTAGCGTAGTGGGCAATGTCAGTGATAAATCATAAATATTGATGGCACTTGAAACACATTAACAGCTATTTCAATCATCAAATACTAGTAGCAGCGTGTGTTGCCACCCTAATCTGTGATGTCTCTTTGTAGGCCACATGACTAGTTCATTTGGTCATATAAGTAGAGGACCCTCTCTTCTATAGAAGTCTTTTCAATGTTCTCTCTAGACCTTCTCATTTGCATTTGAAAGTGCTAGGTTAGATGTATTGTCCCATACCTTTATGCTAGTAGAGAATTGTAGCAATCCATTTGGTGTTCAGTAGTATACAAAGAAACGCAAGAAGAGTAGTTCTCAATACTTTTCATCTTGTAAGGAACTTAGGAGAGCGAGGATGAATCAAGGGAAGAAAGTTGCTTCTAAAAGAGGTCTATCAACAATGGGCGAGCTCCGGAAATCCCTTCGCTACTCAGGTGCTTGTAGTGGAGGCAAGGAGGATGTTGCAGAACATTCCATGAATGCTATGATGGAAGCGTCAAAAGATGAAACCACCGAAAGAAGTCAAGAGGCCGAGGAAACCTTGGACACTGTAAGCATCCATACATGACTACTTTCTTGGGAGAACCATTCTCCATTCTTCCTAGCATTGATAGATGCAACATGTTGCTTTATGTTTTGTTTTTATTTTAGTGCATTTTTTATCATGCCTTACGTCTATTTTCAAGTACTGTAGTGTAGTGTCCTATCATTGGTCATAGGATGTTGTAATAGGATAGGATGATGAACTTCCAATTGAAGGAGAGTGTTTGTTTTATAAAATTCTTAGTTCCAAAGCAAGGAAAGAAAATTGTTCTTGAACAATCTTCCTCCATGCACCGGACCCTTTCAATTTCTATAGAATACATATGGAGTTCTATATATACTGAAAAATAATTGAATGAAGTGAAAGAATAAATAATTGTTATGTATTGGATAAGGCAGTGAATGAAATTAGTAACCTTTGATCATGTAAACAATTGCAAGTGGAAAAATTCTAGAAACCTTGTATTCTCTTTCTGACACTTTTAGAATTTAAGTATATAGAAGAAGGTGGTAATTAAGGTAGTGACGATTGAGATTTCCATGTAGTTCTCACTCTACATAAAGGAACAATAAGTTCTACTAGATACAACCTAGATCTCATGTGTGAGTGGCATACAAAAATCATTTAAAGTATCAATAGTGATTAAAACTCTTGCAAAATGATATTATACCATGAACACCACAATTATAGAAATCAATAGGTATTTGAATTACCCTTGAATGCTAATTGTCCATTATAAATAATAATCCACAATGTGCATTGATCTCATAAAGAAAACTAAGGCTTTTAATTAGGAGCACTAATTGTTCCACTCGTACTATGGAATACTCATTTGTGCTTGTACCGTCAAGGAGTACATTATAGAGTACGTAGCTTGCTTGATTTATTCACTTCTCAAAATCAAAACAATGTAATTTAGTTTTAAAATATGTGACGAAAAAATTAAATTTGACATCAAAATAATTCCCAAGACTATTACAAAATAATGCCTTGGTAGGATGGTAAAGGACCAAAAAATTAGACAATGAAATAAAAATCTCTTGCTCAGTTTCGGGAGGAAGTTATATAGAGTATCTTCCATTGTTCTAGCAGATAAAACCGCTAACTGGTGGTTCCATAAGGCTTTACGACAAATCTAGACACCTAAGATGGGTGCCTTCAATTAGTCTTCCCATTGTTCTCTTTGTTTACCTAATTGTTGATTCTACTGGATTGTCTGAGCACTCTAGCTATATGTTGGTCTTGCTTGCTTGCTATGAGTGTGCATGTTCATCAATCGCCATTTGTCAACTCTCTGATATTTCATTCATTCTTGCTTCCATCTTGGATAGGTAGAGTTGGTAGTCTTTTTCTTTGGTCGAGAATTTAAAACAAAAAGATAAAAGTGCGAGGAAAATGGAAAGCCAAATAGAAAACAATAAAAAACAAATTATCACTACATTGTTCATGCTGTGGTTGTCAAAACCTTTCCCCCATTGAATGGAAATTTTCCATGTGCGTCATAATGAAACTACTCTAAATCTAACCACCTCACTTTGTGCATTCAAAACTAAAGTTTAAAATGGAATGCTTTCTATTCGATTGAGCTTTCCGATTGGGCTAAGCTTCTAATCCAATCCTTCTGCCGAGTTTTCATGTGTCCTGCCTATTAAGAATTCGTGGAGATTTTGCCGAGTTGTTACATCGTCCAGGCGCCGAGAATTTGTCTGTTGATCTAAAAATGGTTGCAGCTTTTTGGAAACTCTAGGTTCATGAGATCCGAAGATCTTGGGAATCTCAAGACGCGTGGATAGGTTCTCCCACACTCCCACCAAGCACCAAAATTTCTGTCCGCAGTAGCAATTTCTCTATTCGCCCATTGCCCTCTACCTCGCGGCTTGCTTAGGTGCTTGAAAATCTGATTTTCTTTATTTGAGATTGAACACAATTGGTTGAGTGTATTCCGCGTGAGGAGTTGCTGGTGAGGATGAGGAGCACACAGAGCAGAAGACTTGTCGATTCAACAACTGCAGGTGCCCAAGAGACCATGAAGCAACCTCAAGAAACAATGGAAACAGAGGGAACCAAAGTCAGCTTCTTCATCTTCTGAGATTTCGTTGCTTCCATTCACCATTTCAGTCGAGCTAGATTGATCCAAATCTCTTGTCTAACGTAAGTGCATCGATTCATTAGGAGATCGTAGTTGATAGTAGAAATTCAACCACCTCTAGACCGTCACTTACAGACACTGATTTCAACATCATGGATTGTACTTGACTTAGTCTCGGTGTAGCGATTTGACTTCAAGCATTCAGATTTTGTACATTTGAGCACTAAGATTCTTGTTGACAATCATTTTTTCTATCTTGCCTACTATTTGTCCAAATGTGGGCGCCTTTTGGTAATTGAAAGCTAATGAGATTACAGAAACGTCTCTAGAGACGAAAATTTGGGGTACCTAGAGGTACCTCAAGATCATCAGTCGGATCCGACTGATAATCCTGGGGTACCTCGAAGTACCCTAAATTTCCGTCCCTGACTACAGCTTCAAATGATTCTTGAAGTTTTCCTACGTTCCCACCTTTTCCAGTGAATACGTGAGGTGGCTAATAGGCAGTAAAGTCACGATGAACTTAGTAGCTACTAACTAGCAGCCAGGTCCAATTTTTTAAAAATCATCAGGTTGAATAGTAAGAGGACGAAAAAATGGGGTACTACCTGGCATCGCTGGATTATTAGTTGGACCCGACTAATGGTTCGAAGGTGCTTGGAGGTACCCCATTTTTCCGTCCTTTAAATGCGTCAACTTATTAGAAATGCATTGATTTCATTCTAAATGTCTTCATTTTGTTTTGGAAGGTGATCAGAGTCCTTCAATTCATTTTGAAATGCGTCAATTTTGTTTGGAAAGTGTGAGCAGAGTCCTTGATAGGCTTATCAACCATATGCCAGCAAAGAAAAGTGCGCACCTTATTGGTCTCTCCAATTTGGGGGGCAAATAGGATCTATAGATTCTAATATGTATCCTCTCTAATAGACACGTTCGAGGGATGGAAAAATGGAGTACTGTAAGGTGCCCTCAAATCTTTAGTCGGGTCTGACTAAGGAACTAGAGATACCTCGTGGTACCCCCTTTTTCTGTCCCAATTCGTATCCTACTTGACCCGTGTTGATGTAATTGGTTGCACCAGTCTTTGGACTCTCTTTTTTGGTGTCTTAGGATCAGAGATTCTGATGTCATTTGGCTTGGCATGATGACTTTGCTTGCCTTGAATTTCTTGAACTACATATCAAGTTTCTAATGCCTGCTTGTTTGGAAATTTCTGCCCCTTTGATATTTAGAGCTTGTTGAATGTTGAATGACATTAATTTTAATACTGTATATTGTGAGACCAAATAATTTGAGAGGATGACCATGTTTTACCTTGATGAAACTAATTCATTTGAAGGATAATGGGAATTTTATAGAGTTCAATTTGGTGAATTCTATAACAATTTGTTAAGGACACTTCTAATCTTTTGAGCTAAAGAATATATTTTTGGCTTCATCAAGTGTACATGAATTTTTCACTATTAATATATTTAATGATAACTACATGAATTTCAATTAAAATCAACTTAGATATAAATGATATCTTGGAAAAATGTAAATAATTGCTTGAATTGTTTTTATGAATTAGAGTTTCCATTAGTGTATGATTATTTTACTACGCCTCTTAAGCATTTTGGAACTAATATTTTGGAAATTGTATTTCTAGGATCTTTCGGTTGTTGATCATATTGGCGAGGGATCTTCACCAACGATGCCTAACAAGGGTGATCCAATCCCGGACCTAGTAATCACTCCAATGCCGATACCACCAGTTCATCAAAGTGCTCACGTTTTGCTTGACTCAAATGTTGGTGTAGGAAATGAGACTCATTTGGTAAGCTCCAGTGACATATTGGATGCACGTGACCGCACAAGTGACTATGTGAAACAACAAAATTGTAGTCGCTTAAGTGTTTTGAAGAACCCCAAGTGAAAGCAATCCATCTTCTCACTAGAGAGCTCTAGCACAAAGTATGACTCTAGTATTTGTTCTTCAATGTCTGAGTGTGGTAATCAAGTTGAGGATTTTTGCGATTGTGCTTGTAATTCTGGTGTGCCGAAGCATGAGGTGGTCATAATTCATCTCAGCTCTGACTGAGATTGCAGTGTAGAGATTGATTCCATAGGGAATTGACTTTATAGATTTGGATGACTATTACATTTATATAGGTACTTCTTGTATGTAATAGCTGTATGTAGGGTTGGTGTTTATTTCATAAGCATTTCAATCCTTCTATCATGGCATCATGTGTCATTCAAAGAAATAAATTTATGATTGCACTTGAGCTTGTATATTTCATTTTATCCTCCATGTAGTATATTTATTGTTTGTGACCTAAATTTTAGTGTCACTACCTTTATAGATGGATGACACTCTAGTGTCTCAAACTCAAGAAGAGAGAATCATGGAGACTCCAAGTACCAATAATACTCAACCAAAGATTGAAGAAGGAGAAGAACTAGTGACCTTCATGGAGGTAGAGATTGAGGAGGAGGAGGAGAAGGAGTTGTTGGAGGATGAACTTCGTCAACTCCAGAAAGTCGACTCGGTTGAGAATGAAGCCCGAGAACCTATTTCGTCTCTGCATTCCTTTGTGCAGGCTTGTTGCAATGCCCATGGTCCAGCCCACACTTTCATGTGACGTGAAGAAGCTTGAAACGGAATTTGTTTTTGGATATCGTAAGGGGGCAACCGTTTTTTATGTCTCCACTACCAATGAGGTATGCGAGACATGAGAGGTTACCGAAGATGATATAAATGGTTGGGATTCATTATGGAAGAAGGAAAATGACATCTTCAACAATTATGTGGATTCAGAGGGTCCATTGAAGTTCTTAAGAAACTTGAAATTCTTTGTTTGTGATCGTAATCATAGACTTCAAGCATGGATGAACCACATTTCCAAGGTCCAATTGGCAAACCCAACCTTTCATTGCATAGTGGATTGTATTGTGTTAGACACAAAGGATAGAATTGAGTTGGTCATGCAAGTAATGCATGACATCAACAAGTGAGTACTCAAATGTCATATTGATTTGAATGTTGTACATTTTTCCTTTGTCTTCAAACTTGTTATATGATGCATATTGAACAATCTTAATTAAATTTCTCTTCATCATATTCAAGTCTACTGAAGATTCACACGTCAAGACAAATTTGGTACACACTTTGTACCGTGTTCAAAAATACGGCCTATTATCCTTGCAGAAGTTCAATGAGATGTTGAGGCCCTCAGAGGTAAAGCGGTGTGGTGCTCAACAAGGTAGGAAGACTTGGTATTCAATGCCTACTGAAGTTTTCACATCATTCGTATTTCGGGTGAATGAGCTATTACTTGCCTTTGTATTTTTAAATTTTAGTTTTATATTATATGATCTCATAATTTAATTTATTTTAAAATTGAAAAAAAATTGAACTTTTGCAACAAAAGATTGCACAGGCAGCGGATGTAGCAGCTCGAAAGTACAATGAGGTCACAACATTTGAGGATAAGAGTGACCAGGGGGTTGCTGATGCCATGAGGGTTGGAGCAAAAGAAAAGAATGCCAAATTGTATGTTAAGATGATGAAGTTGTTGGCGGTGGCTAATCTTGGTCATGGGCTAGGATTCCTTGAAGAGGTTGGTTCTATTATAGG
The DNA here is from genome assembly GCA_963920665.1 of Straminergon stramineum. NCBI lineage: Eukaryota > Viridiplantae > Streptophyta > Bryopsida > Hypnales > Calliergonaceae > Straminergon > Straminergon stramineum. The sequence goes on from OY987264.1 coordinate 19,220,212, forward strand.
ATATTGAAATGTATGTCATAGTTATTAGTACGTTGACATTTGGTATAAACTAAGACCATGTCATTGGTGTAGGTGGAGAAGCATTGGAGCTCTAATGAAATGCTTGAGATGACTCTAGAAAAACTACAGATGATTGCTACTTGCAATACTATAGCCTTCCACAAGATGAAGTTCCTAAAGTGGTGGAATTCTTCCATGCTATCTCGTAATGCTAGGAAGTTTCCAGCTAGGCTTGTGTCTAAGGACAAGCTAGGGCCTTTCTTGAACAAATGTGTTTCGTATGCGGGGATAAGTTTTAATTTCATATAATTTTGAATTTTGTACATATTTCATGTTTCATTTACTAGTATGTACCCTCATTCATAGATTTAATCATTAATTGTAGGGATGAAATTTTTATTGATTGTGTTGTTATAGATTGAAGATGTAGCAATAGAGTATTTTGACATAGTGGTTCAGAAAGACAACATCACAATCAATTTCGACATCCCTAAGCAGCCGGAGTACTTAGCAGAGTACGTGGAAGGTTGGAGGTGAAAGATTTGGGATCAAGGATTTGGACCGGCTCTCAAAGGTGCGAACTATTTCAAGAAGGGTGATTCCTTCCTGAATTTTGAGGGATCCATGCAAGTGGTTCGAAGAGTTCTTTTCCGGTTTGTTCATAACCTAAGTTCATTTCTTTTCTATGTTGTGATAAAAATGCCTTCAAAATTCAAATTGTGTCAAAATTTTACTTGTTGGATGGTTTCTTGAAAAAAGAATATTTATTGAAATGATGTAATGGACAGAAATGGAGGGTACCTTGAGGAACCTCTATAAGCATAGTCGAATCCGACTAGGGTTGTGGAGGTACCTTATGATAACCCTGATTTCCATCCTTATCTCTTACCATTTTTTGTTTTGGGGGCCAAGATGTAGTGGGGGGGGTTATGAATGTTGTTGAGGTCATTCATTGTTAGATTGGATTTGTTGATAGTCAAATTCAATCCATCATCTTTGTTTTTGAACAAGCATAGTTTCTGTGTCTTTCTCTATTAGTTACTCCCTTCAATTTTTTAGGCTCTGATTATTTTCTCTTGTTATGTAGTTACTTCAAACTTGAGCTTCTTGCCAAGGGTGCAATTGTGCAAGAAGATCTTCCACCTTTCTTATCCACTTGGTTGGACTGTAGTTCAACAAACTGCATGTATTTTGCTAGTCAGCTTCGGGCTTTCACAACTGCTCACCTTAGTGGTGGAGGGTGGTACTTGGATTGCCATATCCTCTTCACTCATCCATCAAAAGCCGAGTTTCGAAAGTCATTCGAAGGCCTTGGCGTTATCGACTTGGTGGTGGATGAATTTGTAGGATTTAGTGATGTGGCGAAGAAGAAGGCCCTCGGAAGAAGGGCTAATGCTGACAAAAAGAAAGAGGCAAAAGAGAAAGAAATTCTCATTGCAAAGGAGAAAAAAGAAGCAAAGCGGCTAGTGAAGTTGGTAGAGAAGGAGGCGGAGAGGGAGAAAGAGGGGAAAGGCAAGGGCAAAGGAAAAAAGAAGGTCAAAGAAGGTGGCCAAGTTCCTATGTCTTCTACGGTAGACTAGAATTCTCAGATGCAAAGCGGATCTCGTGGTGGCCTCAAAAGAATGGCGGTACTTACGGAGCTAACAAAGGACATGGTTACACAGGGTACCCAAGTCATAGTCCTCGGTGATGATGACGAAGTGAATTCGGAGGAATTGATCCTAAATGTCTCCATTGTGGACATCATGGAGAATATTCAAACTAACATGGCAACATGCTATGCCGAGGTGACAGATTTTTTGAAAAAGGTAAATATTTTATAAATGAATTATTAATCTTTAAAGATTGTTTATATTGATCAATGAGATCAATGTTTTATATGGGAATAATTGATTTTGTAGAGCATTGTTCTGTGTAGTTGTCCGCAGCAAAGGTGCGCACACTTGATGGTAAAGTGAGCAAAGTGGGATTAGTGGACCTCATATTATTCAACTGCCAAGAGAATCTACCCATCCCGGAAGTGTCTTTTCCACTAAGTCATTTTCCAACATGGAACTTGGACTTGGAGTACAAGGCCATTCAAATGGCATTTCTTTTTGCAGATATGCATTTGCAGGACCATGGGTGCATGATTGTGTTTCATTCATATTGCACAGCTTCAAAGGGTGTCATCCAAGGATTGTGTGAGACGTATCCCTCCTTCGTAAAGAAGTTTGAGTGGTTGGGAGTGAATTGTATGTACTTGACCTCAGCCATGGACAATGCAACCACGGTACGAATATTGTTAATATGTCATTGTTTGAGTGGCAATTGCCAATGTTAATGATTATATTCTTTTGATATATATTTTGTTGTCATAAATGTAGACTCTCAAGTTCGGAATCACCCTCTTGGTAAAGGACCGTGGTGAGAAAGGGAAGTCCAAGTTTTCTTTGAAACACACAAAGGCGATGCAAAAGGCCAAAGTGGACCTAAAAAGGCACAATATGTTGATGAACTATACCATTGAGGAGACAATGTTAATTAACGAGGCAACCTCAATTCCATGGCAGGGGCCTCGCGAAAAAGATGCAAGATTCATCCAATTCCTCATTGAAGGGACAAGTGAGGAAAGAGATGTGGTTCTTGATTGCACCGCATCTACAGGTAGGTTTTCTATTCAAAGATTGTATATTCAAATAATTCAATATATAATAAGTCAATCAAGCAATGATTTGTAAATTGGTTACTGTAGGGGCTTCTATTATAGCATGTCGCAACAGTGGGTGCCACATTGTGGCTTTGGAGGAAGACAAAGAAATTTTTGACGCCCTTCTCCTACCCATGAAGAAGAGCACTCAAGCCATGTGACAATAGATCCGCCAACAATGGTTGAAACTTCCCAAGATCCGAATGCGATGATTGTAGTGTCTCGGAAGTTCACTTGGAAGATTAGACCTCATAAGTAAATTGACATATTTTTGAATTTGAAATATGAATTATTTGCATGCTCATTTCAATGTTTTATGTATTTAACATTATATCATTTGTGTTGCAGCCGTCAGGGACTGATTCCAAGAGATGCATCGAAGAAGATTCAAAGACTTGTCTTTAGTCCAAAGAAGCCATTCAATCTTCCAGTGTATGTCGAGCAGGTAGCATCGACTTTTGCAGAATTTGGTTGTTCTTTACCAAAACGCGAAAAAGATACATATGCCTTAAATGTTCTAGAATATATAGATAGGTTAGTATTTGAGGGTAGGGAGACTTCAGAATCATGTAGCACGGAGGCTTCCAAGACCGAGTCTACTCTGTCTTAGACTCATGAGATTGACATATCTCATGAGTCAAACTTTTATGTGTGGATTTTTATTATGAGTGGATTTGGGTGTTTTATGGCTACTAACATTTTGAGCATTGTTTCTTTCCTTTACACTTTTGCAATCCATGATTTCCATCAAAATTGAGTACATTGTTTTATTGTTAAGAAAAAGAATTTAATGTTTGTACATGCCTTAAATTTTGGATAAGTGAACTCACATGTTTGTAAAACCAATATTACCTACACCCACAGTCATAGGTCCCTTAGCCTTTTTTTTAACCAAAAAAAGTTCCACTCATAAGCTCACAGGCTCACATGCTAGCAACCTTGATTTGAACTTCATTTAGAACATATACAAAAAAATTCAATATCAAATTCCTTACTATTTGTAATATCTACAAGCTCAGAATAGAAAGAATTATTTTTTCACTATGTCCCCATGGGGTGATCTCAACTTCAAAATTCAATGAAAACTAGATGGCAATGTTGAATGTAGTTTGGATCTTTTATTATGATGTAAAGGTTAGGGTTGGAAACTAGCATATCCAAAATTAGAACTTAAGCCCACTTTGTGAAAAAATTATGGACCTTGCATTATTTACTATAATGATTTCTTAGAAAAGATTAAAACATCCACAAATATCAATAAATTCATCAAAAATTCAAAAATTCCTTTTTCCACAATCCAAACATTAGAGTACTGATTGTAACAACAAAAAGTGAGGCAAAAAAAGAAATTGAAAAAATTCTAAAACACAATTTTTATGGCCTAAAAGGTGTTTTTTCATACCATTGCCCTCAAGGAATAATGTCCTCAAGTGTTCGAAAACAAGATCAAGTAGCAATTCCTCACAAGTCCTTCAATAATTTTTGAAGCCAAATCACTTTAAAAATTCATAGAAAATTCATCCCAATTTGCATGAATGTAAAAATTATATTTTTGCAAAAAAATATGTGAACCCAAAATACTGATAATTGCATTCACAAACAATTGAAAATTCTATCTCTACAATTGTTGATTGAAACTTCAAAAACCACAATGTGATTTCAAGGAATTTTAGAGATTATTTTCTAAACAACTCACAAATCATTGTGTTAGAAGACAATAGACTTTATAATAGCATTATTTTAAGAAAATTTTATCCATACAAGGATCATATTAATCTTTAATGTATGGTTGTTTAATATATACTATTTTTTAGTATTGCCCATATTTTTGTATGACAATTGTTTAATTGTTGTCTTTAACTCTTTGCATGTATGATTGTGATTGATTGGAGAAAGTATGGTCAAATTACACAAGTTTGTGTGGAGATGTTTAGCCCGGATATGGTTGTATAGCAAAGAATTGACAATTCAAGGAATAGGCAAAATAAACAATTATTTGCTTGAGTTATTAAGGAGAGTAAATTAAAGTTATTGTGTAATACAATTTGAAAGGTCAATTTGTCTATGTATGTTTGCAACGAGGTCTTGGTCTTTTGAGAAGTGAGAGCCTTATTGTTATTGTGTGTGTGTAATTGTCAGTTGGCTTACTATATTCATTTTATTATGAGATTTCAAAAGAGAACAAAATATGAAGACTTGGATGAAAATTGGAGTTGGACTCAAAGTATATCTTTATTGTGTTTAATATGCATAGGATACTATGCAAATAAGACAATGGTCTTATAATAGGATTGTAAATTGAATACTACATTATCCAAATATAAATGCACATAGTTGTTGTTGGGTTTTTTTTATCAGTATATAGTCTATGTTTAGAAGATGTGAACTTGGATTTCAGCATTTTTAATTGTAATCCTTGTGATTTTGTGAAGTTTCATCTCTATAAAATGCATAACCATAGATACCCTCCAAGTCCCATTTAAATTTTACACGCACCAACAATTGCACCAAGACTTTTTGAATACTTTTAGAAGAATGTAATGTAGTTCACCAAACTCATACTATCAAATTTCCTACCAAAACATGTAAAAATCTTTTCAAATCCAAAATTTCTTCCACTTGCTAATATAAGTTGTTTGTAAGATTTTTATGCCCTCCATAGTTCCCTTTTCTTTTGACAAGTTTGAAACTTTTCTTGCATGCAAATGCCCAATGAACCATTGCTCCTTCAAGTGCAAAAATATTCAATTAATTTCTATTAGAAGTTTCATGTGTGCATTTTTCAAAGTATGCATAAGTTTTGCATTCCACAATGTGAACATGTTCCTAATTGAGAACTAGTTTATCCTATTAGTCAACCTAATCAACCTTAGCAATTTTTTATAGTTTTTTACCCTCAATTTGCTCAAGTGAATTTAATGAAGGATAAAACAAGGTTTTGAAATCTTGCATCTTCCACTACTTTGGAGTCTTCATAGTTTTGATGTTTTACTCACAAATGCTATACTATTAGTCTAGGCCATGTCTACTCCATAAATGTCTCATCAATTCCTTTTGCCCCATTGCATGACATTATTAACCCCTAAAGTTTCATGATTAAGTTTTCACCAAAAATGCTCCAAAAATGCCATTTTTTGTACCTATACCAAATTTTTGAAAAAAAACTTTTTTGACACATGTAACTATAGGATCTTGTAGTATGCTGACTTGAAAACATGTGGTAAAAGTTTCAGAAATTTTCATTGCATGGATTGTAAGAAATATTAAGCATTCAAATTCAATGAAATCATTTTTTTGGCCTTGCGAAAAACAAGTTAGTTGCACTTTACAAGCTCACTTTTTTGTGAAAAAATGTCCAAAATGTAATGCTTCTTTGGATTCTTTTTTCTAGACAAATTGGCCAATTGCTTGAAAAATTTCAGATCATTTTGAATTGTTCAACATATTGGAAAAAAATAGTAAGTAGAAAGAAGTAGAGAATGATTCAAAATATAAAATCATTTAGAATTTAGTTATAGAATTGAAAAATACCAATCCCAATGGTTGCAATGTTCCAATAAACAATCTACATCCTCTGATTTTATATTTTTCCAAAAATATTGAAAATTGAGTAAGATGAATGCCTTTAAAGTTTATTTTGAAGTAGATCATCCATAACTATGCACAAACTAAAACTCCTTGTAACTTTTGATTCCTTGATCTAAAGGGAATGATTCAAAGCTTTCTATATCTGTATAACTCTAGATAACCAATTTCTAATTTTTGATTCAAAATCTGCCCGGACTACCCATTTACAAATAAAAATAACAAATTAGGCCAAAACTTTTAACTTCTATTTCCAAATGTCATGAAATTTAGTGCTTATGAAAGATATTCCTTGTCCCCACCTTCTATCAAAATTTGGGCCAAAACTATAGAAATCTCTAGTCACATGTACCTGCCTGGAATTGCTATGTAGCCAAAAAATGCATGTTGGTCCTTTAGGGGTTAACCAATGTTTGGGGGGAGGACTTTTTTGCTCCCCCAGAAAGCGTGAGCCCTTGGCATTACAACTTCCTAGTTAGCCAATGATTCTCTGCACATTAAACTACATTTACTCCTAAGAGATCTAGGGAGGGATTATCCCAATTAGTTAAGGAGAAAGATTAGTTAGAGGGAATAGTTTTGGCTAGTTTATTTATGTCATGTTGTAAGTATTTTTTTTTGCCAATTCTGATCCACATATTTTTCTTCACTAATGAAGCTAGGGTCCCTCTTCTTCCAGTTATTACAATGAAATTTTTTCTTTCTCATTGGCTCACAACGCTTGACGCTGCTAAAAAGTTCTTCCTCCAACCTGCGATAAGAATGCCAATTTCAACAGGAAGATTCAGATCACCGGCTCTTCTTCATTTCTGACTCTTTGCAATGCTGCATTTTGCAATTCAATTCTGCATTCATTTCGAGGTTTTAGGGTTCAGGGTTGTGTTCAATTGTTGTTGTGGATTAGGTTGGCGGATGTGTTTGATTGTTGTGCGTGCTTTTGGCGGGGCTTTTGGTGACTTACTGGGTGATCAGGTTTGCGGGGGTCAAGAATTCGGCAGGTTCACCATGGCACCGTACGTACCCGATCCCCGCTTACGAAGGTTTTGTTTGACGGAAGAAATCTAGAAGACGTTGAGGCGCGGTCGAGCTGGAGTCAATTCTCTAAACAAAAATAAGAGCGACTTCACGTCTCAGAACATAATACTACAGATCCTGTAATTAATATATGCTAAAGTGGGAGTTACACTGGAGTCACATCGACACCGGCATCCTGATTCGTGAAAATCTCCGCGCAGGGCAGTTTGGGGAGACGTTTCCACGATGCAAACCTTTTGCCGTGATTCAGCTAGCTAGATTCTTTGAGCACCAGACGTTGGTCACTAGTGTCTCGATCTGGTAAGCTAAGTATTGTTAAGTTCTGTGAGCTTGCTTAGAGAGATGCAAAAGAGCCTGGAAACAAGCATAAGCACAATAAGTTAGTCACAGGTCTGAAGATAGTGCCGTGGATCGGTAACACTGATAAAGAAACTACTGTAGCTCTGTACATCTAATGTTCAAGTCTGTACAAGAACTGAAGTGCTATTCTAACAACTTGTCTGTACAACTATTCTAGTAAGCATCTGACTTGATACTCTCTCCAACGTAATATTTGGATGTGATGAAGCTTCGAATCGAAGTTAAGTTATTGCAGGTGCCCCTCCACTGCTCGATCTCTCGCCAGTTCTTATTGCAGTATGCCTCTCACACTGGGTGAATGACAGAAAATCAGGGAGCCTATGATTTGGGAAATCCTCTGATGAAAGGAAAAGGAGTGGGGTGTTACTACCTTCGACCCATACGTTTTGGCAAAGGTGGAGGCAGATAGTGGCTAGAAGAACGGCTGGGGGACGGAGAAGATGTACGCCTCTCAATGCCTTGTGACGAAGATCTCGTGCAGTGTCAGTTCTGATCAGTTTAAAATCCGATACGAGGCTCATTGAGCCTCATGATACTAATAAAATTCTTCATCGGGTGCGGGTCAATGTAGCAGCTTGCTGCCTGGACTTGCTCGTGTCGCCTTGGTCTTGCACTCCTTCCTTGGCCGGCGCGGCCCTCCATTTGTCTTTCGAGGGATCCAACTCGAATTCAAACAGCAATTACCAAACATTAGAATTATCTTTCCCAAAGGACTGGATAAATCACAAATGAGCATCACTTGTGGTGCAAAACAAATTGAGGGTTCCCTCTCTTTGCGAGTGTGTGATCTAAACCTCAACTGATTTAGGAATAACACAACCCAATGTCATAAAATTGCATGCAATCATGCTTTGTTGTCATTTCAAGAAAAATACATGCTGAATAAAAGTCAACTACAATTATGGATTAAAAGTGATGAAAAAGAGGGTTTATTTCATGATTTGAAGGATAACTCTATTAGCATCAAACTTTAGCCTAGTTCTGAGTATCCGTTAACGTGTTTGGAGTGCCACAAAAATGCAATATGTTGAAAGTTTCATAGAAATTGCTTCCGGTGAATTGAAAAGGCGATGTTGAACATATATACTAGAAGTTGATCTCTTCTCCAATTTGTTGTTAATATTGATTGCTTGGAATGGGAAATTGGTTTGAAGGTTAAGGGATCAATTGGGAGTAATTCAATCTGACCATTAGTTGGACTTGATGTGATGATTAAAAGAGGAAAGTGGGATAAGGTAGCAATATTTATTTAACCCCTAAATGCCCAAGATTTTTTTTGAGCTTCTTCAAATTTGCTCTAAATTGAACAAAAAGCCAACATTTTGATAAGTTATATCAATTTTTTTATATTTGTATCTATACAAATTCAAACTAGACATGTTAGAGATCACATAGGAAAAGAAAACATAACAATATCACTTATGGATTGAAAGGTTATAATGTTTGATCGTGAGTGTATTAAAACTGCAAAAGTGATTTGAAGTCTTTCAATCCTCTTTTCACATGTCAAATCTAAAAAGTTGGTCTCCAAGAAAAATGAGGTTCAAGTGCCTACCATGCATAACCCCAATCAATTTATGGCTTCTCAAAATCTACTCTACAATTTTTTTAAATAAATTTTGAATATAATTTTTTCTCCAAGAGCAAGTGTATTTGAGGCTCATTTCCAAGAACCCCAACACTACGGGAAGTCAAAATTGCAATGGACACCCTTGCACAAAATCTTGAATAAAAAAATCATAACCAATCATTTTCAAAATCAGATTTTTGATGCTAAAACTACACTTCGAAAAGAATTCTTCAAAAATTACAAACTACTAAAGATAGCAAACTGGTTAGGTTTTATTTAACTTCAAAGTTTTGTCAACACCAAAATTTGGTGCCTTAGGCAGTTAGGGGTTAAAACAGGCACTTTCCATTCTCCAACACCTAAAAAATGACCTTGAATGAACACTTCCAAGATTCAAAACCACCATAACTTATTAGAAAGCACCAATGAGAAGTGAGGAGTTTTTCTTAAGGAAGCAATGAAGTTGAGACATTTTGTGCTTCAAGGTTGTCCATTCAAGGTGAGTCTAGTGTTAAGTATAGACTACCCTATTTTTTCAACTTTGAAAATTTGTTGAAAATTTTTCAAAACCAGTGGGGATTGCATTTCTATTGAGTTTGCTAATAACCTCATCACGTTTTTTTGATATGCAACCTTTGAGACCTGAAGGAATGGGAAAAATCTCTCTTACGTGATGCTACCTTGGTCAATTCTTACGTCATATCGAACATGAACTTGCAATAAAAAATTGTGAGAGAATGAGATTGATAGGTTTCTGTTGACTAATTTCTGAATACGGTATACAAACTTTGTCTGTAGGATGCTTTTGGCAGTGGAGTGATGAGAACACGTCCATCATCACCAGTCCTCGTACAAAATGTACACATAGTTAAGTTCATCTCCTTGAAAGGGCCACTCTGTTGGACATGGGAGAAACATTTTTGGCCATGAATGAATGTGCTAGACTCTAACTTGCTTCATAGAGCCAGTTAGTTGCAAGTTTGGTTACTGTAAGTTCTAGTAGAATGGGAAGAAACTGGGCTGATAAACTTCTGACCTTTCAGATGAGAATCCCTGCATTTAAAGCCTGACATGCAAAACCGAAGTCGTAGAAAAACTGACGAGGCAAAATTCAAACATGAGTTATACTCCAAATGATGCGAATGCACATGCGTAGAGAAAACAATTATTTCTGTTTGTATGAATTGCATTAGATCAATATACAAAAATCAAAATAATCAAAACAATTCCAAGTCGGGTTCATACTCCTACAATTAAGTATCTACATTTAGCTTGTCGATAGCAGTGAAGAGCTCGAAAAAAGCCTTGAAATGCCGATAAGAAATGTCTACATCCTCAGCTCCGCACATTTCCCGTATACTGCAAGTACAGAAACAAAAACCTCAATACAACTCTGCCCAAGTCAAATTTCAGAAGTCTCAGAACATTTTCATCAGCATTGTTGAGGACACAAGCCGCTCTTTCCACATATCCCATCTGAAGAATTATAGCCAAACTCTTCCATAAATTTCATTCAAACATTCTCACATTTCAAGAGGGCATGTGATGAAATCCATTATACAAATAAGCAATAATACTATTAAAATACGAAGAGTCGCAGAGAAAGCTCCATGAAGTGGTCAAGAGCCTACCTGTGCATGGATAATTGAGGCATGCCACAGTCCACAGTCCGGATACCAATGCCAGATGCAAGAATGGGGCCGATTGTAGACCCACAACCCATGTCATTTCGGACTACAAAATTCTGCATCAAATAGCGAAGGAAAGCAACGTCAATTTAATTCCCATGCAAGTCCAATATTACTAAATATTGAAATAGGAGTATAATGTTAAAATAATATTATTAAGCTACATTATAGGAATCAACATCAATATTACTGAAACAACGGAATAGGAATCAAAGATTGGAGGACGCTCCTGAACTGTAACTACATACTCAGTGCATAAACAACAAACGAGAAGTTGTAGAGCAGTATTACTGTACCTGAGTTGGCACACCAGCAATTCTAGCCACTTCTTTGAAGAGGAAAGCGGTTACAGTGTTAGTAGCATAGCGTTGGTTGGCATTATATTTAATTACTAAACCCTCATGCAACTTGGGTTGATGGTTTTCTTCATGCCGATCAGTATAATTCGGATGCAGGGCATGCGCCATGTCAGCTGACACTGTCCATATTGAGGTACACACCACATCTTCAGAACACATCATCTTCAACATTTCTAATTGGAAAACTTTTAACTTAGATGACTAACAAGGGTAAATCTAATTGGATAACTTTAACTCACACCACGTCAATGGGGAGGCTGCAAATCTACTACTCAGCAAATCAAATAAAAAGGAGAGACTTGAATCGTAAGAAGATATAACGAATTTGATAACCTAAAAAATTTCACAAGTAATTCATGTGAAAGAAAAATTCCAGGTTCAAATGCAATTTGTGTACTTAACCCCTAAATGCCCAAGGCCTTTTTTGAGCTTCTTGGAATTTTCTCTAAAATGAACAAAAAGCCAACATTTTAATAAGTTTTATCAATTTTTTTGTAACAATACAAATTCAAACTAGACATGTTAAAGACCACATGGGAAAAGAAAAACAACAATATCACTTATGGTTTGAAAGACTATAATGTTTGAACATGAGGGTGTTCAAATTGTGAAAGTGATTTGAAGTCTTTCAATCCTCTTTTCACATGTCAAATCTAAAAAATTGGTCATCAAAAAAATATGAGGTTAAAGGGCATAGCATGCATAACCCCAATCAATTTATGGCTTCTCAAAATCTACTACACAATTTTTTTAAATGAATCTCTCATGTGATTTTTTCTCCAAAGTCTAGTGTATTTGAGGCCCATTTCCAAGAGCCCTCAACACTAGAAAATCAAGATTTACAATAGAAACCCTTGCACAAAATCTTGAATCGAAAAATCATGATCATTCAATTTCAAAAATTTTGATCCTGAAACTAGACTTCAAAAAGAAATTTTCAAAAATATTGACCTAGTAAAAATAGAAACTTGGTAAGGTTTTATTTTAACTTCAAGTATTGTCGACACCAAAATTTGGTGCCTCTGGCATTCAGGGGTTAAGACTCTCAAAACAAGAGAATATAACTTTTTGATCTAGGACAGGAGATGAAATTACGGAGCCTTTCCGACAAAAACTTACCCAGAAACGACTTCCGAATGGTGCGCTCTTCAATGCCCTCAGTGGGAGTGTGTCTTGTGAGCCACCTTGTGATGCGACCCATAGCTTGAAACATCACAGGTGATCCCGCCCCTTGAGCTGAATCTGATCCAACCTGTGCCAAGTTCACAAGAAAAGCGGAACCTTTACAATGCTTACAAAAAAAACTTTGAAGGAAGTGACTGACTAATGGAACATTTGTGTTCCTTGGCAAAATGAGAAATCAGAAAACCCAATGAAATCAATAAAAACGATTACAAAAGTGAAGGTTACCTCCTCATTGTCGAACAAGGCGATTGCTCGAATGCAGCTCTCATCAGCCAAGGAAGCTGAATCGGAACACGTATCCAGTAGGGCTCGCAGTGCGCAGTATGACGATGCCAGATTGTCAAGCCTGCCTGAGAAGATGAACTCTTTACGAGCTCCACCGAGACAACTGGGTTGGGTGTCGCAGACATTCAACTCAAAGTCCACTATCTCCTTCACCGAGCAGTTCAGTTGCTCTGCAAGGACCTGCAAGGTTACAAATCCTGGTCCTTGATTTCCAATAGAATAGACTAAAAGTAAACAGATTACCTCAAGAAACAATCAGTTGCACCCGCAGAAGAGCGCTCTACTTCGATGCTCAAGAACATTTGGCACTTAATAGCTCAATGACGCCTCGAAATCACAATAGACGAAGATGGTAATGTAAGTGACCTCCAAAAGCAATGGATGATGAGGTTTTTTGGAGGAGTTTAATGCTCCATTGCCACCTTCAATCTGGCTTCCCAACTCAGACTTGCCAAGAAGCTCTGCCTTTATCTGAGTAGCCAGTACTGGAGCTAAATGAGTCTCCAGGTTTGGTTTGAAGCCGTCAGTGTTAATGGTCCTAAGAAGAGAATATTATCAATGTCAGATGAAAAGCCTAAAACTTTCAGGATCTGATTTTCAGGACACCTGAGTTCAAGGAGCTCTTCACTTCCATTAGAAGTGCAGTCTCAAAGAGATTGTGCTAAACTTGGTGGAATTGTACTGTACATCACATCGACAAATTTCCAACTACCACCTGCTTGCTGAAAGGTTATGGTGATTTGATACGTACCTGTCCAGGTGAATAGCCAAAGTAGGTATGCGCATGATTGGACGCTCAACCTTCAACAGCTCTTGCACAACAGTCCCATCTTCCCTTCTCAAAAGTACACGACCAGCGACGCTCAGATCTCGATCAAACCAAGTATGCCACAGTCCGCCCCCGTAAGTTTGCACCCCGACATTCAAAAATCCCGCTTTAGTGGCCGCTGATACAGGCTTGAGTTTAGGACACGGGCTGTCCGTGTGTGCTGCCACTACATGAAAGCCATTGCCAACTTCATATCTGTGAAGAGCATACCATAAGTGACAATGGATAGTGAAAGCTCCGAATTATAATGAGAGTTTACCACAACCATGCTACTGAGCTGGCGGGGAAAATGATTCTGAATATATGGAAACCGCAAACCATGATTCACAAAAAAGTAAAATAATTTCAGCAAGTTACGAAAATCTTACTTTTGTCCGATGGCAAACGCAAAGATGGAGGACATATTTCTAGTGAAGAAGTAGCGACCGCCGGGTTGTACCGCCCACTCTTGTTCCTCTTTCAGCTGCAGAAATCCTGCTTTCAGTAGTTGGTGCTTGGCTTCAGCTGAAATTAAAAACACATTGCCGTCAACAACCTAGGAGACCGATCAACCAATCTTCAAAATACAAAGCAACAACCATTTAATCCTGGTCGGATGAAAACCACGTTGGTCACATTCCTCACTTAATCGATCGCGCTCATTTTCACATCACTCAGATGACCTAAGCAACTTAAGGACCACTTAACTCTCCAATGTAGGCAGCAAACGACCACGTGATTGAAGTTCACCTGTTGCGTGAAAAGGTGTCCACGATTCATTCAGAAAGTTCAGCATGTCATTGACAATTGAGACGTCGCGACCAACTTCCTGCTCAAGTTTCACACTTTCAGACGAAAAATCTGGCCCAGATGTTACATCCTGGCAAGACCAATAGCATACTTCTCTCCAACTTTCCAATTTGAGAAAGCAGACTGAAAACACGAATGTGTGCATTTAGATTGAAACAAGGCATACCACACCTCCTTAACTCTCGAATTCCATAGGATTTGAAGTATCTGATCCCATCTCCTATATTGACCCCTGGTCCCGCAAATTCGTCTATTCATACACTCTGGTTGTACTAATGGTGTAAGCAAATGTCTATGGCCACTGATCTGTGAATGGTCTGCAACCTCCCATTCTAAAATTGCATAAGATAATCAAATAGTGATAAATATTGAATAAAAAAGGATTTCGATCTTGGCTCTACACAGTTCAGTACTGATCTCCCCCAAACACACTCCGACATATGATTAAAAGGCAAAAAGTGACGCGAATAGAATCGTCTATTTTATACGGAGTACCATTTTGAACTAAAAAATACGTGACCTAGAAACGTATATCCGTACAATATATATCTGTAGTGACAAACTGACAGCAGGTACAATCCTTTTCAAGGAAAACAATTCTATACTAAAAGAAAAATTTGAATCTCATGAAAACCGCTTCGTCATCACGAAACTCCCCTATCTCATTATTTTTTTTCGTTGTCCTTGCAATTCCACATGGACTCCTCTACTTCCACAACCTAGAAATTCGGGTTCGGAGACAGCACAAACCAAATCGCGTGTCATTTTCGTCCCAAATTTCAGGGGTAAATACTAGGGTTTGTGCAGAAACTAATTCTCATTGACCAGAACCACATTCCCTTCCGAAGCAAACTCACTGAACATTCAAAACATCACGTTTCCTTCCAAAATTTCCCATACCCGCAGTCCAGACTACAATCGTCGTCCCGAGCGCATAATCGTCAAGATGTTCACCAAACTTCTATCAAATTTTCCAAATTTTCCAAATTAAGCAGTCTCCACTCACAGAAACAATAGAAGCAACACACACCTTGTTAGCCGAGACGTCCTGACTGCTGGTAGTCGCACCACAAATCCCTGAATCTCTCGAATTTTCACGTCTCGACGTCCACTGCGTTCGGGACTCTCCCCTTGAGAATAAACTATCATAATTTCCACAAACGCGGGTGCTCAGAACCGGGCAAGCACGGCAGACGTGATTGTGGACCAATCTCCAGTCGTTTTTCCACCAGAGATGCTCTCGTTTCGTAGAGAACAACCGAGCAGCAGGACAGAATGTGTCGATTGCAGAGTGCGAGTGAAAGGACGCAACGCCGCTGAGGCTTCTTCGGCATGCCATTTTCAATCCCGGAGACGGCGAAGACATGATCAAGGAAGAAGAAACGGATGATGAAGAAATGGACGACGGCGCAGCGGCCATGGCGACCAAACCTCGCGAAGCGGGTGGTCAGGCGCAGAGGATTCCTTGTGACGACGCTGCAATTACGAACATTTGATACTTGCCAGAAAAAGAAATAGATTCTTCTTATATCTCTTATAGCTTATTGCCCTTTTTGAGGACGAAGGATTCTTGATTTTGAAATTTGAAATTTGTAAATTTGAAATTAATAGATCAATCACATTGTGGAAAGTACAACCTAATGAATTAGAGGAAATCTTTATATCATTTTTATAACATTAGATTGAGTGAAGAGCATTCCATCTTGTGGTTCTAAAAATATAATTAATTGTGATACATAAAAATCTCAATACAAAATTCTTCAAAACTCCTATTAGGAGTAAGAAGACTATGACATTCAATATGGGCTTTTTTGTACTGAAAGGGATAATCCCTAAGTGCTTAATCTAAAGATAGTAACAATGCTTTTGAAAATTTATAGTAAGTAATTGAAGCTTCAAGAAAACTTCATTTATGAATAGTAATTGGATGAAGTGCACCTTTTACAACATTCATCAACCACCTAGTGGATGGTTGAGCACTTAGGGGGGTGTTTATACCAATTGTATATTAACTAATGAAATCAAACTTTAGTTTGTAAAATTTGTTTTTCTTTAAAGATTTGAAATACAAAACTTTCATTTTTAATATTAGTTTGGCGAATTCCTATCAAAACTTTGATGGTAAGAATTTTCAAATTTTGATTTTAGATTTCAAAATCTATTAAAATCCTTTACTTGTAAAATTTTATTTTGAAGTGTATTGAAAAGAATTCATAAAAAATATATTTTAGATAATTTAATAGATAATTTTTAAAAATAAACTATTGATACAATTTAATTTGTAACTTAGAAGATTCAAAAATTCTTAAAAAATTCAAGGTTTCTGATTTTTCAAGTTATTGAAAAATATTCAACTTGAAATTTTATCAATGAGTGAATGAGGGTACATGATTACAAAAGGGAATGTAGTATTTTGAAAGAAATCAGCCTTGTGCATTTGTAAGTAAACAATGATTATTTTATGATTGGGGGATTATTACAGGAGATTAACATTATCAAATCATCTAAGAATTATTTTATACTAGATTAAATTTTCTATATTCATCCACGATTCTTTGAAATTCTCAAAAGTGTCTCATTTGTGCATTTTGGACACAAAATGTGTGTCACCTTAGTTTCTGCCTATTTTCATAACCAACTTCAATAAACCATTACAATTAGAGTTAGAAGAATATCAATCCAAGAAATATTGCTAAAAATACCATTGCCTACAATATAATTAGGGCTACCTTGATGATGAATTCTCCACATCCCGATGCCCAATGGAGAATTCTTGTTGTCAAATTTGAATAACATAGAGAAGAAGTCAAGCAAGTGATGGTATTCAACTTTTGTTCCCGTTTGTCTACTCAAAGATTCAAGAGTATTATATATCTATGGCAATGGGCTCTTGGCTTGAGAAAGAAAGCAGAGAAGGCCAACTAGGTGGAATAAACTTGATTAACTTATATCAATTACTTGCATTGCGTAGCTACTACGTTAGTAATTAGGCGAGGAGGTCATAGTTACAATTTCCTAACACCATGGAGGCAATGTGATGCGGACCTAGACTAGGTATTTATTGTTAATCAGTGCAAAAAATCATATAAAGTTCATGAATTTTGATTAATTGTAGGTGTTCATTGCATTTCAAAGGATTGAAATTCATAACAATAGAGCCCGAACTCCTAATTTTTTCTTGAATTAGGGTAACTATCCAAGATGTTTCCTTCTTCTTTCTTTGATACATATCCACTTACATCTTGAGTTCAAAAATTTTGAAGGAAGATTTCAATATCAATCACTTCCATAGCTCCATGACAATTGGTTGCAAATGTAGTATGTGGTTGCTCAACATTTTCATGATTATTGATTAAATCTGAAGGTCTTTTTTTTTTTAATAATTGGCAAGTTTATGGTAAGGGGTCATTGCAAGAAACACTAGTTGTTTTCCATAGCATTTTGAAAAACCAATTTGTATCCAATGCTATAACTTTTGATTTATAAACCCAATGTCCAAACCACAAAACAATATCCTAGAATTTTTTATTTAAATTATATTCCTTATTTTTCAAAAAAAATTTAAATCATTTTATATTTAAAAATCAAATTTGTGAAGTAGTCACACTTTCAGGTTTAGGAGTTTTTAATACTAAATACCAGTTCAAATTGATGATTTTTGGATGAAATTTCTGTGGTATTTTCCTAAAGTAGGTAGACATGTCCCTACCAAAGGGCATCTAAAAAAAACATTATTTTATGTGCTCCACATTTGCACAAAGAGGGCTCCCTTGCGAGTGCACTTATAAACATTAGAAATGTTTTTGACCTCATTCTTTAACCAAATCTCATCACCACGAAATCTTTTCCAATGTCATATTTTTCATTTTATTGAAAATTAATTTTCTTGTTTTCTACAAACTAAAATGTCCAATTGTGTATTTTCTTCACTAAAATTCTATGTCCCAAAAGCTATCCTAGCAAATACAATTTGGACATTTTAATTTGTAGAAAATATGAAAATCAATTTTCAAAAAAAGGAAAAATTGGCCATTGGAAAAGACTTCATAGTGATGAGATTTGATTCTAAAAATGAAGTCAAAACCATTTTTAATGTTTACAAATGCACACGCAAGGGAGGCCTCTTTGCACAAACGTGGAGGACATAAAATAATGTTTTATAGATGCCCTTTGGTAGGGACATGTCTACCTACTATAGGAATATACCACATAAATTTCAACCAAAAATCATTAATTTAAATCGGTATTTAGTATAAAAAACCCTAAACCTGAAAGTGTGACATATTAATGAAATTGAGATTTAAATATAAAGTAACTTTTTCAAAATTCTAAAAAATAAGAAATATCATGACAATAAGTTAACTAGAAGAAAATTTTTAATTTTTGGCATTAAGTTTAAAATTCATAAGTTATAGCAAATGACAAGAGACTCACTCTAATTGTGACGAGAAAACATGATGGTGTTTCTTGCAATGACACTAAGATGGATACACTTATAGAATGAATTAAGATTTTCTTGTTTCATGAGTTCTTGCTGTTTGTTTTGAGCCATTATTATTAGATAGGATCAACCATTTCCAAGCTTATATCTAATAACATGTCCTAAAAAATGTTAATAACAAATCAAGGTTGCCTTGAAAATTTTCTTGAGAATAGGTGATCTAACTGTATTGTGATCATATTGGCCTTACTTGCTGCATTATTTGAATGTTGGAAGCCCATATTGTTTTCATGCTCATTGTCTTTCCTTCATGAACCCTACTCATCACATTTAGCTTGCACATGTTCACTTAGCTACTGATGGATGTAGAATATTCCACACCATCTACTATATAACCAAGGCATTGGCAGTGCATGCTACAAAATGTTATAGCAATGTCTTTCAACCTTTTGTGGATTTGGATGATCAATATTGAAGTTGAAATGCTCACTTACCTAACCTTCAAATTGAGAGTTTACAATCGAAGTTCTATATATTCATGGAGACGGTATTGATGGTTATGTATATATGTTTAGCTCTATTGCCTTTGAGCTCCTGGAAGGCTTCCGGTTCAAACGGCTAGTGGCATTTATTGCTTTAGCTCTCTCAATTGTTGGATGGCACTCTCGACATCATATAAGCTTACCCACTTTTGACCTTTGGTCAAAGAAGCCATTGGGTTTTCTATTTCCTTTATATAGCTAATAGTATAGGCAATTTCAAAACGCAAGCAATGATTTGGAAGGTAGGATTTTGCATGGGAAATGGGTAGCATTTAGTAGGGGTCTACAACAAATGGAAGCCTCAACTCTATTTTTTCAACTCATATTGGATGGCATTGTGCACTTAGCCATTGAACTTCAAGGTGCAAGATAGCACTTTTTGCAAAATTGCCCATCTAGATTCTTGCCTTAAGAAAGTGCAAGATGGAACAATACTTAAGTGTTGTTATTATTTTTGAGTTAACTAAACATACTTATTTCCTTTGCACTTCAATATCTATGTATTTGGAGGAGAAGCAAATGTTAGAACCTTCACTATTTATATTTGATGGTTACTTTCTAAAGATTGATATGTTATTTGGAGCATTTTCATGGACTAATGCAAATTGGCACTACAGGGAAGTTTCTACATTGCAGTGAAATTAGGTGTCCCTCTTCAAAAGTTTAATTTTATAATTGACACGGGAAGTAGGGATACATGGGTGCATTGCAAAGTTCCCAGGCATTGATCAAACATTTGAAACTTAGTACTTCTCTTCATGAGTTCATTTACTATTTTGATTTACAATTTCACTACAAGAGATAATGGACATAAATGGGGTTCATGCATCATTTATCTGGCAAAATATAAACAATGCTCGTTTGGTCAATAACCTACTTTTGAAGATCAATCATTCATCCTTATAAACAATGTTGGTTAGTAGTGTGTGAAATTCACAAGCAAAAATGGTCATTCACTTGTTGCTTCAAGGATTTGACCCCAATAGAAAAGATCTTAGTATTCAATGATCAACGAATAAAATAATTCATTCATTTGTACTTATTATATCAAGAGACAACATCAACCATACCTTAGATAGCAATAGATTGCCAATAGGCAAATAATATTAAAAAAAATGTACTATTGTAATCAAGAGAAGATCGAAAGAGGATTTTTCTATTAATTGTTTTGATATATAACATGCTAATAGTAATTTTTACAAATAATGTGATAATATAAATGGTTGTTAATAATAATTTCTTTTGAAATCCAAATATAGTGTCCTTACAAAAAGTTTCAATCTGCCTATGGATTAGTCATGAAGTGTACAAAAGAATCATGTCATTCATGCCACAAAATTCAAGAGAAGTGCAAGAAACCATGTGATGGCAATAATCACTATGAATGCTTACTATCTATCAATTATGTAAACTCATCAAAGGTTAGGGTTGTTTTTGTTACTAATAGCATTACATTGTGAACACAAAACAAGAGTGAATTGAATGTCAGTTCCTATTCAGGATAAACTACATCTTTGTCATTTGCTATATTTATATTGATTACAATTGGCAAGATTATAGCAATAACTTTGTTCTTAAAGGTTGTGGTGTAGACAAGGGTGTAGATAATAACATTATTCACTTGCAATTGATGGAGGAATTACAAAAGTATGGTGAAGAGGTGACAAGGTCACTACATATTATGTTTCTTTTGGAGTAATATACCTATTTGGAAGACCACTCATATTCTTCCGTATAGTTGCATTGCTTAAAATAAAAACCTTAATCCACATTACATCTTAATGAGAAGGCTACAAAAAGCACTTGTTTTCGAAATGCTTTGCATAAATAGCAAAATTTATATTCTTTCTACATGAAAAAACATTGAAAAAGAATAAATAGTGCATATGATGTGTGTTGCAATAGTTTAACAAAATAAATTCAATTGAAGTGATATTTTTTTGAATATTATTTTTGTAAAATGTTCATTCACATTTGAATTAGATAGAAAATAATTGTCTATCTACTATGTATATTATGTTTAATTTATATCCTTTCATTGATTTTTTAATGAAAAAATAACACAAATTCTTCTAAATTATATGCATTAACCCTTATAGTCCCAAGGTCTTTTTTTCATCAAAAAACACTCAAAACAAAAAAAATGGTTGTTATTGTACAAAATTGTTATACCATTTACATGATTTTAATTTTCTACAATGATGTGGTAGACAATTATTTTAGGATTTCCTATTTTCTTGGGTATTCATTTCTCTATTTTTCAAATTTCTATTTTGGGGGATTCCTATTTTCTTGAATTTTGATTTAAAAAATATTTATATTGAAGAATTGAGTCAAGAGTCTCAAATTTTTTTATTTAAAAGACTAAATTCATCCTTTCAAAAATTTTTAAGTAGAAATGGGTGAAAGATGGAAAGGATAATCAAATTGTTAATAGCTCAAACTAAATATAAAATTAAATTTATAAATGTCATTGTTGGAATTGTTCTTTGAAACAAACTAAACCTTATAGAACTTCATTTTTTTAGACTTCAAGTTAAGAAACAAAGTCAATATATTATTTTTTTACAAAGATGTTGTGAATGCCTACAAAATAAAATGTTCTATAACTGTATTGTCACTTATCCAAATGAAATGAGTCAAGGATTTCTGAAGAGAGAAAAATATTATCTATGAAATTTTTATATAAAATAATTTCAAATTTTTGTGATTGTTTTTTTGCCAAGGTTAAATTTTTTAGATTTGGTTGCATAACTTTTGTTCTTGGTTACATATTGAAATAAAAATGATATGCTAGAAAGCTAATCTATTTTTCAATTTTGGAAAAAGTTTCCAAAAATCAAGTAAAAAGTTATAATCTTACAAGCCTATTTAATTTTCCATTTGTCCCCTAAGGGGAATTTAGGACTTTAAGGGTTAAAAATAAGTAGACAACTTTTACTTTCAATTTGAGGCATTCAAGGTTAAAAGAAAGGGCCTTATTAAGATGAGAAGGAGAGCTAGAGCCTATGATGGACATTCTTTTTTATCTTTTGAATAGTAAAAATGTAACAAAGGTACAATTAAATTTGAAAACTTTGAAGATATTGACATGTAAAAGACACAAACTCCAAGAATGTTATTTTTTTTGAAGATGGCATTATATGTCTATAATTAGGAAAGATGCAACCATTTTATATTAGCATTCAATGAAAATAAGTACACTTTTTATAATTACTATATTCAATTTTGAATATACTCAAAACTAACATTGAGATTGGAAGTTTTATTTTGAATCTAATTTAGTAACTTGTTTTTTTGTTAGATGCATAACTAAAAAAAACATGTGGATAGAGACAACCCATTTGAGTCTGAAGGCACTATTGGAATGAGTAATTGCAAATGCAATAACTAATAGTCTGCAAGAAGACTCTTGCAAACCTAAGGTTTCAAAAAAACACTTATTAGTCAAAATGTGCTAGATTTTGTATAGCAAAAGCATTAGAGCCAAAGTTAACACAAGTAGGTTACATCTCTTTTTGTATAGATTTTAAAGAAAAATTTGAAGAAAAAAATCCAACTTAGACAACATTAATAGTACCTCTTTTGGGATGCATTTCCAACACAAGTAATATATTCAATATAGATTTTTAGCAAAAATTGGTGTATTGGTTATAATTTGTTATATACAAGAAATTTAAAACAAAAATTAATAAATGTAAATATTTTACAAAAAATTCATTTTATGTGAGCATAGTGTATAGTGTGCATATACAACAAATCTACTATTCATTTCATTTCAAGATGATATTATAAGGGGATTGCTATTATGTGAGCATATTTAGGAATGTCAGCCCATGAGCCTATAATACTACATACTTATGTTATACGTATATATACTATAGAAACCATCTATGATTATAGGATATATATGTTACAAACACTCATATTATTGGTGTTTATGATACATACACCTTCTATAGTGTGGGATATCTATATTATAGGTACCTGTAATGTAGGCTCAATGCTTACAAACTCATATTCTTGACTCACATACTAGCATTATTGTTATTATAACTCAAAAACATGGAATTCCAATCATAATTGATTCAAGGAGTTAAATACTTTCCTATAAAGTAAATTTTATGATTCACTAATATATTCAGTACACTTTTTGAGTATTTTAGACATTTTACTAGCTAGATAAAATTCTATTGCTACTAAAGCAGTAAAGTCTATTTTAATTTATATTCTAGATTTTATGTAAATGAGTTGCAATGTAAATTTATCATTAAATTTTAAGTTAGAAAAAATACCTAATTCAAATCTTAGTTAAATACTTACAAAGCAACTTGATTTATATGCAATTGACTAAAGATATACCGAAGTGGAAGATGATTCTACAATGATAGTAAGGAAAGAAGACTATGTTGGAGACCCCCTTCAGGGTCTAGAAAGAGTGATTAGGCTTGTATTTCCTAAATCTATGTTATATTTTCTAATTTTAATAAATATTACTACAAAAATATGCATGAAAAAATTGTTTCAAATATGTTTATATGATATATCATCCTTTTATCCACTATGCATTGAATTTTCCATGATTACACCACACAAACCTACCTAAAAAGGTTTCTACATATGACTAGTCATTATTTTGTCTACTATTATAAATTTTAATTATGACTATGGGAGACCAATTGATAAAGTGAGCATAAAAGGTCTTTCTATGTGTAAGAAAAAAGTCTTTTATTACTATTTTTACCTCTTAAGATATGACCTCATAACAAGATCCTCCCATTAATCATAAAGAAGATTTTCTTTGTAATGTTGTCAAAGGTTTTGTTAGCAATTTAATTTAACTAAAGCTCTATTATTTAGACTACCAATATGTATGACCCGATATATAAATTTCATATACTTGTGTTTGAACAAAGTATTTGTTGAAATGAATCTTTGACTAGAGTGGAATGCAATTCAATAAGCAAGGCAAAGTGATATCACCAATCAATGATTTTCCAAACATAAAATTTACATTGAAGGGGCATTTCATGCCAAAAATGATGATCTTATTCTCTATCTAACTATTAAACCTAGAAACTATTTACAATGGGAGGTAGGTCAATCCTTAAGTGTCCAAAAGGTGCTTATGAAACTTTTGTATTAATGAAATTGCAAATTTTCAATTAAAAAACAAATATTGATGAATTTCTTTTGAAAAAAATTAGTTTAAAATTTCAAAATTTTGAAGGAAAAATAGTATTGAAATTAAAAATTAATTAAAGTTGAATGAAACATATTTTGTATTTTTCCATTCTTTTCTAAACATTTCAGCATTTCAAAATAATCAAAAAATTTACTTTTTAAAATTTTCATTTGAAAAGCTAATGTTTTTGAACCTTTGGAAGTATAGAAAAATTTACAGATCCATAGTTTAACATCCATAGAGACATAGTACATGCTAAACTCCAAATTTAAAATACTCATGTTTCATTTGATATTGATATTTTTATATGATTTGAATTAATAAAAAATTAGAAAAGATAATACACAAGTGCCAAAATTAAGTCAAAAGTATATAATAATAATATCTTTAAAAAGACTTTTTTTTATTCTCAAATGATCCAATAATTTGAAATGGATGTAAAGGATTAAGAAAACTTTAAGTGGCTATAGTAACAAGGATGTTATTGGCAAACATCTTTGACAATTACTTACCATTGTTAAAATCCTAGTATAGAATATGTCACCTATTTAGTTTTGTTGAAAATGTATCATTATTTTTGGATAATCAATATGTTATATTCTTCTTTTTCACACCAAGCAATTTAAAAAAAGTTGTGCATAGATATTTTCAAAGATAACCATGATGATCCAAAGCAAAACTTTGGAGGTAAATCTTCTTGATGTTTTATTATCTACAAATCCATGAATATATAATGTATCTAGAATGATGAAGGGTTGTTTTGTCTAATGCATTTTGGGGTTCTGGTGGTGTGTTGTTAATTTGATGCTACATGTTGTATAAGACGAGTATAGCTCTTATTAGACATGGTTGTCTAATAAGACAATTGAGACAATTTCATGATTTTACATTAATTTTGATCCAAAATTTAGAATGTAATAAGGGTTTAGTAAATTGAAGCACTTCCATAAAATGAAACTTTTATATGTCAAGATTGGAAATAGAGAGTGCTTTATTTGAAATTCAACCTCAAAGTTGACTTTATTAGTCGAACAAGGGCTCCATGAAGAGGGTCTACTAGATGTGTTGAATGTCATGTTCATTGTATTGTCAAATGGTTTGGGTGAACAACCATAGCTAGATGTTCAAGAAGGTATCATGGATTAAACAATATTTGCACTTGTGAATCTTTTATTTATATGAATAGACTAAAGAAGATGTACACAAAATTAACAATTGAAATGAATGCATACTTTACATATTTGATGACAATTTTGGTTTTAGATATGTTGCTATGATCCCTATAAAGTATATATATGAACTCAAGTTATTATAATAAACACTTGTGTTTAGAAAATACTATAAGTCCATGTCAATATTTGATTTATTGAATTGTCTATAGAGTTATTCAATCTTTGATTTTTGATAGGAAAACATTTAAAATAAATGAAAATGAATAAGAAATACCTTCAAAAAAAATGAAAAAAAAATGAAAATTTTGATTCTTAAAATGACATTAGAGCTTAGAGAGGTTATTGGGGCAAAACTTAAAAACTATGCAAGAGACACTAAGGATGCACTCTTTAAATCTACTCATTATACTTATTGGAAATATACAATAGGGTGGGTGATGTTATTTTCAGAAAAAATTCAATACTACAAGGTGTATTTTATTCAAAATTGTTTACAACAATTACAATTACAAGGTGGCTTTAATTCCTAAAAAAGTTATACACACAACTTCCTATAAAACACCCTTGTCACTAGCAAGATTGCCTCAAGTTTACATGGAGTAAATTCCTTGAGCAATTGAAGTAATTTTTTCCATATATATACATGTATATAGTCTAGATTTAACAATTTACTTAAATTAATTAGATTCAAGATTATAATTGTTTTTACTATTGTATGAATCTAGAAGTACTCATGATAAAAAAAGATTGCTTTGGTCATTAGAGATCAACAAATTATGTCATTGAATACTAGTAGAAAAGTGCGTTACCTTCAACAAAATCTAGGTGATGCCTTTTTCCGTTTTCTGCCTTGAAACCGGAAAAAGGCATCACCTAGATTTTGTTGAAGGTAACACACTTTTCTACTAGTGGAAGAATATACAAATTTAATGATTATCAAATTATTTTTCCAAATGTGTAAGAAAACATATGTAAATTTTTATAAACTATTGAAAGGTTAGAATTGGATTGCCTTTGTTGCTCTATCATGTATCCGTGTCCACTATCAAATAACACAAACTTAGCTAAAGCTACTTTTATAATTTTGTTTGAATCTAAGCTCATAGATAGTTGTAGTATATCTTCTTTCTAAGCCTATCCTTTCTAAACCTAATACCAATATAAGAATGTTATATGTGTTTTAATTTACATAAATCATTCATACATGTTTTGTGTTTTTAGCTATGATGTTGAGGGAACATTTATTTGTACCGGATTTTAATAATTGAAGGCTTCGATGGCAATAAGACACATGTAACTTGTAGGTTTATTAATCTAAATTCAAAATTTGTCATCATTTTAAATTCAAGAAGTTCCAAAGACAACCAATATATTGGTCTTATTATCTTACAAGAAATGATTAGATTAGTCAAATTGAATCTTTTAACTATATTTAAAGAACTATACTCTAAATTCAACAACTCTTTCTTGTCTCACTTTGCACAAGGTCAATTGTGCATCATATGGATCATTCCACATCCTTACAAGATTCTACTGCACGCCATCCTATTTGATTGTGGTTGCTATTGAAGAGGAAGAGGTGTCCTTTCATGAGTTCCGCTATAATCACACCATAAAAATAGTGTAAATTATCAAAGCTATGACCTTAAGTAGAAAAATGCCATTATTAACCATGTTAATTTACAATTTGATTAATCTCAAATTGTCTAACAAAATTTATGACCATTATATCTAAGGTTTGAACATCATAATATGCAAACTCAATTACTAACTCTCTAGATGAAATTGTAAAATAACTAAGATCATCCACCATCATTCCACAATTGAAGTCATTCCATACCTCCAATGTTGCCATAATCAAATTCTACTTCCTTAAGCATGTTAAAACAAGTTCTTGGGTGCTTTCGAGAGCCCTGCACTACAGTCAAGTCTTTTAGATATTGAAAAAATTGTTCCTAGAACTTTGCATATATTTGTATCAATTGGACTAAAATACATACTTAAGAGGATTGTTGTGATTTAGAGTTAAAATTAGTGAATAAAGCAAAATCATGCATTCATTGTCATATTTTACTTCAAGTCTATTGAATGAGAAGGTATGAACACCAAATTCTACCAAAAAAAAGTTTAGTCTTATACGTACACGTGAAGTGATGTAGTATTGTGGCTTGATGATCATATTGGGAGAAGTATTGTCATCAACAAGTGACTCAAACTCAAAGACAAGGTCTCCAAACTCTGTAACTGGAATTTTTTTACTGCATATGAAAACCACTACAATCAATCAATGTAGAAGTCAATCAATTTATGAAAGAATAAATTTTCATTAAGTAATGTTATACCACATTCAAGTGGGCTTCTTCTTCTTTTGCTCAACTTCAAAATTGTAGTGTTGTTCTTTTCACAAATTATTTAATACAAATTTAGTTTAGAAGAATTGATTACTTTTCACATTCTAGCAATCAATGGACCTAATTCAACAAGGGTGCAATGAATCATAAATTATTAATATGACAAGAAAAATTAATTGTTAATAATTTCCCATATACAATAATGAAAAACATGTCAAATCATACCCTCCATTTAACCAACATATTCTTTGTTCATGTTTTACAAACTCTTTTGAATCTTTTGTTCTTTGATATCCCTTTGATTTAGCTTCATTATCTAGCTGTATCCTACATATTCAATTGGCACTAATTGAAAATCTATGAATTTTTATCATATTAGAGCACCGTACAAGTTATATTCACAATTCTATTTTAGATACTAAAAGAAAAAAAATTGAAATTAAATTAATATTGCTCTAGAAAAGTAGTCCACACAAATCCTATCCTTGTATTCTTCGTAAGTTTGGTTGAAAGGATTAGTGTGATTTTTTAAATTGAATAGGAACAAACAAAAGATTATACAAGGCTAGGGCAAGACTCACAACTCGTACAACATCATTGTATATTTTTTTTGTCAAATAAGTAAGATCACTTCCACTGTCAAAGCCCATTCGTACCCCTCGGGACACAATACTTGGATTAGAATCTCCCCTTTTTTTACTACTAGGCTCTTGGAGATGAATAATTTTTGATCGATAATGGATTTTCATTAGTCTTGCTGTGTATATAGGCTCCAATTCCCTGTCCATATACATTCATAAAAATATCATTTTAATGTTTTCATTTGGATATTAAATAAAGATCAACCTAATTCAATCACTACAACAATAATGTTTTTTTTCTTGTCAGCTACAATAATTCATGTTGGTTCATGCTTTTGATTTGACATGCATGCAATTCGTCTATACAAATAAAACACAAAGTTAGTGTTTATTTAGTGGAAAAATGAAACATTAGATGATTGAGTGAACATATTTTTAGCCCTAGAAGGACATTGAGGATCCAAAGTGTTAGTTGGATGACAAAGATTCCTTCCATGTAAGATAGAAGTGTAATTGTTCATCCTTGAAATTTTATGTGGAAAGGGGAGATCTTGCACAATAGTTTGACATCCAATGAGTGCTCAATCTTGGGTTTTTTTAAGTAAATGATTCACATTGTACTCAAAAGGATGATTTTCATAATGACCCTGCATTGTCTCAAGGTTAAGAATTTAAATAATATTTTAAACTATAAATAGCTATAATGTTGATATCAAGATCATTTGGAGCTTACCCATCTTCATCTTGAACCGGAATATTGCTTGTCCAAACAATATTCCCAACTTGTGATTCATAGGAGTTTCCAAATGAAAGAAAGCCAGCTGATGTTGATAATAAAGGGCCTTGCCTTTTGCCTCTATCTTCCTTATCTGGTTCAAAACATATAGCAACAACTTCATTGGAGATGAGCCCCAAAGCATTTAATTGGTGAACCCAGCTAGCGCGATGTGGACCAAGACCTATCAACCCGTCGGTAAGTTGAATTGTAGATTGTGTATTTTGGTCTTTCACTTTGTCCGCACACCTGTCAACTCCAATCCTTAAATTGTCATTACTTTCTTCTCATGACAATATAACAGAATTACAAAAATAGTGCGTATATAAGAAATACTTGTACTATTTGTTGTATTTTAGAGTCACAATGTAACATTATTAACCAACGTTGGTCTATTTGATATAAAATAATTATTACCTAACGTTGGTCAAATAGAAAATTTTGTTAAATTATCACATTTTCTATTTTTCTATTCTGGTATTCTTTGGGGCATCCAAAAATATAAATTTCAAGGTAGAAATTTGGAGATATATTACTCTCCTTTGCATTTACCTACAATGTAATTTATATTCTAAAATAGAAAATCTTACTTTTTCTTGATGGATGAAAGTAGTCTCTCTTATTTGATATTAAAAATGATCTTTTGTTATACTTGTTCATGAAAAATTTTCTCCAATTTTTTCTATGTTGAATTTTTTTGGAATTTGTAATATTTAAAAATAAATAAATTACAAAAAAACATTTTTCATCCTAGAAAATTTTCCACTATCCTATTTTTGTAAATAACTTTAAAAAATAGGTTTTAATTTTAAAATATTTTATTGACTTTCATATTTATTCTATTTTTATAATATCTATTCTAAAATTCTCATGTGACTCCTAATAACTACCCTCATTTGGCAAGTGTTTCTTTCAACAATACACTCATTGTAACTTTTAAAAGATTTCATTCTTTTTCAATATTTTTTTCTCTCTACAATTGAGTTGATGAAATGAGCTTCCCAAAAAATAAACCATCCTCTAAATTTTGCTCATATATTTTTAAAATGGTTTTATTTTCCTCTACACTTATGATTTTAAGTTGTAGAGAGATTTTAAATTTGAATAACAAGCACCAACGTACCCAAAAGCAATTTGAACACGTGATTGCAAACCATCCTTTAGCTCAAAGCTTATGTCTCCCACAACCACATGACCTCTTACTTTCAAACCATCACCAAATTCATGGTCAAATTCACATTTGAAATGTTTCTCCTCGTTACAAGGAAATTTATGAATTTCTTGAAATGCTGAGCAAAGTTCTTCATTTCTACAGTCCAAAAAACTTTTTCTTTTTGGTCTAAGGAGTCCATTTGGTCCCTGTGTGTAGCAATAATCAATGTAGCCAATGGTGATGTACTACTAAACATCAAATATAATTTTTTTTTAAATTTCTTAAAAATCTCTAATATGTCCTTATAGAAGTATATTAAATTGTCTTTATTGCTAAAGAATTTGTCTTATAATTAGATACATCAATATAAATAGGAATCCCCCTCAAGACCTTCATATAAAAACTATTCGTGAGAAAATTGGCTAAAATTTATATCATTGATATACGAATGCTAAAGATGATAAAAATGCAAGGGAATTCAATGGATGTAATACCAAATGAGATTCAATGATAAACACACTTACCATAGCAGTAATTGGTCCCCTACCTTTACACATGACCCATGTGATGCCACTGCCAGTGTCAATGTGCAAGAAATACTCTGTTGATTCTGTGTCAAAGCCAATTGGAGCCTTGACATAGAAAGCTTGTCTATACGAACAACCATTTACAATTATTACATTTATGTAAGAAGCCATTTGTGATTTTTTCTAGTCAATTTTTGAACTTGTCATTTACTTGCAACAAGAAATGGAATTGCATTAGTAGAAAACCTACATGTCCAAATCTGTTTCTCGTAATCCACCTTGAAGTGGCCAATGCCCTAGGGATTCTTGAGGTGATGAAGCTTCCTCAATTGGCAAATCCTTCATAAGAACATTTTGTACTTCCATTCTCTTTTTCAATGATTGATAGCAAGGATTGAATTCATCACCTTGTCCATCAAACAATTGCTTCTCATGTTCATCATCACATATTTCATGTGCAACTGACTTCAATAATTGCCTACTTGGTGATTCCAAATTGTCCTCATCTAATACAAGACTTCTTCTTCTTCGATGCCTTGTATTAGTAATAGCAAATGTCCTATTATGAGCTTGTGGGTGTCGATTGTATCGGAATAATTCAAATACAATCCCTTGTGTTGTTGCTTGATGTATTGACCTTTCAATAGAGATCAACAAAGGTGGTCGAAATGTCCTTGATGTAGTCCAAGTCAAAAAACACAAAATAAGACAAAGAAAAAGAAATTTTGAAGTTCTTCTATGGCTTTGAATCCTT
Source organism: Straminergon stramineum (assembly GCA_963920665.1). Lineage (NCBI taxonomy): Eukaryota > Viridiplantae > Streptophyta > Bryopsida > Hypnales > Calliergonaceae > Straminergon > Straminergon stramineum. The sequence goes on from OY987264.1 coordinate 19,252,067, forward strand.
GAAGATAATGAAACATTCTACAAACATTTCAATAAGTGCAAGAGTCAATTTTTTTGGTTGCTAGAAGCTATAGATAATTCACTTGAAATCAATAGTAAATTGTATACATTGAAAGAAATATCTCAAAACCACTTCTTCAAAATAGCAGTTTGCAAATAATCTTAATAAAAAGAAACAATCATATCATGAAGCAATCACAATTAGGTTACTCTACAAATAAAATAGAATTTGTCATCTCATCTAATATAGGTCACAAATGAAACATTATAATATTCTTTATTTTAATCTTTTTATACCTCTACCATATCTATAGAAGAATAAAACTATTATTTTTTGCATTTCAGTGTCAATGTTTGCTACATTTGCATTATTGCTAGTAGTTGCGTCACTTTAGACTATATTAGCCCATATTCACTTTTGGCATGACCTCAAGCATATGCATCAATCATTATATAAAAAATTCTCCAATATAAGTTGTCAAGCTTTACCTCAATAGGGTCATCATCATTGTCTTGGAGATGAGGAACTCGATGGTTTCCACGCCAATAAATTCCTTCCCTCATCTTGATTAAATGGTAGCTAAAAGTTGGCTCTTGCAACTTTGATTTCAATAATAATGCTTGTCAATCCATAATTTGCACAAACAAGTAGTAGAGTTGCAACCTTTGAATGTGATTGCATTGATGTGAACACTTTAATTTTTGTTGGACTACCAAACTTGCACTTTATGATGGTTCTATGTAACCTTTTATGATTGTGTACATTTTGGCTTTTTTATCAACTATATAACTATATTGTTACAATGACATAATTTGTTGATACCTTATTGAAAAGTTAGTTGGTAAATTTTCTAAATATATTTGCAAAACTCTTCATGGTAAAGAATATTTAAGGGATTACTTGATGTCACATAGCACAACATTGCATAAAATGTGTGCTAATGTGCAATGTAGTACAATAAAATTTGAATTGAAGATAGAACATTTATAATTTAGATATTAAATATATCTACTACTCTTTTATAGACTATAGAGCCTTCAACTAATGCTAAAGAGGTTTAAGATTAAATTTAAATCTTCCCCAAGCTTGCCATGGAAGTAAAGGTGAAGAGACATGGTTTCTAAACCTTCTTTTAACCTTTTTAATCTCATTTTAACAAAAATATTTGACTAAATTCAATTCTATATTTCTAGTATTTTCTTCATCATTCTTCTTATTTGCTACCTCTACATTTCTAGTAAACAACATTAGCAAGCATCATCTTCTTTACACATATTAAATAAAATATCCTTTGAGATTAAAATAACTCAAATAGAATAAAACTATTCAACTAAAAAAGTAACAATTTAATTGTGTGAAGCTCTATTGATCAAGGAAATTTATGTCCATGTAATAAGTATAGTTGTGGAATTTTTAGATTGGATCAAATTTTGCAATTGATGCAATGCAATCTATGTAATTAATTGTGCTTTTGTAGTGCCAAGATTCTTCATGAAACTTCAGTGGTAGTAGTAGTAGAAATAAGAAGAGCAAAAATCTATCCTTTTTTTTAACCCCTGAATGTTTTCAACTATGTTTTCACCAAAAACGCTCCAAAACTATCATTTCTAGAACAAGTACCAAATTTTAGGAAAAAAAACATTTTTGGACACATGTAACCGTAAGATCTTGTACTAAACTTACTTGAGAAGATGTGGAAAAAATTTCAGAATTTTCCACCGTGTAGATTGTAAGATATTAGCGTTAGAATTAGCAAAAATCCTTTTTTTGGCCCTGTGAAAAAACGGGCAGCTGCACTTCACAAGGCCACATTTGTATGAAAAAAATTCCAAAATGGTGGTTACTCTTTGGATTCATTCTTCAAGGCAAGTTGGCTACGTGCTTGAAAAAATTCAAATCATTTGAAATTGTACAACATATAGGAAAAAGAAAGTAAGTACAAAGAAGTAGAGAATGATTCAAAAAACTACATTGTGAAGAATTTTGTTATGGAATTGAAAAATTCCAATCCCAATGGTTGTAATGTTTTACTAAACAATCCACACCCTATGATTTTATTTTTTTCAAAAAATATTAAAAATTGAGTGAAATAATAGACTTCAAAGTTTATTTTAGAGTAGAGAATCCGAAACTGCCCGCAAACTAAAATGCCTCATAACTTTCATCTCATAAATCAAAATGGAATGATTCGAAGCTTTCCATGTACATATAAATCTAGAAAACCAATTTCAAATTTTTATTTCTTAAAAAAGTTTTTTTTTAAGAAATTTTTGGGTTGCTTGAAGATCAATGAAAATTACATATCATGCAATAACTTTTTAACCATGAAGTCGAAAATTATGAAAATTGTCGGGCCTTAAAGATACTCCTTGGGCACATGTTGTGTGAAAATTTCAAAGAAAAATAAGAAAAACTCCTTTCGTAGTGAGCTGCCCAAAATCACTATGTTGCCAAAAAACGCAGTTTGGGCGTTTAGGGGTTAAACAAACAAATCATTGTTATGCTTGACAAAAGCACAATCTATTCAAAATTATCAAAGTTAGTATATTTGTAACATTAAAATTTGACCTAATCTTGTGAAACTCCATACCTACATATATTCAACAAACTTTATATATATATATATATATATATATATATATATATATATATATATACACACATACACACGTAGGTATGGAGTATACTAAACAAACTTTAAGAAATCACATTTTGTTCCTTCAGAGACAAAATCATAAATACATTTGTGCATCTCAAGTCTATATTACTTATTGAATTGATATGAAATACCATATTTGATTTCAAGAATATATTATTTTTTTAGTAAAAATTTGCGCATCTCAAGTCTATATTACTTATTGAATTGATATGAAATACCATATTTGATTTCAAGAATATATTATTTTTTTAGTAAAAATTTGCGCATCTCAAGTCTATATTACTTATTGAATTGATATAAAATACCATATTTGATTTCAAGAATATATATTTTTTTAGTAAAAAATAGAAAGAGTAAAAATTTTAATAAATTTTACATGGATACAATATAAAAAATTCATTCTTTTCTTCTTTTTAAATTTAAATGACTTTTTGAGTCTATTTTGATCAAAATTACCAAAGTCATACAAACCACTTCTATAATAAAATTTGTTTTTAAGTGATCAAATTTTCTTATCACTAATTTCTAATTGTTCATGAAATTTATAATAGATGACTAGTTCTTAAATTTTATTCAATATTACATTATTATTGTAAGATGATTTTTTAAGAAAATCTATCAATGAGTTTTATTATATGATTTTTACAAATAATAATTGTAGATTATCATTTTATTAATTTATTTTGAATTGAGTAAAAAATTGTATCCTTAATATATAGTTCAAATAATGTACTTCATTGATTATTCAACATTCTTATTTCTAGGACTAAAGGAGGTCAAAAGTAAATAACAACATGAAAATCATACTTGGCCTTAATGGATATCTAAATTCTACAGGAAAAGTTATATGTTGCAAACCAACCAAACTCTAAGAGTGCTCACATTAGTGAAAATGCACCTAAATATTGCAAATGTTAGAAGTGTCCACACAATCCTCATTGTTTATCCCTTCACAATCGTATGTTTAAATTTTGAACAACAAATGAATGCAAATATGTCCCAAGCATAGGGAATGATATTTTTTAATTCATCTAATTGTTTATAGATTCTTATGTTAGTTCTCTAATCTTTCCTTGGTATGGAAGAAAGACTTTGCTTTGTAAATAAACTATAACTCAAATGACAAAAGTAAGTTTCACCTTAAAAAATGAACTTTATCAATTCAAAAAATGGTCTTTAACAACTTAAATAAATATATAGTATAAAAATCTATAAAAATCACTATAACTAGTTTTTAATATTTTGAACTAAAAATGAATATATTCTTATTAAAAAAATTTTAATCTACACATAAGTTTAGAGGGAATTTTTTTATTTTAGAAATAACGCTTAAAATTTTATTGAAAAATGTTAATTTGTACAAAAGGATATTCAACTATATTGATCACATTTTACAACTTTTGTCTAGGACACTAGTAGAAACAAGGGTCACTAGTAGGTCTTCATATAGTGGTTGAAATTATCAAGGGTCTTCTAGGGTAAATTGTCAAGGGTCTTGTTTCCACTAGTGTCCTAAACAAGACCCTTCGCAATTGACCCGCGAGTCGTTGAAATTGTCAAAGGGGTCTTTTCTAAGGTCACTCCCTTTGTCTACATGGCCTATTTTTCTAGTAGTGAAAGTCACTATTAAATCTATTTATATTACATCTTCACAATTTTGGGTATTTGGACTACCATTGGTCCTTAAGGGTTTAAAACTTAAGAAGTTGAATAAGTCCTATGTATAGGTAGAACCTCTCTTAGTGCATTCTCTTTTTATGCATATGCAATATCAAGAGAGTTGTAGAGAGTAGGTGGGCTTGTACATGACGTCAAGATGAAAAGTTATTGTGGCCTCTCTAAATGCATGAACCTCCCTTAATTAGTGCATAGTTCTAGCACCATGCACCAAGAGAGGTTCTACCTATAGCATACATTGGTAACTTTGCTACTCAATCTAAAGTTCAAAGAACAAAAAAGAACAAATTTAGAGATACCATCATGTCACTAATAAGGAAAAGTGTCACCAATGCACCAACCATTGTTTAGAAGACAATTAAATTTTGCAAAATGTGAAGATGCTTTTGTTGCAACTTGCAACTTAAAATATTAAATTAGTAATTACCTTTAAATATATTTTGTAACTCTGACCTACAAACCACATCTATATAGTAGAATCTACCAATGTATTTCTCAATAGAATATTAAAAGAAAGAAGAAAAAAGAACTTCTGAACAATTGAGCTTGAATGTGGATTGAATACAATATTAGGGATTTTCACAAGATTTATTTTTGTTAAAAGTTTAGGAGGTGAATTTCTAATTAAGATATTCTTAAAGCATTCTCTTTCTTCTTTTTTGAAGTCATTTTTTGAAGTACCCTATTTTGAACTTAAAAGGGCTTTTCATACAAAACATACTTGCATTCTTTGAACCTATAAAAGTTTTACAAAATCTATACTATACAAATGTTTGGAAATGAGATTAAAATTCCAGAAAATTGAACTTAGATGAAATTTTTCATTATAAATGAACACAAACCAAAATATGTTGATTGGGTGGATTTAACAATGAAATGTTGGTGTGGCTGAAAAATATAGATTTTCATCCAAAATTTAAGTGCACAACTTTGTTAATGTTAGTGTCTATGTTATTGACTTTCATTCAAGTCATAGTAGTTTTCTCTTAACCCATTAAGGTTTGGTCGACCACTTTTTGGCCGAAATTGACACTTTTTCATAGGTAGCCAAAGTTTTCAAATGAATTTGGGGTTGGATGAAAGGATATAGGTGCAAGGAATTTGGAAATGAATGTATTAAGACAAAGATTGGGATTTTTTGTGTTGGCATGCAATTCATGATTGAAAAAGCAAACAAAATATGGATTGAAAATACACAAATGAATGTGCAAATTTAAATTGAGAACTGTCAATTGCAACAAAATGTATTGCAAAGCTTCAAGCATACAAGCACCTTTTAATATACCGGTATGGTCAAATCTTTGGAATTCATCTTGGTTTGGTATATTTTTCATATTCAACTTGGGACTAGCAAACATCTTGTTTGCCTCCGGAATCAACTACAATCCTTAATAGGCTAATTCATATGATATGGTTTCAAAAAATTGGCATATCATATGTGTATTCTAGTACTTTTGAATTTTTGTCATATTATTGTTATCCTTTTTTTTGTCACTATGGGGCCAATTTGCACCATTACATTTTTCCAAATAAAAGTAATATTTTTTTGCCATAAAATTTCCATTTCTATTAAAAATGTGGTGTAGGTGACAACTCATGTAGAGCAGGAATAGTAGAAGCAATGAAAATGTCCGAGAAGTGAATATTGAAAGTGTACAATGATCACAACATGTACATTGAAAGCCACAATGATCACTTACATCGGTTTTCCAACTAGCCTATGGTTGGAAATAGGTTTGCCTACATATTATAAATAATGCAAACAAAATCTTCACAAAAAGAAATTCATCGGAATTTTATTTTGAGGAAAAAAATATATAAAATTATGAAACCCTTCTGAAATCTATTTCTCTAATTGGGAAAAAAATTCTCAATGCCACAAATAGGTTGAATTGCTTTAGTGGTCGAAAATGGACAATCATCATGAAATCTTCATGCAAAGGTAATCTAGGCTATGAATCTAGCAAATTTAGTTTACATTGGAGAACCCAATCTACGAAGGACTATCTCTTTATCAAAGTATTAAACTAAAGTCACCCCACATATAGTAGGAAGGATATACCTCTTTCTATACGACCTGGGGAGAATGTTATAGATCTTAGAATCTCACATTTCAAATGATCTTTTCAACTATATTTTGTAATTACATGAATGCTCTTCACCTTTTCCTGAAAAATTCACAATGATTTTAGGTTGTAACAAAAAAAATCTTAAATTTGTATGACTTTTAAAAAAAGACTTGTGATTTCATCTTTGATTCTAAAAATAAAATAAAATCTTTCACATGTATGTGATCACAAAGTGTGGCATACAAAGTGAAGGATTTCGAAGTTTGACCGTCACTACTCTTCATTCAAAAGCCCACTTCAAAGCCCACAAACCAATCAAGACACAAGAATGACAGAACCCTATGCTAAAGCTCTCACAGACTTCAGACTCTGGTGCCTTAGACTCCAAAACAAACACCAGGACGCATGGTCTCATTCAATCTTCTATCGTATTGTACTGTACTATAGAATGCATCTACCCAAAACATTAGGCAAAGTCACTGCGAATCTATAATAGATGCTGCTAATTCTGCAAGATTTGTGCGTCTACGCATGAAAACACGTAACCGCTTCGAAAATAGAAAAAGCTTAGTTAGATTTCATACTATAAAAATAGAGAAACTGTACAAAATCCACAAAATAATTCACATCAATTCGGTTTGTGGAGCCCCAGGTGTACTTCCTATGTTTACAGATACATCTCCTCACAAAGTTGTACAAATATCACGATGACACATCCGCAATACCCTGCATTCAAGGCTATTAGATCCTTGAGTAGACTCAGCAAAAGCAGGCACTTGTCAATTCCATGTACCCCGGAGGTGAGCGCTGGTTGAGGGAGGAAAAAGCTAGAGTATTCATCATTATATTATTATGTATGCTCTATTTTCATTGCGCTTCGTCAGACATCTCCGTCCCAAAGCTCCTCAACAGTTTTGAAAGGACTGGTGGTATCGTTACACAGAAAGCTGGCCAAAAAGTATTTATTTTGTGGGATGGACGCGATCATTTCAAGGTCTTCCTCATCTAGCTTCCAGTCAAAGAGGGCAAAGTTTTGAGACATCCGAAGCTTGTTGAAGCTCTTGGGCACAGCGCTGCACCCACACTGTATGATCCAGCGCAAGCAAACCTACATCAAAAACGAATGTACATTCAAACCTCTTTAGTCATACCGCCTCGGGTCGCAATTTTCACTACGACATAGTTAGAATATGTGACAAGTGTGCAACAGTCAATGATAGTGTACCTGAGCAGCTGTTTTCTGATGTTTAGCTGCAATTCCTAGAATGTAGGTGTTCATAAGCAAATCATCGGTCCCGTACTTCTGACCAGGAGCTCCAAGTGGCGACCAAGCTTCCACAATGATGCCAACACTAGCACAATAGTTCCGCAGTCTTTTCTGCTGCCACCGAGGATGGAATTCCACCTGTTTCCGCAACGAGTCACAGAGAGCAAGCATCACAATGAGATAATGGACCAAACTTCTGTTATCAGACACGATGCCAAGTTTCACATTGCACAAAAGTGTTCTGGGTTATAACCTTCGTCAGACCAGCCAACAACACAGTTACCTCAAAACTCAGATGTGGCATTATGAACAGAAGAATTCTAGAAACGGCCACATAGACGCTAGGGTTTGGTTCGAAAGCGGTTACCTGATTCACAACTGGTGGTATTTTAGCAAACGACATAAGATCCTTCAGAATGGCAACGCTGAAATTGCTGACTCCAATGGCTTTCGTCAATCCTCGCTCCACACACTGCTCCAGCGCGGCCCAGGAGCTCCGCAGATCCAGGGGTAGAAAATCCGCCTCCTTCGGTGGCATCTTGGAGCCCTTCTTCAGTTGAAGCGGCCAATGGACCATGTACAGGTCCACGTAGTCCAGTTGCAATTTACTGAAGTCAAGAGGCGCAGAATTAGGGTTAGAGACTAGAACTACCAATCCCTGAACAAAGCCACCAATGCTTTACACAATACTAACCTCATCTCGTCTCCAATCAAATGACCCCTGTTACCGACATCAAGTCACAGCTTCCAAATGAATACACTTGGTTCGCCTTCAATTAGCAAGTTATATTAAGTGTCTGCATGACTTGGCTAAATGTCTATAACCCACTCGTCATTGAATGGAAACGGGGTTGCCTGAAAAGAGTTCTTTTGAGCAATACACCTACAGGGGAGGACAACTCCTGTCCTTTATTTTGGAGGGGGCGCCACTTGTATACTATACCTTCAAAATGGGTCTACAACCTCCCACTTTGACTGATTGCACAAGAAACCAGCATTTATGGATTGACGAAAAAATTGAACCTTACACTTTGGAATGATTGCACAAGAAAACGTTGTACGAAAATTTTGAACAATTCTACCACTTTGAATGATTGCATAAGAACCATCGTACATGGAATCAGGAAAATTTGAACCTCCGTAAAGAGTATCTCCACCTAAATTAGGGTTACAAGCTAATACTTAAGAAATAAATCTTGATTACCTGAGACTAGCTTGGAGCGCGGGAATAATATCAGCAGGAGCCATGTCGTCGGGCCCCAACTTCGTCGTCACATAAAGCTCCTCCCGCTTCACCAGCTTCAGCCGAAAAGCTTCATGAATCGCTTCCCCCACCAGCACTTCATTGTGGTACCCGCTCGCCGTATCAATGTGCCGATACCCCATCTGCAAATCCAAGCTCCATCGCCAAGTTACAAATCAGACCCTCGCATAAACATTCCCCGCATTCAACCATAGTCATACTTTCACGGCGTTCAATCAAGAATCTGCTTCCTAGCACAGCCTCCATGTCACCCCCTTTCCAACGTTTTCCAGAGATTTAACCTCAAGAGCACAGAACAATAAACCCAACCCCGAAACCCCGAAACCCCAAACCCCAAACCCAAATCCCCCAAACCAGACGCAGCCCCAGTTCCAAATCTCGATTCTAAAATGCTCCACCAACAAAGGCTACGGCCACATTCTTCAAACAAACTGAGAAAGCTGTGAGTAATCATTTACTCGGATGGCAGTAACGATGGCGAACTTGATCTTCTCGTTCGATTCGTTGAAGGTGATGGTGCCCAAGCCAATGGCAGGCAGAGTGGCGCCGTTAGAGAGCGTTAACTTCGTCACCGCCATATCGCCTCAGTCTCGGCTAGTGCTTCCTCGGCTACTGCTCGTGACCACTTATTCTACCGGGCGATGGCGCTTCTAGGAACTAATTCGAATTTCGAAAGTTGCAGCGGCACATGCCCAACACGCACAGGAGAATTTCTTACACGAACGTGCCCTTGAATTCCGGCAAATCTCTTAGATCTCTTGTCTCTCTCTGTCTCTCCCCTGCTCTATGATAGACCTTCTGCTGCTGCTACGTTGCTGCTGGGGATTGTTGTTGCGGAAAACAGATGGAAGTGGTTGAAAGTGATTGGATTGCGGTGAATATGCTGGAATTGGGGTGCCCAAGTTGCAGATACGAAAATGGAAAACTAGGCGTCGAGTCTCAACTGTTGTTTGGTTTTTAGATGACCCGCGCAAGTTGCCCATCGAGGTTTCCGAGGGAGTTTCTGGCGCGGCGGGCTTTCTGCTTGTAGCGAATGGGCGTTTGGGAATTGAGTGGGATTGTCAACACGAATCTGGGCCGGGACTCATCATTATCTTTCCGATGAAATGGGATGCCGTATCAGGAAGATCACCCATTTCCGATCACTTAAGCAATTCAGCCTATCTGCAGCCTATATGGGAAAAGTTCAGGAAAAATTCCCCGTGTAGAGAAATAGATTTCAGAAGGATTTTATAATTTCTTAAATTTTTACCTAAAAAGCAAAATTATCATGAATTTTTTTCGTTGAGATTCTATTTGTCCCATTCTTGATATGTATGCAAACCTATTCCAACCATAGGCTGGTTCCAAAATTGATGTAAGGCTTCCAATATACACATTGTGATCATGTAAGCTTTCAAAGTACACCTCCCGGACATTTTTGTTGTCCCCCGGGTCCTGCAATGCAAGAGTTGTCACCTACAATTCATTTGATCGAAAATGGAGTAGCCTAAACTACAAGAATGGGAGGTTGATCGGAAATGGGTGATCTCCTTTAGACTCATTCCCTTTTTTCTCCACCCCGAAATTTGGACCAATTTTGGGGGGTTTAGGATTAATAAAAATTTAGTTGGTGAGGGCCGCTTTACATCTAGAAGTCGGGCCAATTTGTTATGTCAAAGGCCAATAATCCTCACTTGTGGCTAAACAAAATATTGAAATTGGTCCCAACCCCTTTACACTAAGAGGCTGGGCCAATTTGTTATGTTAGAGGCCAATAATCCTCACTTGTGGCTAAACAAAACATTGAAATTGGTCCCAACCCCTGTACACTAAGAGGTTGGGCCAATTTGGTAGAATGAATAATTAATTCAAAAAAGACTTGATTTGACATGGCCCAAGCTCGCTCAATTGGGTGCACCAAAAATGGAAGGCCAATTCTTGGCCTAGGGGCCAATGTCAATTTTCAATTTTTTCAATTTTTTTTTATAAAATATATTTTTTCAACAAATTTAATCCATTGGATTTTGTGCAATCAGCCTCAAGGAAAATTGGCCTAGCCTTTAGGTGTAAAGCAACCTTGAAAATTTCAACCCTTGTCTCTTTCTCCTTTCTAGATTTTATTGAATCGGCCCAACTTCTTGGCCTTGAGGCCTTTACATATAGGAGAATTGGCCCTTGTTATAATCTTGTTTAAATGAGTAGTTGAGGTCAACATTTACCCTAAAAGGGGCTGAAATTTTGTGCAATCAACCTCAAGAGGAATTGGCTTGGCCTCTAAGTGTAAAGTGACCATGATAATAAGAAAAAACTTGGTTTGATTCTTAAAACACAAGGAAAAAATAGTGAAAAATTATAGATAAGTTCTATCTATAGTAAAAATAGTGAAAATTATTAGACAAGACATTTGAAAAAAATTGCTTGAATATGAGAATGAAGGAAAATAATTGGTAAAGCTCAAAAAAAAAAGTTCCACGACATTGGTGCCTATTTTGGATACACAATTTTCACTTAAGAATTTTGATAAATCCAAACTAAGGTAGGAAGGCCCATTCTAACATCACCATTTTTCACCCTCGTATTCAGACTAATGTAGGAAGGCTCATTCAAGACACATATTTTTTTCACTTTAGAATCTTGTTTAATATAGGAAGGACCATTCAAGAAACATATTTTTCACCTTAAACTTTGAATGAAGATAGAAAATGTATCTTGAAGAAAATTCCAGATATATATTATTTCACCTTGACATTGAGACTAATGTAGAAAGGCCATCCATTTCAAATACTTGTTGGCCAAGCCCATAAAAAAATTTGGATCTCTCTAAGGTAGCTCCAACCAATTGCATTAACCCCTAAACGCCCAAACTGCGTTTTTTGGCAACATAGCAATTTTGGGCAGCTCACTACGAATGGAGTTTTTCTTATTTTTCTTTGAAATTTTCACACAACATGTGCCTGAGGAGTATCTTTAAGGCCCAACACTTTTCATAACTTTTGACTTAATGGTTAAAAAGTTATTGCATGATATGTAATTTTCATTGCTCTTCGGGCAGCCCAAAAAATTCTTTAAAAAATACTTTTTTAAGAAATAAAAATTTGAAATTGGTTTTCTAGATTTATATGTACATGGAAAGCTTTGAATCATTCCATTTTGATTTATGAGATGAAAGTTATGAGGCGTTTTAGTTTGTGGGCAGTTCCGGATTCTCTACTCTAAAATAAACTTTGAAGTCCTTTATTTCACTCAATTTTCAATATTTTTTGAAAAAAATAAAATCATAGGGTGTGGATTTTTTAGTAAAACATTACAACCATTGGGATTGGAATTTTTCAATTCCATAACAAAATTCTTCACAATTTAGTATTTTGAATCATTCTCTACTTCTTTGTACTTACTTTCTTTTTCCTATATGTTGTACAATTTCAAATGATTTGAATTTTTTCAAGAATGTATCCAACTTGCCTTGAAGAATGAATCCAAAGAGTAACCACCATTTTGGAATTTTTTTTCATACAAATGTGGCCTTGTGAAGTGCAGCTGCCCGTTTTTTCACAGGGCCAGAAAAAGGATTTTTGCTAATTCAAACGCTAATATCTTACAATCTACATGGTGAAAAATTCTGAAATTTTTTCCACATCTTCTCAAATAAGTTTTGTACAAGATCTTACGGTTACATGCTTCCAAAAATGTTTTTTTCCAAAAATTTGGTACTTGTTCTAGAAATGACAGTTTTGGAGTGTTTTTGGTGAAAACATAGTTGAAAACATTTAGGGGTTAAATTAAAAAATTGAGTATTATTCTTGGTATGGAATTATTTAAATTTTAATTGGATCTCATTGGAAGTCTATTTTTTTTTAAGATTATCATTCTATGCTTTTTTAGACACAATAGGAATAAACTTTGAATTTTCAAAAGTGCTGGAAATAGGCATATCCAAAAGCAATTCTTGATAAATTTTAGGCAAGAGTGTATAAATAAGGGTCTATATTAGAAAAGGTCACAATTAAGCATAAATACCTTATTTCTATGAAATTGGATTATAGATATATTCTTTTCCTCCTTTTTCATCTACAAATTGTATTAAAGGTTAAAAAGCCCATTCCAAACACATTTTTGGGCAATCCTATTGTGAGCAAAATTTTGAAATTGTTCTATAATAAATACATCAAAGGAAGGACTTCCGTGTACCTAGAATTGTTTAACCCCTAAAGTCCCAAACATGGTTTTTTGGCATTATGGATATTTTGGGCAGCTCACTACAAGTAGAATTTTCCATTTTTTTCTTTGAAATTTTGACACAACATGTGGTCGAGGAGTAGCTTTAAGGCCCAGCAACTTTCATAACTTTTGGCTACATAGTTAAAAAGTTATTGTATGATATGTAGTTTCTTTCCCAACTCAGGCAACAGATTAGAAAAAATCACTTTTTTCAAAACTTGAAATTGATTTTCTAGATTTCGATATATATATGTGGAGAGCTTTGAATCATTCCATTTTGATCAATGAGGTGAAAGTTATGAGGAGTTTTAGTTTGCAGGCAGTTATAGATTCTCTACTCTAAAATAAACTTCGAAGTCCTTCATTTTACTCGATTTTCAATATTTTTTGAAAAAAATAAAATCATAGGATGTAGATTTTTTATTACAACATTACAACCATTGGGATTGTCATTTTTCAAATCTATAACAAAATTCTTAACAATTTAGTATTTTCAATCATTATCTACTTCTTTCTACTTACTATTTTTTCCTATATGTTGTACGATTCCAAATGATCTGAAATTTTTCAAGCATGTAGCTAATTTGCCTTGAAGAATAAATTAAAAGAGACACATCCATTTTGGACATTTCTTCAGACAAATATGACCTTGTGAAGAGCAACTACGAATTTTTTCATAGGGACAAAAAAAGGATTTTTATCAATTCAAATGCTAATATTTTGCAATCTACAAAGTGGAAATTCATGAAATTTTTTCCACATGTTCTCAAACTAGCTTACTACAAGATCCCATGGTTACATGAATCCAAAATTTTTTTTTTTCTAAAATTTGGTTCTTGTACTAGAAATGACAGTTTGGGAGCATTTTTGGTGAAAACATAGTCAAAAACCTTTAGGGGTTAAAATTTGCATGATAGACATAGGGAATTTTGGAATTCTATATGGAAGTGTGTAAAAATTGCAAGAGGGTAATCAAATTTGTTGGTCGACACAACTTTTAGAAGAAGCTTAAGAGAGGAATAAGTTTTTGATTCCTCACAAAAAACTAATATCAACTTTAGACTTGAAGTTTTTGATTGCTTTTATTTTAAAAACAAAGCAAAGTTATTCCTGAAATGTATTTTTTCACATAGAATTAAAAGCACTTTGAAACTTAGTAAAGATAATTACAAAACTAAAAACTTTGATTATAATTCTAAATTAATATGGAAGTTCACTCTAATTGCATCTGATTAGACAATTGGGCATAATATATAGTATTTGATTGCCTAAATTTTTTTTAGATCTTGTTGGAAGTCAAAAAAGTATTCTAGATTATCTTTGTATGCTTTCTTTACACACAATACGAATAAACTATGAATTATGGCATTGTTGAAAATAGTAACAATGCTAGTGTATGAGTGTAGAGATGTAAGCCTACAAGCCTTCAACGTAGTTGTAGATATGTACCTACCTCCATTTGAAGGTGTTTATAACATATGTACCTATAACACACATACATTATAACATGGAAAGAGTCTATAACACAGGTACTCATAACATAGATACCAAGGTTGCTATTTTGTAAGTGTGTGAGCGTAAGCTTGTGAGCTTGTTAGCATATAATTTTTTAGAGATTCCATCTAATTTATTATTTTTGTTCAATTTTAGTACATATTGCCATGGACCTATTACCGTAATCCCTTGAACAACCTTGATGTGCTACTTATTGGACTTTGCTAGATTTGAAGAAAAAAAATTGGTGATTAATTATGATTTGTTAGAAATCAATTGAAGTTGCTTCATAGAGAATTTGATTTTTATATTCATTCCCCTCTTTTTGTTGGGTTCCTCTGAGAGCCAAGATGAGCCCCCTAGCCAAGGAATTTTTTTTTCCAAAAATTTAAGAAAAACAAAAACAAAAACAAAAAAACTTTTTTTTTCTCACAGCTAGGGGGATCTTCTCAATGCCAAGAGGTACCCAACAACAAGAGGGAAGTGATTATATCTCAATGTAACAACCTCAATTGATTTCAAACGAATCCAAATTAATAACCAATTTTTTTTTTTAAATCTAAAAAAGTTCAATAAGTAACACATCAAGGTGGCAACTAGCAAGTGCTCAATCCTCCTCTCGGTGCCAAGAAGTTCTAAGCAACAAGAGGGGAGTGATTAACCAAAGGACCATTTGATCAAAGATAGAAGAATTGGACCCTGGAAGATCCTAGAAGAGGACAACTAATCAACAATTTGGTATAATTATGCTCATTCTTTCCAAAAATAATTTCTATCAACCAAATATTTTCTTCTAAATCTAAACAAGTTCAATTACTAGCACATTAAGACAAAAGTGTAGGTATCCCCCATCGGCTTTGAGAGGATCTATACTACTATAAGATAGTGATCAACAAAAATGAAATTCGGTGCAACTAAGCTCTATCCACATGTAAAGAATTCCAATTGACAGTACCCTCTTATTGAACCTTAAGAGATTCATGAATCATGATGCTACAAGACACTGATCATCAAAAATAAAATTCATTGTACCAAAGATCATTAGTTATAAAAATAGTTCTTATCAACAATTTTTTTCTAAAATCTAAACAAGAAAAAATTATTGGTACCCTCCTATCAACCCCAAGAGGACCCATGCTATTATAGGATAGTGATCAACCAATATTATGTACAAATTTATTTCCATCTCCATTTATCTTTCACATCAATTGAGTTCATCATTTTTGTAATGTATACTTCTAATATTTTAGACAACATTGAAAATTATAATTTTCATCTCAATTCTACATAATATTCATAATAATAGATACAAGATATCCACAGTAATAGGTCTATAGTAATAGGTACTCAAATTTACTAGAAATAGTAAATTTGGACCAAAATTTTTCAATGGAATCTATTTTTAGAAATATTATTCAGTTTTCTAGTGATTCTTCAAATTTCAAAACTCAATGCTCATATAATCTCTACTCAACGCTCATGCTCACAAAATAGCATTGTTGCTCGATGGTGTAGGGCTTCAAAAATGAAGCATGATTTCACATGAACCAAGTAACTATAAACCATTGCCAAAAAGTGTTTTCATTCTTGGACAAATTATTTTTCATAATCTCATGCTAACCAAGAATTATGTATTAGATAACCAAGGAGTTGTGCTAGTGATGAATACGTTATTGTACATAACTGGTTGTATATCTTTCAATCACAACCTTCAATCTTTTTGATGCAAGGGTATAGGAAGCAAGTTGAAAGGAAGGAAGGTTATGAGTTGCAACTTGTAATGGCAATGGTGATGGGTTGCCAATGGGATGGTGCCACATTCGTGTTGAAACACTACAAGAAAAAACAATGTCCGATCTAACATGAAAATGAACTAATATATGTTGGTTATTTCTATTGGTTAGGACATCTTGATTCGGACAATAATCAACACATCTAAGTTGATTTTATTTGATGATTTATTCAAATTTCTATATTTAAAAAATCTACGAAATATACTACCACCTAGGCAAGGTTACCACGTTTGCAAACCTGTCACATAGACAAGGCTATCACGTCAACAAACTCGCCATGTCCTCTAGACTATAAAACTTGATTGAAATTTAATTTCTAATTTATTTTAGCGCTTTGCTCATGTTAAACTATTATGAGCTTGACCATTGAACTAAGAGAACCACTTATCATGAAGTGAAAAGCACTTAAAACACAAGACCTTTATGTGAGAGGGGTGGTAGGAGGTAGGACAAACCATATGGGATATGTGTACTTAGGAGGAGTAGGAGTTCAACCGCTCATAGTTAAGCTAAATTAGTCAACATATTTTTAGTAGAATTTCAGACCTCATTTAAGCATAGTACAATATATATATTTTTTTAAACTTTGAATTAGAAAAATGTGGGAAATCAAACCAAATTTCACCTCCAAAAATCCATTTGACATTTAGAGACAGAAATCAAAAGTTATGGGAAAATTTTAGAGAGGAAGTTTTAAATTTTCAAAAACAATATCTCTTCCAACCCCTCTTTGAAATTTTCCCACAACTTTTGATTTTCGTCTCTAAATGTCAAACAGATTTTTGGAGGTAAAATTTGGTTTGATTTCCCACATTTTTCTAGTTCAAGTTTAAAAAAAAAGTACTCTACTATGCTTGAATGAGGTCTGAAATTCTACTAAAAATACGTTGACTAATTTAACTTAACTATGAGCAGTTGAGCTCCTACTCCTAGATACACATATCCCATATAGTTTGTCCTACCTCCGACCACCCTTCTCGTGTAAAGGTCTTGTGTTCTCAAGTCTTCTCACATCATGTAAGTGGTTCCCTAAGTTACATGATCAAGTTAATAATAATCTAATGTGATCAAAGTGCTTAAATGATCCTAAAATCAATGTTATATTCAATGAGGACTAAAATTCTACTTAGTGTGTTTAAATGATTGTCGAATCAACTAAGTAAATTTTTGATTTTGGTCGTAATCAACACATTATTGATGATTTTGTTTTTTTTCTAGGAATGCAGTGGGTGGAGCAACACACAAATTCTGTTTTTTTCACAATCAACACAAATCAATTGATCTTGTGTTGGTTAGGGCCCCCTTTTCTTGTGGTGAAAATTCAACAACCAATTATGGATTTTTCACTTGCCCTAATAGAGGATTTGTACAATATCTGATTAATTGTCATTCATTTTTTGCATTTTCCTTTCAATTGATGGTCTAATTCTATGTTTGGCAATCCCCTTCTCCTTGGGATTTCTAGCAAAAAATGTCCTTGAGTGTCACACTCCACCGTCCTCATTGGACCATATTTTGCCATAACTCTCTCCTTAGCAAGGTTTGCCCTATACAAAATCCATACCTTAAGTTAAGTTGTTTGTTTGTTTATTACGTTGAGATCTCCCCACTAGAAGAAATCCTTGTTGAAGTCAACACAATCTAGGTGACATTTTCTATTTTTTGTAACAAAAACACGTAAGATTCAAATTTTGCATCAAATCTAATGTGTTTTGTTACAAAAAATAGAAAATGTCACCTAGATTGTGTTGACTCCAACAAGGATTTCTTCTAGTGCCCAGACCGTACGTCCCCTAGTCACATTCTTGGTACTGTTGGAAAGCCCTCAACGAAGAGGGGTGCAAGGGCTTTGTTTCATGACGTTTGGACCGACAATAGGAAAGTTATGGAATTTTCAAAGTTTTTATGAATACAAAAATTAGAAAAATAAAAAATCACTTTAACCCTTTAGTGGTAGTAGTCATGCCAAAGACAAGAAAGAAATAATGAACATGAAAATGTTGTAGCTTTGCTGAATACAACAAGAAAGAAAGGGGACAGAAAGTAAGCATAGGATCTTTGATATTGTCGTGACTACAATTGATCAAAAGAGAGATTATTTGGAAAAGAGGTAGCCGGTAGGGAAATTATATTGTTTGACTACAAATTAATGGATGCTCACTTTCACAGGTAGTGTTGTGCTCTATACGGCAATTCTATTTACACTTGCGAGGAGGATCTAGAAAATTTCTGAAAAATATGAACTTCAAAGTGCACAATGTCTAGAATTCGAAGAAACTAATAGAATACAGAAAGAGTGCACCACTTTTCAATAGTGAATCTTGCAAATCAAAGCATATCCTCGTAAGGTAGTGCCAAAAGAATTGGGAATACCAATGGCATGCCCTTCTAACCATTTCAATTGTTAAGTGCTACCCCATGATCCTAAAATGCCAATATTATTAATGTCGTAAGGTGGGAGCCCCCAAAATTGTCAATACAAGCAATTCCGCATAATTGGAGGCATCTTCTCCTAATTTTTTTTTGTAGTATCAGCTAATGAAAATCATGAATATTACAAAAAATAGATTTTTCGGATGCTGTATGTATTTTCTATCAATTTTCAAAGTCACAGCTCCCTAGACTACTGAATGTGTCACATAGGTGGATCCAAATCTAAACTTTGCAAAAATCAGTTGTCATCAAATCACAATTAAGTATGTGTCCTTCACATGTATTAGCCAATTAGAATTAAATATATGGAGGACACATTAACCGAAGTCTAGGGACATATTTAGTGATATCCAGAGTACAAGGATGGGTTCAGGGACATATTTAGTGATATCTGGGGTACAAGGATGGGTTCAAAGACACTAATGGGTGTTTCTACCTTATTCCTTGAACTCCACGTCACGACTTTGCATATAATAGTAGTACAATATTGAAGGTGCACATTGAATATTACAAAGAATGTGAGTGGAGGAATGGGCAAGCACTTGCATGGGCACTTGCTTGGGCACTGCTACCTAAGTTATACTTCGTCATCACGCACACCAGCACTACCGTACCGCTGTTTTTCTATACTTTTCTAAGACATCATTCAAGGGTTGGAACCAACCCTGCAAGTTCCTGAACACGCTTGTTTGTAAACCACCCCCACCGACCCACCCCAAAAAAACCAACCCTGCAAATAAATAAATAAATAAAAAGAATGCACACGAGATATAACTGATTCTACGTGCCTGATCCTCTGAAACCAACGATTTGAACATCGACCTAAACCCGAGCCTCCTGAGATCGCGCCTCCTAAACCCGTGCTCCCTAAGACCGTGGTCCGACAGCCGTCCTCGTCGGTATATGAACTCACTCGATCTGCAGTGGAGTCTGCTTGCAGTGCACGCTTAAGTTTGGTCTTTCCTTCGGAGTTTGGATCAAGCGAGCTCTGAGCGTTCTTCGAGCCCTTCTTTGCCACCATGTCTGTCAATGCCGGCTCTTCCGAGCCTCCTCGACTCATTTCAATCGGTAAGTCGACAACAATTGCACCACCTCCGATCCTAGCTAGTTCCAATTTTCTTTTTGTATCAATTCAATTCTCGCCGTGAGCTTCCCTTGCTGGCGTCGTAGTTTTGGTGTTGAATTCGATGCGTTCTTTGTTGATGCTGGAGCTCAGTACTAGATCTTCTTCTTACATCGATCGTTAGACTTGATCGATTGTCTGATTGCTTCGACCACGTGACGATTTTCTTGCTTGTATGGTTGAATATGGCGGTGTTTAGGGTAAAATTACATCCTCACTGGCTTTGTATGTGTTGATTCTGTACAGGTTCGTCACATTACTGTGAAAAGGTATGCTTCTTGACTACTCCGTTTTATTTAATTACTGTGACATACGCTGATTATTTTTTTGGCGATTTTCTAGTGGCATGGTGTTTTTTGGTATGTTTCTTTTATGATTGGTGGGAGAAGAAGATTTTATCTTCTTATGCCTTTAGTCGTTAAATTTTTTTTAAAATTAGTTACTAAGGAAATAAACAATTAAGTCTGAAGTTATTAAGCAATTAGTATGCAAATTAATGGTTGAGGTGCAACTGATCAAGATGCTCCAAGAAAAAGTATAGCAGAAATTGGAAAAACTGTTTGAAATTAGCTTGTTGCACGATGCTGTGCTCTGGAGCTGCGTACGAGATTTCTTGTCGTTAATATGATACTGCAATAGTGAAATTTAACGGAATGCAGAATCGCTAATCTAGTAAGCTTGAAACTTGGTCGGTTAATAACGCAGGCAAGATGGGCGCTAGAAAGGGCATTTGTGCCATTTACTGAAGACAGGCACGCCCCTGGGACACACATTCCGTTCGTGAGGTGTGATCCAATTTCAACTTCACTTGTAGTTTTACGTTGGCTCTTTCTTTGCTCTTCGTACAGAATTTCAATTAGCGTCGAATATTTTAGTATGATTATCTTGTGAAGCTCAAGGGCACAAATAGAGGAGCCGGTGATAAGTGCCTCCCTTTTGTTATTGTGGTCGTAGTTAGACATTATTCTTGGCACAATGTAATGCAGAGGTTTACCAGGAGGAACGAGCTGCCCAAAGCTTGTGATCGGCAAGGGACCTCAAAGAGTTGTGATAGCAAGCTCACATGAGATTTTGGAATTTGCTGACAAAAAGATCGACGTGGAGGAGGATCGTTTATACCCCTCTGATCCGGAGCAGCTTCAGCTCGTGCAGTCATGGGGTGTGTTTTACCGGGCTAACTTGCTCTTCTGCTATATTGCTCTTTCATCCCATTAGAATTAGAGTGTAATTGTTATGATATAGACTTAATAATGCTGCAAAATATGGGTTCTTGCCTACTGTTTTTTTCAATCACAGGATCTTTGGTTTCCTCTGACATGCGATTTTTCGCGCTTTTTGACAGAGTCCAGATTTGACGACCGGCTTGGACCACATGTGCGGAGATATGCCTACAGCTATCTCCTGTTTGATCCACGTTCCTACAAATTGTTATCTCAAGGAGCTTCTACCACAGAAAAGGTTGTAGTGTGGTTTTTGATGCCTGTATTGCGCCGTCTTATATATCGCGGTCTTGGGTGTCACAAGCCTGGGAAAAGGGAACAGTCTTTGCAAGCTATTGAAACCATATTCAAGGAGGTATGGCTTGGCTTTTTCAAGTAGTTTTAATCTGAATTATGTTGGTTTATGATTTTCTATAGAGATGACAGTGAGCCCTTTGTGGAAATTTTACTGTTTTGTAGAATTGTAAATATTCATTGAAAACTTCTGATGTTGGTCATTTCTATTAGGTGGATGGTGCGTTGGCTGACGGGCGACCCTACATCTGTGGATCAAAATTCACTGCAGCTGATCTGACGTTTGCTGCTCTTGGTGGTTCCTTGGTTGCTGCTCCTCAGTAAGTTGTATCTCCTTTGCAGATAAGTTTCAATACTTTGAACCAATGTAATTTCTAGTAATTGACCTTATTAATTTAAAGAATGGTATCAATTTTTCAGCATTACTGGCAGATTTCTTGCTGATGGTGGAAAATCACTGACCTTATTTAATTGTCTTCTCAAACTTTGTAGAATTGGATGTTGGTTGCCAAAAATGGATGAGTGTCCTGCTGAAATGGCCACTGTGATGAAACGTTTTCAAGGGACATCAGCTGGACAAGTAATTTCCAAACCCTACAAGTTTGTTTGATGTCGGCTCTCTATTACTCCCTCCGTCCCAAAATAAGTGTTCTGTTTGGATCTCTTTTTTTTATAAGGTGTCAGTGGGTCGTATAGAGGCTTTTTTTTGTCCAAATTTATTTAGGTTGCAATGAACATGCAATGTTCTTCACTATTCTAGTGATATAAATTTGGAAACCTTTTGAATTTATGTTTGTCATAAAATGATCATCGAATTTGCTATCAAATGTTTTCAACAAAACTGCGGACACTTATTTCGGGACAGAGGGAGTATTATTTATGTCCTCTATCATGATACCCCAATGTATGTGTCATTTTGAACTGTATGTTCACGGATCTGTCCATTTCAGAGACCTCGAATCTTTTCAATTGCTGGTTGCTCACTCTCATGCTTAACATTTATTTTCTCTGTACATGCAGCACATTCTGAAAGTGTACGAGACTAAGCGACAAAGGCCTGAAGAAAAGAGGGTATATTAGTGGTTATGTTTGAGGAACTTCAAAAGTGGTATGTTCTAAACGGACAGTTCTAGACAGACACTCTCTTCTGCCAAAGCTCTAGAATGGTCTGATGATCATTCCAATCTGTTTTCATCTGCTTCTGATTTTGAATATACGGCGGCTGTCCTACGACAATGTTATTCACCGACGATACAACATGTGCATTTATATTGAGGCTTCTAATTGACATCAACCACGTCATTTCTTCTCCTCTTTAGGTAAAATTTTGATATAACAACTCCACAACTAGGACGTCGTTTCCCTTTGTTAGCCCCACACACTCCGTTCTCTTCATCAAATTCTATGTCTCCCAGTTGCAACTTCGTCTCTAACTGTAACTCCTTCCACACCTGTGACCTCTCACCTTTCACATCCGTTGCTGCATTTCCACCTTCTTTGATTTCACCATAACGCACAAGGCAATGATCATCACCTTCTACAGTTTCCACTTGGAGATCTCGCATGTCTGCTTCCAGGTCTCTCACCTCCCCGTATGTCTCTTGGAACTTACATTTCCCGCAGGTTTCCTGGAAGGACTTCCGAAGTTGCACCAACTCGCTTGAGCCTAACCTGTCTACTCTCTTCAAATGTTGACTCACAAGCAACTGCGTAACGATGTCTTGAAACCCAACGTCTCCTGGTTCGTTGTCGATGAGCAGGAGGGGGACTTCCAACACATCCATTGTGTACTTTGATTGAGCCGCTATGTATCAGAGGCCAGCTAAACCGGTAAGTAAAGTGTGTAGAAATTAGGACCAAGGCTTCTTTTCTGTTCTGCAACGGAGATGGCAAAAACTGAGTCTTCTTGCAGCTTCATCATAGTAACTCATTTCAACCTTTTTGTATTGAGTCTCAAGCAGTTACATCGAACCTCTATAGAGACAAGAAGAAAATCCTAAGTGCCTAGAGGCGAGATCACAGGAGATTTGCAGTTATTTGAGTACTGTGGTTAGCATGCAAATGCAACAGGTGGCAGCGAGTGTTGGCCAAACCCTAAGGCATCTCCACTCCAGAGGTCGTCTGAATAGCAGCCGAACTTTGAGAACTTTGTGAACATTGGTTCTGTGCCCAACTAAAAATTGTTGTAACGTTGGACCTTGGCCTGGTTCATTACTCCCTGTCTCAAAATAATTGCGTAGTAATCTGACTAGTTTTCCACTAGAGACCATGGATTATTTTTTTATAATTTTATTTTTGTTTTTTTATTTTAAACATAAGGCCTTCAAGGATCACAACAAGGATTGACCTGACACTGCCATGGCAAACCATGGACCAATCCCTGTCAGGAACAAGTGGAGGAACAAACCCCCTCCCTATGCGAACAAAGCTCTCACATGGATTTAATTTGAGATAGAGGTAGAACCAAACATTCACCGTTGGCACCAAATATCCCTTTTGGATTCTATTTTAGTTTGTTTTTCCTCTTGGATTATCTCTATCAACATTGACTTGTAGGATAGAGGAGCATAAAGGCATAGAGAATCTATGGGATTTACTCACAACTCGCTCTATTTTGAATGAAGTGGCACTTAAAGTAAACACTTAATCCCTAAAGAGTTGTAGCATAGTCCAAGTTTACAAAATTGTGAAGATTTATTAAAAACTTAGAACAATTTTTTAATGATGACTTTCAAAAAAAAGTTGTAAAATATAACTCATAGATCATATCTATCCAATTGGATCTAGTACCCTACTAAATCACATTTATCAATAAGAATTTAAATCAATAATTAAAAATTCCTTCTAAAATTAGAGTGTTTATGGTACCATATTTGATTCCTAGAATAAGGCCTAGAATTCTATAATATGGCATGACTTCCACCATTAACCCTTGAAGGACAAACGAGTGACTGTGGAATTCATCCCTTTTGGAACCATGTAACATCATCTACTTTAAAAAAAACAAAAACATTCATTTGAGGTCAAACTATTAACTTCTTTCACTTGGATGTCATTTTAAGCTTGAAAGGATTGGCCTATGACAACTTTTTCAAACATCAAAGTCCTATATGTATGCTCCCATTTTACAACTACACGTGAAATGAGATTTTCAATATTTATTTTGAGAGAAGCAATCCCATGTTTCTATAAGCCATAAAAAAATTCCATATTTTCATAAAAATTAGAAATCACTCTAAATTTTTGAATAAAATGTGAAAAATCCATATCTAATACAAAGTATGCTTTTTAAATCTGAAATTTTTTCTATAGATGTACATTATAGTGTAAAATATTTTGGTGGAAATCAATTTACTATGTCATTTCAAAGAATGTACACTCCATAATTATTGGTCCAAAGTTCAAAGTGTAATCAAAAATTTGAATTTTAGGATTCTTTTGTATTTTCAAAATGGAGTAGAAACTAGATAAGCTTGATTATGTCAATTGAACTCAAATTTAGAAGAGAGCATTTTTTATAGCTAAAATTTAGATAAAAGAAAAGGACAAAAATTGCCAAAATACATTATATGGTGATCCATTGAATTGCCATTTTCTTACATAGGAAAGTAAAAATATATCATCTGAAAGGAATATCCCACACCTTACATTGAAATTGGATTCAATTAACTACCTCCCATGCCCTACCTATTTTGGATGTAAAAACATTTTTATCCATCCTTATGGCGTCCTTGAAATCACCCCAAGGATACAAATGTTCTCTTGGACGTTTCATGGTTAATGTCTAAACCTCATGAAGCTCAAATACATCATCATGTAGTTAGAGAATATGACCATTTTGTAGCTTTTGACACATGTAGGAAGTGCAATAATGATCCAAATTGGAATTGCCATGTGTCATTGGATTTGAAATCAGAAATACAAAGTCTTGTCACTAGTCTATACCTCAATTTATGCACCTTTTATATCAAAATACAAGAAAATATCATGATGCTTCCCAAATTAGGCTTCCTAGCCCTTTAACCCTGAAATGACAAGCCCATAACCACAAATTCATGCCTACCAATTCTTCATTCTATTTGCTACCATTTTGCAACTATATATGAATGTAATTTAAAAAATTCAAAGATGGAATCACATGTCTTCTAGGAATCATAAAGTTTCAAAAAAGGATGTGAAAATTTGAAATTATTGTTAATTCATCAAGGAAAAAGTGAAGAAAATTCATTTCAAATACAAAATATGCTCCAAAAATCTGAAATTTTCACTATAGGTATATATTATAGTGTATAACAACATGGTATAAATCAAAGTTATAATGTCATTACAAATAATAAAATCAGCAAACCATGGTTTTTGGCCCATTGTAGTTTCAAATTCTTAAAAAAAATCTCTTGTTGAAAATTCACATTATCTGCAATCAAATTTTAATACAGTATTGAATTTTAAGAATTTCCCAAATTTTCCAATTGGTATATATACTAAACTTGATAAACTTCATTTCACTAGATGGGCACAAACTCAAAAAACACCATTTTGTAGTTTAAATTCTCATCATAAATACAGAGCAACAAGTGGCTAAAATACACTAGTGATAATGGTGATCCATAGATTGAGCATCTTCTTCTTTTGAAAAATTAATAATACAACAGTAAATGAATATTCAATACTATTCACTTGAATGCACTCAAGCAACTCTCCAAAAAAATTGGATGAAATTTTTTTCCATCTTACAAGCCCTCTGGAAATCATTCAAAGGACCCAAATCATCCGTAGCATCCTTACAGGGTTAATCCATCTATTGAAGGAACTACAAATTGATTTCTGAAGTGAGAAGAACAAAAATAACTCAGAATCTTAGAAGAATTGGAAGTGAATTACAAAATGGAGGTTATTAATTTATTTGATAGAGAAAGAATTTGAGAGCAAGTAGATCTAGAAAATATAATTTCATGCAACAGTCATGAGCATTTATATAGGGATACAATATGCCTATCAATCCTTGCAGTACAAGAATTTTGAACCCTGCAGAAGGTTGTTTCAATTCCAATTTCAGCACCCCAGTGGTGCAAATACAAAACAAATAATTTTTTTTTACTTTTATAAAAAAAATTCAAATCACCAATCTGACGTGGCACTAATAGTGCCCCATCAAATTCCTAAATTTTATTTATTTATTTATTTTCCGTTGTAATTGCATCATTGCCATGTAGACTCTCAGCCTCCTGCAAGGTTCAAAATGCTTCTAAAGAATAATACAATAAAATATATGGAAATTAAAGAATTGCAAGAGATGCATCCCTTTTGCATTTTGAACAACATTGGTGGTGTTTTGGGGGGGAAGCAAATACGAAGATGGCACAATCTAATAGGTACCCTTTAAAAAGAAACTTGTCATAAAGAAATATGACAAATGATACCATGAATATTTTCCTCACTTTCATACATATTGATGGTCAACAATGTACTTTTTCTTAATCTTTTTTCCATCTTTTGTTCTAGACATTGGCTTCAACCAACCTTATGTAATTGATGACTGGTCACAAAAATAACAACTAAACTTGTACCAATTTCAAATAGAAGATCCTTTGTTTTTGAGCATAATCAATGTTTCCCATATTAAGCATGTATTTTCATACATTAGAGGTGTATTTTTCAACATTGATTTCTCTATATGAATCATAAAAGCAATGTCTTCCAACTCCAAAGATCCTTGAAGTGAATCATTTATGAGGTTGCTAGTGTTGCAGACCTCTTTTTGCACATTTTTCATAATTTAATGTTAAGAAACTTCTAAATTCTTACAAAACCAATGGTGAAGCATCCCAATGTTTTTCCTCACCCCTTGTGTCTCACTCATTCTCCAATTTGATACAAGTATTTTTTTGCACTTCTACTCCTTTATCCTCAATAATCCCAAATCTATTAACCTTTAAAGATTGGCAAATTGGCACTCTGGAGATTATTTCTTTTGCTACCACGTGCATCATTGGTTTAAAAAAGTCCAAAAGCACTCATTGAAAGTCAAACTACTATACAATACCTCCCCCTTCCACACAAAATTCCAAGGATGAATAGTTGTAATTATGTCCTACATAGGAGGATTCTCTGTCATTGGTCGGCCGAAAAACGGCCACGGCGCCCTTTCAAGATTAAAGATTCCGTCTACAATCTAGCTCTGACCAAAACAATCTGGATCTTAAAGGCTAAGTCAGTAATGGTCGCTAACATGAAACTACATTAACAATGCAACTATAGCAGGAATGCAACATTCGTCACCGAGGCTCCCATTCCAAAACTCCAGGAAAGGGTTAGAGCATCGAGAAAAGAAGACTTAAGGGAGGTGCCCAATTTGCAAATCACAGAGCAGGAATCGTAAGGTATGGCATCTCCTAATCAGTGCAACTCAGGCGCACAAAACCTTGAGAGAAAGCCCAGCCAGGCGTCTATAATATTTCATTTCCTGCCGTTTAGAATCACATAGGAGATCAATACCTAAGGTTTTCCAGTTACATCGACGTGAACAAGAACGTGTTCACTGGTGAAGAATCTTGCCAACACAGCTACCAAACCCTGACAACCAGTGGTCGTTAATATACATACGCTACTCATCCTGGATGGCACCATGACGTGCGGAAATTTTCACAGGGGAGACCAAGCCACTACAGAAAAATGAAGGAAGCTGCCAACCCACTGAAGGATCTGCAAATTGGGGTAGAAACAAAACGATACCTCGAACAGTGAAGATCCGAACCACCATGAAACAAAAAACGTGATCAGCAACTCATCCCTGTTCACTTCCGTCTGTCCGTTTGGATGGACAAAAGTATATTGGCTGCGAGTTCGGGAGTAGCAGAAACTGCTCGCGGTACAACCTTAATCACTCCACTGTGATGCATAGGTCTCTTGGAAGGCGAGAGAATGGGAAACCACCGACATGCACCAGACTCAAAGGCTCCCTCTGAGCGCATGTGTTTCAACGAGACCATCCCTTCCTGACGTCCCTCAAGGTTGGCCTCAGGCTCAACGATAGGGGGGCAGTCGTTCGTTGGCTGGAAGCCTCCATGACCAGGATCACCTCCTTCCCGAGCAGTGTCACCGTTTTGGCAATCGGCTTCTTTTCCTCGAAGATTCGCAGTGTCACTTGCTATCTTGTGAACTAAGCTCCGGTCCCCACGCACCCACCGTCCTTCCTTCCTACCCCAGCCATTTGCCCAGCCACGAGTATCAACAGACCTCCCCTTGTTGGAATTTTCTCCATCTTGGCCAGCTTGACGAGCATCAAGGAGAGTTCCATCTCGGTCAGCTTGACGGGCATCAAGTAGAGTTCCATCTCGGTCAGCTTGACGAGCATCAAAGGGAGCTCCAGCTTGGCCAGCTTGACGAGCACCTGCAAAGTGGGAAGTGCTTTCGACTGATTGGCCAGATCCATATGGTGTAAGACGTTCAAGGTGGCATGCAGGAGGTGCAATGCCCGCGCTTGGGGCCACCGCAGCTGCTGGAACACCTGACAGAACCTGCTGACTATACCATGCTGCCATTGCGGTTGGATCTTGAGCACCCATGACCAGAGGCATACCTGACTGCTGCTGCTGCTGCCAAGTTGGAAACTGTACAGGCTGCTGCTGCTGCAGCGCTCCAGGGGGTGCATACATGGGCATCGGTGCACCCATCATGGGATAGGCCCCATAGCCAGGAGGGCAGTGTCCTGGATATGGTACATACATGAAAGAGGAGGCCATTCTAACTGCCCATGGATTAGGAGCATAAGGAGGTGCCGACCATGGAGCTTCTCGATTTAAAGCCTGGTGCGTGTGTACGGGTAGAGGGTACACAGGTTGATGAGGTGGTTCCAGATATGCCCTTGAGTTTTCATTCGAAGCCTTCGTTTCTGGGTGTCTTTCTGCAACTTCGGGGACTTGAGGGAATTCAGCGACTGAAGGAACTTCAGGGACTTCAGCTTGAGGGACTTCAGGGACTTCAGCTACAGGGCTTTCGGCCATGTGCACGTTATCATCCTCTTTTTCTAGTGCTTCGTCAATACTAGTAGAGGAACAAAGTGCCTTCGCAAGAAGCTGCTGGACTTCAATGGCACGGTGCAGCTGGAATACTTGTCGAGAAAAAATCCTTTGTTGTCTGCACATGCCACAGGTACGACTCAGAGTCAATTCATACTCAGTTATTAGAATGTTAAGCACAAAAAGCAGTGGACAAGCAATAGCATGATTGGTAAAAAAATCTAAAAGGACAGGCGTAAAAGCAGCAATCAAACAGTGAAGAAGGTACTTCCTTGCAAGCAATGATTGTGTGCGTCATCCCAGGTAACAAATTAGGAATCTTCAGCCACTTCTAGAGCAACAAGTTACTCAACAGAAGAATGTACAGGTTCGCAAAAAAGGAGACTTGGAGAGACTGGACAAATCAAATAATACCTGATCAGGATCATTTGGGTTTTCCAAAATTCTTGCTGGCCAAAGGCATTAACAATATCCTGGAATTGAACAGAACCAGCGGGTGCGTCGTCCAACATGGAAGATTCCGATTCCGCACTGCTACCTCTTCCCTGCCAAGAAGGCTCCGAATCCTCCCAACTTTGGCTTCCCGAAAAGACATTGCTGTGCATGTCCTGTTCAGAGGGACCATTCAAGCTATCTGCTCTACAAACTTTATCAGTAGTGGCAGTTGCAGTGTAACACTCAGATGAAGGAACCCTCTCCACTTCACTGTGACCAATTTCTTGCGAATCCCCCTCGTAACCAGTGACACAAACAGACACGCACTCCCCACTGCCAGTAGACCAGCCACCGTTGTCCTTGCGCTCTGATGAAGTAACTTCCATACACTTATTCTGAAGTAATGGAGACCGCTTCTGTATTAAAGGCCTCTTGTCTCTTGGCGAAGGCCGCTGTCCACGAGGTGCGTTTTGGAAATGAAGAGGACTCGAGGGCCTCGTCGTTTGCCCACTGGATTGTGTGGCCGAAGAGTAAGTGGGCACCGCAAAGTCATCGTCCCCTCTTCCCTGCTTGGAGGGAGCTTGAAATTTCGAGTGGCTAAAAGCCTTCGGCACTGCACCTTCACCAGAAGGTGACTCTTCACCTCCATACACGATAGTGCTTTTGCTACCGCTGGTATTCATCAAATGCGTAGCATCAGCGCTGAAGAGTCCCGAATATGAGTAACTGGGTATACATGCCATTCTTGGCATCATAGTAGGATTCATATAGTTCATGGACACGTATGAGTACATACTATCCTGAGAACCAGCAGATACCTGCACATAAAAAGTAGTGAGGTCAAAACTCAGGTTCAATTCTACAGAGTTCTCAAAGCATAATTCAGCAGATTACAACACATCCAAGGTTGTCAATGCTCATCGCAGCAAAATAATACGAGCTAATGCGAAATAAGACGGACTTGGACAAGATCAAACTAAGTTATATATTGACGACAATACATAGAATCAATAATTAACCGATATTTCCATCATAAGTAAGAAAATGGTACACTGTCAACGCACTCAGTTACAACATTCAACGGCACGGTCCGGGGATCCAGACCCGGGATCTGGAGCTTCAGGGACTTAGGGTTACTTCCGAATTCCGAAGTTTTCTTGGCAAACTTTGGCTTCCAAAATGGAGCTAATTCTCTTTGTTTGCAGGGTGTAGGTTCAATGGATGCCCAAGTCTCTCCCAAACTCTTACCTTGCTTTTGAAGTCTCACTAATGCCATTTTAGTTGCGTACTACCCGATTTCTGTGAAGGGTCCATGATCAGAATCCCCGGGCCCCCATACTAGGACCGTGCCCATTCAACAACTTTCAGTCGTAAGTGACAACTGACAAAGTGACATGTACACTCAACCCTCTCTAATTGTACTACCTCGGGACAAATGGGCTCCCATCACATGTGTTCACGACTTGACATGCGGAAAGTGTACAATTGGATGTGTACTGAACATTACAGACTCTCAACATCTACAGGAAATGTGCAACTACAGAGAATCATTTAAGAGGGTTGGGTGTGCCCAAAAGCTCTCTTAACTTCGGTGAAATAAGACTGTCTTGTAGCGAAACTTCAGCAATGGCAACATACCTGAGGAATTGGAAGATATATCGGCGTGGTCGCGGTAGGACTCTTCATAATTCGACCAGAAGATGGCAAAGCCATGGGAGACGGTTTGAACTTGTGAGACGGAATCGTGAGCTGCTCGAACAGTGCCATCTTGTTGCGCGGTGGACCCCGTGGTCCGGCCCGCTTCGTCTCGGCTACATGCAGCCGAGGGAACAGAGCAGGTCCACTGCCCTGCTGCTTGCTTCCGTCAGATCTCCCATCCCTGGCTCCCTTCATTTTGATGTCGCGATAGCTAATCCTTGATCTCTGTATCTAGCATACTCGTGTAGAAAAGCAACGTCTTCAACACGACCCTGTTCTACTTTAGCAAATGCTCCATCTATCTATCCTCTGGATGTCTCAGTAGGCACGCTTCTCCCATGTTGTTTTGCGGAACATAAAAACATCCCTAACCTGTCGCAAATTCGACACCACCACGTCTGCACCTGTATCAATTTCCATAACACAAGCTTTAAAAATAGAATGGCGAGGTGCCAGTACACGAGCAGCTCGTTCACATAAGAAAAATTCCACAGTAAAGCTCACTGTGCTTCCAACTACATCACACCCCGTGTTGACCAGAGCAGAGTCACAGATCGAACTAAAAAAACACTTATTGCACTCCACATCCTCGCACGCACAAAACCTAACACTGCGCCCTATACCCTAGGCGAATCGCCTCCATTCCGTGAACAGAACAAAACCTACAACAACAATGAACTCTCCCAGCGCGTTCTCAACCACTTGAACTTTAAGGACCCTCACTCACTCGCTTTGGTCTCGCAGAAAGAAAACATCAACACAACACAACACACACGCACACAAGGAAAAGAACACACGCACAGAGCAAAGAACACACACGCAAAGCAAAGAATACACACTACCACTAACCTTCTCAACAGCTTGCAAATTTCGTATCCAACTGTTCACCCTTCCTCCATGACAATACACAATCGATAACCGAAACACAAAGGCAACTCGAAGTCCAGAAATGTGCTCATAGCCAACTAAGCCCCCCCTACGCACCGCAGAGAGTAAAAAACCGCGCGTTCTGAGTCGCCCCTGCACCAAATGACGCCTCGTTTGGATCCACGGAAAGCGCACGCCGCGATGCCTGCTACAGACACAAGGGCATAGATTGTTGCGCAGAATGTCGAGGAGCAAAGGGATTGGTCGCAACGGGAGCAAGCGTTGGGGTTCCACCAAGAGAGCGTGGGGGATGCCGAAAGCACAAGAGGGGAGGGGAGGGGGAGGGGGAGGGGAGGGACGACGGGGGCCCGCGAAAGTTGTGCACTTTCTGTCCAGTCGTCACTTTTTCGTCCAGTCGCTTGCTGGATCCTTCCAATGGGCGTAGTCCACGTGGGGTAAAGGCAGATTTTATATGGAATCGGGATGGAATTGGGGTGTCATTCGTTGTGTTTCAGTTGCACTTTTCTCATCCCTGGACGGATGGGGACTGGGATATTTTTCTGTGAGGTCCACATCCCTCCAAATTAATTCGGTCCTTTTTTCTTGTTTTCTTTTTTATTGGCGCAAAGACGAGGTGGAGGGGGCTTGGCACAGAGAAAGCTAAGTTTAAGTTAGTTACCATGAGGAAGTTTGGGGAGCTTTCTTGGCCGGGGTGGATTGATCCTGTCGATCGTCCCCAAAGGAAAACCCCTGAAATTTTTTATTTGTCACCCATGCTAAAATTTGGAAATTTTGAATTCATATTTGCAATCACAGGCCTCAAATTGGCTAGTACAGATATAGTAAAGATATGGAAGATAAATTAATGATGCTCAAAATAGGGGGTCTTTTTTTTACATGCACCCCTAGACTGACTTGGGGGGACGAGTGAGGGGGTCAATCCACCCCAACTACTTTCTTGGTCAAAAAGGCTCCCCAATGCTCTACAGAGTAAAGGATGTCATGGACACTAAGTTTGTGTTTGATGAATGAGGAAGAATTCTTCTATATAGGATTGAAGTTCATCTTTGGGATTTGGAGTGAAAAGAAGAGGTCTTGCATAATAGTTTGACCTCTCATGAGTGCTTTTGGTATTTTTTTAAGAAAATGATTCCCACTATATCAAAGAAGATGATTCCTGAAATGACTAGCCTATATATCTAATGGTAATTGTAAAACACCACCTCATTGGTAGATATTCACTCAAAATGATTCAATTTTTGAACCAACTATAGGCGTATTCCATGTTTTTACAATAACAAAGAAAGATTCATCAAGCACTCATTGTCTTCAAAGTCCTTAAAGGATGAACACCTTCTCTGGCCTCTCCTAGATGGAAGGTATATCCCTCCACCAAAATGCCTATATACTTCAAGTTAATTCACAATACTTTGTAGGTTGCAACTTTCCATTTTACAATGGTTGTTCAACACTCTTCCAAAGAGAACATTAGGACAATCTCTAGATTTTGGAGAACAAAAGGAGACCCCTAACACTACTTAATACTATTGTATTTTGCTTTGCATACAAATTTTGAAATTTTTCATGGGAGTGTAATAATGTAGTCCCTTTGCATGTTAAACTTGTGTTTTCCAAATAATTATTTTAATGAAAAAAATAATTTTACATACAAAATATTCTTTTAGATTCTAAAATTTCTACATACAAATTAAGTTTTCTTCAATCCCTAAACAAACTAAAGATTCTTGATTTTGAAATAACCAATACAATTGATTATATTGTGAAAAATATATTCCCAAAATCATAACTCATTTGAAGTTGTAGCTTTTGCAAAGCCATATGAAATAGCAATGCATTAAATTTATATCCAATGTATAATAAAGTTGGTTGGAGGAAAATTTAAGATTGAGGAGTGACTAAAGAATGACAATCTATAGTTGGTGTTTTCTCATGAGTCTCATAAAATGAATAATTGTTCTAATGTTAAACAAAGGATAAAGAAATCCAAGTATTTTCACTAATTCAGAATATCCTTCAAAATATTTAAAAATAATAATTTTGGACAATTTGTGGTTTTTTTGTATGATACTATAGTACATACCAAAACTAACACTAGTTTCCATTAAGAGCACTCATAAAATGATCTTGTTTTGAAAGTGTTCAAACAATTTTTTGGGTATGGTTCCTAATATTAAACTATTAATTTTTAAAAATTTGATGACAATTGAAGAAGATTCGAAGCATATGAAACTCTTAAAGATAAGACATTTAAATTTTAAACTATAGATGAATGCATATATGTCCTATGAACAATTTGAATTTTTTTTTCATCCATCTAATTCTCATAGATTGCACTATTAGTTTTCTATCATTTTTATCAAGTGTAATTGTTTACATTTTCCTTTGATAATGTTCTATAGTCAAAGTGTGAGAAAATGATTCACCTTAAATTAAAAAAATTCTTGAGCAAGAAATTATCCCTCAAAAATTACTTAAATAAATAAGTTCCCGAATAAGTTAAATGAAGATCTTTAAAATTCACCATTATTAGAACTTACTCATTTCAATTTTTTCTTAAATCTTGAGAATCAATAGTCATTCTAAGAATTTTGGGTAGATAAATGTATCTACTTTTGCATGAATAATTCAAGCTTCATCCATACTTTGCATGTTTGTCTATGTACACAAGGTAAGAACATCCCAAAATGTTCGTGGATCAATTTCTAACAAATAGACTTCTTTAGAAAATATCCTCCAAAATACATTTAACCCCTAAAGTTCTTTGCCTATGTTATCACCGAAAAAACTCAAAAATTGCCATTTCTAATACAAGTACCAAATTTTTGAAAAATATCATTTTTGGATACATGTAACCGTGGGATCTTGTAGTACATTAGATTGAGAAGATGTGGAATTTTTTTTTTAAATTCCACTACGTAGATTGCAAGATATTAGCATTTGAAGTGACAAAAATCCTTTTGGGGGCCCTGTGAAAAAACAGGCAGCTGCACTTCACAAGGTCACATTTGTATGAAAAATGTCCAAAATGTTAGTGTTTCTTTAGATTCATTCTTGAATGCAAGTTCGCTACATGCTTGAAAATTTTCAAATCATTTGGAATTGTGCAACTTATAGGAAAAAAACAATAAGTAGAAAGATGTAGAAAATGATTCAAAATACTAAATTGTTAACAATTTATTAATGAAATTGAAAAATCCCAATCCTAATGGTTTGAATGTTGTAATAAATAATCTTCATCTAATGTTTTTATTTTTTTCAAAAAATATTGAAAATTGAGTTAAATAAAGGACTTCAAAGTTTATTTTAGAGTAGACAATCCATACTTGCCCGCAAACTAAAACATCTCACAACTTTCTACTCATTGATCAAAATGGAATGATTCAAATCTTTCTATGTATATATAAATCTAGAAAAAAAAATTCAAATTTTTATTTTTGAAAAAAATGATTTTTTTAGATCTACCTAGATTGCCTAAGTTGATAAATAAACTACATATTAGGCCATAACTTTTGACTCATATTTCCAAATGCCCTAAAATTTAGTGCACATGAAAGATATTCCTTGTTCATACCGCATATTAAAGTTTGTGCCCAAAACATGAAAATCTCTAGTCACACATACCTACTCAAAAAAGTTATGTTGCCAAAAACATACCTTGAATTGGTCCCTTAGGGATTAAACTGTTTTCCATACTTCATTGTGAAGTTGGATGACTATTGATTCTCAATATTTTAATTTTATAACAAGCCTATTGTATGTAATAGTTTCAATGCTCTAGGGAGCTTCTAGTTTGAAAATTCAAAGTATTATATGTCTTATCTCCCAAAAAATCTTTGAAATTCTTGATTACCAATTTCTAATAACAAATATGTTTTCAAAATCTTTTTACACTATCCACACTATAAAACAAGCTATTTGTTTGTTTTGTTTGTTATGTTGAAATTTCCTGAACCATGCGTCTCCTAGCCACATGTTTGGTACTATTAGAAAGCGCTTGGAGAGGAGGTGTGCAAGGGCATTGTTTTGTGGCATTTTGATGTACGTTATGAAAGTTATTGAATTTTGAAATTTTTATTAAGAAAAAAATTAGAAAAATACTTTTACTTTGATTTTGACTATGGCAATGGCACATAACACACTAGTCCATACCTTAAGTTAGGATGTTTGTATGTTTTGTTTTGTTTGATATGTTGAGATCTCTAGGATTGTGCGTCCTCCATTCACATGCTTCGTACCATTAGAATACCCTGAGCAAAGAGGGATGCACGGGCTTGGTTTTATAATGTTAGGACCTATGGTATGAAAGTTATTGAATTTTGAAAAAAAATTGAATTAAAAAATTAGAAAATTACTTTGATTTTGATTTTGATTGTGGCAACGGCACAAAGTATACTAAGGTAAAACAGACCATTACGGACCTTTTACCCATTGTAGACTCCTAAGAATGACCCCATTATGGTTTTGTATTAGTTATTGAGATTTGAGCCACATTCAATGTCCTAGCTAGTTGGAATGGAGTAATTAGTGACCACAATAGGAACTTTCAATTTTTTAGTGTTAGTTCATCACAAGAAGTGCCTTTTTCAGGTCTTCTATGTTAGAAAATATTGTGATTGCAATAGGTGAGTAAGATGATTGTTATGGATCAGTTTTGATTGGTTTGGGGGTAAGGTAGTCTACTCTTATTGTAACCATCTTCTTCAAATAGACCAGTAGGCCCCTTTGAAATGGAGAATAAATGGTTCTAAAATCGATTACCACAAATGCTAGAGCATACTTAAGATTTGTTAGGTATTGATTCATATTTTGCCAATGAATGGAATAAGAGTCAGAGAAGGTCCATTTCAAAGCCAGGGTGTGTCCACTTAATTTTTCTAAATGATTGCCCAATTGATTGCCTAATTGCCTTCTTACAAATGTTAAAAGAATTTAGGGTCCACTTAAATTTAATAATGGTTGCATTTAAGAACCTTGTGTATTACTTTTTGAATGTTGTAGTGCTTATTTTTGGTCAAGCCATCTCTTTTTCTAGACTGCGTGTATGTGGGTTTTGCAAGGCCTATGATAAAAAATAGGTGCCTACCACAAAATTCTTTGAAAATTCATAAGTAATTCAAAAATGCTTCAAAAAATATGAAACTACTTGGATGAGATTCCACATCAATTTTTCTTCAAGTGAAAAATAAAGAAAAATAATTCTGTACATCTCAGAACCATTTAAAAGGCCGAACAACCCTTAAACAATTGCTTTAAGAGCAGACTACCTTAGTCTACATACTCTTTTACATTGTAATGGGCTGAATACTTCAAAAATTCATAACAAATTCACACTTTGTCGAAAAAACATAGTTTCAAATTCTCTTGGTGTTTCTATCACTTGACTTTCTCTGGAAAAAAAGTAGGAAATTTCAGAAATGACAAGAGCGCACCTCCCCCCCCCTATTTGGTCTGTAATGGGTTGTTTTACCTTAGTTGGTAGTTTGGTTCTAGCCAATGTCCAGGAAGAACCGGAGGCTAGTTCAAAGTTAGCCGGTGGAATTGATTAAAAAATTGCTTGCCAATTTAAAAACATCGGCTAGAAACTGGTGGAAAAAAACCAAACAAAATTGATTTTGAATGGGAAATAGAGAAAATAACCGGACTCTCCACTTGAAAAAACGGTTCAACTTGGGAATTGAAGAAAAATAGCCGGTAAAACTCAAAAAAATTCCCGAACCCTGATACTAACTTAACTTATAGAGCGAAGACCGGCTGGACTGTACAGTACCGGTAATGTAATTACTATAGTGAGTAAGTGATGCTCCTACAGTAGTAAGTTACAGGAGTGGTTGGCAGGTTTAAGATATTTAAGTTAGAAGCCGATTCCAGCCTTTCCATTGGCTCTCTGTTTCCAGTTTCCCTTTGCCAAAGGACTGACAAATGATGGACTGTGTCACTGGTTTCCTGTTTCATGAAAAATTCTTACAGTCTTAAGGTAGGAGGCTCATGAATGGACCATCTCACTTAAGGGCTGGTCCGCTTTTTTCATGTGCTTTCTCAGATGGGGTTATTATTAGCTTATTTTTCAAACAAAGAGAAATAGATTCTGATTGTAACACAAGTCGTTTCGTATTTTTTGAAACATTTTGGAATTACTTATGAATTTTCAAATGTAGGTCCCTATTTATGACCCTAGGTCTTCCATAAACCATTCACTTGCAACTTCTAGAGAGAAAATGGGGAAACCAAAGAGAATGATTGGCTCTTGCAATAAATAATATTTTTTTAATCAATCCAATCAATGACTATAGAAGGTCCATTTAAAGACCACCTTGCTTCCATTTCAAGCAAGTCTACATAGGTGGTTCTAAATGCCCACTAGCTTTTAGAGCCTCCTACCTTAACCCTTAAGTTAAAAGGATACAAAGGTAACTATAGTACATCTTAAATGAACCACTCCTTAAAAGTGCCCCTTATTTTTGAAGGAAAACTAAAGGGGGGAGGATACCCAATATGTTGCACATTACATTACATTACAAGGACAAGTGTAAGGTGGAATTATGGCCATTTTGAGTAGTGTGCAGCTTTATTTATAGTAATGCGGAGGTGGCAACCCTACAAGTGGTCAATTTTGGGTGTACTTTATAAGTTGTTTTAACTTCTTCTCTATGACATGTTTCAATATTGTACTACTAAAGTGATTTTTTGATGTGCATCAAATGGATTTTGGCATCACCTACATAACATTTTCAGCACACTAAACCTTGTTTCTTTGAAAATTTGTAACTAACTTACAATGTGTCCCAAGCTTATGGAACCTCTTGCATTTTGATTCATAGACTTGGCTTTCCCAATGTGCAAAAAATGTTGTTCATTTTCTAAAGTATACTAATCCTAACACTTAGCTTATTCTTGCAGTCTTAGGTGTAGTTAACTATAGTGTGCCCTATGTCGTTGCTAGAGCCAAAATAAAAGTAAAAGTAATTTTCTAACTTTAAAAGTCAATATCTTTCACACCATAGGTTCAAATGTCATGACACATAATCCATGCAACCTTCCTCATAAAGAGCTTTCCAACGATACCAAAAACACGACTAGGGGATGTAGTCTTGGAGATCTCACTATAACAAATAAAACAAACAACCTAATTTAGTGTATGGATTGCAAACCCCATGGGCATTTTATTTTGAGAGTCAAAATCTGAATTTTCACAAAGTTCTTGACTTTAAATGCTTTTAAGCTTGTCTAAGAAAATGTAGCTCCAATAATCTACTTTTTATTCCGTTTGAATTTTTTCCAAAAATTCAAAATTTTCTATTTTTGTGAAGATAGCATTTTGAAAGCTCAAAATATTGTGCACCACTTTTGAACATTTTCTAATGAATTCATCTTGGTGTGAACTTATGGTCAACATCAATTACACCATGATGTTTGTCACAATTATTTTCATTTAAAAAAATCATACCATTTTAAGTAATTTTGTAATTACTATGATTTTTGCAAAAAAATCATTTAAAAAATCATTTAAAATCCAATTTGATATTTTTAATTGTGAAAAAATGAGATTGAATTTTAAAATATATATTACTACATATAATAAATATCAAAATTTTGAAATGCTTGTTTTAATGTACAAATCTAATGAAGTTTGATCAAGCCCGTATATGAAATGTCCTTTGAGGGTTGAAGATCCCATGCCAAGTTGCCTCACAATCTTCATCTACATTTATCTATGGGACAATTGTTTATTTTACTTTATTTATTTGGGGGGGAAGAGAAAACGATTTCACTAGAATAAATGATTCATCAATACAAATAGTTGTATGAAAAATCATTTATTCATCTAAGTAGGAGGTGTGTATATTCATCTAGAAAAGAGTAATATGGCTTCATGATATTGTAACAATTAGTGACTTCAACCATTGAAGAAGGGAGAATATATTGTCACATATTCTCTTGGATTTTTTTGGTATCATTGATGCACTAGTTTTGCTCAAAAAGAATCCCCCTTATTGCCACATTGTTGCTCAATTCTCGTGTTGTACTTTAATGTGGGAGTGGTGGGACACTCAAACTTCTCACATTGGCCTTTATGTGGAAATTAAATTTTTTTGTCCAACAATTCCATCTAGGTAGACTAATTATTATGTTTGCATTACTTGTCATAGGTTGGTTTCCCTTAACCTTGGAAAAATGTCGAGGATAATTAGTTTTCGATGAATGACAAAGCATTTTTCTATTTGGAAGAAAAAGACAGTCTTCCATCCATGGAATCTGTATGGAGAGGAGATGGTATTCTACAATATGTTGACCTCCAATTAGTGATTTAGTTCATCTTTTGCTCATGAGGCACACTCGGAATAAATCTCTCATCTCCATGGAGGACATCCTGTCCTTGAGGGGTTAACCCTTGTGTGTTGAAGCAAATGTTTTTTGGATGTTGAGAAAATAGAATTTGTGGAATACTAGGTTCATCAAATATTATAATATCGAAATCCGCAAAATGGATTCTCTCATAAGTTGCAGATTCATTCTCATCAATGAGTTGGATTCAAATCTCAGCTATGGAAACTTTAGAAATCAAATAGTTCTCAAATTATTTTGGATTTTCTAAATCCAACAGAAAAACGCAACCCCTCCTCACTTTTGTTGTTCTCTCTGTGACGCTTAGGGCTAAATCTAGACAAATCTCGTCCCATTCATACAATTCTGTTCACTCCCCCCTCCAACTGGCCGGGGTGAACTGCCCCCTCGCTCGGCCTATTGGAAAAACATTGAAATTATATATTCTTCACTCATGATAACATTAGCAAATTTTGAATTTATATTTGCAATCAGAGTTCCCAAATTAGCTGTAAGGTAGGAGGTTCATAAAGCGTCCATGTAAGAGCTGAAACTGAATTTTGGGGAGGTGAAACTTATTGAAATATTTTTCAGTAAATTTTTCTTGAAAGATAAGAGGAATTGACATCTAATGCAAGTCGTTTCATATTTCTTGGAGCTTTATAGAATTAGTTATGAATTTTTGAAGTCGAAATGACATAGGGCTCTAAAACCGCACACCTCCTCAAATGTACACTGTTGGTACATCCCTGTAAAGATGAAAAAACCCCATGTACACACAATGTACATTTGGGGAGGTGTGCAGTTTTAAAGCCCTATGTCAATTTCGAGCCTCCTACCTTAGTAGGATGAGAGCTTAAGGTAAATTAATGGAGCACAAAATAGGGGGGCTTTTTGTTTTCCTTGCACCCTTGGAATGACTTCCACTCAGGGGCCGAGCGAGGGGGTCAGTTCACTCAGGCCCTCCAACCCCCTTTTAAACCCCCCTTTGCCCAGTTTGCAGAACCAGGTAATGAAGGTAAGGTACGGCCGAAGCCGTGGAAACCGAAGTAAGTTAAGTACCTCCCCCCTAGGCTAGTCCAGTCTAGTCGAGTCCAGTTCAGTCCAGTCCTGTCCGGTCCACGAAACCGCGCGGGGATTGGCGCAGAGTCCCCTGCCTCCCCTCCCCTCCCCTCCCCTCCCCCCCCGCCCTTTTGCAGAGCCCAAGAGATCCCGCTCCAGTGCCAGTGGCAGGCCGATCTCCTTTCCCTCTTTCTCCAACTGAATCCATACGAAGTTCCAAACCACGAACCCCGCCCAGTCCAGTTCCCGGCCCCTGCTTTTGGGCCTCCCTTGCTGTAGTGCTGTCACGCATGGCCAGCGGATCACGCTCTCGAGAAAATATCCCGCCTCGAACCCCATTGGCTGCACGGCCTGCACTGCCTGCACCCCGGCCTCTCTCATTGGCGGACCAAGACCCGAACACGTGGCACTCGGAGACTCGTCCAGCCAACCACCGAGAGTGGGCCCCACCACTGGCCCTCCTCGCCCGCCTGCTGACCCTGCCTGCTGGCCCTCCCGGCCCTCCTGGCCCAGTCCAATGGTTCTGTTCTGGGGAGGAGGCTCCGGCCCCCGCCCCAATTGGAGCGCTACTTGGCTTTTTCCCTGGCGGGGGGATTGCGGGGAGCTCATTGGCTCCCTCGGGGATAAGAAAGGGCATCTCTTCCCGCCTCATGGGCTCAGGTCCAGTCGGGGCTCGGGATTGGACTACAGTAGACTACTGGAACCACTGGGCTGACTCGACCAGGGTCGAGGGACGAGGGACGAGGGCGGGGGGGAGAAGGGAAGGGAAAGGGGAAGGGGACGAGGGGGGAAGATGTTCTCAGCCAATGGGAAGCGGGCTTGGGCAATCAGAATTCAGAAGGGGCGGACCGGAGGAGTCGGAGAGGCCGTTCCCAAAAGGGGCTTTTTCCTGCTGCGGATTGGATTCGCAATTGGAGGTGGGGGTGGGGGTGGGGTCGTCGGGGAAAAACAAAAAAATTCCTCGCTCGTCCCCAAGGGGAAAAAAACGCTGAATTTTTTAAATTTGTCACGCATGATAAAATTTGCAAATTTAGACTTCATATTTGCAATCAGAGGCCCCAATTTTGCTAGAAGAGATATGAAAGCTTAATTCATGAAGCACAAAATAGGGGGTCTTTTTTTTTACATGCACCCCTCGATTCACTTGGGGGATGAGCGAGGGGGTCAATCCAACTCAGCTAGGGAGGGGGAGGGTGGAGCCTATAAGTTAATAGTGCGACGAGTGGAATGTGGAGGTCCAACCAAGGATAAATGTAAAAAAAAAGCCCCCATGTTTGGTGTCTGATTCATCTATTTCTCTACTCCTCTCCTAGCTAATTTAGGGCCTTTAATTGCAAATAGGAACTCATGACTTGCAAATTAAAATGTTCCTTCATTTTCCCCAAGGGAAAAATGAGGAGGGGCAAAAACAATCTCAACATTCAGCTTGTCGCAATACTATAGACTCAATCGAGGGGAGGGAAGGGGAATAGTGAGTAGAGGTAAGTTAGCAACATTGAGTGGAAATTGGTTCATGTTTTTTTGACCTATGCAGAATCAGGTCTTAATGAATTAGTGTGCCCTATGATGTTGCCATAGTCAAAATAAACGTTAAAATTAATTCATAAAAAATTTCAAAATTTCATAGCTTTTCCACTACAAGTGCAAACATCATGAAACAAAGCTTGTGCACCCCTCCTCACCAAGGGCTTTCCGACGATACCAAGAATTCGACTAGGGGATGCACGATTTGGGAGATCTCAACGTAACAAATAAACAAAACAAAACAAACAACCTAACTTAAGGTATGGTCTAGTGTGCCTTCTCCCACTACCACATCCAAAATAAAAATAAAAATAAAGGTAATTTAAAAAAAAAATTAATTCATAAAAAACTTTGAAATTCAATAACTTTCCCACGGTAGGTGGAAATATCACAAA
The DNA here is from genome assembly GCA_963920665.1 of Straminergon stramineum. NCBI lineage: Eukaryota > Viridiplantae > Streptophyta > Bryopsida > Hypnales > Calliergonaceae > Straminergon > Straminergon stramineum. Next base: position 19,295,902 of record OY987264.1, read on the forward strand.
ACAAACCCCCTCACTCCCCTCCTTGCAAAGAGCTTTTTGATGGTACTAGAACGTGATTGGGAGATTGCATAGTCTAGGAGATTTCAACATACCAAACAAAACAAAACAACCTAGCTAAAGATATAAATGAACTACCTTACATAAAGGTCTAATTTGGCACTTGGGTGCAGAAATTGAATTTTCATGTCAAATTCTCAAAGGTCCACGTCATCTCACATCAATCATAAGATGACACCTAGCACCTTTTTACAAAATGACTTAATTTTATGTAGGAACTGACCTTCACGTAGGATAGTCAACCCTCTGTTGTTGCCACAACCAAAGTAAAAGTAATTTTATAATTCATAATTTTTTTGAAGTTCAAAAACTTCCACACCATAGGGGAGGCAACCCATTCCTAATCATTGCCCCATTTTGGCACCATAAAGTGGAATAATTTCAATCACAAGGTGATTAACCATGATTCATGTTGGCACATTTTTCAATGTAGTTGTGGTGCATTGTGATTGGCTACAAAACTCTCAACATTGCAACCAACCCTTGTTGGAATTTGCCCGGGAATTTGCAACCAACCCTTGATTGGAAATAGGAAGGTATATGTGACCAATATGGGAGAAATAGAATCTTCAACTAAAAAAATCATAGTATGTTTCGAGGAAGAAAAATATGAAAAATTATGAAAATCTTATGAACTCTATTTTTTCACATGGGAAAATTTCTCTACTATTGAAGCTACCCTTGCAGATTCGTGTATTCGCTTAAGTGGTTAGAAATGGATTGCTTCCCCTAGGTCCAAATGCCACAAAATAAAGCTTGTGCATCTCTCCTCATGGAGAGCTTTCTAATGGTGCCAAGAAAATGACCAAGGGATGCACAATCCAAGGGATCTCATTGTAACAAACAAAACAATTAACTAATTAATTAACAATCTAGCTTAAGGTATGGACTAGTGTGCCTTGTGCGGTTGCCACAATATAATAAAATAAATGTAAAAATATTTTTCTAAATTTTAAATTCATAAAAACTTCAAAATTCAATAATGTTTGCACCATAGGTCTTAATGCCATGAAGCAAAGGATGTGCACCCTTCCTTCTTGAGGGCTTTTCAATGGTACTAAGAATGTGACCAAGGGATGCACAGTCCAAGAGATCTCACCATAACAAACAAAACAAAAAAACAAACCTAATTTAAGGTATGGATTTTTAAAGTTGGAATTTATAGAATGTTGTACTAAAAGTGTTCACCTTCCTCATATGTTCAATGTTGGTGCATTGACAAATGCAATTGGTATGCCAAAGAAAACAATGTGAAGTAAATGTACTATTATCTAATCACTTAAGGGATTTTGGAGTTGATCATGAACAATTCAAGGCACGACAAATTTATCACATGTAGAAAAATAGGAAATATGGTGATTGCCATTTTTTTTTGTAATTTTATTGCTGAAATTGAAATAATTGTGAATTTTGGGAGCCCAAAATGCTTGGAGCCTATAGCCAATGTCTAGACTCTTCCAATTCAATCATTCAAGAACTATTTTCCACTTACTACTTACTACTTTCTTGCTCACTACTTTAGGACATGTGTCATAACCTTATTAGCCCCAAACTTAAAAAGGAAAAAATAAATAAATTCCAAGCTTTGATTGAAAACCTAATCTAGCCTTGGTTGGAATCAATGCTTGCCATAGGTTGGGTTTGGATTGTAGTCAACAATGGGTACATTTACCTTAGACCTCTCTAAAGGAGGAGGTTCTTGAAGTATTTAGGTTTTGAAATTACCTACTTCCTCAAATGTATGCGATTTGTACATGTTCCTTTTGTGTTGTACTAGCAATGTACAAATAGTATACATTTGAGGAGGTGGGCGATTTTAGAGTCCTATGCCAGCTTTTCAACTTCAAAAAGTCATAACTTATTCCACAAAGCTGTGAAAAATAGGACATGACTTGGGGTAGATGCCAATTCTATTTAATATCTTTGAAAGAAAATTTATGGAAAAATTGATGACAAGCAGTTTCACTTCCCAAAATTTAAGTCCAACTCTTCAATGGGTGCTTTATAGACCTCCTATCTAATGTTAGAGAACACTTTTAGATTTTGGTTGCTTTGTAGACTTTCTACCTTATCATTTTGTACAAACGGAGTGAGAGGGTTCTATTAATGCTTGTTAGAGGGGGAATGATTGGTTTGTGTTGGATATTGAATAATTGCTCTCCTTGTAATTGTTGTGTTCTTTTACCAAAGTTGGATGTTTTGTGGGATAAAATTTCAGAGGTGGAATATTTTGCCATTGTCTTATGTCAAAAACTAATCAAATTTGTATTTGTCCCTAGCTTGGTCCAAGTTGTGAAAAGTGTGTCTACATTGGCCATTCAACTGTAAATGAAGAATGCAAAACAATTTCTTCAACTATGGTATCAAGAGGTGATTGAATTCCATAGAAAGTGCTAAGAGATTCTATTTTGAGAAACATTGTTAAAACAATTCTTTTTGTCACAACACTTCAATATATTTTCTTGGGATTGTTGTTGAATGACATACTTTTGGTGATGGAAAGTTTTTTAATGAGCACTTCATTGTCAATTTTTTTAAATTAATTTCTACCACTGTTGATGATGTACATGCTTAGAGAATCTTCTAAGAGACATGTAAGAGTGGTGAAGTTCCATATTCCAAGGTTCAAATTAGTGGTAGTTCCAACTTGATCCTAGTAGAACACCATTCAAAAGTTGTTGAAAGTTTGTATTGGTTAGAGTATAGTAAACGAAAAGTGAATGAAAAAGAATTTCAAACTCTATGCAAGTGGTGAAGGGCCTAAACAATAACATGTTGATTGAAATTTTTTCTCAAAAGAAAATTCTTGAGCAATTCATATGGAACTTCACCACTCAAGCAAGATATAGGATTTTTTTTTAAAACTTTTCCTTCATGATCTTGTGTCCAAGATGCTGACTTTCAATGACTTTAAGGCCAATGCCATATTTGGGTTGAGCTAGATCATTGTTGAGTAATACCTTTTTATGTTGTAGTTCACCATTTTTTCATGTAGTTGTTCAAAAGTTCTAAAGCATTTTCATCCTCAACAATGATTGAAAATAGTGATTTAGACAATGAAAGGATCTTTGGAAACTTTTCATCAATGAAAGATTAGTGACATTGAACAAAAGAACTTTTAAAATGGTGAATTGTCAAGACAACAAAGATTTCACTTGACAACTTTTCAAACAATAAATCTATTTTAACACTTTTTTTTGGAGAACTTCATCTCTTGGATGATTAGAATATAAATAATTTGTTTTGTAATTTCTATTAAGAAATTTTTGATTGGGGCACATTTTCAATGATTGAATTTGAAGGAGATGATCAATTTATGTCAATGTGGTATAATGGATTCAATATGAAGGATTTACAATTGCCAAGACTTTTGCATCAATTAAATTCTACATACTTCTAACCCTCAAATGACAAGCTTACTAATTACCACTTTTTTTAAACTTCATTTTGGAAGTACCTATGAATGTGATTTTTTGTATTTATTTTATGGAGATGTGATTGTGTGTCTTTTAGTAGTTGTAAAAACTTTGTGTTTAGGGGGAATAATTTGAAATTAGGGCTCCATTGTTTTTTGTGCCACAAGTGACTATCTACTAAAGGTTTTGAAACTCCGTTTCCAGCTCCCAAGACTTTGGCAACGGTAATTTTTACATAGATGTCTAAGCCTTCAAAGTATGGTTTGTAGTATGGCTACGACTTGAGCCTCCTTTTGTCAATGAAATTTCACACCATGTGCACCCTCATCATGGAGACATCATAAGCTAAAATCTTGGTTGGGATGCAAAATGCAATGTTCATGGTGTACGCTATTGTGAATACTATATATAGACTAGGGCTATGCAATCCATATAGTATAATTTAGCCATAAAAATGTTTAAAAGATTTGAGTCCAACTATTGAAATGAAGCTTTTCTTTAATTTTCTACTCCAATTCAGAAAATTGGAAAATTTGCAAGGGAAAATCTACAAATTCTTACATAATGCCAAAAATTCATGAAGTATAAATTCATACTAAATGTCATCCAAAAACCACATTTTCAAAAAAATAGAATGCATGGCTACTAGGAAATGAGAGCTCCTAGATCAACAAGAGAAAAATTAGATTGAATGTGGTGACGCCAATCTACATTTTCAAAAGAATCAAGAAAAATTGCAACTTAATTGGCACACTCTCTCCCTTTTCACAAACTTCACACAAATACACAATACTACACTCAACATCTACAAGTAATACCTAGATAAAATCTCGAATCAAGCACTCCATCTTTTAGGTGAATGAAATTTGTTCAAAATGCCAAAAAATTCAAGGAAGAAAAAATTGATCCCCAACATCATCAAAACTTGCAACACCAATCATTATTGCCAAATTCATGAAGTAGAGAACTCTGTGCCCTCTAGATCTCCTCAATATCAGTGCCAATTTTTGAAAGCCGAACCAAAAAAACCACCTTGACTTTCTTGAAAAGTAAAGCAGTTATGATGGCCAACAACCATGAGTGAAATCAAAATTAGGAAGCTCTAGTGGGCAAGAACATCTCTTTACTTGTACACACAAAACAAAAAGGAAGGTCCCTAATGATTGCCTTGCTCATACGAGCATCCTACCTTGCTTCTATTGCAACTCTAGTTTTTTTACCTTTCAGAATTGTGCAATTGGATGAAAGGTATCTAGGTCATTAATCTACATGGTATAAAATGAATTATTAACCATGCCACCTAATATTTTAAGTGCTTATTATTGGTCAATTTCATGTGATAGGTTTAGCAAAAAAATAAATTATTGAATATAAATCCTTATAAATCAAATCACATCCTTTGTTGGAGAGGTCACTTTTCACCTCTAGACACATTTAAAAAATACATAGATTTTTTTAGTGTCTCAATATGTTGACCCTAAAACACTTAAGAAGAAAAGTGTCTATTTGATGATATTAGGGAAACTCCAAGGTGGACATTTCTTTGAAGGGACTTTCTTAAACTCATTTTCAATGAATGATGTTGTATAATCTTTTCTACTAATATTTTCAAACTTTCTACATAAAAAAAGAGCATATCCATATAGTATATATTGACAACTTATGCTTCTTATTCTTTATTTAAAATTTTGCCATAAAATTGTTCTTTTTTTAACTTGAATCCAACAAATGAAATGAAGCTTATCAAGTTTAGTTTTTACTCTAAATAAATTATAAATTTTGGAAAATTTCTAAAATTAAATATTTTATAGTAATTTGAATTGTAGGCCTATGACCACGGAGTGTTGATTTTCTAATTTGAGTATGACACGGTGAAAAAATTGCACCATGATGTTTCACACTATATTCTAAATATGAAGGGATATTTTCAATTTTTTTAGCACATATGCATTTAATTTAATTTGAATTGTTTCATTTTTATTCAAAAATTCATGGTAATTTCATATTGTTTCACAAAAAATGTGAAATTTTTATAAAGACATATTATCACATTTTGAAAAACAAATACAAAAAATGCAGTCAAGAGATAGTTTATGCTTACCAATATTTGGAGTTTTAGTCTCTGAGACCCTATATCTATCCCAAGATCCACACAACATGGTTGTAAAGCTAATTGTATATTCCACTTGTTTTTGTAAGTCCATTGGTTTTTGAAAACACTTTTCAACTTCCTCAATTGAAAAGACATTGAATTCATTTTGTGAATCCCCCATGTTTGCAAAGTATACCATATATTCTACATGTTTTGTAAGTCCCATTCATTGCTTCAAAAGCCTTGCAATTCTTTAATTCTTTTTTTAATTTCCAAATTATTCTTGCCTTGGTTTTGAAAATTAATTGATCCCTAAAGGTTTGCATTGGTCTCCCCAAAAAACTTTTCAATTCTTTAAATTGAAAAGACAATGAATTCTCTGTAGGCTTTAACATTAGTCTTGTAACTTCAAATTTCCATTATTTTTGTCCAAGCTTCACTTCATCTAAGCTTCATTCCATCATTCTAGTCATGGCTTCAAAGGCACTCCATGGTTGCAAAGTGGACCCTATAGATGTCAATGCAAAAATCCCAAAGTTCACTCCAAACTTTAGCTAAACCAATTCCAACCTAAAGGATGTTAGTGCACTTACAATAAATTTCTGAAAGAAAAGTGAAACAAGTCACATGAAATGCAATGTATGCTCAAAAATCTATATATAGATTTATATTACATTGTAGAACATCATTGTACCCTATCTTTTGAGTAGATAGTGAGAGAATGTTGATTTCAAGGAAAACCACAAATGATTTTCCAAAGGGGTCCACGTGGCATTTATCCATTTGTTGTTAATCTTTTCAAAAATACCTAAAATAGGTATGCAAGTCATTCTCTCATTCATTGAGACTGGTACCTAAAATTGACCCCCCTTCCACCCTACATTTGTATTTGTGTAACATCAATGTAGTTGACAAAAAAATATGGTATATTTCTAATATGTTTGTTGTATCTGTATCTGTTCTCATATCTATATTTTTTTTGTATGTCGTAGCCATATTTTGTATTTGACTTGGGTGGTTGAGATTGACTTGATTGGACACCCTACATTAAAATTTGCCCACCCACATCAACGGTGCTAGGGGGTGGTTTAATTTTTTTCTAAAATGATCAGACGGCCCACATTTTTTGATAATGAAGGAGGGCAAGTTTTTACAAAAAACAGGTTGTGTTGCATCTTTTGAGACATATAATTGTGCTGCAGTAACTGCATCTTTTGAGCTCATTGTGTGACAATGTGAACATTTCATTAGTTTTCAATTTTTTTTTTAATACATTTACATAATTAGGTACCCCCGGGATATATTTTATATTTTATTTAAATTTTCATGTGGATAAACCCCCCCCCTCCCCCACTTTATAAATTTCAGGGGAAGGTGGGGTGACAAAAGATATGGGACAAATTCCATATCTTCACGTATACCTGTATGTATATATGTATGTATATGCATATCTATACGTATAATATTTTTATATATGTATTCATATACCCTCGTATCCATATATCCTCGTATCTGTATTTGTATATTCATATTTTGGGAGATCAACGGCTGGGAAGGGGGTTCACAATTTTTTTTAAGAGAATCAACGGCTCTCCTTTTTCGCACTCATGGGGGGCTGATTAATTTATTGAAAACCTCCTGTTCCTCTCTTTTGAGCTCATTGTCATTGTAGAATAGCATGGTATAAATTTTTCTCTTGTGTCATTTTAAAATTAGAAAATGAGTACTTTATGGTTGCATTTTTCCAAATTTCTAATCAATATTTTTTTTAAATTGTATTTTAACCCCTAAAATATAATGCCAAAGGCATCATATTTGAATGTTGAGTAAACTTTGAAGTTAGACAAAATGTTACCAAAGTATTTTGTGGAGATTTATTATTTATTGATTGTTTCTAAAAGTCTATTTGAAGCATCAAAATTATTATTTTAGAAAAAATTGTTTATGATTTTTTTGTTGAAGAATTTGTAGAAGGGTGTCCAATGCAAATCTCAATTTTTTAGTGTTAGAGGCTCTTGGGGATAAGCCTCAAATATAGTGGATATTGAGGATTGAAATCCCATTAAAAGTCCATTAAAAAAATTTGTAGGATAGATTTTGAAAAGTTGTAAATCAATTATGGCTATGCATATTATGTCTTTAACCTCATTAATTTTCATGATCTCAATTTTAGATTTGACATTTAAAAAATGGATTGAAAGATTTCAAATCACTTTTGCAATTTCAACACCTTCTTGATCAAATATTACAATCTATCAATTCATAAGTGATAATGTTTTGTTTTTTTATATGATCCATAATGCACTTAGTTTGAATTTCTATGGTTAATTATTTTTTAAATGATAAAACTTGTCAAAGCTTGTTTTTTTTGTTTAGTTTTGAAGAAGCTTTGGGAAGCTAAAAGAAGGCCTTGGGCATTTAGGGGTTATATAGAATTACAAATGAACAATTGAAAAGTATCAATACAAAACTAATTTTCAATAGAAATCTAACACTTAGAGGGCTTCAGAAGTCATTACAAGTGTAAAAATTTCTATTTCCAAGGTCTCTTAACCCCTAGACAAGGCCCCAAAATCTTCATTTTGGCATTATTGGTAGTCTAGAGAGCAATGAAATCCTATGAATTAAAGTGGCTCTCATAAGTATTTATACACTTGAAAAAATTCTATAACTAATTGAGAATTTCAAATTGTGTAACAAATTTTGGACATATTGAAGTACAAGTAATACACTAATATGAAATAATTTTCAAAAGTTCAAAATTTTTTTTTGATTTTTTAACTTAATAAAATTTATTAGTGAAAAAATCTTTGATATAAGTAAATTTTTTTCAAGATTATTTAGTAAAGAGGATGAGAACTTTTTGGAACTTTTTGGTAATAATTTCACAAAAATCAAATTATATTGAATGCAATATTACTAACTAAAATATGACTCCAAATAGAGTTATGTTTTTTTTATAATTCACTGAAAAAATCTCCAAAAGAAACATGAGAAAAATGTAGAAATATTTTACACACTTTCCAAAATTTCCAAAATTTTTTAGGACTTATGGAGTGAATTATAAAAACATGAAAGTGTTGAGTCATATTTTAGACAATAATATTTGACTCAATAAATAATTTTATAAATCATGAAATTCTTAATAGACAATCATGAAAACAACTCTCATTCCACATACTAAAAATATTGGAAAAAACATTAATCATACTAAAAAATATGAAGAAATCACTAATAGATTTAATTAATTTATAAAAAAATAGCAATTCTATTCTATTCGAGTGTGTTACTTGTACTACAATGTGTCCAAATTTTGTTTAAAATCTCTAATTCTTCAATTAGGTACGGTATTTTTTTGTGAGTGTATGAAATATTTTGAGAGTCAACTTTATAAATTTAAAATTTATCTTTCATTGATCACAATTATATAAAATATTAAAATTCCAATGACTACCTTTAGGCTAAATATGGTTTAGCAAATTTTTGGAGTGTCCCTTTGGGATTTATGTATTTTGTATTGACATATAGGATCCTTTTTGAAACCATGGGTTGCCTTTAAATCCACAACTGAAATTGAAGCCATAATTAGAATGATGGAATGGAACTAATATGAAATGGTGAAATGAAGAGAAGATGAAAATAATGGAATTTCAAAGTCGCACAACTAAATTTTCCCTCCATTCAAGTAACTTGTGTCTATGATTTTAGCAATTGAAGAGGAAACTTAAGATTAATGATTTGCATTATGGTGGTTATGCTTTAGATGCTGCCAAAAAATGTTTGTCATTAGGGTTGTGCAAGATCAAATGTTGGAAGCCTTGAGATGAAAGTTCTAAAAGAGAATGAAGGGATAGAGATTGATAGTTTTTCTTATTTTTACAAAATGGTATTGAAGTTTGATGACAAGAGTGTCTTGGAAATTTTGAGAGTAGTGATTAGGGTTTGGGAGATTTATTCTTATTTTTTAAGTTATTTGACAAAAGAATGGGTTTGCATAATTGTTCTTATGGATCATAATTGGAGATGAATTGTGGGTTTTGCTCTTTTCAATTCAATGAGTGTAAAGAAGATCATGGACTTAAAACATACAATCAATTTTTAGTCAAATGTAGGTCATGTTTAGGGTATGAGATTTTCAACAAAATTGCCATTAATCTTTGCAAAGTTCTTATTGTGAATTCTCATTGCAATAGATTTTCCTTGCATGGATTGATTCACCTTCAACTGACTTCTATTATTATGAATGTCCATTAATACCAATGCATATTTACTGATAATTTAAATGTTGAGATTTGTTTTGGAGTTGAGTTAACGTAGATTTAATGTAGAAATGCAAATGAGTTTTTTTTTTGTTGTATAAAACTAGAGTTTTTTTTTATCATGGAAATGTCACCAGAATTACACTTCATGTTCGGCCCGAGTTTCTTCAAAGTTGTGTTCATTAAGTTAGGTTGTGTGAGGTAACTACACCTAAAATCATTTGAATAAGCTTTGTGGCATAACTAATATGCTCTAGAAAATGAACAACAATTTTTTCACATTGGTCAAGGATTATGAATCAAAATGCAAGTGATTCCATAATTTTTGGAAGTATTGTGAATTAGTTACAAATTTTCAAAGATGCAAGGTGTAGGAGGCTATAAGTGTCATGTAGATGAAGCAAAAAATGAGGTCAAAACCATTTATAATGTTTACAAGTGTACGCTCAAGGGATGCCTCTTTGCACAAACGTAGAGGACACAAAATAATTTTTTTAGATGCCCTTGGTAGGGACATGTCTACCTAATACAAGAATATCCCACAAAAATTTCAACCAAAAATCATTAATTTGAACTGGTATTTAGTATAAAAAAACCCTAAACTTGAAAGTGTGACATACTAATGAAATTGACATTTCAATGTAAAATAATTTTTTAAAATTTCTAAAAAATAAGAAATATGATGGCATCAAGTTAACTAGAAATAGAAAACAAGTCGGCATTTCTTACAATGATCTACAAACACATACATGGTATACACTATGAAATCAATATAAATCAATTCAATTCAAGTGCCATTGACCAAGTGGTGGTCTTAAACAACAAGTTTAACACTAAACACTTCATAATCTCTACTCAAACTATCCCAAGAATATATTCAATTTTGAGTGTGTTTAATACATATGGCTTCAAAGATTAAAGTTAAATGGACTACAAACTCTATTTGTTTTGTTATATAGTTCTTAGTTTGTTGAACCTACTAAAGTAAACCTTCCAATTTGGGCAAGGTAACAATTTTTGCCACTTGTGGTCAATGTCTTCTATTTACACTTAATTTTTTTGATATATATATATATATACTATTGGTATTGTGACACAAATTCAATTAGATACTTTTCATTGCAAGTCTTCTTGACTATATCTATTTAATCATTGATATTGTCTGTCCACATCTATATTCATTGTATTATGAAAAATTTACGTAGCCCCTATCATTTTATGGACCTTGTAGTAATTCTACATATTATATAAATTTTTTTCCCTTTGAATTAAATGGACTCTATCTTTTAATTCACATAGTTTTCTAAGAAATTGACACAGATCTCCCCAAGCCTTTGTTTTGTACATATGGAGGTTTATAAGTCCCAATTACAAAAATACATAATTTTAAAGTAGTACATTCTTGTACAATAGCAATATACATTTATATAATGTCAAATCTTGAGAAATTAGTGAGGGGCAATCTAATTTCACTATTTAGTGCATCGTGGATAAAGCCAAAATTACTCATAGGACCTTGCTATATTATCACCTACTTTTTCTTCCCTTTATACTTTGATGAAAAATGGGAGAACCGATATTTCAATGATTTAGGGCTAACTTCCCACGTGGACTTTGGTCTAGTGAAGCCTACTAATTAATGGTGGAATGGAGAGTATGCTTTTTTTGGAGTCTCCATTTTATTATTAATCAATGGACTTCACTGGCCCTAACTCCACATGGAAGTCGACCCTTACTCTACAAGTTTGTTGAGCAATTGAATGGATTTTGGAAGCCAAAGCTAGCATGCAACCAATAAAGACTAGGGGTTGTCACACCTTTTGCACCCCACTTTCAATCTTGAGAGAATGGGGGCATGACACTTTTGTGTTGGCTCTCCTTAGCTTGCAGAGGTCCCATTCTTTGAAGATTGAGAATGGCCATTTTTCATAGAAGTTTCACCCTTGTAGAAGGTGTGACAATTCCAATTCTTAATCTAAGATTGTTGTAAAATGAAGAATTTTTCAACCTTCTAGATATTGTCTAGGCCAAAAGGATCTAATAAAATAAATGTTATAGTCAATCAACTAGCGTAGACTACCATTTCAAGTCATTTGGCTGGTGATTCGTCTTTTTAATTTGTTGGAGTTTCTACTTCAAAATGATAGACATTCTTTGAATTGTGGAGGACCCATTCTTTGAAGATTGAGAAGGTTTTTCCTTCTCTCCTAGAAGTAAAGAATGGAAGTGAAGAAGTTTCACATGTGAAGTTTTCACCTTGCTTTCATATTGCCTTATTGTTGAAGTTTTCACCTTGGTTGTTGTTGGAGAGTCCAATTGTTGGAGAACTTCATCATTTGCTATTATAGAGGCTAGTATATATACATAGCTGCACTTTAATTACAAGTATTAGGGTCTGCAGTTTTATTATGATGGGGTAGGATTTGGTGAATACATGCTAAAAAATTACTACATCTGGAATTGAAGGTAAATCTCTCTCGCCATTCTTCGTATGACCTCAAAAGGTGTCCCACCTTCTTTGTGGAGAAGGACTCCTATTGGCTCCTCTTTTCATTCCATACCTTCTCATTCTTCATAGAAGTTTCATCCTTGGAGAACGTGTGACAATCTTCATTGTCAAACAATAAAATAAGGCCTTGGATGCTTCAACTTCAATACATCCCTCAAATGGCAAATTATATGGATAGTCCTTATGCTAGGTTATTTTTAGTCACTTTAATTAATTATAAGAGTGAAGTATGTTATGTGCATTATTTATTGCCATGGATATGTGTCTTTGTCTAGTGAGTACTATGGCTATAGGGCAAGATCAACACTTTGTTGCTGAATAACTAATTAAAATTTTCAAAGTAGTTTCAGCACTTTAAAATTTAATTATCAAGAATTCAACATTCTATTTAAAGTGATTTCAAAGTATTCTGCAATTGGCTTTGAAAGCCACTTAATTTGGTGAGTTCAAAGTCGGAAAGATATACTTTTCATACAAGTAGGGTAGCCGTAGTAGTAAGTAAAACAACCCATGTGGGGTATATAAATTAGGGTCAATAGGAACTCAACCGCTCATAATTAAGTCAAAAGTAGGAATTGTATTCAAAGCAAAATTTCAAACCTCATTTAGGCATAGTAGAATAGACTTTTTCAAAAAACTTTGAATTAAGTTAATGTAGAAAGTATAGCTAATTTTCATCATCAAAAATTCATTCAAAATTTAGAGATTCTAATTATAAGTTATAGACAAATTTCAAATAGGGGTTGGAAGGGACATTTTCTTTGACATTTTCAAACATCCTCTTTGAATTTTGACCATAAATTTGATTGAAGGCTCTAAAACCCAAAAGGATTTTTGAAGATGAAATTTATCTCGATTCCCCAACTTTGTTTAGTTCTCAATGTTTTGAAAAAAGTTATTTAATTATGCCAAAATGAGGTTTGAAATTCTACTTTGAGCACAATTTATATGTTTTGACAATGAGTAGTCAAGCTATCATCTTTAAATTATCTCATATCCTTTGAGGATTCATGATGGACAACGGATTTCATTATAAAAACAACCTCTTCATCCCTCAATCTCAACAAATTTCAATGAAGTAAGTCTTTTACCTTGCCGACAAAAAAATTCATTGATGGTAGATAGTGGTTGGACTAATTTAGACATTTTCTTTATTGACAAAAACTCGGTCATCTAATTTCTTTTTTTCTGACATTCTAAAAACTAATTAAATTTGGCCGATCTTGACTTATAGGGACAATAGTCTTTGTCTTACTTATATATGCATTGTTCATAGATTAATACCTGTTTATGATTTATGTAATTCTTTAGATATGATTATTTTATTTATGTCTATCAAACTAAAACGTAATATGTTCAAGTGCTAATTTAGAAGCTTGTGTGTGTATAAACCTTACCACTCTTATTCAATACTTTTATATTATCTAAACTCTTTGAATGCATTGCTAGTCGTTGTAATTCGTCATCTTTTCTAGTGAAAAGAGAAACCATCTTCTGGAAAATTATTTTTCTGTCGTTGTTAATTCTTGCCAAAGTAAATGTCAACATGACTGCACTATTGGAAGTGGAAATAGGGTTCAAGTTGGAACATAACATTATTCAAGAGTACCCTTGTTGAGAACCTTTTGAATGGCATGAAAGGGAATCCTTGACAAGGGAGAAGATCTCCTTAGCACCTCCGTTTGTAAAGTTGAGATCAATTTGAACGAGTAACACGAGTACAGAAAGCTGATATTGCAATAGTTTCAATTGTTGTGGTTTTGTAATGGTTGTTTAGGATCAAGGAACAACTGTGCAATGATTTAGTACCATCACTAACTAAGCAATGTGTTTGCGAAATTAAATATTTGAGATTGCAATAGTTTTGCAACAACTTAGGCATAAGTAGGCATTGTTTCTATGCCCAAAGCTTGGGCAACACTTTTGCAACGGTTAGTTGCAATACGTCAAAAGTTTTTAGTGAAGTATGGAACCGCTACACAACCATTGCCAAATCCTGGTTGATGATATAGTAGTGTAAGACTCCTTCCTGTTGATGACTCCTTCTTGTTGCACTGTATAATATAGTAGTGTAAGAGCTCTTCAAATGAATGAAGCATTGTCTTAGCTTGTAAGAGTACCTTAGAGCTGAATTTTTGCTTGATTTGCTTTTTATAAAACAAGATTTTGCTTTGAATATTTCTAAGTTGGTATTGTTTGTAAAACTCGTCACACCACTAGCTTACTCAAGAATGGCAAAAGCACATTCTGTGAAGAGTTTGACAACATGTTGTCAAACTATGAATTACTTGGTTGGCAAAAATCTTGGAAGTGCACTCAATGTTGAAGAGCTCATGAGTGAAAAGTTATTGTGGAGCAAGTAGTATACAAACAATTTTTTTTCGTAGCCTTGCATCAAGAAGGCTAATTCAACAATGAAATCAAACATGTAGCATACTAAACATCAATTTCTTTATAATGACATGACTCAAATCTCCAAAATTTTGAATTTCAACTCCACAATCATCTTAAGAAAAGGGACTTGCATGGAATTAAATCCCCTAAACTAACTCAAAAGGTTCCAATATCATGAATTTCTGCCAGTATATGGAAATTAACGTCACTTATTCCCACTTTCCATTACACAAGTGTACAAGGGTTTGGATTACAACAACTTCTAGTGTGGTCAAGAATTGAAGTTGAGACTTGAGAGGGTTGGGATTGAGTTGAAAAATCACCATTTCTTAGAATCCAATGAGCACCACTACCATATGATGTTTGTGCACATGGCAAAATGTTCATTCATTATTCCACACTCTAACTTAGGGTTGTGAAATAATCTTAGAGATTATTCTACAACTTTTGGATTTTCATTGCAACCATGCAGGGAATGAAGGGAGACACATTTGCATCCAAAGAGACAAGCCCCAAAAGGAAAAGTTAGTTTATGCCAATGATTACCTTGCTACCAAGAAGAGTCAAACTCAGAAAAAGAGTATCCACTGAACCAAAAAAATTCCGTTTTGCAAAGAGTGAGCTTGACCATTGCAACTTTATGTTATATCCCATTCCTTGCTCCTAAATTATACTTCCATCTCAGTATTCTTGCAACCATATTCACAACCCAAAAACTTCAAACCTGCATGCACAAAATTGAAGATCAACATCCCGGAATTCAACAGTAACTCCAATTCAACGGGGATACAACTGAAAACATTATTATTGTCAAGGGAGAATTCCCATTCGAAATTCAGCAGGCTGTACTCAGCGGAACGACGCTGAACGTTCTAGCCCCAAACCCTAGAAACCCATGAAAACCCATGAAGCCCATGAAGCCCATGAAGAGCTAGCTTCACGGGGAGCAGCTCTGGGCCGCAAAGCCGATTCGCTTCGCCGGGACGTCGTACACCACGAGATGGTTCGCCTGTTGGATGTTCCCAATGACGCTCAATCCGTTGGCGCCCACCATGGCCAGGCACACCACGCCCTGGCCCCGCTCCACCAACAAATTCTCCGCCTGCAAAACCAGGTCGGCGCCTTGGAAATGGAGCACCATGGTCGGAGGGGCAGGATTCGACGCCCAGCACAAGTCCATGCCGTAGGGGGTGCTATCGATCACCGATCCCACGCCTCGGTACGCCTGGCACACCATCGTCACCCAATTCTCCAAGAGCTCATTCCCAAGTTTAAAACAACATTGATACAAATTAACCAATTTCAAATCGAAAACTACAGACATGACAACAAACGTGTCGACCTCCACATATTCCAGACCTAGGTTTTAGAGCTTTGTGCACATGAGCGTTCAGTTACAAGTTTTCGCGCCCAGATCACGCCAATTTAACGATATTGACGGTTCCGATTGTAGCACATTTAATTTGGGACCAGAGAAGCTGACATACGTCATCCCTATCACTTTGGGAAATGTTTATAACAACATCTATCGTTTCCTGAAATCATATGTCTTGAATTCGGTAGAATTTTTTGTCTGGGAAGAGTTTTCAGCGTTTTGAACTTCCAAAAGAGATTAAGAGACTAAGGTTCATGGTTTGTGTACCTGTACTACAGCGTTAAATGCAGGCATGTTGAGCATCGTAAACGTCGTCCCCGAGTCCAAAATCCCCCCCCCTGCGCCCGTCCCCGACACAATACTGAACACACTCGGATCGATACTCAATCCCACCCCTCCCACTGAAATCCCATTTAACTGCAAGTAATAAAACGTCGGCTGCCTCGGATTCGCCACCATCGGAGTGTACACCAGATTCCCCACCGCTGGGAGAGCCCCAACAGTCAGTGTACTGGCTCCCAAGGAGTCCATGCGACTAGATAAACAGTAGAAGAACACGTTGGCGATGGACGAGGAGAGCTGGGAGTTCAGTGACAGAGGGCCTTGGCCTAGACCCACGATTCCTTTGGTTCCGGCGAAGGACCCGACACTTTGTCGGCCGCAGCCGAAGGCGAAAGTGGGGAGGGAGGAAGTGCCGCCTAGGCCATTGTTGAAGGAGATAGTTTCGTAGATGAGGTCGCCGATGGTGAGGGACTTGTCGGCGTAGTGCATGTCGTATTGGCAGACGTCGTTGACGCCGCAGGATCGCACCCGGATGCCCTGCATGTATGAGAGCATGCAAGGTCACGTTAATTTAGACTAAGTTACAATCGACGCGTTTTTGGAAGAGCGCAAAAAAATGTGACTGTCGAATTGCAAAAGCGCTAGCTAGAAACCACGAATTTCAAGCAACATTTCTAGTCTCCTGATGTCTAAATGAAATCTAGGATTGGTAGGACTGGGATACGTAGATCTGAGGTTTCAATTAAGTATTTTGTATATTCGATCAGTATATATACGAAATGTGTGGATTATATACTATATCCTCTTGTCAAGCCTAAATCAAATGTTCAGTTGGGAAAGTCAGGCGTTCGTGTTTGACATTTACAGTGTCTTTTCTCAATGTGCATAAGCATATTCGGATTGGACCCGGCCCTAAACTTTGCTATTTGAAAAGGAAGGCACTGTACGTTAGTGACACTGTGTAACAATGCTGATTTCCAACTTTAATTAGAAGGGAAAAAATAAACTCTCATAGGTCGCAATGTGTTGATACATTGAATGATGTATTTTTATTATACTCTACAGCTATATCTTTTCTGTGTTTATATGCAGAATACGAAAGAATAAAGATAAGATATATTGACCACAACGGAGTTTCAAGAGTTGAACATGCATGAAGGAATTGATATGAAACGGAATTTACCATCTCAATTAAGCCATTACCTGCTCATTATTCCGTTTCAAAACCACGATGGTAAACTCTTAAAACTTCCTTGTGAATTATCACGGAATAGGCTAGGAGCTAGTTTGGGGAGATCGACGTGGACTCACAGTGCAAAGATGGTCGGTACAAACAGCCGGACGAAACGTCGACGACTTCGCTGGGTCGAAATTGACCCCCCCTTGCCCGAAGCAGATGGAGCACGTGGAGCACTGAATCCAGTTGAGGTCGCTTCCGGTGTCGAGAATGGCGCTGAACGACTGTGGAGGTGTGCCCAGGGACAGCGTCATGATGTACTCGCCATTCGATCCCAGCACGGGGCTCTGAAACACTGCTTGTGTTGTGATGAGACCTGCGTCGGGGCTGAGCAGTTGGGTGTAGTAGGATGCCCGCTCACGGCTCCGCTGGAGAAGCTCCATAAAGCTCTGCTCAAAGGGTTTGGGAAAGCCGGGGTTGTGCAGGGCCTCGTGTTGATCGCGCCGGAGTAAATTTGCAGTGAACATCTGCATGCAAGCAGCGTAATTACTACTTTAACCTAATCTCGAACCTAAAATTTCCACTTTTTTTAGGCCTAATCATGCAGTCTAAGGTATACAGAAAACACTCCGACCCCTAATTACCTAATTCTTCTGTCTAAAACGATCCACAGATTAAACGTACAGAAAGAGAGGCAGGGACAAACATGTAATTGATTAGTAAAAAGAAACCGGCCTGAACATACGTACGCCTGGATTCTTTTTTTGGCTACGAATTGAAAAGCAAGTAGATACCGTAGCACCGTCAGCTGAATTACAAACTGGGTGGCACCTGCAAGTAAGCAAGCGCCCATACTAGAGCAAGTCTGCAGGTAGATCAGACCCTTGATCGACAAGTCATGACGTCTTGAATTATACTGTAACCTGTACTGGAAAAGCGAATATCACTAGCTACTAATCGATCCGAATTCAAGTGTACGTGGAGCAACGAGAATCGAAAAAGCTGATTAGAAAACCATCACGCACCATATTACTCTGCATCACACGCTCGCTGAAATTCACGGAGTTGAAATACTTTAATTTCCGACCCAGTTGTTGGTCCCCCGACTCGGATACCGCGATCGGTACCAAGAATAAGAAAGCAACCACGATCGACCATCTCTTCATCTTCATCCAGATCCCGGAACTCCGGCCAGCAGATGATCGATGTATGATAGATAATTCTGCGCCTGCACAACACAAGATCAGGTTCTTCAATTCGTTGAGCTAGCTTGGATATTATATACATGATCGATGTATAGCTACATTGCAGGTAGCTCCTGTCGTTTAATTCACTGGTGTACGCTATTGCTTATCTCATTACAACGTACGAGCTTGCCAAAAGACTCGACTGAATATATTGAATAGAAAAGAACTATGTACATGTCCACAGCCGGACTAAGCATGCAACAGCAACTATACTATACGTGTCCTGCAAAAGCGATGAAGGATACATCACGCGCGTACCGTTGCGATGGAGTCCCAGCGCAGCTTGACCCAACTGAAATCCTCTGCTCAGGTATGTATTGTGGATGTAACAAAATGTCGAAATGAATACCTTGATGAAGGACGGCAACAAAAGAAGAAGCAAACTGCAGTGTAGAGCACGCACTAAAAGCTCTGCGATCTGACCAGGAGGAATTGCGGCAATGAGGTATTAGGGTTCCCTCACCGCAGGTACTTACTTCAGATGTTCCGAAAATGAAGGGAGCCCGGGGACAGGGGACTCAACTCCATTAGGATGAAGCCGATGACCATGTGAACGACCTCATATCTTTTTCGCTTTGTGTGCTCTATTTTTTCACTAAAAATGAGTGTAAATTTTTCATTTAATTTTTCAGAGATAAAATCACATGTCTTCTGTAAGTCGTACCAAATTCAGATTTTTTACTGGAAATTTGAAACTACTGTGAATTTTTTGCAGTAAGAGTGAAGAAAATTCATATCAATCACGATATATATTTAATTTTTTTGCATATTTCACCACTGATAATTATATACTATAGTTTGAAACATCGTGGTGTTCTCCAACTTTCAAAATCATTTTATAATTAGAAAATCAATAGATCATCGTTACAGATCTAAAGTCAAATTGCTATAAATATTTTAATTTTTGGAATTTTGCAAATTTCCAAATTGGATTATAAAGTATATTTCATTAGCTTCATTTCATAAGTTTTGGATGAAATTCAAAAAACATCATTTAGGGGACTGTAATTCAAATCTACAGCAAAGAAGAACAAGTTGTGAAATTATTCTAAAAAGGTAACTTTAGTGTAAAAGAATGTTTTATAAAATTGAAGAATGCATCTATTGGTCCAATCTAACTTACTAACTTGGTGGTAGGTCTTCGGTTCTTTCAAAATTAACCCTCAAAGGATCATTGAGCCACTTTGTGGCACTTTAGTTGAATGATTTCAAGTGAGAAGTACAAAGTGAACAATTTTTCATCCAAATTTGACACGAGAGTTTTTTTAATATATTTACCCACCAGGTGATGGTCAAAATCATCTCATTAAAGTATTACTGACTACTCTACTAACAAAAAAAGATGCTAATAAAATGGATCACAAAATTCATATAAAATAATGTTCTATAATTTGTCTTTTTAAATTAAGGCAACTTAGTTGCATGGCAAGAAGATGCAAAATTTGATAAAAACAATTTCCAAGCCAAGTAGATAATCACTTGGTAGGCTAAGCTTCATATGAGTTGAATTAACCCCTAAAGGACCAAGGTGTATTTTTTAGCAACATAATTTTTAGAGGCAGGTATGTGTGACTAGAGATTTCCATGTTTTTGGCCCAAACTTTAATAGAAGGTGTGGACGAGGAATATCTTCTATGTGCACTAAATTTCAAGGCATTTGGAAATATGAGTAAAAAATTATGGCCTAATATGTACTTTGTTTCTCAACTTAGGCAGTTTGGGCAGATTTGAAAAAATCATTTTTTTCAAAAATAAAAATTCGAAATTGGTTTTCTAGATTTATATATACATAGAAAGCTTTGAATCATTCCATTTTGATCAATGAGTCAAAAGTTATGAGATGTTTTGGTTTGCAAGCAAGTATGGATTCTCTACTCTAAAATAAACTTTGAAGTCTTTTATTTAACTCAATTTTCAATATTTTGTGAAGAAAATGAAAACATTAGATGTAGATTGTTTATTACAACATTATGACCATTGGGATTGGGATTTTTCAATTCCATTATTAAATTGTTAACAATTTAGTATTTTGAATCATTCTCTACATCTTTCTACTTACTATTTTTTTTCCTATATGTAACACAATTCCAAATGATTTGAAAATTTTCAAGCATGTAGCCAACTTGCATTGAAGAATGAATCTAAAGAAGCACCACCATTTGGGACATTTTTTCATACAAATGTGACCTTGTGAAGTGCAGCTGCCCGTTTTTTCATAGGGCCCAAAAAAGGATTTTTGTAACTTCAAATGCTAATATCTTGCAATCTACATGGTGGAAATTTCTGAAATTTTTTCCACATATTTCCAATCTAGTGTAATACAAGATCTTACGGTGACATGTGTCAAAAAATTATATTTTTCAAAAATTTGGTACTTGTATTAAAAATGGCAGTTTTTGAGGTTTTTTGGTGATAACATCATCAAGGAACTTTAGGGGTTAACAATACCTTCATTTGTTTTTGCAAGAACGTGAAAACAAGAAAACTCTTCTATATGTCCATTGTTAATAAGTAGACTACTATTGAAAGTGTTACAAAAATGACAATTAAACCATTCTCATACTTAATTGCAATTGGTGGATCATTCATTTAGGAGATTTCAGTTTTATAACCAAGCTATGTGACAATTTCAATGAGTGAAGAAGCTTCTAATTTGAAAATTTATGGTGATTAAACATCTTATCCAAAATCCCTATTTTTCTTAGATTCATAGTTTTCAATTGTTAATACTGCAAAAATATTTTTTTCTCAAAAAAGGTGCTTCCAACTATGTTGAATTGTTTATTTTGACAATTTTGAACGTTTTCACTTTAATTAATAAGTTATTTGGTCTTTGAAGAGACTAGGTTTTGGTAGAATTTTATATCTTGCAATTTGCCCTTGAGATATTGCTTGGTTTTGCATTAGAAAAACTATAGTCTCTCTACAACGTTGTTTAACTTGGGCTAGCAATGCAAATACATATTTTTTAAATATTAGAAAAAATAAAAATATGTTTCATG
This sequence comes from Straminergon stramineum, assembly GCA_963920665.1. Taxonomy (NCBI): domain Eukaryota; kingdom Viridiplantae; phylum Streptophyta; class Bryopsida; order Hypnales; family Calliergonaceae; genus Straminergon; species Straminergon stramineum. The sequence continues at coordinate 19,317,712 of OY987264.1, forward strand.
TGAATGCCTCAAGTGCTACATTAGATTGGAATTTTTTTTTCAATTCAAATTTTTTTTTCCATTTATCTATATTTGCACTGTCAACCAAAGTCAACAACCATGGAATGTTTGTGGAGAAGGGTGTTATGGAAAAAATGGCTTGACTAGGAGGTGATTACAAGAAACACTTGTCCTATTTCTTGTCCCCTTGTCCTCAAATGGGTGATTTTTTGCTCATAACTTTTGTATTGTTTGTTCATTCACTTGGCGTAAAATTTGGAATGAAGGTATATGCAGTAATTGCAAACATTGAAGAATTTTTTCAATTTTTCCAAATTAGTTTATTATTTTTAACCTTGGTTATTTGGGGGGGAGGTAGTCCTATTTTTTAATCCAAAAATATGAATTCAAAACCAAAAATTGGACATGTTAGAGGTCTACTAACATTACAACAATAGACGATGAGTTTTTATGAAAGTAGCAACATATCAATTGAGCACATGGGGTCAAAGTGACTTTTCTTTGCAAAAAGGTTACGAATAGGGAAAAATTTCCTACAAGAATTCTTTGGTGCAATGCAAGCTCAATCTTCTCTTAGAAAATGTCTTTTTCATAGAAATTTTCTAAATTTTATTTGAATTACTAAAATGAAAAGTTCCACAAATCCCTTTTCGATTATTTTCTACTCCTAATGGCTTTTGTATTATCCCGTAATAGTCTATAGTATTGCAGAATATTGAATCGATGGTTTAGATTTGCAGGGGCATTGTTGACATATAGTACTACCAATCCTATGGCCAAAATTGTAAAGTATTTCTTGCAATCACCTTGGGAGGGGATTATTTTGCAAAATACTCACAAGTAGATACATAAGCCAATGAATAAGAAAAAGAAATAAATAACAAAAAAAAAAAAGATAATGTGTCATATATTTCTAGAAGGGTTATATATCTCACATGCATTATAGCATTAACTCCTTGGAATGATTGTGGTGTTCACACAAAGTCTTAATGCAAATAATGTGGACACTACAATACCATTACAAAGAAATTTCTAGGTACAAGTATACTAAAGTAGTTAGTTATGTAGACAATGCTTTATTAATTGGAGAATTGGAGCAAGTGGCAATACATTAACCAAAGTAAAGAGGGTTATAGGAACAAACAAATTTTTTTGCATCAAGATTTAATGTAACTACAAATATGATATTTTGTGTTATAAAATAGGTCAATGTCACTATTAATTAGGTACCTCTACTTGAAATAATTCTACAAGAAATCAAAGAATTCTATAGATATCCATATGATTTCAAGATTTTAAGCAATAGAAAAAATTTGATGGCATGGGTTATGTAGAAATATCTTTTTCAAGGTGGATGAAGTTGCTAAATTGCTACAAAATCTCAAAATGTTATTGCTTTGTTTTGAATGACTATATACCCTTTGGGATGAACTAACAAGGTTTCATCTAATTTTCATGTTTCATTTATGCCATAGATGAAAATGGTTATTCCACAACAATGACAATCTCTTTAATAATGTCCAAAATAAATGAAATAAAAAATTTTGCCCACAAAAATAAATAGGTTGAAGAATGTTGACTGTAATTGATTCAACCTAAGTATATATCAAGAGATTTTTTTGGTAGATGATCGCAATGATGGCTTCATTGTATCATGCTTTCAAAGTTGAAGTAGAGAATATTAAGTCAATATCATGCATCATTTTAAAAAGATTAAGAATGTTCAAGAAACTCCAAATTTTAGGAGATGTATTGAGCTGTGTTGAGATTTTGGAGTACAAAAACCAAATTTGTGATGATGATTTTTTTTATCATATGCCAATTTTATGTGTAAGTTTAAATAGAAAGTTGTAGATCACTAATAAGTGGCAATGAACTCATCCATTTATATTTAGAGGCATAAACACATAGTGCAAATATGCAACTAATGAGGTAAGTTAACATTGTGATTGTCAATCAAATAAGAACTTCATGATTGACAATCAATTGTTCTCATATGTGAAAGTGCACTAATTGACGGATCAACATAGAAATGTGGAGATATCACTTAATGTGCAAATGCCATATTTGTTTTCATCAATTTTTTATCTCTGTTTTATCACTAGGCAAGGCTCTCTGAAGCAGTTTTTTATTTTTTATTTTTTATGAAGTGCCAAAGTGGCAATATAAAGTGTTAAAGTAGTGCTCTAAATTTCAACATTCATCGACATATTGAATAAAAAAAATATCATATTAGCATATATCACATGTCTATAATTCTTTTTTCATCCACAAATCTGTCAATTTCATCGAATATTTTTTTCTAATTTGAAGTTTTTGGCAAAAAACTTCATAGTTTTTTGTCATTTTTAAGCCAAATCATTTTTTTCTAGTGCAATTCGACACCAGAAAGCCAAAAAAAAACCCTGCCTTTAAGCAATTTCAAAGTATGAGATTGTAGACCTGTACAAGTCAGTGAGTAAACAATTTCATGTTCATTCAAAGATTAGTGGCCATAGACATTAGGGTAAGTCACAGTTATTGTACTTGTTAATAAGTCCAACCAAAAGATATGTTGTATGGTAGAACTACCCATTACCAACCATAACCCATGGTCAATACTTAGGTAATGGGAAATTCAATAGAGAGACGACTGATAGATAACCATTAAATTTTGAGTTTCCAACTACCTTGTAGCCATTATTGTAATGACAGATATGCTTCGATTTGAGAGTCCAATTAGTCTCTAGATGAGTAGTGATGGAAGAATTTATATATTGGGGATGGGAGCAGGCCAACTTTTGGCTTCTAAAATTCATAACAATTTGAATTTAAGGAATAAAATTACAAAACTTTGGCAATGCCCATGATTTCTATTTGTCCACAGGGTTGTAAATTAAAATTGCCTTCTACAACTCCGGACCATGCACAAATTCCTTAAGTGGTTGGTCATGGGCGGTTCTACTATAGTAGGTAGCAAGGTTTGGTATAAAAGGGTGAACAAAATTAGGTTCCAAATACTTTTAATTCTCCAACCTTATCTAGATTCCTTCTTTGTTTGTTAGTGGTAGTTAACTGATGTTGTTGTAAGAAATAGGAGATTCATTTAAATCAGCTGAAACTTTTGATAATGCAAATTTTTTCTCTCTTGAAAATTAACCCCTAAATGCCCCAAGGCACCAAATTTTGGTGTTTCAAAAACTTTGAAGTTAAGTAAAACCCAACCAAATTGCTATTATTAGTAGTTTACATTTTTGGAGAATTGATTTTGAAGTCTAGTTTTAGGATCAAAAAGTCGATCTAAAAAATAAAGGATTATGATTTTTCTATTGAAGATTTAGTGCAAGGGTGCCCATTGCAATCCTGATTTCCCATAGTGTTGAGGGCTCTTGGAAATGAGCCTCAAATACACTAGATCTTGGAGGCAAAATCACATTAGAAATTCATTTAAAAAAATTGTAGAATAGATTTTGAAAAATCGTAAATTGATTGGGGTTGTGCATGCTAGGCCCTATAACCTCATATTTTTTTTGTGACCAACTTTTCAGAGTTGACATGCAAAAAGTGAATTGAAAATTTTTCACAGTTTTTACACCTTCATGATCAAACATTATAATCTTTCAATTTGTAAGTGATATTGTTATATTTTCTTTTCCTATGTGATCTCTAACATGTCTAGTTTGAATTTGTATAGTTACAATTCAAAAGAAATTGGTACAACTTATGAAAATGTTGACTTTTTGTTCAATTTAGAGCAAATTTCAAGGAGCTCCAAATAGGCCTTGGGCATTCAGGGGTTAACCAAGTAGTTTGAATGAAGGATGAAGGATTGGTATGTCCATTCCCTTATTTTTGAGGAGATTCACTAACTGCTAGTCTGAAAAATCATTATTTTCACCTCACTATTTAGAATGCAATGAAAAGTTAGTAATTTTCCTTGCATAATTCTTTAGAATTGGAAAAATGTCTTAGAAAATGTGAGAGTCAATCCAATTTTGCCTTGTTGCATCCTAATGTAATGATTGACATTTTTATGGTGATGTTGGTGATCTTGGTGACCATAGGAATTAGAAGTTGACCAAGTGGAAAATGACATCCCATAACAAAATGGCCTTTAGTGATGCTAGTCCTAAGGTAACTACTACATTGTTAAAATGGGAAAATTTCAAGAAATGCTAGAAGAAAATGATGTTTTTTCAACTACATTTTCAATTACTTTTTGAGTCATAGGAGACATGTGAGATTAGTACTAATCTAGGGAATTGTAGTCATTGTAGATAAGTTGTTCTTAAAAATGTAGTCACAAAAGATGAAGGGTTTATTTCTCATCCATCAACTTAGTTCGAAAGTTCATCAACAAGTTCTGCCAATGTGTTCAATGTTGTGGCATATATTCATTTCCACATCATCATGACTTCTTAGCATTTTTGCCACTATGTATCATCCTATGTGGCATTTTCATCTATGGCAGTTGAATAGTAGTCACACCAAAAAGTGACTACAATGCACATCAAATTTTCCATGGACAAGGTGACATTGTAGTTGTATTGGATGTTGACGAAGGCTTGTTTTTTATTTTAATAATTTAATGATTATCATTTTTTAATCTCTCATTTTTTTTTCTATGGTAAACTATAAGAAAACATTCCAATATGTGTTTTTTAGTTTTTCTTGCATGTTGCATAGAATACTCACATTCAATTTTTTAGTCAATTCCTCAATAACAATTGAGTTGCAACATATGTTGGCACTTTCACTTTCAACTGCAACATTTCCTTTTCAAGTTGTGAAAGTGGGATGAACTCATTTCAAAGTCATTCTTTGTACATTGAACGACTGATGCAACTTTTTTGCAACAATAACAACTAGGTAACAACTACATACACCTTCAACAATGACTAGATAACAATTGAACAACCCCATGGCAAGAATGACATTCTAGTTGCAACATTTTTGGAAATGCTTTTCCAATGAGTGAGAACTCGAAAAAGAATTACAATGATGGTCGCACTTGTTGTTCATAGGTAGAGTTGGACAAAAAGTTTAAAATGTCCACTTAAAGTCCTAGTAAATTGCAAATTGCACATACAAAGTTACAAATCCCTTGAAACTTCTTTAATACCTACTATTGGTTCTTGCCTTTCAAAACATTCATACATTGTGAATCATAGACCATCTAATCAACTAATGTTGTGATTACCAGCACCAAGTGATTCACAAGTTTTCAACAATGTTGACAAAGTAAAGGATTCTAAACAAGAAGAGTGTCCCCAAAGAAGAAGTAGAATGCAAGTTATAATAGTGGAAGAGAAAAAATACTATCTTGTAATAAGAAGAAGAAAGAACAATTGTGGCAAGGAAATCACATCATGCTATAAGGCAAAATATAACGATATCTTAGGAAAACAAGAAGCAATAGTAAGGGGCAAGAACAAGAGTGTAAGGTAGCAACAACAAGAGGCAATTGCAATAAAGAGGCATCTAAGGGTTTCCTTGACTTTGAAGACAAACCCTAAAAATCTTGACCATCAATCTTTAGATCAAACATGTAGTTGCCAAATTACAATGTCTACCATGACTACTTAATGAATATTGTACAATTGCTCCACAACTACAACAATATATTACACACAAAGATGTTAAAATGCTACAGGGTTGGTTGTTTTTGAAGTGGAATTATAGTTGCTCTATAGTTGTTGTTGTGTCTTTTCAACTAATGATCAATATGGAGTACAAGCTTGTCCACATTGACAATTGTGACGAATATTGGATGGAGAACAGGTCACTTCAATTCTAAATTTGAATTTTGTTACACTTGTGTAATCCTACACTTCATTCTACAAATGCTTTATGACTTAGAACAATGTGTAGGTGAGATATGGTGCTAATAACAATTGCTATAGTCATAGGATAGTCATATGAAATACTTAATTAGTTGTTGTTTAACTAGTTGTGGTAGAGAAGTGTTTCTTCTAGTGAAATTGGAACTCTTCCAAGTACTCATCTAGGACCTCATTGACTTTAGAGGTGTGTACACTTTAATGTCACAATTTAGATACTTCAAACAAGTCATTTTAATAGATATGAAGAATGAAAATGACCACATCAAGGACACATATGATAGCAAGATTGAAAACAAGTCATTTTAATCAATATGAAGAATGAATATGACCACATCAAGGACATTCAATATCCAAATTCCTTCCAATTCCTCAAGTTTACTTCAATTGTGGAATTAACAACTCGTGTATGGAATAGAGCTTGAAATTTTCATTTGGAGGTTTTCAAAATCCAAATACGCATTATGGAATTGGATGTATGGAATTTTGGAATCTTTAGTGTGAGCCCTCCTCTCACTTGAAATTAAAAATGTAGTGTACAAAACAAGCATTCATTATTTTTGCACTTGGCCATACAAAATTGCATTTACTGATCTTACGAGTAAAATTTACCTTGGGATGATTACAAGAAACACTTATCCTTTTTTTTCTTTGCCTATAGATAGATAATTTTTTGTTCATAACTATTGTGTCATCTATCAAATTTAATTGAAATTTGAAAGGATGGTACATATGGTAGTTGTAGACCTTGAATAAAAAATTTAAATTTTTAAAAATTAATGAATTATTATTTTTAAAAATTGGATGTCAACCTTTGTCATTTTGAGGGGGCTTAGTAAAATATTTTAAAACCAAAAATGAAAATTTAAAGGCCAAAATGAGAAGATGAGGACTTCTCCTAATTTTACAAAAGACTAAAAAGAAATTTTCTAAAAATAGTAAAGTGTCCACCTTCCACATCTGCGCAAAGTGCACTACCTTGTACAAGTGCACATGCAAAATACAATTTTTTTCCCAAAGATGCAAATGGTTAAGAAGTAGCATCTTCAAGTTAGGAAAAATCGATTTTTATTTTTTATTTTTTTATTTTTTCTAAAAATCAAACATCCGAAAGTATCTATTTTGGGGGTATTTTCCATCATTCAATTTTTCTGCATAAATTTGAGAGAAAATTTTTTCTAGGCCTAAATTTTCATATTTAAATTATTTTGAACGGTTTATAAATTATCCATATTTTATTTTATTTAAAAATTATTATTCCAAGAATCACAATACTCACTATATGGATGGTTTTAAGATAAAATTAGCAAGTGTTTCTTTTGAACAATGATCCCTCATCACCAACAAAGGGGGGCACTTGGCCATTTTGTTTTCTTTGTATAGTATGAGAGGGTCTCATTACGGAAATACTTTGTTTTTGTGTGCGAAGGGATTCATAGGTGGAAGTATTTGTGTGTTTGGCAGCTTCTAGGTTTTTTTGTTTTGAGAAACACATCATGTGAGGCTTTACCCCTAAAGGACCATGGCACATTTTGGGCACAAATTGTCAAAAACTACCACTCTTTAGGGTAGCAAGAAAAAAATGAAGAAAAAAGTTCTGTTTTAGTATTCAACCACACAAATTTGTACTAGACATTTTGGGGAACATGTGTAAGAAAATTTAGAAACTTTGACAACAAGGATTGAAAGATTATAACGTTTGAAGTTAGGTGAAAAGATTTTTTTCCAACCTTACTCAACATGGCCTAGAAACTTTAATTCCTTCTAGAATGAGATTCTTATACTAAACATGGTTATTTTTTTACAATTGCATCTTGTGTCATGTAAGCTACACACCTGCCAAATTTCAAAATCATGGGAAGAGTTTTGCACATGATGCCTGAGCTACCCACAAAGTTTAGGGCAGCATAACTTTTGATCCAAGCACCCAATCGGAAAAAAAAGTTTAGATTTTTAGGAAGGGGATGCATAGTTTTATATTATGTCCAAATTTCATGAACATTTGACTAAAAATGACTTTATACGAACCTATACAAGATTTCTTGCATACATTGAATGGACACTTGGTCCTTTAGGATTTAAAGTATGATGTAGGTTTTCATAAATATTCAAAAAATAAGGCAATATGGATGAAATTTTTTTGCAAGATTTTGGACATTTCACTTGTAATATTCCAAACATTCAAATATTCCTAAAAATACTCAATTTATGTTTGAATCTAACCTTCACATAGGGTATGGTACAAAACTGTAGAATGAAACATCAATTATTCTTTGCATCAATTTATTTTTCATTTATGTTTTAAAATATTATTTAGCTCTTTGAAGTTTATAACTTTAGTACTTTGATAACGCATTTTAATATAAAACAAGTCCTCATAAACATCATACTCCAATTCAATATGCATCTACATCATTTTGCAATTGTTCATTGTCCAATTCCTCTACATGCATCAAAAAGTACTCCACCAAATGAGGTTTCAATGTTGTTGGGATATTAACTTTCTTCTTTGTTACCTTTCCATGAATTGATACATTATTCTCCTACACAAACCCACTTCTTGTTCTTGTAGGTATATCTTCCCATGAGAATATAGTTGCTTTTTTTTCTACCCATTTGTGCCTCTCACTCAATAGTTCCCATGATGCTTTCAAAAGTTGTTTTCAAAGCCCAAACCAAAGGGATATTTTCCTTATAAAGCTTGAAAATGTAAAGGGATACCTTTCAATTTTATAAGGGGAAAAAAATTGTCCCATAACTTGTGTAATTGAATTGATATGTGACAAAATGCATTGTGATTATATGGAAATTTAATCAACAACATAAACAATAATATTTATTTTATGGAGTTAATATATTAAATGGTTGTTGTTACTTAATGAAAGAGAAAACTAAATTGCTAATGAGTTTTGCAAGAATTTGATCATTGTTGATTCAAACAGTGAATGAGTGCAACAATTCATTGCAATTTGAAGTTGAGAAGTCCAAATGTTAGTAGGCTCAAAGTTGAACACATAAACCTGATTCATTGTCAATTACATCATAATTATTCATTGAAATGATCCATGGATTGCAATTAATGAAATTGGCAGAGTTTTTAGTCGCCAAATTCAAAACTCAAATCTATACCAATTCTAGATTATAGGACTTTGGTCATATGCCATTTTAAAGAATATAACCATCAACCTAATGAGTGCAATATTCATGTACAATATTCATGTAGAGATGAAATTCATTTTGATATATGATATGTTTTAATGCACATGGAATTTTTTGATTCAACCATTTGGATTGTGATGTGAAAGTTTTGAAGAATGCACTTGTTTTGAGGAGCATCCTCTTTAAAACTAGAGAAGGGGATTCATTTTTTAACTCAATTCACAACTTACCAAACCAAAAAGTATTCCAGAGTTTATATTGCTTGTTGCATCAATCTTGTCATTAGAATTAGTGTGTTTCAATTGAGGGTTGCTATTATATGAGCATAGGAGTGTGAGCCTCTGAGCCTATAATACTATACACCTATGTTATAGGTATACATACCATAGAAACCATCTATGATTATAGGGTATATATGTTACAAATACCCATATTATAGGTGTTTATGATATATATACCTTCTATAGTATGTGGTATCTATATTATAGGTACCTATAATGTAGGCTCAATGCTCACAAGTTTGCATTCTTTGGCTCACATATTAGCACCATTGGTTTCAATTCCATCTTAGTTTTATCACTAATTAAAATTTTCTTTCCACTATATTGTGCCTAATTCAACAATAGTTCAATCCATGAATTGTAATATATTTTTAGCCCCTAAAGTTTGAAATGTTCTTGTAGGGTACACTTGAAAGTTCAAGAAGGTTCCTATGATCTAAATTTTTTACTAGATTTTTTGAAATTTTTTTAGAAGATAGAAAAACACATTAGCTTTGGGAGGTGTACAATTTTCTTAATCAATGTCCAAGAGTAAAATTTATGCCATCCTAAGCTCAAAAAGCAATTCATTGGGAAATAAGAAAAAAAATGTATAAAAAATTGAAAATTCATTCTTGATGAATGATATTTTTATCGACATGGAAAACTTCTATTCATTCTATTTTGATTGGTAATGTATAACTTATGGAGCTTCTTGTTTTGGAGGGCATTCCATCACTAAATCTTCTAAAAAAATAACATATGGAATTTGTTACCATGAACTCGATTATTACAATTTTTCAAAAAGATTCAAAGTCTTATAATCTAGTCAAGTAAGGTGCAAAAAAATTGTTTTCTTCACTTTAAATGCTAATATCTTGCACATTGTATGGTCCCGAAAAAATGTAACTTCTTCCAGACATTAATACTAGTTTACTATAACATCCTATGGTTGGATATGCAAAAAAATCATTTTAGAAACTTTTTGGCTCTTTACAATAAAAACGGCAATCTTGAATGTTTTTTTATGAAAAAAAGGCCTCGGGACAATAGGGGTTGAAGAAAGAAAATCAAGTTGTTGTTTTTGAATATTTTTTACCCTAGAATCTCAACTCTATTTTCCACCATGAAGTATTCAATTTCAAAGCTTTGCAATGCAAAAATTAGAAATTAAGAGGATTCAAAGTCTAAGTTGGAGGGAGTTTTTTTTATAAAAAAAGAGTTATGGAACTTCATGGATCAAAAAATTAAAAAATTAAAATTTTAGACTTCTTTATTAAAAGAATATTTTGATGAAGTTTTGGGTTTCAAAATACCATTGAATTTCAAGGGTTAATCAAAATGACCATTGCATAAACATCTTAGTAGATTGATTTTATCTCCAAGAAATTTCATTTTTTTGAAGAAATTGATAAAAATAGATTAATATTTCAATTTGCACTAATTCGAAATAGTGTGAGTGTGTGACACACTATAGCAAATTAATGTCACACGTAATTTGCTATCACTTCACACTAATTGCAAATAGCATATAGCAAATTACGTGTGCATATAGCAAATTAATGTCACATGTACTATTAGAAGTGATAAAATGATGTTATGGTCCCCACTCAATGGTCCCTGTGTCCCTGCCTTATGACAGCTCAAGCATATGAAATGACTCAGAGCATCACTGTCGCAAGCCTTATCTTTTCTTTCCTTTCCTTTCCAGACAAAATTTTGCGGGCTGCCCGTGGAAAAAGAATGACGTGGTTATCCATCTGCGGGCATCTATCACTTCTGCCACATCACTTGAAACCATCCGACTCATCAAACGCTTCCCGCCTTCCCGCCCCTTCCCGCCCATCCACGTCATCGCTGAGCTGGCTTCGGCAGTGCCGTATGCAATTCGACTGGCTATGAAGCTGATGAGCTGGCAATGTCAGAACTGAATCCTCAGAGGATGCAAAGGGCTAATGTAGGAGGTCCACAAAGCGCCCATTTAACCCATTAATGACACCAAGGACGTTTTTTGTCCGATGGATGACAAAGAATCTTCTTATGTAGGACACAAGTGCAATTGTTCATCCTTGAAATTTTGTGCTAAAAGGAAAGATCTTGCACAATAGTTTGACCTCCAATGAATATTTTTGGTTTTTCTTTAAAATAGATGAAGTCACATAGTTTCAAAAGGGATGATTTCCATTGTCACTAGTCCATCTTTAGAGTTAAATCTAGAAGGACGGGCCCATGAACATTGATTTCAAGACTCCCTATCCATTATCCAATTAGATGTGAATGAAAAATTTTGTACTCATTTTTTTGGAGATGAAATCATATGTCACTACACTTCATAAAAGTCTCAAATTTTTATGGAAAGAATTGAAATTACTGTGAATTTATGAAGAAAAAAATGAAGAAAATTCATATCAAATACGAAATGTACTAAAAAAATCTGAAATTTTCACTATAGATGTATATTATAGTGTAGAACATTATGGTATAAACCAAAGTTACCTTGTCACTCTAAAATGAGAAATCAACAAACCATGATTATAGGCCCCAAAATTCATATTGCTAAAACATTAGGGGAGATTTGAGGCCTCTACATGCTTGCGAGTTTCCAAATTGCGGGGAACGCAAGAACTTCACCACTGGTGTAGTTTGACATGCTTGAGACATTGCCACGTCAAAAAAAATAGAATATTTTTTCAACTTCTTTTTACATTTCAGAAACTAAATTTTTTTTTTGACAACAGTCAGTTGTTCCTGGACTGCACAGGGAATAGGCCTCAAATCCCCTCTAATGAATATGGAAATTAAGAATTTTTCAAATTTTCTGTTTGGAGTAAAAACTGCACTTGATAAGCTTCATTTCACTCAAATTCAAAAAATATCATTTTTATGGTTAAAATTCACATCAAGAAAAAATAGGAAAAAATGGACAAAATATATTACACGGGTGATCCATTTTTTAACCTTGGAACATTCAAACTCTTCTCCACAATCAACAATTTGAGAAAAATCATTATAAAGTGCTATTTAGAAGTATATTTTGGAATTGACATACAAACAAAAGTTGTTGACCATGAGTTTCAGATTCCATCCGTACAGTTAGATTCACCAATGCTATCATCAATATTTTTTTTAATTTTGAAAGAGAAATTTCAAAATTCCTTCTTAATTCAATTGCAAGCAAAATATTATCATTTTTTGAGTAAACTTTCTTGGAATAGATTTAAAATGAGGTTCTCTTCACATGGTGATTTTTTGAATTTTTTGTGCTTTTAAAATCTGTGACTTCATTTTGGCAAATCTAATTTTGAATTGAAGTCAATGCAATTTGACAACTTGACATACTTGCACATTTGTAATTTTAGAAAAATATGTACTCTAGTAACACCAAATGCAAACCTTACATAGGACAACAAGTTGATAAAGTATCTCCACAAATTAGGATGACTTTCATCCAAGTAGTAATGAGAAGATACAAGAGTTTCGATCTATTTGTCGTCCACTTTTTGGACTTCAGAACACTTCATGGTTAAACATCTTCTTTAGAAAAGTCAATAACACCATAATGAGGGACTTTGCAATACTATTAACTAAAAATGTACTCAAATACCCTCCAAATAAATAAATTGGATGAAAAAATATTTTTTTCCATCCTATAGTCTCAAGTAAAGTCATCCGTTGGACACTTTGTCTCTGCACCATCCTTCTAGGGTTAAGAGGTGAAAATGAATTTGGGGGAGGTCATACTTCTTGAAGTATTTTTTAGCAAATTTTCCTAGAAGACAAATGGAATTGGTATCTAATTGAAGTTGTTTCATATTTTTTAGAACTTTGTGGAATTAGTTATGAATGTTTGAATTTGAATTGTAGTAGTTACTAAAAGCATTACTAACCAAAATTATCTCAAAGATTGTAATGTTATCTATTTAGCAAGGACCACACTGAAAAGATTGAAGAGTATAGAAATGTTGGATGAATGATTTTCAAGGTTATTGTGGAAACAAAGAATGTTCCAATTTATCTTGGTATCTAATTAAATTGGAAGACTACCTTAGTAATAGGACCTTATTAGTCATACTCCAAAAAATCCTGAAGAAAAAACAAAAAAAGGAAAGAAAATAATGATGTGTAGAAAAAACAAACTCTAGAAACATCCATTTTTTTCCAATAATTTAAAACTAAAATAGAAACAAATGATAAATTTTTTATAACTAAAAAGAATTGAACTCATTACAAGCCTAATATTATAACCCATGTAGATGGGCCACTAGAACCATGCTCTTGTTAGAATTGTATCTTGGTGCTTCGAGGCCTTCTTTCTATTAGTGCTAGATGACCTCTATTTTGTTTAGAGATAGGCCAAGGACTCTGCATTAGAAAAAAAATGGAGCCTCAAGAGGGTTGTTTGTCTTTGTACCAACATTGCAACTATAGGGAAATAATAAATAATAATTTATTATTTTTGTTGTATTTGCACTGCTAATACGATTCAAGTAGCCCTTTTGAGACCCCATTTTTTTCTAATGCTTTGGGGGGAGGGGTTTAAATCCTTTTATGCAATAGATTGTAAATTCCATTTTATTCCCTTTATTATTCTAAGATTTTTTTATTAACTAGTTTCCTTTCATATGTTTAATACAAACATTAGAAAATAAATTTTGGGTGCAAAAATAATGAAATAACAAAGTTTATTTGTGATCTACAAGAATTGACTTTCATGAGCTAAAAATAATAAAATATGAAAAAATCACTATAATTGAAATACTATATTTAAATTTATCAGAATTTATTTTTGTAGAAATTGCTAATATTTGATTCACAATCAAATTTTACAAAATTTTGCATTACAAAGCAAACCCTATTTGGGTTCAATTTCTCTAATGTTGTACGGTTGAAAGTTTTGAAAAATGTTTTATATTTCAATTATACTCAATGCACTAGAAAGTGATACTTTTTGGATACTCTTTGTACAAAATACCCCCAATCCTTTAAAATTTAATGTAGTTGCATATTATATCATGTTAATTATAGATATGCAAAATTTCAAATTAAAAATATGAGTTCAGAAAAAATGCCCATCCACCTCCAAGAAATTTGGTGGCATAAATTTTCATTTAGTAATCCAATTAGAAAAATATTTATACTCCTCCAAGGGGGATACATTTGAATACCTTTTGTCAAACCTTTTAAAAATTCATGCAAAATTGTTATTATAGGAACTTGTTTGAAATTTTGTTTTCCTTTCCAAGGACAACAATCAACAAAAAGCTATCCTTCTTTTAATCAATTAAAAAAATTAATAAAAATATCTTATTAGAATTTGCAATGATGGTTATTAAATTTTTTTTAAATTGCCACTTTTTAGTATATTGACTGAAAATTGAAATAAAAATATTTCTTTCATTTTCAACTACATATCATTTCTCGATGCTACTATGGGAATATGTGGAAAAAATTTAGTTCATTTGACTTCATATATTGCAAGATATATGCATTCAAAGTTAATGGAAAAAAATTCACATATTGTAGAGGGCAAAGTATGAATTAGATGTATACATGTGTTGAGTATGATGTAGGCTATTGAGGTAAGAATGAGGGGGGGTTTGGGGGGGAGAAGGTCAATAGATCCAAACTATTGTTTTCACCAAAAGTTGAAGGATTCAATGTAAGTCTCCACTCCTAGTGAAGTATTGTCTGAGTATACCAAATCCGGTGTAGTGTAATTATAGGAACCTTAAGATTGATCCAACGTGTGGAGTGGTGTGATTCACCACCTTGAATAACCCTAAATCACTCTTGTATATATGTTCAATTGAAATGAACCCTACACCAAAACAAAATAATCATGACTCCCATTGTCCAAAAAAATGTCCACTCTAGTAGTCATGGGGTAATGAGGAGTAACCTTGCAAGTTGAGACTATGTTTACACATGACTATGATCAGATAACAATATATGCAAATATTCATATCCAAGCATGTTGTTAACCCTAGAAAGATGGGCTAGTCACCATAGAAATCAACCTTTTTGGTAACATGTGAAATAATTGCTTAAACCTCCCTAAGAGCACTCATTAGAGATCTAACTATTATATAAGATCTTCCCTTTTTACACACAAAGATGAACATTTGCACTTTTGTCCTATATAGAAGGACTCTTTGTCATCCATCAAACACTTATTAGCATCCATGGTGTCCATTCTAGGGTTAACCTATTTATATTGGTGCTATTTTTATTCAAGCGAATTCCATTGGTGCGTCAAGTGGTAGAAGTGATCCGAGTCACCCTAAATAATATCACATTCATCCAAGATTCATCCAAAAGATCCAACGGTCACTATTCAAACTATCGCACTACTGGCTTCGACTGCTGCCTCGACGAACCGGGGATGTGCGATAGATGATTTCACCTTCACCAATACACCTCGTTGAATTTCTCCTCGAGCTCTCGATTTCCGGTTCTCTGCAACTGCAAGAAGTTCGAATTGTCAAAAATTTTCAAAAATAGAAAAGCTCCTGAGGACGATGACAACCTGCAGGTTATGGCGCCAGCCATAGCGATTGCACGAAGTTCCAGTGCTCCAGTGACGTGGTTGTGAGACGAGATTCGAGAAAGACGCAGGAATCTCCGGTTACTTAGGGTGAACACACATTTCTGAGTCATCATTGTCCTGGCAGAACTGAAGGTGGAATTGGGTAAGCTAGAATCCGCTCTTCATCAGTCGGAGGGAAACAGGCAACCAACCAGATGCATGCGCTACAAATTTTTCATTATCCAATTTCATTGCCCCTGAATGGATAACTTAGATTCATAATTTGTTGCTACAGGTTTGGCAGAGTTGTGGCATGTTCGATTGTTGAATTTGCGGCGCGGAATGTGAAATCACGAGGGTCAGCCAAGTAGCCCTGTGCGACCATGAAAACACGTCACCCACAAGCTGGCAACTCCACAAGCGGCGGCTACTGAGCTTCAATCTGCTACCGCCGATAAAGAGCGTGCCAGTCATATGGTTATGAACACATTTTTTCCCTACAGTCGGCAGTTGGTTTCCAGTTTTTTTTTGCAGCTTGAATTTTTGTACAGTTGAGTGCGATGGCTTTCGGTGTCGGTCGCGGCATGACTGCTCCTCTTGTGGTTATTAACTTCATCCTTTATGTTATCTCTGCTTGTCTCTCAGGTTCTATCTTGAACCGAAACCTCGATGACAAGGAAGCATTAATCGGTGAGTGATCAATGCTCTGGATTATGAATTTCGATTCTCTGGATTAAATTTTTTTTAAACGAGTGCAATTTTGAAATATTTGCATTGAATGAAGCATCATTGTCGTCTGTTCTACTGCAGAAGGAATAAAAATACTTGTGTGTGCAGGAAACAATGTGACATACTCATTCTTGACGTTTGCGCTGATCGCTAGCGTCGTCGGCATTGCGTCAACCTTGGCTGGAGCTCATCATCTGCGGTTGTGGCGCACGGAGACTCTCGCCGCTGCTGCTGCCACCTCCTTGATCGCTTGGCTGCTCACTCTGTTGGCCATGGGCGTGGCGTGCAAGGAGATTCACACTGGCGGCTACCGCACTAAGAGACTGGTAAGTGTCAGCTCGGAGTACCAGCGTTGCAGCTAGTTGAGAGCAGTATTTATATCCCTTATTAAATTCGCACGGGAGACACAGGTTATGACCATGTCAGCGTGATTTTGGCTGTCTTCTGACGGTGTCTGTGTAAACCTGTGATTGTAGAAAACTTTAGAAGCATTTATGATCATTCTGTCGCTGCTCGAGCTGCTCTATCTGCTAGCGACTCATGCTGGTTCAGTAACCAGGGAGGGCTATGGCAACGCCCCAGTCGCTGGCCAAAAGGTCCCAACCTATGGAGCTGCATCTGCAGTGTAGACTTCACATGAATTTGACAGCTTTCATCGAAACCATTCGTTGAAGGTTTACAGTGACTAGGTGTTATGATTACTAGCTGTTCATGATATACGTGTACACTGCAGTCCAAGCAATGAAACCGGGTTGAAAATACCCGTGCTGCAGCTCTCTTTGTCGTATAGAAGCTCGCCCCTAAACCGAGTGATTGATTTCCGTATTTTTGTCGACCAGGTTTTATTGCTTTTCTGTGAATCAAAGTAGAGAGGATACAATTTTTGTCTTAACATATGTACGATTGTGTTTTTCTGGAAACTTATTACACTGTAGAGAGATCACTTCGGGTAAATGAAACAAATCTGCTAATCAAATTTATATCAATTACCTGCATGTCTTCTGCAGTTTCGAAGTGGGATGTTGACCACCAACAGAGATAGTAGACAAACCCCTTCTGTTCAAGGATCTGAGGCCATAGACATACAGTATCATGCGTACACCACTTGCTATTAACCGTACGAATAGAAGAGTTGCTGTTGGTAACAGAGCTAGTATAGGAGATGCATGGGATCAGCTGATCAGGTCTCAGTTTTAGTATCCTTTTCCTTATCATTGTAAATCACTTCATGAATGTTTTCTTTGAATAAATGCGCGTTGCTTGTTCCTGTTACATGCATACTCAATCAAGAGCATGGACCGCTGCAATTCTGGTGCATACAAACTCACATCTGTGACTTCGTTCGTACTTATATCCTTTTCAATAGATTCCCTTGAATACACATCTTTGTTTATGAACCGAAGAGAATGTGATGAAACAGCATGCATTTGCATTTCCAACTTGTAATTCGGAGAGTCAAGATTGGTTTCAGAGTCCCACTTTTGCACCCATGTTCTATTACTCGAGGTGATCGATCATGATACAAAACTGCCCATTTTGTCGGTGCTTTCAATAACTTCAAAGGTCAGGTCGAAGGGAACTCGATCAAATCACATGTAGTGTTTTTTTCTTATTACCCTTTCGCCTCAAAATGAAAAGTAAATGAATCAATTGACGACGAAATTTAGTCGAGCACTCACTACTACGAAATCCGTCGCTTTTCATTGCTTGAAATAGCGACAAAACGTGGAGTGAGTGAAAAAAGTCACAAGGGACAAATCGTGTGGCCGACTTGGATACTAACAATAGATCATTTTCAGTGAGAAGCGACAGAGCTCCGGGTCTCCTCAATTAAAAACGATGGGGTTCGCTCTAGTGACTTTTATATGTTACTGAGACTTCTCAATCTTTTAAGTCCTTGAAATTAATCTCCCCCATGCACTGATGGTTTTCCAGTTCATACACTAGAAAATTTCAGTACCCTTCGCTAAACCCCGAAATAATCTAAGTTAAGAGAATTAAAAAACTGATAGGCCAAGTTAAGGAGAAGCCTAGGTCACTGTTAGTCCATTTCATTCCGAACTGCCTGCTTTGAAGTCAGTGGCCCTTCCTTCCCCCAAGCGGCATCCCGACTCTCGCTGCAAATGAAGATCATGATTTCATGAGCTCCTTCAGATTTTCAAGTTTGCAATTATGGACCGAAGTATATGCCTCCATGATGTACGTGACTACACGAATGTCGCAGGTAATATCCCAAACTACCACTCTTTGTTACTGTACCTTGTTACTATTTTTAGACTTATTTTCGTATTTCTTATTGCCAAGTGAAAGGAGATTTCAACAATCCAAAGAATTTTGGAGATGTACACAGAGTGTTGATGGCAATTTTAGGCAGGGTGCAATTTAGGGTGCACACATCTAAAATCATTAGAAATGAAAAAAGAATTTTATTAAAGACACAGTAATTGTAAATCATTCATCGAAATGTTACACAGACTGCACTTGCTCAGGATAGACAAAATTGTCTCCCATGGAGATATGTCAATAAGTATACAATGTAAAGACAATAAAACATTTGAAAAACACGCTCATAGAAAAGGACTTCTATTCAAAAATTAGGGTCAAACTTCTATTCAAAGTTGCAAACTGCTTCATCTATATTACAACTCCAAACTCGGAGAGAACTTAATTACAAGAATGAGACTAAATTTCCTTCCACTCCACTCCCTTCCTGCATTTCACATTCGATTGGTTTACACCGCAGTTGCTGCAGGAGTACCATGGTGGGGGTTCTTCACAGCGGGAGTACCGGTATTAGCGTAACCATCGCGGGTCACAGAGCCAGCGTGGGTTGCAAGCAAGTAGAGAAGCTCAAGGAAAGCCAAGATGATCATGAGGGCTTCCAACGTTTTCTGCAAAATCATAGCCAACAAATCCGTCAAAGACAATTCCAAGACTTTCCCTAACCTCGAGCTTTCATTCTAAGAGCAAATTTGAAGTACCTAGACTGCTGCAACAGAAGGTATAAACAGCGCAACAGAATACAAAACTGTGACTAGCTAGAACCACGACTTGTGAAAGAAGCGAATTCCGTAGCCGTGATCTGAATTTGCCCATATATATCAGAACTTAAAATTGACAAGGCAGAGTGCAAAATTTTCAGCTGCTTGGTGTTGTTCTTACCAGCCTCTTGCTGCGGGGTCCGCCAGAATGAATCTCCTTACATGCCACGCCCATAGCCAAGAGTGTGAGGAACCACGCAATCACAGCTGTGGCAGCAGCGGCAGCGAGTGTTTCCGTGCGCCACAAGCGCAAGTGGTGAGCGCCAGCTAGGGTAGACGCCATTCCCACCACGCTCGCAATCAAGGCGAAAATCAAAAACACCCCCGTTACATTGTTACCTGCATAATCCAATCCAAGATGATCATCAGTTAAACACGCAAACGAAAACACGAAACAAAACAAAACAAAACCTCACTCATTCCTTTCCAAAAACCTCTAATCACCTGCAAATTCCAACCTCCAACAAGCAAATCTCACAAGACTTCTCCAAAGTACCAACGAATACTCCATCTTCATCCAAATCTCGACAAATTCCAAAAATCCACAAAATCTAAAACCGACACACACACACACACACACACACACACACACACACACCAAAAAAACTGAATATTTCGAAGAGTCCGAAAAATTCGAAAACTCGCAAGGACCCACAACGTCGAGAAAACTGCCAAATGGTTCAGTTCCCAACTAACCAAGGTATGATCCGTTGCTGTTATCGAGGTTGTGGTTCAAGACGGATCCCGCCAAGCAAGCCGCAATGAAGTATAGAAGGAAGTTGAGGGCTGCCAGAGGAGCAGTCAAAGCACGGCCAATACCGAACGCCATTGTTTCAAAAGAAAAGAAACGGAATGGAACAATACAGTAAGTTACAATACAGGAGTGAGTGTTGCGAAAGGACTGACTGCTGCAGCACGAGCGGCGGACTTCCTGAATCTCAGAAACTGTGTGTCGATTCCAACTGACAGGATCATATATAAAGGCTTCAGGGAACGACGCAATGAAGCGGTCGTCTCGGGGGGCAAGCAGAGACGCCAGCTGCGACTGTGCCAAGTGTTGCCCTGTTGGCGGTGCCACGTGTTGAATGGGGGGATATGGATTAAAATTGCACTAAACTTGCCCCTTTAATTTTAGTTTTTTTTCTTAGTTTTTCAGTTTTAAGGGGGAAAACTTGCACTTTTCTCTTTCCACATGGCGATGGAAGGTGGGCTAGAGGAGGAAACAGGTGGTCGAAAGCTGCTTCAGCAGAATATGAAAGCTGGCGGGAATTCTAGTTGTGACACTTGGCTTTGGGAATTGAGAAACCTGACTTAAATGCGGTCTTTGATTGGCTTGTATTACAGACTGTCCTGAGAAAGGAAAAAGGAATCTCTGTTGCCTACACTCAACTCTCTCTAATTGCTGATTGCTTTTTTAACATATATGCGCTCTGGTGAGTGACATCATCTCAAACTTGGAAGGCGGCATGAAAAGCAACTGTCTTACGATAGTTTGACCTCACTTTTATAAAAAAAGAAAAAAGAGTTTGACCTCTTTTGGAACTTTTGCAAGTACATGAGGAGGTTTATGAGGTTTATCTTATCAAGATCCAAGATTGACTCCAACCCAATTGCGCCTTGTTGCATCCTGATGTGGTGATAACTGTAAAGGATTGGCATTATGACAACTTGAGTGTAGAATTGGAGTTGGATTGAAAAGTCACCATTTTATAACTTCAATGAACATTCTTTTGCAGTTTCTACACAATCATGGCAAAAGGTTCATTCATTATTCCACTATCTTCAAGGATGCTTTTGGATTCCCATTGCATTTTTGGAGGATGGTAAAAGAACCACATTAGAATTCAAATAGATGAGTGTAGTCCTTCCCCAGGGACATCAACGGGAAGCTACATTGACAATCAAAAGTCAGTACAACTTTCTGAAAACGCACAAGGAGCTGAAATTTCCAAATGACACGTCACTCACTTTCAATGAATTGCAACGTCATTGTTAGTACTCATCCATTATGTTGCATGGATGAAAATTTTCGTCATCATGCAAGCTAGGGTTTTTGAGAAACTTGTTGTTGAAGCACATTGCCACCACAACTTAATTTTGTTCACATCTTCTTCACCAACTTTAAAATTGCATTTTGCACTCTTCACTGTGAGATTTGAGGGAGTTTTTAGTCCATTGTCTAACTCTTGTTGTGTAGAATCTATATTTGTCAATTGTATCTATATGTCTCCATTGAGTGAATCATAGAAGCATCAAGCATTGGTGCAATTTTGGAGTAGTGTTTCTACATATAAAGTTGCAACATTATTTGGAATGAGTCAATCTTCAATAGCTCATCTAAGAAAGGAGATTAGTAGTGAAGTAGAAAAGCAAAGAGGAGGACATCCAAGGATTCTAGGAGAATGAGAGAGGCAACATGGTGTGCACCTCATCACAACTGGTCATCTCAAAACAGCAAGTGACCTTGACTTGAACATGTTAGTCAAACTATCAAACATGGTGGTGGTTCAATTATGATTTGGGTTTATATGACCACTTTTTGGCCTGGTGCTTGGTACCAAATTGAAGGTAAGATGGAGCAACATCTGTACAAAAATATTTTAGAAACCTACTTTTGGAGCACTATAAAAAAATTACAACTTAGATCCAAGGAGGGTAGTTTTCCAACATGACAATGATCCTAGACATACAACAAAGAATGTCCAATTATGGCTCTCTTCCCAACCATTTCAGCTCCTCCAATGGCCAACTCACTTTCCAGATTTGAATCCAATAGAACATTTTTGGGCCCTTCTCAAGCAATGTCTAAACCAAATCACTCCAAGGCCTATAGGAGTTCAAGAATTGTAAGAGAATATGTATACTATTTATCCTCATTTTGATGCAAAAGATTGTGAGAAGCTTTACAATAGTATGCCAAGAAGGATTTCTGTTGTTTTGCAAGCAAATGGTTATTGAATAAAATATTGAAGTTTGAGAATTAACTTTGATCAATAGTCAATACAAATCATAGTTGTTGATTTAGCTTTGTAGAAGAAGGTTTTGTTATCAATTTGATGTGTAACTTTGCACATAAATACAAGATCGTATATATTATTTTACTCGACCTTCAGATTTATAAAGCAATCTTCAAAAAAAATTGTAGTTGTTTATGAAAGTTGGCACTTCCAATTCTTTACTCAGTTTTGATTATCATTGTATATGTCTATATTTGATTGTTTATTCTTATCAATACAAATTGGAAGTGCACTTGATTGTGTTTTGGTATGTTAGATTTGGTGTACATCCAACATTACACTTTGCAATAGATTTAGAATACTGCAAGGCATATAATTAAAATGCCACATTAACTACTTATGGGCTTTTGAAAGTCTAGAATTAATAATGGTCATTGGGAGTTAAAAAATATTGATTAGGAGATAATCCAAAACATCAAGAAATCTATGCAAAACATTAGGAGATCAAAACAAAACATCCAGAGATCTATACAAACATCAAGCAATCCATACAAACATCGTGAGATTCACGATGTTATTATTTAGAGATTTATGGATGTTTAGTCTAGAATTCCCTAAATAGTCTAGAAGTAGTTAAATGTGTCATTAAAGAGTTTGTGCATTGCATTGTAATCTTCTCATGTTCACAACTATATTGAGATTACATCAAAAATAATAATTCTAATGAAACAAACCTTAATACAAGACTAAATATTCTAACTAAAGCATTTCAACAACATATTGCAAGTAAATACACTACAAAAATTACTTAATTTTTTTTTTTAATTTTAAATTTAGAAAATGCGATTTATACATAGTTTTGGGTGTACATAGGTATATACACGCCTCTAGCAATAACTCATATATTTATTATAAGATGTAAAGGCCAATCCTAATAGCTAAATACCAATTTTATTATCTTCAAAGAATAAAATATGCAAATGACATTTGCATAAATTATATTAATAATATACAATAGTATATTAACATACATTGTGATATATTAGAGTATATTATAAGCATAATACTAGTGTATATTTTGGTAATTGGAAATGTTCTTTCACTTGGAATAGAACAATTTTTGTATCATTTGATGCAACTCAAAATTTTTAACATTTGCTAAGTTTGCATGAAATTCTAGTCCTAGACAATTGCCTTATTATTCAAAATTACATGTTTCAAGTGATCAGTTTCAGCTCCTCTAGGATATGAAGGATTAAAGTTGTTATTAGTGACATTCTTGAGTGGATAACAAGGTACATGCCCTAGAATAGTCATTTAATCCTTCAAGGCCTAAGGAGCTTGTTTTGGGCCTCACACTTGTTCAACGTGTCAAAGTTACAACTTCATTTCCTTACATTCTAAGAAGTATATCTAAGTGAATTCATATTATGATGTTCATATTGAACATGGAAGTTCAAAAGTACAATTGACATCAAGTAATAATCTTGATGTACAATGCATACTATCAATCAAAGTTCAAACTTGTAAAAAAGTACAAAAGTTGCTTGGGCCTTGAGGGGTTAACCCTTAAAGGTTCAAAGTCTAGGAATGGGATTTTAAGGATTTTATGCAAGTTTCTTTTCTTTCAATTTTTTTTACAACTTTTAAAGCTTTGAAAAAAGTCAATAAATATATTCTCTTCCAAAGAATATATTTTTATTTCAATTGGTGCTTGTAAAAAATAGATATGCCCTTCTAGGCTTCTAAAAAAAATTATTGTCTCCTACTTCCAAGGAAAAAACTCATAAACTCAAAATTAAAGAATACCTTTGAAAGGGTACATTTTTCTTTTTGTAACAAGATTTGATCATTTCATTTGGATTAGTGATGTGAAAGTTGTGAAGAGTCTTGCTCTGTGGGCATTTAATGCAAAATTCCTCAAAGAAATTCAAATAAGCTTCATTTTTTAATACAATTTTTGCATTTCTTAAAACAAAAAGTTCAATAGAAAGTGTATTATTTTTGAAAATAATCTACCTATTAGTATTGACATGTTTTGATATTATTTTAGAACAATAACAATTTTATTTTTCGGAAATCTACTTCTATATAATAGTTTTTGAGAGAATGAAAATGAAATAAAATAAAGAAATTGTTTTGTAGTTTTTCTACTCAACTATCCACCATGAAGGTGAAAAATTCAAATTTTTAAGTTAGAGCAAAAAATAGAAGACATGAGAATTTTCTGAATTTTTTTTTTTCAATTTTCCATATAAGTTAGACTCATGCTAAATCGTAAAGTTGGATATGCAAAAAATAGTTATTCTTTCATTTGGCTTTTGATTGATGATTGCATAGATGGAGGAACCAATGTTTTTTTTGGTTTTTGGACCAATGGTTATGTGGCCTTTCTTTCAAGAAGGTTCTCAATTTCCTAGCTCCTTCATTTTGGAGTCTTGCATCAAAAAAGGCCAATTTTGAGTATGTAATTTTTGTATGCCACTTCTATATGTGTTGGCTTTACACAATGGATGAAATGAGAGTTTGGAAACATTGTGGCAACAATGCATAGGGCCATGCTTATAGTCTGGCATTTTTTAACACATTTACCCTTTTTTCTGTAGGCTTGAAGCTACCCATTTTTTTGGAGGCAATTAGACATTTAAATGCCAAAAAAAACACATTGGGAGGAACTATTGCTCAAAGTTGTATTGCTAATCCCAAATAGCAATCTAAATCTAAATTTGACCAATTTGCAATGTCACAAAGTACAATAGGTAGATCATTTTGGGACAAAATATTAAGGCCAATAAGAAGATCATTTTAAAACAGAGAGAGTCCTAATTAAACATGGTTTTAAATTATTTGAAGTGAATGAAGTGAATGATTTAATAGACAATTTAGAGTATTTCATAGTAATGAGATGTGTGAAGTTTAATGAATTAAAACAAGTTAGAATGCAATATATTTCCGATTTTTTTATAAGTGGGCTATCTATTGTACCTTTAACTAATGTCTAACACATTGTACATGTCCTCACTCTTTAAATTGTCCTATAAATGTCCTTAAAATATTGATTTTAGAGTGTTAATATGGTTCAATAACTAAATAAAGGCAATGCTCATATATATATGGAATGAATGATTGAAGAGTGTAAGAAAAACAAAGATGGATACTAGTGGTTGTTATGCAATCTCTTCATTGAAAAAAGAAATAAATATAAGCTAACAAGAATCAATGAACGTCTATATTCTAAGGTCCTTAAAGAGGGGCTTAACCCTTAAAGGACCAAATGGCATTTTTTGGCAACATAGCGATTTTGGGTAGCTTGTCATGGATGGAATTTTTTTTTTTCTTTAAAATTTTCACAAAACATGTGCCCAAGGAGTAGCTTTAAGGCCCAACAATTTTCATAACTTTTGAAGACATGGTTAAAAAGTTATTGTATGATATATATTTTTCATCGCTCGGCAAGTAGCTCAGCCAACAAAAAAAAATCTTTAAAAATCACTTTTTTTTTAAATAAAATTTTTAAATTGGTTTTTTAGATTTATGTATACATGGAAAACTTTGAATCATTCCATTTTGATTTGTGAGATGAAAGTTATGAAGAGTTTTAGTTGTAGGTAGTTTGTGGGTAGTTATGGAATCTCCACTATAAAATAAACTTTGAAGACCATTATTTAATTCAATTTTCAATATTTTTGGAAAAAATAAAAAAATTAGTTGTAGATTGTTTATTACAACATTACCACCATTGGGATTGGCATTTTTCAATTCCATAAATAAATTGTTAACAATTTGGTATTTTGAATCATTCTCTATTTTTTTCTACTTACTAATTTTTTTCTATACGTTGTATAATTCCAAATGATCTAAACCTTTCCAATTATGTAGCCAACTTGCCTTGAATAATTAATCCAAAGAGTTACAACCATTTTGGACATTTTTTCATAATGATCAGACCTTGTGAAGTGCAGCTAAGGTAGGAGCTCCCATAACCATGAATGTATCCATAGTTGAGAGTAGAGTTCCCTCAAAGTATTCCGTGGTGTACCTTGAAACCATCTTCAAAGTTCCTTGAAACCATCTCCATACTTAAACCCCTAAATTTTTTCTAAAATTTGGTACTTGTACTAGAAATGACAGTTTTGAAGTGTTTTTTGGTGAAAACATAGTCAAATACATTTAGGGGTTAATAGAATGCTCGATCTATTCAATAATGTCATTAGTTTCATCCAAATCCATAGTACTTTTTTCCAATAAAGTCATTAACTACATATTATATTCAAAATACCACCAATTTTGATTTAAAAAGGTTATAATTCATCCATTCAGCATTCAACTAAGGAGTACAAAAGTTAAATTATAAGTTTTATACAAGTCCTTCTGATATTCAATTTAAAGTTAGATTGCATTTATATTTAAAATTAGGTAAATTTATTAGCATATGTAAAACAGCAAAAACAATTTGTTTCTTCCTAATTTCAAATTTTGCAATTATGAAGATGAAGATTCTATGGGGGAAAAATGTTGTAGAGAAAGTGGCTTTTGTAAGAATTTGTCCATGCAAAGTAGCATAATGAGAGATTGTAGAAGTTGCGCACCGAATTGGTCTTTTGATGCAACCACAAAGTGGCAGCAATTGAATTTTCTAAATTTTTAAAAATATTTGAGATTAGAGTACATTTTTGTATTGCACAATCAATGACTATAATCTACTATATTTGGGTGTATAGTAAAAATGCCTACATATTTGCCACGTAGGCTCGCATCTAAAATGATATTATATTGGTGCCATTATTGGATATGCCAAAAAAAGATAGCATTTTTATATAAGCCTTGTCTAGGAAAACATATTCAATAAAGAATATAATTATCCTAAACCAAATCACATCAAACAATGAGATGCTAGGACATATCATTGCCCTATAAAACAAGGCATGGTACTCATTTTATTTCATTTACCTACAACTAAGCAATCAAAGGCTTCATAATAACCATCTTGTTGTATTTAATTCTCATATGCTTTTGGCATACACTAAAGGATGTACCAAAGTAATTCCCTACTTGCATTATAAATTTACAATATTTATAGTTTGCAAATACTTTAGAGAGGGTAAGTTGCATAATTATATGAATTTTCTAAATATAATCCTTTGTGTAATTTTGTGCACAAGAGAGCGAGTTGTATTGTCGTAAATCCTAACATCTACATTGTGAGGGAGGAGGGATAAATAATTGATTGTAGCTCAAGAGTAGGGTGTATAAAATATGAATCATATATGTAGTTTTCTTCAGGTTTGCTCACTTTGCACTACATTTTGCTTACATCCATAATGCATGAAAAAAGATACAATTTTTTGGAGGCAACAACTATGGTCCTTTGAACAAAATTTCATCCTATTTTGACATGTTATGAAGTACATAAATTTTTGTGTATGCATAAACTTTTGTTTGTACATTCAAATTGGCACCAATACTCATATTTATATCCATAATTCTATATCTTAGCTCTAAAGATTAAGAAAGATTGGAAATACTGTACCCCACTACCCCTAGGTCAAGGTTGACACTTGTATGTTGAAATGGATTAACTTTGCAGTTTAGTATAAAATGCCATTTTTGAATTTTCAAATTACTTGGATGATTGAAATTTTTTTTAAATTCTAAAATTAGCATTATAGATTTCAAAATGAAATAAATATCTTCAAATAAAGAGTGAACACAATTAGTTTTTTGATATAAGTCTGAAATTTACAAAATTTTAGATATATTTCAACTTTTGTTCAATTATAGGGTGATTGCAAGAAACACTTGTCCTATTTTTTTGTCACACGTTCAATGTGGAGGTTGTTGTGTACCATAAGTATTGCAAAAATGATTGAATGAACAAAAGAATCAAAAGGAAGCTTCCAATAGCAATAGAAAATGTACTTGAATTATTTCAATTATTCCTAAATAAATTCAATTGGTGAGACTGAATTTTAGATGTATGTCACATATACAATTTTGGTGGGTTTTAGTACTATTGAGTACCTTTTTTGAAGAGTTACATTGTCAAATTGGGTAGGCTAGCTCTTCTAATAGATATATGCCTTCTCAAAATAGGGATTTCCAAAAACATATTCCAAGTGTGTTTTGTATTGGCCTAAAGTGTGCTATATTCAAGTTGAATTTATGTTGAATGAAAAATGTTTTTTTAGTTCTAGCTTTTATCTTCCTTATTACCTCTTAGTTGGCAACAATGTCCACTTTTAGAGTAAAATTTCAAGTGCATTTTCTAATTTTAAAAAATAGAAATGTGGAAGCCTAATTTTCTAGCATAAATTACAATTGTGACTCAAAATAGTATTTCAGGGTACATGAAAAGACTCAATAGTACTCGTAGGGGCCTATAGTGATTCTAATTTGCCAATGTAAATTGTTTTTATGGCAAATTAAGCACTGCCATCCATCCTTGCCATCTGATGATGAGCATCACATGTTGTTGGAATAGTAGATCTAAAAAATTTCTAATTAAACCATTCAATTTCATTTTCTATGCCTCTAATAGTTCTAAAGGTGGCCCGTTGTACAAAAAGTACTAAAAGGCTGAAAACAAAAAACACAACAAACAATACAAGTGTTTCTTGCAATCACCCAATAGAGTATTTACAAAATTGACACACATGTAGGCACTAGTAGAATGACATCCCTATGGCATCAACCAAAGCTTAGGCGAAAATAAGATAGGTCTCTCTAAAAGTGATCCTACTCTAAAAGTGACCACTAACACAAACTTAAGGTAAATTTTGCTTTCTTCAATGAACCAATAGAGCATATTTCAGGAGATGGTCTCTTTTAGTGACATTGCATTTCAACTTCACCATCTGTACGCGAGACCTGCGTTTTGTTGAGTGAAACTTGCATCCTAAATGCACAAACACACATCAGAGTATCAGAGTGGAAAGGGAATCTGACTTGCCGTCTTTGCGAAAACATTTCATATAAAACGACCATTGGAGTGAAGAAAATCTCACAAATCTTAGGTCAGCACCCACACTCTCCAGCAAAACGCAACAATCCGATCGATCTTCAAAACAAATGCCGCAAAATAGACAGAGACAATGCAAAAATCACATGTGATTACGTGCATTCATTTGACTGTATGACGAACATACCGATAACAACCCCCGAAAAAACGTGATTCATCGATTCAGTTCAAGACTTCAAGTTAAGCAGAGCACACACCCTTCTCCTTTGCCGTCTTGTACTCCTGGCTGATTTCCCAACAATCAGTTTCGAATTCTGAGCGAGCAAACCTCAGTCGCTGCAAAGATTTCAAAGATTAGAAAAAAAATCAACAACCAATGATTAAAACATCGAATGGGTTTTCTCTCCGGAGTGCCTGAGATCTAGAGTTGAACACCTTCAATTCACCTGGTTTGGCAAACATGATCTGGTAACAAAACACAGGAGAGGGAGGAGCTTTCCGATTTCAAAGTTCAAAACGACGCCAAAGTCGCGAGGGCTTCAATTACTTGTCATTATCGATCGTTCAGGGGCTGGAGCTCTCTAACTGCAACAATTCTAAAATTGGTAATGGTGGCAAAGAGCTCCAATGCACTGGTGCCCTCCTACAAAGAAGCTGATGCTAGGACGTCCAAAATAGGAGTAACAGAGAGATCCCAACTGAAGACTATTTTGAACTTCTCATTCATCCAAACCAATGTTTGACTTCTTAACAACCACATTTCCTCTATGACGAGAGGGTATTACCTAAATATCAATTTTTTTGCTTTGAGTTGCAACATCTATCTGCAAATAATGCAATTGATCATTGCCATTACTGTAATTGTGTGATGGTACAAAGTAATGCATTACGGTAATTACACTTAATTCTAATTCAAACAAGTCATGGATACAATGGTTGTTATTATGTGAGCTTAGAAGTATGAGTTCATAAGCCTAGAAGTCTACACACCTATATTATACACTACAAGAGAAATGGATGTTTTAATTGAGTTTTTAAGTATAGTCCTAAACATAAGATTATAAGTAATGACATTTAAGGAGATTTTCAATAAACAATTATTGAAAATACACTATACTTAAAAACTCACTTAAAACATCCCTTTCTCTTGTAGTGATAGGTGTCAATATAATGAAAACCTTCCATGATTTTAGTGTAACTTTGTTATAAATACCTATATTATATATAAATGTTTACATTATAAACACCTTCAATGGTTGTAGGATATCTACTTATACACATGTTCAAGGCTCACATGCTCCTATTTTCATGCTCACATATTAGCATCATAGTCCTAGACACTAGAATAATTTAGGAAAATGAATAAATACTGTCACTGTTGAAATTAAGAACTTACAAAACATTACTATTACCTTACATAATGGTCAAATTTTGCAAACAAATGTATAGTTTGGGTAAGAAGTGTCACATGTCCACTTGCAATTGGTTTAGGGTGATGTGGACCTTTTGAAATCCATCATGTATAATACATTCTATTTTGGCAATTCTTTGCTAAAACTCACCTTCAAGTAGGGTAGTATGAACTCCAAGCCGTTTTAGGTCATGTACCCCAAAGCTCTCAACTTTTGTTATTTTTACATATTAAAAAAAACCACACTTACTTGCATTACAATCTCTTACACAAGAAAAAACAAAAACTTGTCAACTTCATAATAGGAACAATACTCAATTCTTAACCCCTCAGCCCTCAAACATTTATATATTTTGAATGATGAACAAAGTCCTTCATACCAATGTTTAGTTTGAATGCCTTCTCATTCAACCAAAGCAATTCATGAATCTTAAAAAGATGACCTTTCTTTATGACCTAATTGATGAAATTGATGTAAATAATATATTCGTACAAAGATACAAGCCAAACTTAATGTGCAAAAATTCAACAAAGGTTTGAAGCATTAATCAGTAAAAGGGTCTAAGCTAGACAGCGGCTAGTATCCGAAGCAGATGACGTTACAGACAGCCAGAGTTTAACATTCTTAGTGAAGAATGTAGAAACAATGGAATGAAGAATGTTGCAGCACTTGCTCTTGTAAAACGGGTTGTACATAGCCTCCGTAATCTCACTTGGGAAATTATCCGAGAAGGACTATGCCTATTCCTCACGCACATCACGAATTCACTGAAGAAAAACAGCTTTTCATCGATCGACTGCTACCGACATGATTTGCGATCATGTTGTGATGATTGTGCGCCCAGTAGTGATTCGGTAACGCAGCTCATCAGTCTCGATCGATCGTTGCTAGCTAGCTCATGCACTAGCTGTTTTCTCATAGATCTCCTGAAATTGAACCGACACGGCATGTGCTTGCGTCCAGAGCGAGCTAGCTAGAGTTGTCGTTGTCCTCCTGCAGCACAGCATGTGGACCTTCTGGCCTGAGCTGCTGCTGCTGCTGAGCTCTTACAAGGCATGACAATGATTGATGCGAGAGCAAGTGCAGGAATTCGCAGTGGGACAGCACTACAGCATGTAAAGCACATGGTGTGTCTCTGATCGCGGAACTCTCAACTTCAGGATGTCCGATCCTTGGCCTACAACAGCTCGATGGTTGTACGCAACACTCAGACTGGTACGAAAGTTTTGGCATATGTGACCGTTTTTTACTGCTCGTTTTGAAACAAACCCTAATTGCTGCGATATGATGAAATGCTAGGTGATCGAGAATTATTGCTGAAATTTATGAATACTCTACGTACGGATTCTTGACTGCTTGTCAGTTAATTGCGTTGCTCGGGATTGTTATAGTTATTGCAATTGCATGTGTCAAGTCCAAGCACGCACCTGAGCACGAGAACATGATCATCCGGAACTCGTTGTGAGAATTACTGCGGAAACTTATGAAATCTCCAAGGACGTCCTGTGAGGAGCACATCTGCTAATGGACATGATCACTTCTTGTTAGGAACGCCGTGGTGAGCAATACTGCGGAAACTAATGATGTACCGAAGCACATGAGCATGATCAATTCTAAGACGGAACTCGTGAAGAGAGTTACTGCGGAAACTTATGAAGTCTCAAAGTACGCTTCTGTTTAAGAAGGCAGCGAGAACACACGGAAACCGTTTTGTACGATCGCCGAATCCATCATCAATCGACCTGCGAGGTCCAGGGAGGAGGATAAAGCTTTCTGTTCCGAGTACGGCGACAAGCCTGACGTCGAGTACTTCAACTGACACAACCCAGTGCTCCCCCATTTCTGCAGAAGATTTGCAAAGAAAGCATACAAAGCCTTCATAAGATCTCAGAGGACACCAGCTCAGTGCGTCAGTGCGTTGACAGACGCTACCTTAATGGAGAACAGAGGCTCTGGTCCTACATAAAGGACCAGGACTACGCGACTGCGGCGCTGTCTACAAAAACCTGACGCTTGACAGAGAGTATAGCTGGCGCTGGCGCAGTCCGCTTCGCAATTACTTATAGCGGTAGTGGAACTTGGTCCGATCACACACCTTTCTTACAGTCGGTGAGCTTGAGTCCAACGGCAGGATTCTAAAAGTTGTTGTGAGGCACAGCTCTAGCTATGGCGTTCGGTATCGGGAAAGGGACGACACTGCCCCTTATGCTTGTCAACTTTAGCTTGTACTTCATTTCCGCCGCACTGGCTGGCTCTATCTTGAACCGCAACCTTGACTCGAACGCCCACCTGAATGACGAAGTACAAATCGGTGAGAGCGGCTCCATTTTCTATGCTTATGTATATTTTAATAGCCTCATTGCATCATCTGTTTCTGTTCCTTTCTTTTATCTCAAGAGTGTTTGGCATTTATTGTGGCTTGTGGCTTGTGGTGTGTTGCAGGGAATGTTGTGACGGTTGTTTTCATCCCGATTGCATTGATTGCATCCATGGTCGGCCTCGCATCAGTCCTCGCAGGAGTGTATCATGTGCGTGTCTGGCGCTCCGAGAGCCTCGCAGCCGCTTCTGCCACCTCTTTGATCGCGTGGTTGCTCACTCTGTTGGCCATGGGCCTTGCTTGCAAAGAAATCCACACGAGCTATGGCCGCAGCAAGAGACTGGTGAGTTTACTCTGACTTGCAAATAATCGAAAGCTGTCACATTGCGGTTTCAAACGATTGCGAACCGTCAAGCTTGATATTCTAACAGTGTTACTCTATGCATTGTCCTCGCAGAAAACGCTGGAAGCTTTCATGATCATCTTATCCCTCTTCGAGCTGCTTTACTTCTTGACCTTGCACGCGGGATCTTCCTTCATCGAAGGCCTTAAAAACACCTCAGCTACTCCCAAGACAGTGAAGGACCCCAACTTCGGAACTCCCGCAGCAACCGCCGTGTAGTCAGTCACCGAGTTTTTTTCATGTACCGTAGTGTAGAATTTCAAACCAAACTGCCGATGGCGGCACATTCTACTGTGGCCATGGCCACAGTGTGTTTGTAAATTATTATTTTAATCATAAACTCGTTTGCTGCATATCCTTGTATATGACCGCTTCTATTCAGAACATTACACGTATCTCTTGCTGTGATCATGACATTTTGGCATGCTCTGCGATCAGGTTCCTTTCTATGCGTCTTGTTTACCTTAGTCTGTGCATATGCGCCAAGCTTGGCTATGGTGGCGGCTGCAGATTTCACGCACATCAATGTAAAATAAACTGAAGATTCTCTGCAGTCAGAAGCACTCAGTCAGTGTTATACATATCCATAAGAGGAATACCGGCACTGAAATTCTGCAACTCGTGGGACTCGCACACACCTGTCTTAGTCTGGTGCTCAATCAACCCCCAACCGCGGGGTTCGGAAGCGCTCATTTGCTGTCGTGAAGACACCTCATGAAATTTTGACGCACAGGTGTATGGCACCTCGCGAGTCAGTCAGAGCATTCAGCCATTTTCAAGGAACAGGCGACACCTGGCTTGGATTTCTGCTGTCACAACTGTTTCGGAGGCTACAGTGAAATTGGGTGGAGATAGTATAAATGAAAGAAATCAGCAATCTCTAACCTACAGCCAGTGCACAGCAATCCAGCGTCAACTTGTACAAATCGTGTGTAGAGTTTTTGTTTCTGCGCCTTCGTTTTCCCGCTAACGTGTGCAGAGATGGCATTCGGAATTGGTAGGGTGCTGACAGCGCCTCTCCTGGTGCTCAACTTCTGCTTGTACTTCATCGCTGCCTGCCTGGCTGGCTCCATCTTGAACCGCAACCTTGATGCGAACATGGGAGTAGGCAACAACATACAAATCGGTACGAAGCTTTGATTGCTTAGTTTATCTCGGTTCATCTTCTTCATCTTCTACAACCCAATTTGAACATTGGCCCTGCGATTTGAGACTGATATTTTTGGGGCATTGCAGGAAATGTTGCGACGGTGAGCTTCATTCCCATAGCGTTGATTGCTTGTATGGTCGGCCTCGCGTCCGCGTTCGCCGGCGCTCACCATGCCCGTATCTGGCGTACCGAGAGCCTCGCAGCCGCGGCGGCCACCTCTTTGATCGCATGGTTGCTCACTCTCTTGGCCATGGGTCTTGCTTGCAAGGAGATTCACGTCGGCTATGGCCGCTCCAAGCGCATGGTATGTCTTCCTCGATTCTCGAAACACCCATCATTTCCTCTTCGCTAAACTTTTCTGACTAATTTTTTTTTTTTGCCAAAGTCTTTCAGAGTCGATCTCCAGCAGTCACTACTTCAAAACTTTCGGTCTAATTAGAAGCTCAAGGTTTCGCTCCTGCTAGGACGTCCCCTTCCGCAAAATGCTCATGTACTATATGCATTGTCTTGCTGCAGAAAACTTTGGAAGCGCTCATGATCATCTTGTCCTTCACCGAGCTCCTGTACTTGCTCGCGACGCACGCCGGATCCGTCACACACGAAGGATACGCCAACGCTCCCGGAAACAGAGCAGTGAAGAACCCCAACTACGGAACTCCTGCAGCAACTGCAGTCTAGATTTTTGGACTCCTAATGCAGGAGCCGCAATCCTTGCGACTAGCGACATCCTTACATACACAAACCTGTTATGTGATTCTCCTCTTCTTGGAGGCTTCTTGTACATCAAATCATGTTTTTTCATCTACCCATCTCTACAATAACAACTGTTCAATAATCTATACATTATTTTCGTTACTTTCTTTCTTGTTTGCCTCGGTCTTCTCTTCAATTCTCTTTGGCGATGGATTGTACGTCAGTGACTTCATGGGGTGCATTCAATTCAATCAATGATATCTTGTCAGTTTCAGGGTGATGTTCACAGCACAATTGTAATTTAAATTCGTTTCAGATCATTTTAAGTTACAGTACCTGAACTTGAACAGCTAGAATGTTATTAGCACATGAGACAACTTACCTTACTGCCCCTTTGAAAAAAAAATAAAAAATTACCTTACTGCAATTTCAGCTATTTCACATCTGTGACATCAATTATTATGGACCCAGTTTTCTAGCAGCCAGGGGCTCGCTCTTCGTCTGCTGCTAAAACAGGGAGTCCTGGCATGATATTATTGACCAGTTCTAGCAGAGATATCTGTCTCCTGCCAAACCAGGGGTCCAGTTACAGAGTTACATAACATTATTGAACATCTTCTGTCTCCTGCAAAAGCTAGGATCCTGTAAGGTAGTGAGGTGCTACTTTCGTTAATTAGTGATCATTTTAACCTAAACCTCTTATTAAGACAAATGATAGTTTCACTGATAAGACAGACGCAGGACGTTATATCCTCCGGTCGAACTGGGCCCCGCGGGGTAATTTTGAGGGTTCTCCTGGGGTAAAGTAAAAAAATGCCCCCTGTTTTTAGCCGTGTCTTGGGTGTGTTCTAGGCCTCTCTCAACTAATTTGAGATCTTATATTGCAAATAGGAATTCAGAACTTGCAAAAAAAATAATATGCAATTTTTTTTTAAATCCTGCGTTTTCCCCAAGGTAAATCTGCCCCTGCAGAGTCCCAACTAATTTGGGATCTTTTAATGCAAATAGGAATTCAGAATTTGCAAAAAAATTTAAAAATCCTGCGTTTTCCCCAAGGTAAATATGCCCCTGCAGAGTCCAGTTCGAATGGAGGATTTAACGTCCTCCAAGGCAGACTCCCAAGCCTCATCAATCTCATCAGATGGGCATTGCTTTATTAACCTCTCAATTAATTTGACTATGTTTTCACCACAAACATTCCAAAACTGCCATTTCCAGTACAAGTATCAAATTTTAGGAAAAAAACATTTTAAAACACATGTAACCATAGGATCTTGTAAAACACTGGTTTGAGAAGATGTGGAAAAATTTCAGAAATTTCCACCATGGAGATTGCAAGATATTAGCATTTGAATGGTCAAAATCCTTTTTCTGATCCAAAGAAGAAATGGGTAGCTACACTTCACAAGGTTACATTTGTATGAAAAAAAATTCAAAATGGTGATGCTTCTTTGGATTCATTTTTCAGGGCAAGTTGGTTACAAGCTAAAAAAAATTCAAATCATTTGGAAATGTACAACATATAGGGGAAAAATAGTAAATAGAAAGAACTAGAAAATGATCGAAATTACTAAATTGTTAAGAATTTAGTTATGGAATTGAAAAATGCCAATCCCAATGTTGGTAATGTTGTAATTAAAAATCTACATCTTATGATTTTATTTTTTACCATAAATATTGAAAATTGAGTTAAATAAAGGCCTCCAAAGTTTATTTTAGAGTAGAGAAACCATAATTGCCCGCAAACTAAAACTTGTAACTTTCATCTTATTTATCAAAATAGAATTATTCAAATCTTTCCATATACATATAAGTCTAGAAAACCAATTTCAAATTTTTACTTCTTCAAAAAGTAATTCTTTGAGAATTGGGGGGGCTGCCCAAATTACCCGTTGAGCAATGAAATAACTTTTTAACCACGTAATCAAAAGCTATGAAATTTTTTGGGCCTTAAAGCTAATCCTCGGGCACATATGTGTTGAGGAGATCTTTTCCATTGTCAAGGATTCCCTTTCATGCCATTCAGAAGGTTCTCAACAAGGGTACTCTTGAATAATGTTATGTTCCAACTTGAACCCTATTTCCACTTCTAGTAGTGCAGTCGTCTATTGATTTCGTGGGATCAAATTCAGAGGCTCAAATTCTGGTACTGGGGTGTCCATTGACAGTCAATGTTCCTCTGCTTCGAAGTATTTTGGCGCAGTGTGCAGCCACTTAACCCCTAAAGGACTGGGGGTGTTTGAACAAAGCTCTTGTTTTCTTGACTAGCTCTTGTAACAAGCATAATTTTTCAAATGTGTGATATGATTTTGATGATCGCCACCTTTAAATGAAAGAAGACTTATGTAGCTTTCTTATGAAAAAAAGATCAACAAAATCACAATTTTTTGAGAAAATGCCACCATTGACAAAATTGATGAAAGATATCCAATTTGGCGGAACTTTGTACATGCATTGAAATTGGAATGTTGAAATCGGAATGCTCAAAAGTGATCCAAAAAGTCTAATTTTTTTTCCCACAAGTACATATCATCATGATTTAGATGTGTAATTTTTTTCAAGTCATTTTGAGGTGTGGAAAAAAAGATATGAGCACCTAAAGCAATAGCCCAAAGTACTTTTTCTATTCTCAAAAAATTCACCAAAAATCGCTCACTCAATCATTCCTCAATCGAATTGTACCAATGGATTCAGCAAAAAAAATCATCTAGGGTCTTTTTGTTGGTCATAAACTATTAGTAAGGTTTATATTCCAAATTTTCTACAAATGTAGTTGCAAAAGCCATGTGATGGCCTTATGGTCCTTTAGGGGTTAACCCCCCAAGACCCAAGCAATTTTTGTACTTTTTCACAAGTTTGAACTTTGACTGATAGTATGTATTGTACATCAAGCTAATTACATAATTTCAATTGTACTTTTGAACTTTTTATTCAATATGAACATCATAATATGAAATTCACTTAGTTATACTTCTTAGAATGTAGGGAAATAAAGCTATAACTTTGACTTGTTGAACAGGTGAGAGGCCCAAAATAGGCTCCCTGGGCCTTGAGGGGTTAAGCGATTTTGCATATCTAGGATGTATGTACCTTGATTGTGCAATTTCTATCATATATAAGAATAGAGTGTGGGAGGATTCCAAATTTTTTCATAATTTTTTTACTCAAAATTTAATTACCTAGAATTTTTTAGTTCAAGATATTGTTTGACCTCATATAGACTTTTGTATTTCCAACCACAGGCTACAAACAAAATGGACAATTTTGCATTACTATTATACAGAACTGTCCAAAACAAAATTATTGCGAATGTACAGGCCATCATGTGGTAGCTAGGGATGGTAATGTACACATAGTAGAACTTCAATGCATAGTTGTCGTTCTCAAGAATGAATCAATTTACTGTCCTCAAAACTACCACAACCATTCCAATCTCAAACTAGACTTAAATGTACTCATTGTTGGTAGCCACCTTACCGAATAGCAATACTATTTTTAATCTTCAAATGTCAGAATTGATCAGATTTTCATTTCCACTTGAACTAAAAGAGACTAGTTTATACCACCCAAATGGGAGAGTGATCAAAATGCAGTCAATTCCCTTAGACCATGTTCAGAGTTTTTGTGAAGCATTCAATTGAAATTTCTCATCAATATTAACCCCTAAATGCCCAAGGCACCAGATTCTGGTGTTTTGAAAACTTTGAAGTGAAGTAAAATCCAACCAAATTGCTATTATTATTAGTTCGTATTTTTGGAGAATTCTTTTAGAAGTCTAGTTTTAGGATCAAAAAGTTGATCTGAAAAATAAAGGATTATGATTTTTCTATAGAAGATTTAGTGCAAGGATGCCCATTGCAATCTTGACTTCTTGTAGTGTTGAGGGCTCTTGAAAATGACCCTCAAATACACTAGATCTTGGAGGCAAAATCACATTAGAAATTCATTTTAAAAAATTGTAGAATAGATTTTGAAAAACCATAAATTGATTGGGGTTGGGCATGCTAGGCATTGTAACCTCATATTTTTTTAGTGACCAAATTTTTAGAGTTGACATGCAAAAAGTGAATTGAAAAATTTTCACAATTTTTACGCCTTCATGATCAAACATTATAATCTTTCAATCTATAAGTGATATTGTTATGTTTTCTTTTCCTATGTGATCTCTAATATGTCTAGTTTGTATTTGTATGGTTACAATTCAAAAGAAATTGGTACAACTTATGAAAATGTTGACTTTTTGTTCAATTTAGATCAAATTTCAAGGAGCTCCAAATAGGCCATCGGGATTTAGGGGTTAATAGTATCTTGGAAATGGTGGCCATCAATGGAGCCAAGAGTGTTAGCTTTGAGAGAGGGACAAAGTTATTACTTGGAGTATTTGTTTCGGAAGGATTGCAAGAAGGGAATGCATTGATTTTTGGTCTATCACCAAATTGTCTATGATTGTTAAGTTAGTAACTTATGCATTCTTGAATAAACAAACTCTTCACTCCCACCACACCAACCTTTCGAGAAATGAGTGTAAGTTAAGTGTAGTTTTAATTTCTCTTTCCTCATTGGAAGTCCTAACTTACATCCAAAGCCATATCCAACTCGTAGAGCGTCTTCATCAATGAAGTCTCTAGTGAGAACATGATCTGTGTAGACTAAGGAAATGAACACAAGAAGACCTACCAATGCAAGATACTCTCAACAAATTTATTTCTCAAGGAAGCTCTAGGTTAGCACTTCCTCATGCAAGCCCTTGCAACACTAAAAATTAAGAACTTCAAATGCAAAAGAGGCAAATGCATTAGCTTCCATAAGTCATGTTAACATTTACTTTGGCAAGAATTGACAAGGACAAAAAAATAATTTTACAAAAGATGGTTTCTCTTCTCATTGGAAAAGATGATGAATTACAACAATTGGCAATGCATTCAAAGAGTTTAGATAATGCAGAAGTATTATTTTAAGAGGAGTGGTAAGGTTTGTACAGTACAAATACAAGCATCCAAACTAGCACTTGAACTTCCTTAATTTTTGTTCAATAGTTTTAACAACTAAGGAATTCGTGGCAGTTAGCCCTTAAAGGACAGACTAGTGGACATGGAAATCATCCCTTTTGGTACTGTGTGAATCATTGGTTTAAAAATATCCAAAAGCACTCATTGGAAGTCAAATTACTCTTACTTAAAGATCTCTTTTTTTTCATAGAAAACTCCTAGGGTGAATAGTTGCACTTTTGTCCTACACAAAAGGATTCTTTGTCATTCATTTGCAAAAAAACCCAGCCACGGTATCCTTTAAGGGTTAACTAAAGAACATTGTTGTGGACACTAGGTGTCCAATGGATGACTTCATCTAAGATTGTAGGATGGAAAAAAAAATGTTCTTTCATCCAACTTTTATTTTGTTGAAGGTACTTGAATACATTGTTAGTGAATACTATTCCAAATTCCCTTGTTATGGTAGTATGGACTTTTTCAAAAGAAGAAAAAGATGCTCAATCCATGAATCACCCTTGTAGTGTATTTTGGTCATTTTGTGCTATTTAGTGTTGATGTGAATTTCAGCCTTAAAAATGATGTTTTTTGAATTTGAGCCCAACTAATGAAATGAAGTTTATCAATTCAAGTATTTACTTCATTTGAAAAGTTTGAAAAAATATTATTTTTCAAAATTTTATAGCAATATGAACTTTGGGCGTATAAT
Source organism: Straminergon stramineum (assembly GCA_963920665.1). NCBI lineage: Eukaryota > Viridiplantae > Streptophyta > Bryopsida > Hypnales > Calliergonaceae > Straminergon > Straminergon stramineum. The sequence continues at coordinate 19,358,833 of OY987264.1, forward strand.
CATGGTTTGTTGATTGTCTAATTTTAGAGTGATACGGTAACTTTGGTTTGTACCATGGTGTTCTAAACTAAATTATACATCTATGCTGAAAATTTCATATTTTTTTAGTATATTTTGTATTTGATATGAATTTTCTTCGTTTTTTTCTTAAGAAATTCACAGAAATTTGAAATTTTTCCAAATTTTTTTCCAAATTTTACAACTTGTAGTAGACATATGATTTCATCTCTGAAAATAAAATGTTAAATTTTTTGTTCATATCTAGTTGCAAAATGCTAGCAAATAGAATGATGCATGGTGAGGCTTGAAATCAGTAATCATAGGCCCACCCTTCCAAGGTTGAATTATGGGTTGTGAAATTGGTTGCAAAAATACAAGGATGGAAGTATAATTTAGGAGCAAGGGATGGAATGTAACATTAAGTTACAACGTTAAAGGAGTGGATTTTTTTTTCTTGGTGCAAGTGTGACCCACACCTTAGAATGCAAAACAAGTCCTCCAATTTTGATCAACCATCGTATCCTTCCTTCATCCACAATATGACCTAAAAAGAGAAAATATCATCTAAATATTGGGGAATCTCATATTTTTTATAGATGATTTTGGCAATTTCATTCAACATTCTTACTTTTTTTTTCTGGTGTGATGGAAGCCAACTTAAAAATCAAATAAGATTCTAGCAATTATTTGCTAACAAATATTTCACTATAGTAAAGCTTACTATTCATATTTTTTTGTTCATTGGATATCTTTTTCTAAATTGCTCCACATAATAACAAGGTAATCATTGGCACAAACTAACTTTTAATTTTTTTTGGGTGTGTGGTGTCACAATGTAAATCCTTCAACTACTTAATGTTATGTAGTAGGCTGTCTTTGGAATTTGTGTGAATAAAAGTGAGAGAAAAAAATAGTGAAGGTGTACAACATGGTCTCACATGCTAGGTAGAATGGCCCATTGTTGTCCCTTTGATTGTTTCACATACTTAGATTTATGTTTTCACAAATATTTCTTGACAACAAAATGGAAAATCAAGAATTTTCCACTTGGATTTTGGTTGATTCATCTATTGTTGCACCTATGGGAAACTACTCTTACCTTTTAGGATAGTAATGTGACTTTCTATATTCCCTATATGGTTGCGATGAATATCCCAAAATATTCTCTAAGAGTGTAGAATATTGAAAGAACATTTTTGCCGTGTGTCCAAACTACATTGTCGTATTAATTTAATTCAAACCCTTATAAAATTTTCACTACATTAGAATGAACCAACGTGAAATTGAATTGACTTTTACTTTTTCCTCAATTCTAAAGAATTCTGCAAGGAAAGCTAATGAATGTTCATTGCATTTTAATTAGTGAAGTGGAAATAATGATTAAAATTTTTTTTGCTAGCAATTAGAGGAGCTCCCTCCAAAATAATGGAATGGAGATAAAATTGAACAAAACTTCCATACAAGTGATAGAATATACATTTTGAAACGAAATCTTGACAATTATACAAAAAATAAAGTATATAGAGTTTAAATGGTTTCCAAAAAATTTCAATGACCAATTTCAACCTCTAGAATTTGCATGTTTAAATTTTCTATTTTAGTGATAAGCAACTTAGCTTTTATCTACCATTTTCTACATCCTTCTACATGTGAATTATTTATTGAAAGTTGGATGACAATCACACTATTTGAGATAATATGAGATTAGAGTAGACCACAATATATCAATATCATCCAAAATAAAGAGAACTTTCATATAATTACATCTTTACAAATTTACATAATTCTCAAATTAGTACAAGGTAGTGTTATTATAGTATTTGGAGAGCGCACTAATTGAATTAATTTTGTACTCCCTCTTAAGTTTGGATTAAGGCTAAAAATAACATTTAAAAAACCCGTTTTGTGTTGTAAGCAGAGTTCGGTGCACTCCTAGCATCCTAGAAATTTTGAGTTATGGAGTCCTTTTTAAAGTGTAGTTTTGGAATATTGAAAAAGTGGATTTGGGGGGCCATTCAAGGAGCACCAAAGGGCACTTAACCCTTAACCCCTCATTGCCGGAGGGGATGAAAAGTGTCCTTACATTGTCTGGCAGTCAAATTCAAAGTGTTGTTACTTTTGCATCCGATAACCAAATTTAATAAAAACTTGTTGGAAAAGTTGTGCATATTAGTCTAGTTCACTTGTAAAATTTTCAAATCAATCCAAGATGTATTGAGTTTTTGAGAGACCTTCAAAGTTCATAGGTTCAATTTGACTATTTGAGTTCACCACATTGCATTTTGATGGCTCCAACTTAGGGGGCTTGCATCTTTTTCATAAAAAAAAATTTCAATCAAATTTGTTGTATTTTGTTCCTCTTAATGTCTAAGGTAGGAGGTTCTAAAAGCACACAGGCTCTAAAATCGTCCACCTTTGTAAATGTACACTATTTGAATATGCTACTTTTTCATTGTACCAATGCTATACAAATAGTGTACATTTGAAGAGGTGGACGATTTTTGAGCCCTATGCCATTTCAACTTCAAAAATTCAGAATGAATTCTACAAAACTCCAAAAAATATGAAACGACTTGGGTTAGATGTCAATTCCATTTTTCTTTCAAGGAAAATTTACTGAAAAATATTTCAAGAAGTTTTACCTCCACAAATTCCAGTTTCAGCTCTTAGATGAGTGCTTCATGGACCTCCTACCTTAGTTATTGTGGTAAAATTTTCATGTCAATCCAAGTTGTTTTGAATGTTTGGGAGCAATTCAAAGTTCAAAATTTAGACATTTATGCATTATAGTGAACTTCTGTGGCTTATAACTTCTTCTTATGTGGTCCGTTTTCAATCACTTTTGTTGGAAAAGTTTTACATACTAGTCTAGTTTGTGTAGTTAAAAATTTCATATCAATCCAAGAGGCAATGAGTGACTGAGAAGCATTTTAGTAGAGGGAGGTTTAGCCATAGATGTGATTTTTTGCTACTTTTTTCACAATTTTTAACATTTCAAAACAATTTTGCAGACACAATGAGTCAATTGAATGATTTTTTTTTTCACCAAATTTTTTGTCTTTTGGTTTTGAATCACTTTGTAGTTTAAAGTTTTTTCATTTGATTAGGTTTTGAAATCGAATTCCACCTCCAAATGTATTTAAAAGAAAATTTCAGCATCTTTTTTCAACATGAAAACATTATAATCATTCAATCTATATGGTCAAATGACCCCAAATTTATTTCATACCATCTACAACATGCACACTACAAGAATGTATGGTTGAAATTTATATACTTCACTGAAATTTAGACTTATAGCACTTGAAAAGTAAGGATGCTTTTACACATGTTTGGACTTCAAGCAATGAGGGGTTAAACAACACCACCGTAGATGTTTATTGGCCGATGAATGACAAAGAATCTTCTATATAATAGGATAGAAGTGCAATTGTTCATCATTTGAATTTGTTTGCAAAAAAAAAAGAATCTTGAACAATAGTTTGACCTCCAATGAGTATTTTTCTAAAGTAGATGATGTCACATAGTACCCAAAGGGATGATTTCCATGGTAACCAACCCAATGTTCAAGGATTATTTGTTAAATGTGAGGCAATCGTTTTGTGGGTAGTTAGTATGGGCCCAAAACCATGTGTGGACCTTCTGCCTCCTACACTATATCTCATTCAATTGAACACTCAAAGAGAAGCAAAAATTCAAAACATATCAATCATATCATTTAACCCCTAAAGTTCCTTGACTAAGTTATCACCAAAAACCCTCAAAAACTACCATTTCTAATACAAGTACCAAATTTTCGAAAAATATCATTTTTGGACATATGTAATTGTAGGATCTTGTAGTACACGAGATTGAGAAGATGTGGAAAAAATTCAGAAAATTCCACCATGTAGATTGCAAGATATTAGCATTTGAAGTGACAAAAATCCTTTTTGGAGCCCTATGAAAAAACGGGCAACTACACATCACAAGGTCACATTTGTATGAAAAAATGTCCAAAATGTTGGTGCTTCTTTAGATTAATTCTTCAATGCAAGTTGTCTACATGCTTAAAAATTTTCAGATCATCTAAAATTGTGCAACATATAGGAAAAAAATAGTAAATAGAAAGATGTAGAGAATGATTCAAAATACTAAATTGTTAACAATTTACTAATGGAATTGAGAAATCCCAATCCCAATGGTTATAATGTTGTAATAAACAATCTACACCTAATGTTTTTATTTTTTTCAAAAAATATTGAAAATTGAGTTAAATAAAGGACTTCAAAGTTTATTTTAGAGTAGAGAATCCATACTTGCCCACAAACTAAAACATCTCATAACTTTTGACTCATTGATTAAAATGGAATGATTCAAAGTTTTCTATGTAAATACAAATCTAGAAACCCAATTTCAAATTTTTATTTTTGAAAAAAATGATTTTTTCAGATTTGCCCAAACTGCCCAAGTTGAGAAACAAACTACATATTAGGCCATAACTTTTGACTCATTTCCTAATGCCCTAGAATTTAATGCACATGAAAGATATTCCTTGTCCACACCTTCTAGTAAAGTTTGGGCCAAAAACATGGAAATCTCTAGTCACACGTACCTGCCCCAAAAAGTTATGTTGCCAACAAACACACCTTGGTCCTTTAGGGGTTAACTTCTGATTGATGATTGCATGGACAAAGGGAGAACTAGTACTCAAAGTTGTTTTGCTTTTAAAAAAAACAAAGTTGTTTTGCAAAGCCAAAATAGTAGATGAAAGTCAAATCTCACCAATTCACAATGGCACAAGGTGTAATAGGAAAATCATTTGGGGACAAAGAATTAAGGCTCACAAGGGGATAATTTTGGGATAGGAGGAAGCATACAGAAGTCAAAATCTATGCCTTTTGTAGTCAGAAAATGACCTCCACAAGTAAAATTCATTAGTGTTTTTGTCGAGATAATATGTCTACAACAATAAAATTACAAATCTCACCATGCAGACGTATTTCACAATTCATAACTTCAAGTTACAAATCGGTACTAAATCACTTGAAGTTTATAATCCAACTTACAAAACTTCACCCAATCAAGAGATGAGTCAGGTTACTTAGGGGCTAATAATGTTATGAGATATAGATGAGAGCAATCAATACTGGAAACATAATTTACATTTCTATCATACCGTCATCAAGAGAACGCCAGGTTCAAGTACAAGAAAACACTGAAGCATCCTACTCTCAGAAAACAGATAAGTGGCATTCCCCAACCCGTTCTTCAAACTCATATTCCTCAACAAGCATTTCAACTCCAATGTGGTTTTAACTTCAGAAATACCACTCACCGTCACAAAGATATAGCATTGATAGATCTAAAAGAAACTTCCAGCGAGGAATATGGTCCAGGATGTGCTTAGGTAAAGGTTATGAAACATAAACCTTCAATAGCAACGCAACCCAAAAAATGAGGGTATCTCAGCTTGAATCAGGGCAGCAGCAACAGCGCACTTAAGGTAGGGACACCTAAAGTCGCCACTTGATCAGATGTTTGGTTGGTGTACATCCCTCAATCACCATGTACCTATTGTCAAAGAAGCAATCTTAGAATATCTATCAATTAAACCTTGACTCGCAACAACTTTTGTATTCTTAGGTACCCAAATAATGCATTCTTTGGGGCATTGAAATCATCGCTCAAGGACATAAAAAATTCACCAGTCTAGTAAATTAAAACTGTGCTCAAAAGAAGAAAGTGGCACCTTATTCTTTGTATGCATGCTCAGGCCGATGAGTGACTTCATAATCCAAGTGAACAAAGGCGCGCTCAATTTCGGGAAGAGACTCCAGCTTGTCTTGCAGGGATTCACCAATGTCATGAGCCTGCTGCAAAGGCATGTCTCCTGCCAGCACAATGTCCACTTCTGCGAAGTAATGGGAACCGAAGGTGTAGGCACGGACGGTGTCGATCTGCCGGATCTCCTTGTGGTGATTCCAACACAAATATGTCAGCTTGCGGAGGAAATCCGGAGATGCTGTTCGGCTGACCAATGCGTTAACATTCTCTAGCACTGTCAGTGACCATGTCCTCATTGTGTAGAGTGCCAGCTGCATGGTCAACCAAAAATCAAGTCACGAATTAGAAAAGTGCAACGTGTACAAAAAAACAAACTGAAAAAAAAATTAAAAAATTAAAAAATTAAAAATAGGGAACTTGGAGAACTAGACACGTGGTGCAAAAACTTTTACAGCATTCATCAAAGCAACCCCGTCAGTAACTGAGCACGAGTCCTACTATTAAACTACATTGTTCCGCGCTACCAGGTATTGTAGAGGACATTCCAAAATATCTTAGCATGTGTTATCTGTCATGAAGTCCTAAATTTTCAAAATGTTGTCTCAAAATCAACACTACGCTCTGATGTATATCCTTGGAATTACTATCTCCAAAGAAGTGCTTTGAAACGTGACTCCCAGAAGCAGAGTAATTCTATCAGTCAAGAGTTAATCTTGGCTTAACTTCAGTTTAGAGATGATCCCAAGCCCAAGACAGTTCAAATCCGGTGTAAGATCCTAGGAGATCCTAAGGGTACGGAAAATCTTGTGCCAAGCCCAAGGAAAACCAGTACCAAAAGCGGTGTAGAGTAGTTCTAGACCTGGTCCAAAATCCAATTTTGAAATTGACCCTAGTCTTCAAGTTCTATTCATGGCCGAAGTTTTGCATTAGGCTTGGTCCTTGTCTACAGGACACCGACAAAATGAAAATTTTTAAATGTCGTCTAAAAGTGTACTCAAAATGAACTACATTTTGAAGGTGATCATCTTCATAATCAATATCTTCTTGATATTGTAGGAGTTGCTTCCAGGTCTACCCTTTCCGGAAAACGATTTTCGGAACTTCCACGTATTACACAATTTCGATGAAAATATGCATTCAAGCTAAAAGCAACAAACCACAAAAACTGAGCAGGTCTCAATGACTGGCATACCACTATAGCGCCTGCCGGATCAATCCACCAATAGAAAACGCTGGCCAGCAATGCAGCAAACAGACCAATCAAATTGGTAACAACGTCGAAAAGGTGATCTTGTGCATAAGCCCTCACGATCTCATCACTAAACATTCGGCAATACACCATCAACATGAACTTGGCAACGGTTGTTCCCACCATAATCCCAACCACCCAGTTTCTGGATTCCGCTAAAGAAAGAGAGTGTTCCTGCAAGACAAAAACATATCGTTTTCAATGCAAGTGACCAAATTGCTTAATCACAGCGTTTCACCAGCGGATTTAATAGGAAAACAACCCCCCAAAAGATATCACAAAAACCTATTGAAGAAGTAGGAAGCAATGAACAAGACGCATTTTCAAACCATAATTGACATAGCGAAAAGAAATGACTGTTTAGGGCCTGTGATCTGACGGGGTGTATGCTTTACCTTAGAAATGAGCGTGCGACTAGACTCTAAAATGATTTGTAGGCCAAGGGTTGCCATCACTGACGCAAAAACCAGAATGCCCTGAAGCCACAGCCAGAAACAACGAGGAACCTTCAGTAAAAGTTTCTGAGACAGAAAGTCATCAATTATCTCATACGGAAGCGTCCAAACGTCCAAAAAGGGAAAACAAGGAAGATAAGAAAATGCAAAAACAGAAAGGAGAAACATACTAAACATTTTTTAATGATTGAAAAATGTATTGAAAATTACTAAATTGACAATTAGCTTCCAGCGTGGACTTTCTAATCTTTAGCTTGGGCACCAAAGGGTAAAATAGAAAAAAGATTGAATAGACGTACCAAAGGTTGCATCCGCTTTTTACCAATCGGGTAAAGGTACGGGTTCTGCTTGCGCATAGAAATTGCGGTGAACCAAAGAATGAAACCAGATAGCAAGTCTAGCAAGGAGTCCAAGGTGGAAGCAATGATGGCCAAAGAGCCACTCTTAATACAGGCATACACCTTGGCTGCAAAGATAACCAAGTTGGCGATATTTGAAATCTGGATGGCAAATCTCTCCCCTCGTTTTATGGTATCTCGCTCCTCCTACATCACAAAAAGATAGAGGAATCACAAGAGGATATCAAACTGTAAAGATGAACTAATTAATGCTAACAGATGGAATTGAAAGATTTATTAAAGAGTAGATAGCGACACAAAGCTACCAGGACTCACTTGCGTGTTGTTGGGTATGTACCCACGTTCTGCGATAGAATCCATTTCCACAAAGCTTTCCAACATCTCTTCCTGCTGTCTATAATATTCATCGATTCCTTTTTCACCACCTGCGAGCATATACCCAGGTCAAAATCGCGTTCATGAAGCCCCAGGTCAAAATCGACCTCATTCAGCTTGGAGGACAGGAGCTGCTTAGCTAAGTGGTAGTGTTGAAATTAGGTTACTCTAATTCAAATTTATTAACCAAAATTTTATACACTTTAAGATACCCAAAGCATTACAGGATTAAGGTAAGTTAAGCACCATAGAACTAATGCAACTAAGGCACTACAAACCAAGGTCGTTGTAAAATCAAAGTGCTCAATCACAAATAGATGCACAATAAGCCCAGTCCCTCCATATCCAATGGTATATAGAAAGACACCAGCTCAGAGGATGAAGGAAAAACAATTGTGTACACCACTCAATATGTAATTTTAGTAAAGAACACTGCATGTGCTGGTCAAAAAATACATAAGGAGAATCCCATATGACCAACTAAAAATTGTTAATCAAAACCAAGACCCAATTTGGGCATCCTGGTCCATTAGGGCTTAATATATTTGTCCACAGTATGATCTCAATATTCTCCAAAAGCTATTCAAATTGCAATAATTTCCAGGTCAGCCCAAAAGATACTAAAGTGAAAAGAGCAGAAACGTACTGAATTTTTTCATGCAATCAGCGGCGGCAGTCTTGGGAGACTCAACATGATGGTGGCCTGGCAAGCGAAAGGAATTGACATTGAGCCTCCATGGCGCATCCACATTGGCATCACCCCCCAACAGCAATTCCATGGCTGTGCCTTCCTCCGACATTATGGACTCCAATCTGGTCTCCATCCTGGCACCACAGCAGCGTCCCGCACATGAACCCTCTGAAAAGAAAACTCCACCTCTGTTCAATAAACAAAATTATTTGTCAATAAAAACTCTCTTGCAACCCATCAATTAAAAATTTAGAGTTAAAAACACGTGTACCAGCTTTTCCTCTGACAAGTACGGTTCACCTGACCTGTGTCATGGAAACTGTGACATTCATTGCACACAAGCCTCTCGAATTGCACTCTGTACTTGCATTGGTCATGTCTGTCTCCAGAATCTCTCCTGTGCATATCTGAAAATCTTCCATCTGTAACATCCATTATACTCACTCTCTGTATTTGCACATTCACTGTATGTCTCAGGCATCTCTGACACGTACAGTTTACCTGAGATTTGTCATGGAAACTGTGGGCATCCATTGACCTCAACCCTCTCTAATTGCACACTCTGTAATTGTAATTGCTTACTTCGTGTGTCCCTCAAGAGTCTCTCGCGCTGCATAGAACTCTGATTGAGAATCTTCCACGTGTAGCATTCGCTAACCTCCCACTCTGTAATTGTGTATTTTCTATATCTCTGAAGCATCTCTCCTGTATTGTACAAAGCCTACTGGAGAATTGTGAGAGCCACTACACTCAGCCCTTTCTAATCGCATACTTCCTAATATAACTGTATACCTCAATAACTGTGGATAAACACGATTGGACAACTTCCACATGCAAGCTGAGAATAGATCTCTGAGTTGCATTAGAACCCCAAGTACTGCAATTAGAGAGGGTTAAACACACAAGCAACACCGACCTATATCCTGAAACCCCATCCCTACAAACGTTAAGCAGCATCTTCCCCCTATCGTTTTTAAATTCCCCCTTTCCCAAGTATAAATACAATACCATAATTGCAAGGTGACGAGCGACTCTAAAAGCAACAGTACAATCCTACGAAAACTTGGTAACGGGCAGCTGTAAAGGAAAGCAGTCGTACTCCTGGAGAAAGACAACCACCAAGAAAGATAGACATCTTGTCTCTCAAAAGAAAAGAGGGAAACCAAACAGTGAAAACACCAACCGCCATAACAAAGAAACACAGGTCAACTTCAACCACTGCCTACTGTTCACCTCCCTTTAAAAAAAAGCTGCAGCACAGGACCAACCAATGTAGGGAAATTGCTCAGTAGCAGCTTTCTCGTAACATTGCAATTCTCGTAATACCAACCCTACCGCACTCACCCAACAAGCTCACTCTCCAATTCCAATGAAATAGAAAGCGACTGCGCTCCTTTTGTTAGGGGAACCGACACACTGCCATAATCTTACCCAAGCTTTTCAAACAAGCATTCGGTTAAACACTCTACCGCTCCCTCACACAAAAAAAAAATTCACACACAAACGAACTCGCACTCACACACGCAAAAATCTCCTCCTACCTCTAAAAGTCAAGAACCACAATGCTCTCAAACCATAAAACTATACCAACTACAAAACTACAAAACTACAAAACTTCACCAACTACAAAACTACTCCAGGATGTGTGTCTCCTTTCAATGCACAGAAGCAGAAGCAGAAGGCATCCCAGAAATCCCCAGAAATTGACAACGAGTGTGCCAGTGCAAAGACCGATCCCCCAACGGTCGAATCCTTGACGCAAAAAAGCAAAGTCCGGAACTAGGGAACCGTGAATCCAAGCATATGCTTGTGAAAAAACTGCAAAGCCACCCCGCATGAACAATCTGAAAGAAGGCAACGTACCGGAAGAGCGGTGCCAAAGTTTGTGCGGACGAAGCCAATCTTCTGCGTCTGGTTGCTCAAGAATGCTTCCCGTGACTTCAAAAATTGTTGAGGTGGGGACTTGAAGTATTTATGCGATGGCGTCGGGGAGATAATAGACTCATCGCTTGGAGGAGTGCAATCGGATGATGCCGGACAGAGGGCGAAAGCTCCTCGCAAGGCTGCAAGTCTGTCTCCGTCTTCAGGTGGGTGGCCTCCAGCTGCCGCGTTTCCAGGCGCGGAGACGTCCAGAGGGGGCACCCGTTCGAAAGGGTATCAAGTGGAGTTCCTGGGAATATCAGGGTATTGGAGGGTATCTCAGATCCTCAATTGATTCGGCAGTGTAGGTTCTCGGGGGATAGGGGGGGATTAGGTCGAATAAGCATACCGGTAATGCAAGCTCAAAGGGATTTGAATCATATCTGGTGGTGGTTTTATTTTCTTTTATTTATCATTATTATTATTTATTTATTTTCCCTAAGTTGGCAAAGATGTACCGAAATAGAATATCCACGTCAGATTCTCAAGGGTTGAAGTGACTTCACACATAACATATTAATCAATGCTTGGAGGTCCCTTCTCCTCTTCCCAAAAAGTGGGAGCCCCAGGCCTTGCAATTTTCTAGCTAACCAATAACACTAGCACTTCAATTTTCTAGCCAACCAATGACTCTTTGCAAATTAATCCATTAACCCTCTAAGGATGTGGCCCCCCATGACCAAGGTAGTGCCTAAAATTTTCCAATTATTGGATCAATAGGTACATTCTCTTTTTCTACAGTCAACAATGAAGTCATCCATTAAACCATTATGGTCTGCAACATCCTTACAAGGTTAATCTCTAGTTGACTACTTTATGGTCGAAATTGATACTTTTCCCTTGATAGCCAAAGTTCTAGAATGAAGATGAGGTAAATTGTAAGGGGACAAGTGTATGAAATTTGGGAATGAAAGTATTGGGACAATGATCGGAAAATTCTATGTTGGCATGTAGTTCAAGGATTTGAAAAAACAAACAAAATACAAGGTGAAAATACACAAATCAAAATGGGGAACAGTCCATTGTCACAAATTGTACTGCAAAGTTGCAAGCATTCACTCCTCTTTCAACTAGTACAATCAAATTTCCTGAATTCATCTCAGTTTGGTATTTTTTATCATATTCAACTCAAGAATAGAAAATATCTTGCTTGCCTCTAAATTCAACCACGGTCCTTAATAAATTAAACTAAATTCATTGTCATAGATTCAAGTAGAGATAATTTGAATTTCCAAGGGGGAATAGTTTAAGCCAGTTAATAATGTTATGCACTAATCACAAACTTGTTGCACTTAATTTATGTCAAACTTGACCTTCACATAAGGTGTCTTAACGAAGTTTGAAGAGCTACCATAGTTGAAATATGAGCAAGTGCTACAAAGGCCATGGACTTCCTTGGAGAGTAGTTACTTTTTTTTCATTTGGATCTATGTTGAGTAACATAGAAGAAGCATAATTAATGGTTTTAATAAGGATTTGCTTTGGGACACCAAAATATTAAATTATTCTATTGGTGTGACATTAGTTTTAAGAAAAATCATACTCTTTTAAATTACTAAGTGCAAGTTGGTTAGATTCTTGTACTAATTTCTACAAATATAATAATAACTAGTGAGACTAATTTCTTTTGTCTTTAAATAAAATAAAACTCCATAGCATTCCCTAGGGCAATCATGACATTTATATTTCATTTTATATTTTTTCAATTTTTTGGATAGACACTTGTAAACACTACTAGGCCTTTTGGCGATTCAACTCTAGTAGAAAAAGGGCTATCAATGACTAGTGTAAATTATCTTATTTTAAGTCATATAGGACAACTACAACTAATCAACAACTACAACTTGTTTTTGAGGTTAGAGCAATTGTGGACCAATTATTTAGGACAATGTGGTCAATTCTCATCCCCTTCATCATCCATTAGCTTCTCTAGAAATTCATCAATTGTGTTTATTGACAAAGTTGCTAATGTAGACATTGCCATTGACGAGGCATGGCTAACATGGCATGTTGCATTTGACATAGTTGAACAATGCTACTAGTAGGGAATGGTTGATGTATACTATGCCATCCAACATGACACAATTTCAACCACTCATTAAGTCATTTATGAGGTTGATGGTGCGGGTGGGTCCACTTTTGCTTGTATGACAAAAGGTCATAGCCTCGTAGGTTGTCCTTGTGTGATTGAAATATGTATTTTCATTTAAATATTATTTGTTCTAACATCATATATTGGTCACCCTATAGTTGTGTATTTGAATATTGTTGTCATTGATTAGTTATTTTGTAGTCACAAATACAAAAATAGGAAGTAAGAGGATTTCAATATAGTTTTTTTGAGTCATTTATTATGCTTATATTTAGAAAATGATTGTGATAAAGATGACTACATAGCAATGGCATACATGTATCACTCATGTATATTATTGCAATGCGACTAAGACAAGTGAGTAAAGTAGTTGTTTTTTAGTCATTTATCATATTTATTAATGGAAAATGATTGAGACAACAAATGCAACTAAAATTCAATATATTGCAAAATTAGACAAAACATTGTCTTCAAGTAGTATCTACACATGACAAGCAAGTACAATTGAGTTCCTTCACATCACTTATTGTCTCCATATCATAACCTCCTTTTGCCTCTTAGCCCATTGAAAGTTGCAACCAAATACCAATAAAAAATGAATTAGGTATATCTAATGCAACAATCACCAAAGAACTACAAAGTTCACTTGATGCAAAGTCAACTACTTGCACTTATTGTCCTCTATTAGATGTTTATTATCTTTGATTGCCTCATTTAGAGTTGTGTACAAGTAAAAATCAAAATGAAAAATATATTGCATTGCAAGAAGAATGTACAATTTTAAAGTTAAACCAAGTAATTTATCAATTTTCATGAGTGTAGTTGTAGGATTCCAAACAAGATATAATTGTCATTACTAAAAAAGGAAGAACATCAACAAAGAGATGTGAAGTAAGCAAAAATCCAAAACAAGAAAGCAAAGTACTAAGGTAAAACAACCCATTGCGGTCAGAATTAGGAGTTCATACTCATGCCATGGCTGAAATTTTTACATTTTTTTCCACATAAACACAAGTTTGAGAAACAGTGAGAGCATTTGATATTATATTTTTTTGACAAAGTATGAATTTGCTATGAATTTTTGAAGTGTTCAGCCCATCATGGCCCATAAGAGTTTGTAGACTACCCCAGAATCAACAAAATTTGTATCCATCATGCTCATCTTACCTATGCCTATAAAAGTCACTTCCTACAATGAAATTAGACTGAAAAGTTAGAAGTTCCTAATGCAGTCACTAATCACTCCATTACTGTCAGGTAAGACATTGATTGTGGTCCAAATCTCATTTACTAATAAAACCCATGATGGGGTCTGAAAAAAACCACAATGGGGTGACTTGCTAGGTGACCACTATGGATCATTTGACCACAATGGGCTGATTTACCTTACACTTGGAAGGTGGCAACTATAATGAAGAAGTGGCAAAAAAAAAACTCACTTTGAAATCATGAGGCAAAAATAGGAGGAATAATGAAATGAGGAGATTGTGAGAATGACCTATAAATTTTGTTCCACTTTAGCAATTTCCAACCTCTTTTAGGGAAGTACTCTAAAATTAGAAAATCTTTTTTTAAATATTTAAAATATGGACAATGTATACACTTGTAAGAAGAAGGTACTCCAAGAAGGAAAAGCATAGAAAAATTCTCTAAATAGGAGAACTAGAAAATTAAAGTACATGATTGCAAGAAAATGGATACTTCAACATTTTAATTTGTATTCTAAAAATGTAGGAAACTAAAAATTATAATTGCAATTTACAAAGAAACTCAAAATTGGTAATTTGAAAGGACTTCATGGTAAAGAAATTTCACCAAAAGAATGAGCTTGAAAACATCTTCAATGTTCATAAGTGCTTATGTAAAAAGGCCCTATTTGCACAAATATGGAGGATAAAATATAATATATTTGTAGATGATCCTTAGTAGGAACATGCCCTCCTAGTGTGGAAATAGACCATAAAATTTTCATTTTGGGTACTCCATAGTACTAAAAAATCACCAAATTCAAAAATGATAAATTAGCAAAAGTGAATTCTAAATATAAAACAATTTTTTGAATTTTTTTGAAAAATATTGGATAAGATTACACTCAAGACAACCATCTCTAGTTAAAATTTCAAATTCATACGAGTTATACTTCAAAAGTTATTGCAAAGGAAAGCTCCATCACTCTCTTTGTCATAAATATTCAATACCATTGTTTCTTGCAATGATCTCGAAGGTGAACAACAAGAAGTAAGAAGAAGAATGTAAGTTGTTTTACTCAAGAGGCAAATGGTGCACTTAGGAGGTGGTAGTTGACCAAAATACTCACTTTGAACATGAGAGACAAAATTCCCACCAATCATCTTTTAGCAAGTGCAACTTGTAACTACCACATTGTCATCACCAATGCACTATGACTATTATTCAACTACTCTGTAACTATTGTACAAGTTGGTGGTCTATGACTACTCTACAATTGTTTTATAAAAACTCTTTAAATTCCACTATTCTATGGAATTCTAAATGTGTTTTGGGTTTTTTTATGTCTACATCAATCAATGCAATGTTAAACTAAAATATGAAAATTCCTATGGAAAATGTAGTTGAAGTCATTTACATTCTCAAATTAGACCATAAAAGCTTCTTCTTTAAGAAGTAAGGAGAGCCTATTTGAAGGTTGTTGTGACCTCTATTCCTACACAAGCCACCAACAAGCACTACTAAAAGTAATAGACACATCAAATGAGACATCACTGCCACTTTTGAAATAATTGGCCTAACCACTCTAGAAGAAGAACTTGCTCCATCTTAAACCACTTGGTTGGTTGCCTCAATAAAACTATTTGTAGATGAAAATTTTGGGGCATCTACCATGTGCTAATTCAGAGTTATATAAAGTGTGTACATATAAGAATGTTTTTGAACTTCAAAAGGTTTGGAACAAAATAGAATATCACTATTTTCGAATTTGTTTTAAAAAAAAAGGAGAGGAACTAAAATTTTGTTTGTTGCACAAATTTATATAAAAGCTTACAAGAAATATAACAACAATGACCAAGGAATGATTTTGTAGTAGTTATTTAGTAGTTGTTCTTGGAAGAATAATCCTACTTAGATAAAGAAGATGCATATCTTCTTTATAAAAATTTACATATTCCATGATAGTAAGAAGTTAGAAGTTGTCAACTATGGAGTATATATTAGTCACATTGAATTCATTTTAGAAATGTAAGTTGACTAGTCTAAAATTGTGGCAATTCCACATCATTTCCCTAGCTACACAGTCATCAACTATTGTATCACTTGATGGATGAGAAGTTGTAGATGTAGGAAGTGTATGTCACATGTCATTTCCTAAACAGTTGTAGTAATTAATAGTTGGAATCTATTGTTATGCACCAAATGCTTGTACAGTAACTATAGAAGAGTAACATTATGATCATCCGTGCCCATGATTTGAACTAGTATATGATTTAGACAAAAAGAAAGAATTCATCCACACAATGACTGTACATAAGTATACTACAACTAGTCCTAGCCAAATGTGCCAATTTGGAAATTTTCATGTTGATCTAGAAGTAGTCATAAGACAATTCTTCAGTAGTCATTTCTTGCATAGAATCATTGCTATACAAATACAATATGAATAGGCATAGTCCACATCAACAATGACAACACAAGGCACATAATAAACAGTCAACAAAGAAGTTTTCATTCATAGTTTCATTCTCTTCTCATCCAATGATCATTTAAATAATTGATTTATGATTGCAACACTTGACATGTCAAAAACTACACCATTTTTTAGGGCCATAATCATAGTTTAGAAATTTTGAAACCCCAATCATTGTTTGACTGGTTACAAAACCCCCCTTCTTCTACTAGTGCAAAGTCCTAATTAATACTCAACAACAAAACCTAATATCAAGTATATGCTCAAACTTCAAAATCCTTCAATTTGTAGTTTTCATTTTTCAAGTATTTTTGAAATATGTATTTTTTATTTCTAGAGAGGAAACTTCATTTAGTAAAAAAAATTCAAACTTCTGTGTGAAAATTTGAAATTATTGTGAGTTTCTAGAGGAAAATTGAATAAAATAAAATAAAAAACAATAATTTATAAAATATCTAAAAATTGCATGTTATATATATACTATGGTGTAGAATTTCATGGTGTAAACCAAATTTCCATGTCACTCTATAATTGGGAAATCCATAGGTATAGTTTAAAAGTTCAAATAGTAATTAAGTATTGAATTATGAAAATTTCCCAAAATTTCAAATTAGAATGGAAACATAGAAACTAGGCTTAGTAAGCTTTGCTTCTTCATTTGAACTCAAACTCAAATAAGATCAATTCAATGGCTAAAGTTCACATCAAGAGCAAAGTCATTGGAATTGCTATATTATACACTGGAAGACATCTTTTGTGACTATAGATTTAGCATCTTATCCTATTAAAAAAAATATGTATTGCCTCAATGAAGGGCTTTCCACCACCAACTACTACATACATATTCAAGAAACTCTCTCTCAAAAAAAGATAAAAACCATCAAATTTTACCATTTGCTAGATACAATATTTGAGCATTCATCAACCATCTTTTAGCTCTATTGATGTTCCTTTGTGTATATCTCCAAAATCAATTACGTACCTATGTGGAAGAAATTGTTTTAGAACCAAACTTTGTTCTTTCATAACTTTTGCATACAACATCCAAATGTTGTATTCTTTGGTACATTCAAACCTCCTTTCACTTGCCAATAAGAAAACTTGAAAATCTGACCAATCTAATAATATTAACTAGGCACAATAGCAAAAAGTGGTGGTTTGGGGTTACCCACCTTATATAAAAACATACTGAAAATAATTGTACTTTTCAACATAGAAAATAAATGGCTATTCCATCAAAGGCTATTTCATTGTTCACTGTAGAAATAAAGAATGCACCTATTGGTTCAATAATTAGAGCATTTTGGTGACTACCTTGGTCATGGGGCCCATGTCCTTCAAGGATTAACCCATAAACATCAACACACACATTTAGTGTCTAGTGGATGAAAAAAAATCTCTCTGTCTAGGACAAAACTGGAACTATTCATCCTTAGAATTTTGTGTAGAAAGGGGAGATATTCTACAATACTTTGACCTCCAATGAGTATTTTTGATTCTTTAGAGTAAATGATGTCACACAATTCCCAAAAGGGATGATTTCCAAGGGCACCAGTCCAATGTTTGACGGTTAACCCCTAAACGATGCGGCAGATGTTTTTTGTCTAATGAACGACAAGAAATTCCTCTCTATAGGACAGAATTGCAACTATTTATCCTTGGAATTAGGGGTGGAAAAGGGAAATCTTCTACAATAGTGTGACTCCCAATGAGTATTTTCAATTTTTTAAAGTAAATGATGTCACATAGTTCCAAAAGGAATGATTGTTCCAATTCGGTCACCAATTCGGTCACCAATTCGGTGTTTAATCCCTATAGGCCCAAGAAGCCTATTTTGGGCCTCTCACCTGTTCAACAGGTCAAAGTTATAACTTCATCTCATTACATTCTCCTAAGTATATCTAAGTGAATTTTATATTATGATGTTCATATTGAATGGGGAAGTTCAAAAGTACAATCGACATCATGTAATAAGCTTGATGTACAATGCATACTGTCAATCAAAGTTCAAACTTATTTAGCCAGGGATTTGGTCCCTTGATTCTGTGTATTGTTTCCCCTTTGCAATGGAAATTGTCCATGTGTTTCAAGAAAAGAAAAAAAAAAGAAAAAAAAAGTTCAAACTTGTGAAACAGTACAGAAACTGCTTGGGCTTTGAGGGATTAAGAGTTATGTTATGCAAAGATTGCATGAGGTGCTTGCATGCAGATTTTCATACAATCTTTACAATTAGTTTATCATGGACAGGAGTCGGTTCCAGAAATGTGAGGGAGAGTTTCATATAAGTTAACTTACACATGTCCCACGGGCTCTGGAATATCAATTCATACAATAAAACAACCTTTAATATACTTACAGAATTTGGCTGCAATAGGAACCTCACCAACCTACTATTGGTCCATATGGGATCCCGGATCCAGGCATGATTCCATGCTTCAATGTACCACTCCCCCGTGAGGGAGTGATGACGTTAATGCTATTGATCTTGGATGACATCACAGAATTCAAGTTGGTTAAGTTATTCTTCTGGGGCCCAAGCGCACACCAGACAGATTATGAAAAAAAACAAAAAAAACTAGTAGTTGTTTGCTGGAACTTATCACCTTCAAGGCTATGCTTGGCACTCACATAATATAACATTATTTACCAATGAGACAAGGGTCCCTTTTGCATCCTTGAAAAGGGGATCTCTACAGGGAACAAAGTTGTGTGATATGGTTCCCACCTCAGCCAAACCCACTCCTTGAATTGCAAGAGAAGTCTCCTGGGAATCTAGCCAAAGCATAAGAGCTTCCCAGCATGGGGAGGACCATTGCTTGGTTATACAATGTTATGGCATATCCTGGCAAAGGGCTTGTTGTTAGCCAATACAATAGAAGAAAGCCTGGGAAGTTGGTGAGGTTTTGGGCACAATTTTGAAATCAGCTTGGGGAAAAATGGACTAGAAAGATGAATTTTACTTGGGGTCACGTTGTGCTTATGAAAATTTAATGAACATAGGGCGAAAAGATTCTTTGCCCTTGCTTTGCCAAAACACAAGAGGCTAGGCATAAGATAAAAGCATTTTGCCAATACATTGGATTGTCCTAATAGTGCATGTGATACGAATTGACCAAAGTCACGGTATTTTGAATTAGTAGAGTTTGAAATATTATTGTATCATGTCAATTTCTATAGTAATAATTTTTTGGTGGAAATACTAAATTTTTAGGTGACACTAGTATCCTATCGTCACTAAAAGGGCAACTTAATGAAGTGCAACAAAATTTTATCACATCAAAAAGTGAGGTCCTTTGTTTGTTTCACATGCACTACTAGCTATATTCACTTCCAACCAAGCACAAGCCTCTAGGAAGAAATATCAAAAAGAATTTATGTTATGTCACTACAAGATAAATCATGCTTGAATCAACAATTTTTATATGAATAATGTGTCTAAATGAACTTTTTTTTTTATGGTGATTCAGACATTTCAATCAATTTGGAAATGTCAATTTGGAGGTGTTTTCTAGTAGTGTTTATTATCCCAAAAAAACATTTGTGGAATTAGAAAGTTGAATTAAAAAGAGTTGTCAACCCTTGCAAATTTTTTTGATATGTTGTAGCAAATACAATCTAGAGGTAGGTTTCAACACTTATGGAGTATTTTTCATCCATAAATTATTGATGTCAAGGGTTTGGACATACGAGGGCAAGTGCTATCTAAATGCAATACAAATATATAAGTTTTTTCTAAAGATTCTTATCTAAATTGGACATGATTCATATAATAGAATAGATAGCTAATTTGGATATATCTATATTTTTGGGTGATTTACACTTAATTCAAAGTACAAAAATAGTCATAGAATTCAAGTATACCCAATTTTGTTGGATGTGACCAAAAAGAAGTGGAGACAAGAGGTAAAAGAAAATGTGATAGTAATTTGCATGCTTTCATTGTAAACCTAAGGGGCAAATGTATAGTAGGGGCATATATTTGTGTTTCTAATTTTTCAATATGGATCTAAAGATTGATTATATGTCTCTCTCTCTCTCTATTTATGAGATTGAAAGTGCAATGATTTCTTACAGATTTGGTAGGCCTACTTCAAGAGGAAGAAAATTTTGAATGCTCATAGATGCTTTTAGATCTCTTTTAATCCTTCAATGACCAAATTCATTTTGGAGTTGAGTATGCCAATATTTTTTCATATTCCCTCTATTCCAAATGAGTTGACTTATCTATCTAAAACATTGTCTCAAATTAGATGACTTGTTGCCAATTGTACAAGTCAAATTTTATGCAGGTGGAAAAGACATTGTTGCTACCTTAGTCCTAGGTTCCTAATTTATTTTCATCCTACACTACTATAGCAAAAGATAACCATGAATCTTAATCCTTAGGTACTCCAAAGTCCATATTTGGAATGATGAACAAAGTTCTTTGGATCAATGTTTTGAATCTAGAGTCTTTTGCAAAATTGACAATTTCTGAAAAATAATTATAAAGTGCTATTTGGAAGAATATTTAAGAATTGATATACAAATAATGGTTGCAGTTTTTGAGTTGTAGATTCCATGCATATGGTAAGATTCACCAATGCTATCACCAATATTGTTTTATAAATTTTGAAAGGAAAATTTTAAAATTCATTAAAATTCGATTACAAGCAAAATATTATCATTTTTCAAGTAAAATTTATTAGAATGAATATGAAATGAGTTTTTTTCTTGACATGGTGATTTTTTGAAATTTTTGTGTATTTAAAATCTAAGACCTTATTTCGGCAAATCTAGTTTTGAACCAGAGTCAATGCAATTTTGACTTGGTCAACCACTTGACATACTTGCACATTTGTAATTCTAGAAAAATATCTACTCTAATCACACAAAATTCAACCATTAGATAGGACAAGAACTTGATGAAGTATCTCCACAAATTAGAATGACTTTTCATCCATGGAATAAAGAAGATGAAAGTTGAGTTTCAATTTGTTCCTCGTCCAAAAAGTAAACGTCAGAGCACTGAGGGGTTAATTTCACTACTCAATAAATAATACTCATGGAGAACATGCACTTTGGTGTAGTAAGTGTTTCTGGAATATTTTTGAGTTTTACCAACTATTTTCCCTTTGGTTTCTATATTGAACCAATCTTGGTAGTATCCCTGAGTTTCAGATCATTTTCTCCATTTTTTTAAGGGATCCGACCCCTTACTAATCACAGACCTAGTCTGGCAAAGTAAGGTGGAGTAATTTCAATCAACAGGTGATTAGCAACAATTAATGCTGGCACAGTTCCCAGGCAGTTCGTGGTGCATTATAATTGGCTACAAGACTCTCAAATTTGGACCCAACCCTTCTTGGATTTTGCAACCAGCCCTTGGTCGAAAAGAGGAAGGTCTATATGGCCAATATGTGTAGAACAGAATCTTCAGCTTAAAAGTTCGTAGTAATTATTTTGTGAGAGAAAAAATCTGAAAAATTATGGAAATCTTATGAAATCTTTTTCTCCTCATGGGAAAAATTTCCCCACTGTTGAAACCTCCCTTGCAGTATGTGTATCTGCTTAAGTGGTCAGATAGGGGTCAGCTCCCTTACTGTAAATAGAAATTTTACCAATTATTTCACCAGATATTTTTCCAATCTTTTCAAATTGCAACCATATTTTTATTCCCCAAATTCCACCAGAGCTAAGTTAATAACCAATGACAATGGTCAGGCCAGGAACTCAGGGAGGTCTCATTAATTGGTTTACAGTACTACTATACAGTACAGTACAGCACAGTACAGAGCTGCTGTTGCCATTTGTCATGGAAGTGTGTGCAAAGTGCAAACTTGACATAACATAACATAGGCTTACCTTGTCACGTTTTGAATGGGTGATGTTCACCACATTCATTTCTTGTTTTTTCTTCCAAGTCGGAGTCAGCATGTGGCACAGCATTGCAAACTCCAAACGTTCCTTCTGATAAGTTGAAGTACAGTAATTACACCTGAAATAGTTGGACCACTCCTCGAAATCGATCCCTATCATTTAAAAAATGAATAAACGAAACGAAAGTTTATTTAAAAGGCAAAGTACAAGGCCACAAGTAGCCTGGGGAAAGGAATGACATGACTGATCCCTATTTTTGAAGGGAAACTGAAAATGAGGATACCCAAACTGGTGTGTATGACAAGGATAAGTGTAAGGTGGAGTTGGGGGTCATTTTGAGTAGTGTGCAGCTCTGTTTATAGTATCATGGAGGTGTGCAGCTTCTATTCCTTACAAGTGGTCAATTTTGGGTACACTTTCTTGTTGTTTTAACTTCTTTTCTATGATATGTTTTGATATGACTAGTGATATGTTCCTCTATGTGCATCAAATGCGTTTTGGCATCACCTATGTGACACTTTTAGTACCTTACATCTTTAGCATCTTTGAAGATTTGTAACTAATTCACAATATGTCTAGAAATAATGGAACCACTTGCATTTTGATTTAGAGTCCTTTACCAATGTGCAAAAATTGTTGTTCATTTTCTAGAGCATGTTGGTTGTGCCATAGAACTTATTCATGTGATTTTAGGTGTAGTTATTCGATCTAACCCCTAAATGACCATGGTGCGATTTTGGGTGAATTTTAGGAGAATGGAGAAGCCACTCTAGGTTGTCACTTTAGATCTTCATATCTTTTTTTCCCATGCCTCAAAATGATGCCAAAAAAAATTACACATCACAATTAGGATGAGATGTACCAATGGGAAAAAATTAGAGTTTTTGGACCACTTTTGAGCCATTTGATTTTCGCAATTTAATTTTTTCATGTGTATGAAGTACAACCTAAGCAAACATTTATCAACAATCTTATCAACAATGGCAATTTCTAAAAAATTGGGTGATGTTGTCGATCTTTTTTCATTGGAAAGCTACATAAGTCTTCTTTCATTTTAATAGTGGTGATCATCAAAATTATTCTACATGAATGAGGAATTATGCTTGGTACAAGAGCTTGTCAAGAAAACAAGAGCTATGTTCACATACACACAAGATCCTTTAGGAATTAATCCTCGAAGAATGCAGGACCCTAGTAACCAAAATTGCTCTAATTATTACAATGGGTAATGAAGTCATCTATCAAACAACTTTAGTCTTGAACATCCTTCAAGAGTTAAGAGAATCATCAATCCACACTTGGATGAGACTATCGGTGAGTTAAACCAAAGGTGAGTTCACAAGTTGTCGATTCCAGACTAATTTCCTTGAATCTTTACTCTCTGACTTGGCATTCTTTCTACTTATTAACCCCTAAAGGACCAAATGACATTTTTTGACAACATAGCAATTTGGGGCAGCTCACTACAAATAGAACTTTCATTTTTTTATTTTAAATTTTCACACAACATGTGCCCAAGGAGTAGCTTTAAGGCCAACCAATTTTCAGAACTTTTGAATAGATTGTTAAAAAGTTATTGTATAATAGATTTTGAGTTGTTGTAGTTTTCATTGCTTGACAAGTAGTTTGGGCAGAAAAAAAACTTCTTTAAAAATCACTTTTTTTTTAAATAAAAATTTGAGATTGGTTTTCTAGATTTATCTATATGTGGAAAGCTTTGAATCATTCCGTTTTGATTTATGAGATGAAAGTTATGACAAATTTTAGTTGTGGGTAGTTTGAGGGTAGAAATGGAATCTCCACTCTAAAATAAACTTTGAAGACCTTTATTTGACTCAATTTTCAATATTTTTGTTAAAAACAAAACAAAACAAAATAACTTTTAGTGTAGATTGTTTAATACTCCCTCCGTTTGGAAATAGTGTATCCATTCTCAATGCAATCACCACTTAGAATGGATACACTATTTCCAAACGGAGGGAGTACACCATTACAACCATTGGGATTGGCATTTTTCAATTCCATAACTAAATTATTAACAATTTAGTATTTTGAATCATTCTCTATTTCTTTCTACTTATTGATTTTTTCCTATATGTTGAACAATTCCAAATGATCTAAAATTCTTTCAAGCATGTAGACAACTTGACTTGAAGAATGAATCCAATGAGTTACAACCATTTTGGACATTTGTTCATAATGATCTAATCTCGTGAAGTGCATTTGCCCGGGGTTTTGGAGGGCCCCCAAAAGGCTTTTTGTCAATTCAAACCCTAATATCTTGCAATCTACACGGTGGAAATTTTTGAAATTTTTTCCAAATCTTCCCAAACCAGCATTACAAAAATTTGACCCTTGTAGTGGGCTATTAGACTTCATTTTGGCACCTGTTGAAGAAGGATAATGAATGAATTGGAAACTATCCTATTAGTATAATAAGTTTGTTCCAAGGGAGATTGTCAAGTAGGATTGTCAAGTAGGATATTTTTATGCTAATAGGTTTTATATCTAAAATCAAATATCTTGACTTATTCAATAACCCAACTTGGAATTCCATACCCCAAAACATAACTACAACGACACTGCAAACCCAATTTGGATGTTGACTTAAATTAGTGCAAGTCACATTCCATCAAACACACCAATTCAGCTTAAATACTCTATTATTTTTATTTATGAATTGGTGATTAAATCACCGTTACAATCAATGTCCTCTTAGAAATCTCCAATCAATTCTACCCTTTGCTTCATAGCAATCCAACTAGGAACATTCTCCACACTCTTTCTCATCACCCAAGCATTCATTTTTATTTTTATTTATTATTTAATTTTAATTTTTCTCTTTATCCTAGTTGGAATACTTAATTCTCCTCACTACAACTTCCAACTAGGTTCTCATAAATCTCCGATTAGATCACTTCGCCATCTTCATCACATCACAACCACCACATATTTAAATTTTCACATTAACACATAATCTCCTCCACTTTTAGTCCTTCCCAACTAGGACACAAATACCTCCATCTTGAACCATATAGACACATTACTCAATTAAATCAATTAACACACACAGTCACACATAAAACAAACACAAATTGACATGAACATTCCCTCATTCACAAACACAAACATACACATAAAATAAACGCAAATACATAGCACTACTTGGCTGGAACTCCAACTGGAACTTTCATCAGTGGATAAAGACAAATGAAATAAAAATCAGACCAAATAGGAATTCCAAACTTGGTGGTTACCAATTTGGAAGAGACAACCCAACTACCATCTAACTACCAAATTGGAATTGCACAAGCAACTGTCCAACTATACAAAAAAAATCCCAAGTTGGAATTAACTTTCAAAACATCCAACTGGACTTGACACCTACACTCTTAAAAATCCAACTTGGACAGAACTATCACCCAATTTGGATTACAAATCAGAAAATTTGGAATTTGGCTGGACAATCGAACCATTCCAATTAGAAACCATCCATCCAAATCAGCACATACACACTCAACATTCATTCACCATCCAAAAACATACCAAATTGGAACTCAATCAACCCATTAAAACACACAATTTAGACAAACAATTCAAAAACAATCAATCAAAATCAGTAAAAGGTACATAAAAAATCAACCAAAAACTTATAACAAAAAATACTAATCGATATTCTACAACACCCTCTGCAGAGCAAATACAAAAAAATAAAAAATATTTTTTTAAATTTAATTTTTAAAATTTTTTAAAAGAATTTTAAAAAATAGTCAATTTGATGAGTCACTGATGTGGCACTAGTAGTGCCATGTTAGATTCCAGATTTTTAAAAATAAAAAATATATTTTTATTTTTATTTTTTTCTATAATTGCACTACAGGGGTGCAAAACTCGTGGCCTCTTTTAGCGCTGAATTTTTTTGTAATGTGTACTACAAGATCCTATGGTTACGTGTGTCCAAAAAATGTAATTTTTCTAAAATTTGGTACTTGTACTAGAAATGGCAATTTTGGAGCAATTTTGGTGTAAACATAGTCAAATACATTTAGGGGTTAATTTTGAAATATGAATACAAATTAGTTTTTGAATCCTTTATAATTCAAGAAAGGAGTCAAAGCACTAAGGAGCAATGTTTGGGAAGAATTGGCAACTAATTCAAAGTTAGCCGGTGGAATTGGTAAAAATACGGTTGCAATTTGAAAACATTGGCTAAAAACCAATGGAAAAAAACAAAAACAATCGATTTTGAATTGGAAATAGAGAAAATAACCAGACTACGTACTTGAAAAACTGGTTCAACTTGGGAATTGAAGGAAAATAGTTGATAAAACTCAAAAAACTTCCCAAGCACTGCCAAGGAATTAAAACCAATTCAACATTGTAGAGGCTCAACAAATGTTGTGCACATGTCTTTTTTTCATTTTTCATGAAGAACCAAAATGGTGATATAAAATGTTATAGTGGTGCTCCAAATTTCAACATTCATCCACATATTGAATAAAAAATATCAAATGAATACTCAACATATCACATGTCCATAATTTTGTTTTCATCCACAATTTGACAATTTCATCCATGATTTATTTTTAATTCCAACTTTTCTAGAAAAAAACTTCACACTTTGTTGCCATTTTTTTAGCTGAATTATTTTTTTGGTGCAATCTGGCACTACTTCACCCCCCAAACCAAAAACAAAGCCCTCATTGGGCATGCCTAGATAGAGACTTACTTTAATTGGTATTGGGTAGTCCGCGATGGGTATGCCTACCTTAGCTTTAATTTGTCAATGCAAGGCCTTCTCGTCTTGAGTCCAAAGACAAAAAGAAATGGCACTTGTTTGAAGACAAGTTACATGTACAAGTTATAATCACCAGTAGACCAGTGTACATAAAAAAAGGAGACATGTCTCTTGTCATTATGATGATAAGTATTGATGGCTTCATGTGACCCCTTGCTTGCCATGGGTTGAACGTCCTGGAATTCATCTTTCAATGTTTGTTGTGAGCAAAAGTGAGTGATAAAAGATCATCGACCCTTTTTTTTTTACTTTTCGAGAAAGTGCCAAGATGGCAATCACTTAAAAGTTGGTGAAGTATTGTATTTCTGCATTCATTTATCTTTTGGATCAAAAAATACTTTTCAATTATATTCATGCACTTCTTCATTCAAATTTGATAAATTAATCCACATTTTAAATAGAAATGGAAAATTTATGGCGAAAAGTAGATATTTATTTTGAAATGGCCCAATTTGGCCCTATGGTGCCCCTTCAAAAGGGCTAGTGATCATTTGGTGATCATGGCAATAAGTTATTTTTTATTGTTTCCAATTTTGATGGAGGGCAAGTTGATACTTCTAAGGTGGGCACCCAAAAATGCACCACCTACCCTAAACTACCAGCTTTACTCTATATACATCTCCAAATCAATTATGTACCTATGTGAAAAAAATGCTTATAGAATCAAACTTGGTTCCTTCATAAGTTTTGCATACAAAATCTAAATGCCACGTTCTTTGGTGCATTGAAACCTCCCTTCTCTTGCCAATAAGAACATAGAAAATTTTGAAATAGTATAATAATAGTTATTAGGCACAGGAGTGGTTTTGGGGGTACCTCATGGCGGTTTGGGGGATTCCTACCTTTAGGTAAACCAACCCATCATGGTTAGAATTAGGAGTTTACCCTCATGCTATTGCTGAAATTTATTTAACTTTTTCCCCCACATAAAAGACAATTGTGAGAAATGGCAAGAGCAATTGAATTTATAATTTTTCAACAAAGTATGAATTGGTTATGAATTTTTGAAGTTTAGTGCCTTCAAGAAACTCTAGATTAGTACCCCAAAACCAAAACCAAAAGAAATTGTACTCATAATGCTCATCTTACACACTTAAAGTAGTCACAGTATTTCGTAACAAAGATGGCCTAAAAAAGTCACTTCCTACAAAGGACTTACTTTGAGAAGCGGAAGCTTTATATGAGGTCACTAATTGCTACAATAATGTCACCTAAGACATTGATTGTGGTCTAAATCTCATTTTTTGCGAACCCCTAGCAATGGGGTCTTCTTTCCCTAGGTGTCCGTCATAGGTCTTTTGACCTTAATCGGTTGTTCTAAATTAATTGATCAATGTTATTTGTGCATGCACAAGTTCACTTTTTTTTAATGGCGTAATTTATCTATACTTTCAATAAACTCTATTTTTCATCATCCTTTGGTCATTTTTTGACTAAAATTTCATTATACATTGATAAGTACAAAATGGTAAAAAATTTGATCATGAAAACATCACTCTAAGTTTTTCGTATAAGTCAATTTTTAACCTTTCAATAGTATTGTATACATTGAGTTCATTTGTTCATAAATAAAGTTAGACAATTTCATAAGCAATTTCAATATGTAATAAAACTATTTAAAGATAATTTATTTTTATATATATATGAAAACCAAAAATTGAAAAGTAAACTTTATCTACCCCAAAACATTATCCAATGATTGGTAGAGAATACAAAATGGTTGTTGTTTAATTAGGAGTTAAGTATTGAAGAATTTTCAAGTTATTTATGGACCTGGAGAGTATTCTTTTGACCAAATTAATGGCATGGTGGTATGGTGTATTTGAGCACATAGATAGTCACTTATGTGCTCAAATACACTATCTAATAACTCATATTATTGTGTTGATTTTTTGTAACTAAAAAAACTTGTATTCATATATTGATTTTCTATAAATAAAACATATAGGAGGCATGTGTTGATTATTTGTTGGAAAAGTGCTTGTAAGAAATTTACCAAATAATCCAAGAATTATATACTAGAATTAGTGAGCAAGTTTAACAAAGGATATGGAATAATTCACCATGTATTCAATGTATCTACATGTAGGATGTATTATATATATACACTTGTATTCACATTCTGATTCATATATTGGGTAGGGTGAATTATTTTTTTGTTTCATCTTTTTCCTTCATTTCTATGAGCAAATGTATATTGCCAATTTCATTGTAATTTTGGGGGTAAAATTCAAATTAGTAATTTAAAGGAAAATTGTCATCACTATTGAGAATATCACTTGTTTTACTATTGGCTTTGAAGATATGCCAAGAGGCTAACAAATGTCAAACACAATAGTCTTTTAATTAATTTTTTGTAGGATTTAACATACTCCCCCTAGTCCTAAAATTCATTTCCCCACTAGAATCTCATATTTTTTCCAATAGTTTTGGGTAGATTATATGGAGTTTTTTTAAGGCTTGGTTTTTATTTACATTGCAATGAATACATACAATTTTCTTTATTGAATATAGTAATATGAAATTTGAACCCTTCTAAATTATGTGTTTCACAATATGATCAATGAAATTGGTATTAAAAAACACAAGCCAAGTTTCAATGTGGACACTTATTTTGGGATGGAGGAAATACTTCTTAGTATTTTGGTAGTGATGGCCATTGTACAAACTTTGATATAGTGTACTACATTATTGTTTAAAACACAAAAATTAATTTTTTTCACTTAACCCCTAAATGCCCAAGGCACCAAATTCTTGTGTTTCGAAAACTTTGAAGTTAAGTAAAACCCAACCAAATTTATATTATTATTAGTTTATATTTTTGGAGAACTCTTTTTGAAGTCCAATTTTAGGATCAAAAAGTTGATCTTAACCCCTAAACGCGTCGACGTCCATTTTCTGGACGATGAACAGTTTGAAACACCAGTTTCATCCTCCTAACTACTTGGATGAAAGTTATTTTAATTTGTGAAGATACATTATCAAGTTTTTGTCCTATCTAAGGGTTGGATTTGGTATTACTAGAGTTCATATTTTTCTAAAATTACAAATGTGCAAGTATGTCAAGTGGTCAAACTGCATTGACTTTAGTTCTAAATTGGATTAGTGAAAATGAGGTCATAGATAGGAAGAACACAAAAATTTCAAAAAATCACTATGTGAAGAGAACCTCATTTCATAGCCATTCCAACAAATTTTACTCAAAATTTGATAATATTTTGCTTGTGATCGAATTTTGAAGGAATTTTGGAATTTTTCTCTCAAAGTTTATAAAAAAATATTGGTGATAGAATTGGTGAATCTAACCATATAGATGGAATCTACAAATCATAATCTATAACTTTCATTTGTATATCAATTCCAAAATATGCTTCCAAATAGCACTTTATAGTGATTTTTCTCAAATCGTCAATTCTGTAAATGAATCTAGACGTTTAGGGGTTAAAAATAAAGGATTATGATTTTTCTATTTAAGATTTTGTGCAAAGATGCCCATTGCAATCTTGACTTCCTGTAGTGTTAAGGACTGTTGGAAATGAGCCTCAAACACACTAGATCTTGGAGGCAAAATCACATTAGAAATTAATTTAAAAAAATTATAGAATAGATTTTAAATAATTGTAAATTGATTGGGGTTATGCATACTAGGCCCTATAACCCATATGTTTTTAGTCACCAACTTTTTAGAGTTGGCATGCAAAAAGTGAATTGAAAAATTTTCATAGTTTTTACACCCTTATGATCAAACATTATAATCTTTCAATTTGTAAGTGATATTGTTATGTTTTCTTTTCCTATGTGATCTCTAACATGTCTAGTTTGTATTTGTATGGTTACAATTCAAAAGAAATTGGTACAACTATGAAAATGTTGACTTTTTGTTCAATTTAGAGCAAATTTCAAGAAGCTCCAAATAGGCCTTGGGCATTTAGGGGTTAAATTATTGTAATCAAAAGAAAAGAAAAGAAAATATTTACTTTTACTTTTACTTTTTCATTTTCCATTTTAATTTTAACAAGTCTAATTTTACATTTCTATATTTAGATGTATTTCATTTTTGAAAGCCTATATATATTATTCTTACTATAAAATTTTATTTTATTTATATTTTTCATATATTTTATTTCATATATTTTAATTTCAAAACCAACTAATTGTTTGAAATTCAATAGATATGGATTTGCTATTAATAACATTTCTTGCAATGACGACACATTTGTTAGTCATTGGCAAATTTAATTTGCCTTCTATAATTTGGACTATATCTATATATTATTTAAAAATGTTACAATATTCCCTAATATGTTTATTTATACTCCTTCCATGTATTGCATTGTACATTATAGACATCCCACATCTTGTGCAAATTTATTCTATTGAAGTGAACAACCAAAATATAGAAGAAGCCCAAGAAGGTTATGAAGTTCCAATGGTGGAAGTGAGAAATGTAGATGTGACACAAAACATTCAGGACAGACAAGAAGTCACAATGCTGAAAGAGAAATACATAGAAGTGGCACAAAAAATCTCACTTGAATTGGCTGAATTTTTTTCAATTCCAATTGCCTCGATTGATTTAGTCCAAGCCCCTCTTGAAGAAGTCCCAAAGGTTCAAGTAATAGAAGGCCAAGATATAGAATTGATGCAAGAAGCTGTAATAGTAGAAGAAATAACTTTAAAATTGGTTGAAGAATCTTCAAAACTTACTATGGTAGAAGACCTAAATATAGAAGTGCCTAAAAAAGATCAAATAGTAGAAATCAAAGATTTACAAATGGTCCAAGAAGCTCAAGAATCCTCAACAATGAAACATAAGGACTTTAAAGTAGCCTTGAAAGATAAAGATTTAATTCTTCAAAGAACTCTATCAATTGAAGACAAGAATATAGAAGGTTTAGACACTTGGGTGGTCATTGAAACATCTAAGGTTGGAGAAGGAACACATTGAAGTATCCCTTGCAAACATCAATTCATGGATGGAGGTTGCTTCAACAAATGAATGAAATAGAAGTATATTGTACATGGCTACATTACTTGCAATACAAACAATTGGCTAGTTAAAAAAGTAAATTACACTTGAATGCATATTGTAGGTTATATTTAGTTTTAAAATTTAAATTATCACATTTAAATATTATAAAGTCAAGTCTTGGAAATTCAAGTTATTTTTGAATTATTTAGAAAGAATTTTTGAATTTTGTGTATCATCTTAAGCAAATTAAATCTATACTTGTATTAAAAATATTACACAAAACAGATAATGTAGAAATTTAGTTTTTAAAATTTTCAGGACTAAAAGATGTGAAAGCTTTTAAGCTTCATGAATTGCTTGTGCTTGAATTTCATGCACAAATTTTAAAGTTGCATTTAGTAAAAAAAATCTTTAATTTTTTGTTAAAAATAATATTTCAAAGTTATTTATTGTTCATTGACCCCTAAAATTCCAAGGCTATTTTTTCCATCAAAATCCACTCAAAACCACTATTTCTATTGTAAGGAGTAATAATTAAAAAAAATGATTTCTTTTGCATATCTAATTGTATGGTCTCACTAGACTAGTATAAGAATTTGTAGAAGAAATTTTGAGTGTTTAGATTGCAAATTTTTTTGCTTTTAAATTGAAGAAAATGGTTTTTTTGTACCTTCCATGACTAAATTATTTGACTTTGAATTTTCTTAACTTAAATTGTTTTGCACTAAAGAATTTTAGTCAAATTTTAATATACTGAAAATTTAAGTTGACAATTTATGGAAAAAAAATCAAACAAAAACACTTGATTTTCATTCTTTAAAAAAATTGTTAAGTAGAAGTAAGTATGAAATAGAAGGAAAATCTATATTGTCAATGGTTTTAAGATGGAATTGGAATACTTCACATTCATCTCATTACAAGGTAGACCTTCAAATTGTAGTGTGCTTTAAAACACCATTCCTAAATCAATATATACTCCTATTCATGAAGAAATAGTTTTAGAATATCTACCAAAAAGAACTTTGACCCTTAATGTATCTTCTAAATACAATATTCAAATGATGCATTCTTAGGTGCATTGAAATCTCCTATCACTTGCCAATGACAAAATATAAAATTCCACTTGTCTAATACTAGAAATTGTCTAGAGTAGAAAAAATGTCGATTTGGGATATACCTACCTTATTTCATAGTACTCCATATAAATTAGTAATAGTAGCAAACACACATTGAAGAACAAGGTGGGTGTTCATCCTTGCTCACTTCGATTTTGGACAAAAATGTATGACACGACAATGAGCATTCATTCCCCAATTTTCATACGCAGAAAAAACACAAGAATGTAACCACCCACCCTAGAATGTAAGTTATATCATATGTAATGTTCAGGGAGAATTGCCAGTTAGTTCATTGTTAGCCAGTGGAATTGGTGAGAAAACCCAGCTGCAATTTGAAAACATCCCCCCCAAAATAGGTGAAAAAATCTATAAAATTTTTATTCAAAGTAAAAAATAGTGAAAAATCCGGACTTGAAAACTCGTTTCAATATGAGAATCAAAGGAGAAGATCTGCTAAAACTCAAAAAATATCTCCAACGCTGCTCAGATGAACAGCTGGCAAACTTTTCAGCTGTGCTGTACCATAGAATGCGACGGGGAATCTGATGTCCTTCTCTGATTTTCCAGAGTATCAGGAGGGCACATGTTTCAACCCTCCAAACGGTTCTTCAGCCTATTCCACCAATCTCCAGCTATGGCAGCCCTCCCCAAAGCTGTGGAAGTACGAGTCAATTGGAGTTCCCGGAAAGCTCCTTCTTCAGGTGACTCGGATCTCGCCGCCTCACTAATACTGGTTACAACCAACACAAGATAAGACAAAATCCAAATCAAAAGACGAGTCTTTTCTGGAGTTTTCGAAGGAGGCTCCGAGGCTGGTACTGCTGCAGCCGCTAAGTTAGATACAATAAAAGAACTGTAGCATGTATCCCAAACAAGTGGTACTTAACAAAGGAACTGGGTGGGAGAGTTGCTGAGTCATTCAATT
The DNA here is from genome assembly GCA_963920665.1 of Straminergon stramineum. NCBI lineage: Eukaryota > Viridiplantae > Streptophyta > Bryopsida > Hypnales > Calliergonaceae > Straminergon > Straminergon stramineum. The sequence goes on from OY987264.1 coordinate 19,393,073, forward strand.
CAACAGCTACAACTAAGGTAGGCGACGCCATTTGTGTCACTATGTACGAGAACTTTACATTTCAAACATTCAAATATATTCTACCGGTGCACAGTGACCACAAAGTGTCACAAATAAGGTCTCCTAACCTAAGAGGGCGATGACACTCACGGTACATGTTATTAAAATTCTGAAGCAGAGGACAGTATTACAATCTGCAAGTGAGAGCTAACGTGCCGAATATGAAACCGAACTAAGCATTCAACAATCTGAAAAATGGTGTAAAACCTGGGATGACAAAAACATAGGACGCAATACCATAATCAAAATTAAAATACAACCAAAGGAATAATTATGATAAAAAACCAATGTCAAAATTAGAAATCACCAGTTAAGAGGACTTGCCGCTAATTAGTTACACTCTTGGCTATTGTCACTGGAGCACTCAGGTTATCAAGTGTCTTGCTCGGTCCTTGAAGATATCCACAAACGCTCTCGGGCCACGTTGGCTGCCGGCATAAGGGCAGATTGTACAGGGATGAAATGTACCGCCTCTCGACAGGGGTATAGCTTCTCAAAAACAAAACATTCAGTTGCCTGGTGACTATTTGGGAATAGTTTGGTATCAATGCTTCCATCCAACAGGTTCTATTCTTCATCCTTGAGCAGGTTGTGCTGCAATCAATCTTCTGTGTACTAATCCTAGGCCAAGAAAAATCTCACAGTATGCTTTGTTACAATTTATATAATTGTGTTCGATCCTATTCATTTCGTACTCAATTGCCATTCGGCTGCAGTTAATAAGACAGAAGGCAAGATCTAACCCCACCTAACGATAGCTGATCCCCAAGTCAGGCCTGCCCCAAATCCAGCAGTAGCTACAACATCACCGACCTTCACCTTACCACTTCGGACAGCCTCGTCTAGAGCTAACGGTATGGAGGCTGCACTGGTATTTCCGTAATTAGCAAGATTCGAAATCACTTTCTCTGAGGGTATATGTAATCTGTCAGATACAGAATCAAGAATCCTCTGGTTAGCCTGCAAGAGCACACACATAAAACAACAATGTTAAGACCTTCAAATTGTAGAATCGAAGAGCAATTAATTGCTGCCACACTAAATCAGGTCGAGAACACTAGCACCATTAGGAGCCGGATCTTGTCTCCTATACTAAACCCAGCAACTCATCTATTCATACACTTCGTTGTCTTCAACTAGTAAGTTGGGTGTAAGTATGACTGGGCTAAATGCCTATGACCACTGATCTTTGATTGGGAATGAGGTTGTCTACTGTCTTGCAGTGGTATTCAATTTCTCGCTTCGACATTGCAGAGGACATTTTCCAGGATGCTCTCAACAGACTCGGCTCTTGTACACAGAGATCTCTCCACATCTCGATACTAATCTCCCCAAAATCACACTCCTATAAGCGTAGAAATGCATGAAGAGGCGCAAATAGTATCCTCTGCCTTGTGCACCAACTGCAATGGCCTTTACACTTTTGAGGGAACAGCGAGCGCACTACCTGAGCATAAAAAATTGTTCCAAGCAATATGAACAGCTTACACTGTCTTGAATAGGAGTCCTAATACCTGGTGAAGAAGCAACCAGTCTACATTTTCGCCGGAGAGGCCAGCCTCCTGTAATGCGCCTTCCACAACCTGAGGCACGGCTCGTACAGCAAACTTGAACACCTCCTGTCCATTCATTTGAAGACATTCATATGAAGCCCTGCCAGGTTTTTTGAATGCTGCTCCATTTGTCTCCCCTCCACTAGGTGAGGGATCTGCAACATTATCCACCTTCACATGCAAATGCCTGCAATATTTGCATCCATGCTCAGTCCCAAGTTAAAAAGTCATGGCTTTCTGCATTTGACATTTGAAAGGACCAGTTGGAAAAATCATTCCAATGCCCCAACGGATACACTAAAAACAAGAGGCAGTGTAATGCTCATGATGGAGAAATGCACCTACATCTGTGCAGGAAAATGAGAAGCATCTTGATCTCATTTGAGTGGACAACTAATAAAAGAATACGACATGATAAAGGAGAAGAAACCCACTTCTGCCCATTTCCATCACTGCGTAGGTCAAAGCCAAGCAAGCTGTCCTGGTCATCAGTGGCAGCCTGTTTAAGGAAGCCAATATGGTCGTATTAGTTCAAAAGGCATGTTTCAAAGCGCCATAATTGTGAGGATTCAAGTGCACAGAGCTCTAAAAACTAGGAATAGTACAGATCAGAGGTTCCAAACAACCGTCTGGAAAGTGCCAATATCTTGAAAATTTGACAATCAGTACTCTTTAATGCTACACAACCATGACACGACAAAAATCGATGATCCATAACATCACTAAGAAGAGATCGAGGACATCGATAACTAACGCCAACAGTTATCAACATAAGGGTGGTTGAAAGGCCTAATTGAGAATTTCAGTAGAACTTCTGTGAGAACCAAGATGTTTCTGGCAATTCATGGAGTAGGACGTACAGTCAGACCTGTAATAGGACAGCTCCAGAGGCATCACCAAAGAGAATGCAAGTCCCTCTGTCTGTCCAATCCACGTATCTTGAAAGGGCATCAGCACCCACAACGAGTACATTCTTATATCCCCCTCCTGCACGTAATTTCAAAGTTGGCTTTAGACGGCCACACTAATTTTGCTTATGATGACATCAACAAAAATTTATGTCCAGTTAGCGTTAGAGGAGCAGTCTATTCTGTAAAACTCAACTCGTTAACAAGCTTTGTTTAATTATTTGAGAAACGTAGAATAATACCCCTAATGAAGCGAGTGGCCGTCACAAGACCCAGCACGAAGCCGCTACATGCAGCCGTCAAATCAAAAGCCAAAGCATTATGACATCCCAGCAAAGTTTGCACCTGAAAATGCCATGAAAAATATAACTATATCTTAAAACATAGCATCCACAAAACATAGTTGCCGAGTTATGAGAACAATTCAACACTGCACGAGAACTCTGAAACTACACTTAGAAACCTTGAAGCACCACCCAGTTCAAATGCAAACTATAAAGAAAGAGTTATTGGATCTACTTGTTACACAAGCCAGTACAAGGGAAATGTAGTAAGTCTGAAATACACAATGCTATAGCAGAAACGTGCTTCACACGGTGTTCCTCAAACATAGACAGTATCGATCGTTGAAGAGTCAACTATTATGGAAATTCGCGAAACTAACACGGATTGTATAAAGTGACCAAGAATTCAATCAGAAAGGAAAGAAATTGCAGAAGAGGATTTTGGTGATGAGATGCTTCGTTTCAGAAATAGAAATCTCCAAGTCACAACCTAAATAGTGAAGAAGCTTCTTTTCCTTAAAAGTTACAAGAAGATCATTACCCACGTTGCAAACAATATGCATCAAATTCTTATAATTCATACCTGTGGGGCACTACCAAACAGATCATCCGGAGTAGATGTGCAGAGTAGCACCAAATCAACCTCCTCTGGGCTCACGTTAGCCATTTCAAGGGCCTTTCTTGAAGCCTCCACAGACAAAGATGTGAGCGTCTCCTCCTCTGTAAAAATTTGAAGAGCCGAATCAGCACTCATGAAATTGTCTCTATGAGAGCCAAATCATAGAAACTACCAATTTTTTACATATTTGCTCATCTCTTAAACAATTGACACATTGCTACTTCTGTATAGGTCCCAGTATGAAACTCACACTACACCTAGAACACCATATACTGTGGACCACGGTAATTACAAGAGGTCACAGTAATACATGTTTATCAAATTTAGTGAGACATTTTTCACCACCTTGGAAGCTGCATACTAGCTAACAACCTCCTTTGTTAGGAGCCACTTTAATTTTTCACCCACTGCAATGGAGCATACACTGTATCTGGGGTGTTTTGGAGTAAGATACTTCGATATCTCCACAATAACTAAGGAATCATCATTTGCATATTATTCTCTCCAAACATGGTCACACAATACTAACATGGAAATAAATCGTCAAGAGAAACAGGGTCAACACAAAGCTGGTTTTCATGAGAAAGATTTCTTGCCTCCAAGTACACGACGATTGCGAATTCCTGTTCGTACAGAAATCCATTCATCCGAAGTGTCCACATATTTTGAGAGATCCGCATTGCTGATAACATTCTTAGGTACAGCTGACCCCGACCCGACCAATCTCGAGCCCCTTCCTACACGCCTGAAACCACAGCTTCAGAAAATCGGAAGCCTACTCAAAAACTCTAACCTGATTTCATGAGACCTTTGAATCTTCAAAATCCTTCCGTTCACAAGAAACACACCCTAACAGCACGGATTTCAAGAGTTGGCAAAGCTGCCATATCAACCCCTACAGGAGCATGGTTTTAAAAAGGACCAATTCAATTCATTATATTGTTATAACGAGACCAAATTTTATATCACCAGAATTATTGCAGAACATTCATGTCTTGGTCAAAAAATAGATAAAGTTGAACGAAAGTAACTCCCTATACGGCCCACTGAAAAGTGGTAAACAAAAGCATTAATCCCAGTTGAGCCTCGAAGTGTTAAACGAGAACAAAACTTACCTTAATGACTCGCCTCCAACACGCTGCGACAACTCCCCTTTCTCCAATTCAGAAGATGCAAGCGAGTCGTCCCTGTTCATTGATGCCCAAACCATAAGTCTCATACAACACACTGGCAGAGCAGCAACAAAACAAGGTTTTACTGCTGATGGAAAAAAAAAAGCAAAAAAAGAGAACATGAGATCTCACCTGCTCTCGGCTGACATAACAGCTCGACACCCCACACCGACAACTGATGCCGATGAGCGCCAATGCGTACACCTCAATGAAACCCTTTCATGAACCCTTTCACCACCTAGAAAACCATGACCACTGCTCAGTTATCCTCCAATGCAATCAAAACATGACCAGAATAGAATCCAAATGCAAACAAACAATTCAAGGAAAGGAAGAGAGAGACAATGTCGAATTCAAAACAGGTAGAAACCCCCAAATTCCTTTAGCGCCACTTGATGAGATCCTCAGCTGGTGTACACTCCGTTAATCAATGTACCCACGTGATTTTAGATCTTTCACTCACCATATCTCTTATAATGTAAAGTCTCCATTCACCATACAGGAAGGGAGAGGTTCCATTCACCACAGAGGGAAACCTGGAACCTTTCCCTACAACAATCTAGAATCTCGCACCCATCTACACGTTTGCACATTTATTTGAAGGTAAGCTGAAAATCAATTGCTAAAAAGAAAATGCCAACAGATGAAGTATTTTCACACTTAGCACAAATCAAAGCTCACCCGTATGGTCAATGGAGCCTTTCATGTAATGTATGGTTAATGGAGTCTCTATCTTACACAATATCCAAATAAGACATTCTTTGCTGCATTGGTATCCTCTTTCATTAGCCAACAAGGACATCTAAGAATTTGAAACAATCTGATAGACACTATGCTCAAGTGGCGATTATGAATGTCTCTCAGCTGCACCACGCAACAACCAATGTCTTCTCCTCTCCTCAATTCCTCCCCTCAAAACTCCCATCCATACCACAATCCAAGAATTCAAAAGAAGTTCAGCCAGTGTACATCAATATGTACCTATTGGTAAAGAAGCAATTTGAGAGAATCAGCTTTTCCCAACTTCGCCTACGATTTCCAAATACCGCCTTCTTAGATACATTGTAATCCTCTCAACAAAAAATACAAAAAAATCGACCAATCTAATACTATAAACTCTGCTCCACAGTCAACCCGGCGATCGATTTCAAGCCTCCCTAGCACACAATCAGCTGAAACACGCACCAATCCCATCCCCCTCTCCCAAATCCTCCGAAAAAATCTCACAATCCAAGAATGCCGCCGAATCCCCAATCACAAACAATGCGGAAATCAAACCCTAATTCCGAGACACACAACCACAAACTCATCTACCCAAATCCACTCTCAAATCCTAGCAATCCAAAACGAGCGATCACACAGCCACACAGCCACAAAAAAAAATACCCAAAACCAAAACTCCAAACCAAGAGACCAAAATGAAACGCACCTTGTAGAGAAGCTGCAAAAGCCGAAGCCGGTGGAGTGTGGCACGCCATGGCTAGCTCCAACCGGAACTAGGAGGGACCCCGATGAGGAGTGGATTGCGCTAAGTTAGCGGAGCAAAAGCTTTTGGGAATGCAGGAGGGAAATGAATCTGAGAGTGTCAGTGTGTGAGTGTGAAAGTGAATTTCTGAGGAATTGTGAAGGCAATGTGGGATGCGAGAAGAAGTAATGAGCGTGATGAAGTTTGTTCTGGGGCCAGAAGAGATGGTTGGCTGGGGAGCTCAGTTCAGTCAGAGAGCTGGCGATGGGGGCGATGCAAACGAGGCGAGGGGAGAGAAAGGCTGAGACTAAGTTAAGGTACTTCGGTTTCTCCTTCGGAGAGGAAAAAAACACGGGAACACAATGACTGGAAAAGACGTGGTTGGTGAGCTCGCGCCGTGGTGAGGGGGAGCGCTGTGGGAACGGGGTCTTTCTGACGTAGCGGGTCGGGGGACTTGGATGAATGAAAAAACATTCATCCATATTGAAATGACGACCGACGGGCGGACGGAGCACCGACTGCACTGATTTGGAAAATATGTGGAATGAATGAATAACCATCCATCTATATAGTGTGCTTTCCATCTATATATGACATTGTACTTTTGGGGTACATTTCCCCTACAAAATGTACCCCATAGGTTCATGAGGGTGGAATTGAGAAGGCAGTGGTAATAGGTGGGTTCACCTTAGTTACTAGACATAACAGAAGTCAACAACCTAAAAACAAAGTGAAAGAAGTAGTTGAAATTTAGTTTTACAAGGGGGCATGAATTTTTATCTTGAACCCAAGGCCCCCCCCCAAAATAACCAATTTTTAGATGTTTGTCATAGATAGGAGGGTTCCTAGTATCAATATTGTTATTTTAACACAAAGGCTTCATTGTTCACTATATGATTATGGCAATGACTTCCATTTATTTGAAGACATAAAATCTTGAAATTTTTGAATTTTCGAATTTAAAAATAAAGAAATAATAATTTTTTATGAAATTATAATTTTTCAATTTGTGATCAATTAATAGATTAAATTTATTTTAGTTTTTTAATATTTTACATTCATAAATCTGATTTTTATGAAATAATAAATATTTTTAATTTGTAAATAAGATCAAAATTTTAATTTGAAAATGATATAGTGTTTTCTATTGATTACTTTATATATGACTAAGCTACTAGTAATACTATATATCATTGGAAATGTGATAACACCACAAAAATAGTATGTCTTACATAGATAGGAGGATTAGTGTTGTTGGTACATTAGGATTCCATTGCTTTATTTAATAAATTTAGAAATTATAAGTGAAAAAATTTTAATTGTTGAAGATACAATACCTTAAAATGTTTAAATCTCAAAATCTACAAATGTGTGAATTTGGAATTTTAAAAGTTTGTACATTTATAAATTTTTAATTGATAAATCAATGAATTTGGAAAATTGCAAGTTGCACAATGAAATTTCTATTATCTAATTTGGAAATTAATTAATCATATTCTCATAGATTTAGAAATATATAATAAATTTATATTTTATTAATTATTAAGTTAATTGAAATGGTATAGTTTTCCTTACTACTAAATTTTTATTGTTTATTGAAATACCACAAATACAAATTTCAATTACCAAAAAATAAAATAAAAATTCAAAATAATATAATATAAATATATGTATCAAAAATATATATATTTTTCAATATATAGGTTTTAAAAAAAAAGACAAAATTTTGAAGTCAAATTTCAACTAATAAAATTCCAAAATTCATGAAACTTTTAACATGTGATTCTAGTCAAGATGTACACTCTTCTTATAAAAAGAAATGAGACATTTTAACTTTTCAAATTTTTTAAATTTTTATATAGAAATTTCATTCAAATAAAAATAGGTCAAAATTTAGTCTGTCCTAAGTAAAATTACACCTAAGGGTACAATCCCTTTTGTACAACAATATGTCCAAATTTCACTCCATAATTATATTTTTTCAATTTATGAGAGTGATTTATATGGTGGCCCACTACTTTCAAGAGTCACTATATAATAGACTTGGAAGTCTTTTATTTCACTCCATTTTCAATATTTTGGGAAAAAAATAAAATCATCGGATGTTGATTGTTTATTACAACACTACAACCATGGGAATTGGCATTTTTCAATTCCATGACTAATTCCTAACAATTTAGTATTTTTGAATCATTCTCTACTTCTTTCTACTTACTATTTTTTTCAAGTACAGGTATGAATTTTTTTTAAATTATATATGTAAATTCAACTTATTTCTTGTTCTTCGTAGGGAGGTGACCTAATCCAACAACCACTCTTTATAGATTACTACATCAATAGCATTGTGCGAGGGTCAAATTTTGGTTGCCAAGGTCTTCTAGGCTAGATACAAGGCCCCAAAATTTTCAATCTTCAATAGGTGTTAATAGTAGCACAAAGAGTAGCTACCGGAACCCTAGTATTTTATAGGAAAATGGATAGACTCAACTAGTTTCCTAATGATTAAGACATATTCCTGTACATGTAATTAATAGAAAATACAAAGAACTTTTGGTTGACAAAATCTTAGTTTATAATTGGGATTATTTACATGATTAAAGAAGGAACTTCTATATCTAGAATGAATAATTTTCTTTTGGCTATATTATAAATCACTCTAATAAATAAAAATTCATATTAATTTTTTTCAATAACTAATTAAAACATTGCATATTGAACATTATTCCATTGAAGTTGAATAGTTTTGTTTTAAGGAAGAATAGATAATTTCTTAACTTTGATATATTTTCTAGAGTCAATTTCACCTATAAATTTGTACTTAAACAAAATCTATTCTTAGATGTTATTGTCAATATAAAAAAATAGTTCTATAAATTCAATAGTGAGCTATTAGATTGTCTTTGATGTCACTAAATTATTGAAGTTTGCATCATTCACATCAATGTAGGTAATTCTCCCCTAAGTGCCTAAGCCTTTCCAAGTGTGTTTTGACTATGAAAAAAGAGCATTAGCTTGTAGTTATCCTCAATGAAGCAAATTGTGTTTTTTTCTAAATCTAACTGTGTAGATGTTAATAAATTTTGTTTATTATTATGCACACCAATTTTGAGTGTAAAATTTCCTAGAAATTGTGATATTGTACCAAGGGAAATATACATTTTCTATTTTAAGTATGTTGTCTTTGTCCACAATGTTTAAAAAATTTGCATATAAATGTTTTTTGGGGATTGGAGGTAACATGAACAACTTCAAAAAGTGTTAGCACACTAAAATGCACTTCCAAAAAACAGAATTTCACATGAAAAAACATTAAACTCATTACACAATCCACCTTGCAATTGTTGAAATGCAATTTTTGTTTTTAAGTAGAAATTGCAAAGAGCTTCAAATAAACACTTGCATGTTGAAATTTTCAATGGTGAAAATCATGAAAAGACTTTAAACTTTTGATTGGGACCATTCTCAAAGCAAATGGATAAGTACAATTTCTTAGATTTCAAATCAAATGAAATTGCCAAGCTTTGCATAAAGCCAGGAAATGAAGTAAACTTAGCAAGCTTTACACTCCACTTTTAGTACACATATGCCTTTGAAGACCTCTCAATAATTGAATATGTACTTTTCTCAATGAAAAATGAAAGTTTTCCATAGTTAATCCTCAAAACTACTTGAATTTTTTAAAAATAGGTCATAGGAATTTAATTGCCCGCACAGAAATGGGCTTGTAATTTGAGATTGATCATATATGGTCACTTAGGCAGTTAGGGGTTAAGAACCATTGTTCAAATTTTCTCAAATTATTCTAATTGTAAGAAAACTATATCATTGAATGAATTTGCTGTACATATGTAAGACATGCATTTGATACAATTAAAGTATATACAATTATCGAAACAATTGCAAGACTTTATAAGCAATAAAAGTTTTATTAGAAACAAAACATTTTAAATTGAAAACTCTTATATCTCACTTGCTATTGGTCTTTTGCAATAGGAGTCAATGTGATAATGAAAATAGCACATATCTACAAGAAGCTTACATTCACTAAGAGTGTTCAAAAATACCATTTAATGTGCTATTGAAATGAATTTAAAGGTGCAGTGACCTATTTAATTTGAACTAGAGTTCAAGGACAGGCTTCTACTAGTGCACTACATATCAAACTAATTTTAAGGTAACTTTTAAGATTGGAAAATTCTTGTTCACAACTTTTATGTTGTGTTAAAGTACCGGTACACACTTTTGTGTGTTCTTCAATTGATTGTTCGAAAGTAGAAGTTTGATTACACATTCTACATACAAATATGTGAACAATGTGACTTGAAACTTGTGTTCTTGCCAATTTTTTCTTCTTCATTTTTCTTCTTGCCTTCTTTTCTTTTCTTTGGATATAGGAATTGAATTTGTATGAAAGCATTCTATCATAAGCTTCTCTTTCATTGCATGATGATGGTGAGTCGTTGTTAATGACAATTGGATCTTCATTAGAATCTTCAAGCGGAAAGGACAATGAAGTACTTGCAGTATTCATTTTTTCTATTGTTAATTATTCTTTTATGTACATATTTTGCAATTCTTCCTTTAAATGGATAATATATGAAAAAGTTGAAATTAATAAATGGATAGTAAATTTAAAAAAAACACTCAATAAGTAAAATGCTATGAAGATGATAATTATACACATACTATCAATACTTAACACAATAATCAATTTTTTATGACTTGCAACTTATATATGAAATTCATAAAGTATTGATACAATATAAATGAAAAGTGAAAGTAAAAGCATAAAAATTATAATAAAAAATCAAAATATAAAAGTTAAAATGTAAAAATTAAATGTAAAATGTTGTACTCCCTTGTACATTGAATCTTTTACATTTTATTGACATCTTGTACATTTATTAACATATATTTTATCCATATATTTTATTTTTTATTAATACATTTTACTTTACCTTTATTAATAAATATCTTTTACTTTTAAAAATATCTTTTATGTATATTTATTACTAAAAATCTTTTACTTTTTTAATTATCTTTAGAATACATGTATAAATTAATGTTTCCTTCAAGCACTCTTGTGCACTCATTAATTCTTCTTACCACAACAACTTATGATTTTATTGTAATATTTTATAATTATTTGTCACATTAGGAAAAATCAATCAAAAGAGCTTAATCAATTTTTATATATTGAAAATTTCTATTGAACATCAAGTGTTTTTACAGATTTATCATGGCATCACTTGGTGCAAAAATTGCAAGCTTGTGCCTTAATGGGACATTCATGGAATTGGAGAAGGCCAAACATAATGCACTTGAAGGAAGGAAAATCAATGTTGAGAGGAAACGAGAAGAGAAATTAGCTCTTGAGAAGGATGATGTGAACCTCAAAATGGCACCCCAATTTGATGAGATGAAAATTTTCAAATTCTTCATTTGTGGATGGCCTGGATGCCCAATTCACTAAACATTTATTGTATATAGCATTCAGTCTTAGCTAGAGAAATACAACTTATTGTTTCAAGTGTTTTCTAGCACATATCACCAACAAAATCTAGCTCTAGGGACACATAGCAAGTGCCAATTCTATATTTATTTAAGACTATTTATAGTCTATCAATGTAAAAAAAACTTTTATCAATGACATGCGTGAATTACTTCAGCAATTTATTTAAACATTCCATTAATTTGATCAATGACTTGATTGGTAAGTTCATTCAGAACTGCACCAAGTTAATTGCTCAAAGTTCCATTAATTTCGTCACTGCGTTTCCAAAGAGTTCCCCCAAACCATGATTTCAATCACAGTATCTAAGAAAGTAGAAAATGAATGTAGCTCATGATATTCAGAATTGATCGAAAATACTCTGAACTACCATATTTGTGCATCTCGCAAATTCAAATAATTCCCAAATTAGTGTAAGAGAGTGTCAACTTATTTGAGCTAAGTTTCTACAGTATGAGAGGGTCATGAGTTTGATGTTGAAAGGGTTTTCCCTACGGTTACTTATAATGTAGTGACAGATTTATTTTACAGATTTGAGTTCGAGAATTAGAATGATGAGTCACTGGCAAAGCATCGTTCTACGACTATGAAATAGCATTGGATCATTCAACGAGAGAAAAACTCATACAACCCAAAAACTCAGCAACATTCGCCGCGGCCGTTTGAGGAGACTTTCAACCTCCACAGCTTCCTCTTCCTCCACTGCATATCCAAGGCTATTATACAACGCCAAGGCATTGACGTTGTCCGCCTCAACGTGCACAAATACTATTTGAAGCTCCATCTGCTTGGCTACCTGCAGTTGCATCACAGTTCTCTTACATCACAATAAAAAGTGGATCAAATCTCACTGGACCCTTCAATTCTCCAGTGGGCAAGCATCGAGAAACGAAGCTAGATTATAAGCCATATCCCTCCTTTCTTCTGGTTCCTGTTCCAACACTCAAAATCTTGAGATCTGCTTCTTCACCATTGGATCTCCCCAGATTGTAGCGTCCTCATTCAGAATATGCTAGGTAACTCAAATCTGAATCCTGGTTGTGGAAAATGTATATTCTTTGCTGCTTGTACAAATCTACGTGTAATATTTTCAAAGACCAGGATCCAGATTTGAGTTACCCAGTGCATAAAATTTTAAAGACAGAAACTAATTCTTGCCAGTTTATTCTCTTTTCTGTTGACCATCGCCACATAGAAGAGTCATTCACGTACCTTGAGAGCTGCCACCATTAGAGCCTTCGCAACACCGATCCTCCGAGCCTCTTTGACGACACAGACGTTGAAAATGTAAGCCTGGTTCAGGGTGTTCTCTTGCTCCACAGGAAAATAGTCTTTCACTTCTTTCGTACCCTTGTGGACCTGTACCGAAAAATGATGCGCTGTTAAATTGACTATCAGCTCATGATCAGTCAATGATATGTACACTCAGACATCTTAAAATATGATCTTCCTTGAAACGACATTATGGGCACATGTCCTGCACAATTGTTACGCTATCATTGAACGTAGCTTGCCACATATTCAAACTATGTCGTAGTCATTTCTTTAGGACCCAGGCAGTCAGACTGAAGAAGCCAGGGTTTAGCCCTGATTTCATTAGACACAGAACATGCCTGGCGAATGGAACTTCTGTCCAATGTCCTGAAGGGCTCACAAAATCGGTATTTTTCTATCTCCGAGGCATCCCAACAGAAGAGATGAGCAAACAAGATCTTCATCAAATTACGAATAAAGAACCCAAATCGACTAAATTTAGAATCCTCGAAAGCTTATTGAAGTATTGTCACTCCTAACATCAGTCAGCTCAACCTACAATACATGGTGGGAGTTGTCGTACGGGAGGCAATGCACTATCAGAAAACCCCACCGAGGTATTCTAGAAAACCTAGCCACGTTAAACCTTGCCAATTTCAATGCTATCTGGAAGGCAGTTTCTAACATGAGCCCTGCTAAGTGTAACTTGGCTAGATTTTCTAGAATACTTATGGAGGGTGTTTTTTCTATTAGTGATGATATCAAGCCCAATGCAAACAAAGTTCTTATCAGTGCTCATTGTGTTACGGTTTAGATGCCAAATTAGGGTTATAGTTTGAAGGCCATTGAGGAGATGGGGTGTTCGCCAGCTTTGACACCCACCTGCTTCTTCAATTGCTGGGCCTTATGGGCTAGAGCATAGAGCTGGAAGGTGACAAGGTTAACATCTGCAGTGGCCTTGATTCCTGTTCCATCCTTCCAGGCATCCCATCCCGGTCTCTCAGACGGCAACATTCAACACTAAGTTACCTCACTCCTCATTTCAACCTCCATTTACGAGCATGATTTAATATATGTGAAAGCTAACATATCACCTTCGTACAGCATATTCCGAACATTCGGGATTACGGTAGACTATGGTGACAGAAAGATTTGCAAGGCAAGAATAAGAGTGCCTTACTTGGATGTCAAGAGTGCCGATTGCCACTATCGGCTCTGTGTCATTCGTGTCGACGGAAGCAACAGAGGGAGGTGCCAATTGAGATGGCTTAGCTGCACACCCTCCCGGGAAGCTCAATGATCCAAACGTTGATTGCCGGCAAACTGCTAACAAACACTTAACACGCATACCCAGCACTTCAAATTTGCTCTCCTGCAACCATAATCACATCCATGTACACACAAAGCCCTGATTACATAAGAAAGTAACATATTAAAATCAAAATAAAATAAAATCCAAAATCTACCAGGTGTCATAAGTAGTTCTATGAAGTCACCAAATCTTACTATTCATCTGACAACATATGATAAAACAAGATATGATATAGATTCTCAATCAATATGGCTGTCGTGAGAATAGTTTGCAACAGCATGCTACTTCTGATTCCTCACAACTGTTGGAGCTAATGTTAGGAGCTATTGATGTCAAGCGCTTCCTTCTCCAAAATTCTTGAACTCAAGATGTACGAGGGTATGTTTCCAAGAAGGAGGATTAAAGCATCTAGAATTACCTTGATTCTTCCTTGAAATAGCCCGTTGTGTGAGGAGCTCTATTCAGGAATGCTATACGGTAGTCCACATACAAATTCTATTAAACTCGGATTATATAAAGAAGAACGACATTGACATATAAAATTAAAAGAAACAAAAGAAATCAATCAAGTGTACTATTGAGTTGCACATCCACATACCCTATCGAATTCTGATTTCACTCTTGTTCTGAGCAGATCATTGACAAGGAAGTCATTGGCCACACGAGCCTTGACAGCTTCCATGCCACCCAACGTGACGTCTGCTTGCGGATACGAGTAAAAGATTTGAGCCCTGAGGGTAGCAGCTGCCAGAAATTCTTCCCTGGTGGAGGCCGCAATCACAAACACCTTCCCACTGGCGGTTAAATTCTCCTCTAACAATGTCTTGGCTGGAGACAGGAGAGGCCGTCTGCTGGTCACTGAGGAAGAAGGCTTTGATGGGGTGGTTTCATCAGCAGCGAGTTCTTGCCCAGAACACATACATAGCCCTGCTCTCCACTTGGTTGTCCTGGAAAAATCACAAGGCAATCACCAAAATCATCACCACAATTCTGTCCAATTCTGTAGAGGTGGCAAACAAAGCATTTATATAAAGAGCATGGTAATGTCTCGTAAACTTGTACTTCTTTTGTGTTATGATATCCTAGTTTTTGGTTGATCGTGGTTGAACAGGATCCAACCATTGAGGCTATGTCTGGTAACTTGACAGCCTCTTTACGAATAACTTCCTCGTCACTCTGGAGGTTTGGCATGTTGTTTCTCATAATGAGACTCTTCTTTCACATAATCTAGTCCATGATGCCAGTGCAGAATTTTGAATCTGCCATAGAAGAGGTCTCAATGTTTGAGAAAAGAATATTAGTCCCCATAATGTTGGCCTTTCTTAGTGCTAGCCTTTCATAATTGCACTTATAAATCACTAAAGAATCTGATTTTTATAGATATACCCAATGAAATTCTAGGTAGTCAAAAGATCATAACATCCAGGTTTTAGAGTTCAAGATTCATCACTACATTGATGGCTCAAAACGCATCATGCTTTTCTGGATTGTGCAGATTAGGTCCCAAACATAAGTTTTGGAAATATCAAATTCAAGACGAAAATGCCATTCGCATTGACATTGTGAGAATAGCAGCCGCAGTTATAAAAATTGATTTTCATGTTAGTACCTACCTTCACATCCAAATTGCAAATTCATTTTGATAACCACATCCTTGAATACCATTACTTAGTCCATAGCCAGCCCCCTTGCATACCAGAATCCTCCTATGCCCGACATAAAATTTGACAAACCAAGCATCCACAATCGCAAGAAAAAAAAAAAGATAAGGGCTTCAGATTAGCGTACCATTCTGAAACTGGCGCCTCCCATTGCTTATTATCCAATTTCAAATCCCCATAGCTCCCCTTGCTCTTAAGCTTCACCCCCACTACTCTGCCCTGCCTGACACAGTGGTGAGGAGCTCCATACAAACTGGGTATGATGCCATGTGAAAGCGCCGAATACCCCATCGAACCTCCACCGCAAAAGAATTTTCAAAAGGTCTTCCAATGAAGAGCAGTCTTCGACATGATTACAAGCCCTATTCTAGCTTCTGTACACGTCCATTACTGAAATTCTTGGCAAGAGACTTCCATTGCTGGAATTGTAATCCTCTTCAATTGAGACTAGTGTTGCGGCAGCATTCGGAAGCTTGAATGTGCGCTCAGCATGTGATTCTCGACACAGTTCTTCCCAATTTTGTCAAATTCTTCCAATGTGTGAAAAATACACAATGGGTAAAAGCCTAGAGACGAAATCTTATAGGACTAGAGATTTTCTAATGAAAATGTCAAGTTGCGCTCGGGGAGTACATGCGAAATGGTGTGCACAGACAGGAATCCGGAAGCCTTGTGAGAAAATCAATCGAAAGCGCTGCAGAATGGGAAGGAGCTGAAGACCGGGTTTCGGCTGATATAACTTACGAGGAGGTTGCTTTTTCTTTTCATTTCGGAAAGATTGATGTGAGGACATCTTTATCTTTATCTTCTTTGTAACCCTGTAACGTCGGAGCCTATGACCATGTGGTCAAACATCAAAGCCCTGTAACCAGGATGCTTCATTTTGCCGTTGGAGATGAATGGAATTTTTAGTTTTCATTTTTCAGGAATTAAACCAGATGTCATGTACATGAAAAAAAAATTCAGAATTTGTGTTTTGTGAAAATTTAAAATTATTATGATTTTTTGAAGAAAAATTGAAGAAAATTCATATCAAATAAAAATAAAAAATAAAAAAATAAAAAATTTCTCCATTGCTCTACATTATGGTCTAGAAAACCATGGTCTAAATCAAATTTCTGTATTATTCTATAATTAGACACTTAGTAGGATGTCATAATACGCCCAAAGTTCAAATGGCTACAAAATACACAATTTTAGGATTTAAAAAAACTTCCAATTGCAGTAGGAAGTTCATTTTATTTCATCTCATGGGCTCAAATTCAAAAAAATACCATTTTATTAAAGGCTCAAATTCATATCAAGAGCAAAGGAAGTAGGCAATGCAACTAGAAAGGCATCTTTTGTAATTTGTAGATTTAGCATCTTTATTTCTAGAAAATTTTGTAGTTCCTCAATGAGGGCTTGGCACCACCAAATGATGTATATATACTCAAAGAACTCTCCAAAAAATTTTGGATGAAAATCATCTATTTTTCAATTATTTTGAGGTCTTTTGACCTTTCTTTAGACACCATAGGGCTACATTAGCATTTTGGAGTCACCCTGAAAAAATGAGATCTATTTCCAAGGTATTTAGTCAAAAATGATTTGATTTATGGATCAATAGGTGCATCTATAATAATCATGAAAGTCATCTAGTAGACCCTTTTTAGCCTCAACATCCTTCAAGGATTACATATATATGTTCACTTGTAATCAATATTGCCCAAATGATGACATTTACATTTAGATCAAAATGCATCATTTTTCACAAATAGTCTATATATGGTTATTGTTATACCTAAAAATAATGCTTTGAAATTTCATACTTTATTCATTTGATAAGCAAATGATGCATACAAAAGAACTTAGAAAACCTCTTTTAGTTGCCAATAAGATCCCATAAAAATAATTTATACTTAATAATAGCAACTGTGATCACTTTTAATTAGTGACAATTTTAGGAGTATATACTTTAAGAGCTCTAAAATTCATATATACTGGATGAAGAACATATTAATAGTTTATGATAGTGGTTTATGAACCTAATAATAGTTGCTTTGTAAACAAGTATGGTTTGTTATTGAATTATTCTTGAGTTGCACAACAAAGAGAGGTAGCAATTTAATTTCTAACCACATTGCGGCTCACAATGTTGGTCACATAACCATTTGTAGCATGCTTGGAGTAGGAATTGAGACATACGGATATTTATCATGCTAATTCAAACATTAATCATATCATTTAGATAACAATATGTGAGTGATAATCATGCATTGCCTTTATTGAATTTGAATTATGTCTCCCTCTTGTGCCATTTTGGGATGGTAGAAATTTGTATGAGTTGTCAATCTAGGAAGAGTATTTGACCAAGCAAAAGAATAATGATTACAATTGATAATGTGGTTACTTAGAACCAAACCTAATAAGCCATGTCTTTGAAATTTATGTTGTGGGTTGTTACAAGAGTGCATTGTAATGATTTTTGAATTGTTCAAATAATTTTTCATTCATCCCAAGTGATGCTTGCATCTTTAAAAGACAATCTTTTGCTAAGACAAACTTTATCAAAAACAAGATAAAGATAGAAAGAAGAATATGCAATTTAAAAAAAATAATCCAATCATTAAAGGATTAACTTTTAAGAAATAGTGAAGGTATGAAAAAAATAGGCTACTTTTAAGATTTTACTAAAGATGAGATTCCATTTGAAAACAATTGAAGATTGCTTTTGGGTGTTGAGAAATGAGCATGCAAGGGAGCATCCTTCTTTCCAATGGGGAGACATAATTTTTCTATTTTGAGATCTCCATGCATCATAGGTATGTGCCTTTGATAGAATAAAATTTTCACCAAATTAGACTTCTAGATTCCTAATTTGAAGTACTATTTAAGATAGAAAACCTTTTTCTTAAATCTAAAGATACACTTGACAATTAAATTGATGATATTCATCTTTGACAATAAGAAAAACATAGCTCCATGATTTCAACACCTCAAATGTTATGATATATGGCAAGTTGTATGCACAAAATAGTATAAATGTTTCTTGCAAGGACCCTAAAAATAGATTTTAAAATACTAGAACATTAATTGACATGATGAATTTGAGTCTTTTAAAAAGACTTAACCATTTTACATTCAAGTTTCTAGTCAAAGTACACGGCTATTGAGCTAATCAAAACACCACCTCACCCATGGACGAAAAATCCTGCAAAAAATACTCTAAATAGAATATGCAAGTGTAATACTCCATGAAATCCAACAAAATCATAATTATTGAAAAATTCTTGAAATTTATCTTTAATGATAGAAGGTATTAGACATTGAAGTCTCCAAACAAAAAAATCTAACTTTTAAAGTTTGTCTTGAAGGTTTTTGATTTCAAAACAAATTCATTTCAATGTGATATATTCTATAAAGTCCTAGAAGCTCCTCAACATTGAAAGAAAGAAAGAATATATATATATATATATATATATATATTCTCAAAAAACACAATGTGGGCTCTTTTGAAGGCTTTGTCTTTTAGGACCTTAACACCTAAAGTTCTATATTGCATTTTTTGGCAACATAGCAATTTCGGGTAGCTTACTAGAAAAAAAATTTCATTTTTTTCTTTCAAATTTTTAAATAACATGTGCCAAAGGAGTAGCTTTAAGGTGCGACAATTTTCAAAACTTTTGATTACATGGTTAAAAAGTTATTGTATGATATGTAATTTATGTTGCTCAACGGGCAGCCTGGGCAACTCTAAAAAAATTGAAAATAATTTTTTAGATTGACATATATATGGAAAGCTTTGAATCACTCCATTTCGATTATTGAGATGAAATTTATGAGGAGTTTTAGTTTGTAGGCAATGACAAATTCTCTACTCTAAAACAAGCTCTAAAATAAACTTTGAAGTTCTTTATTTAACTCCTATTTCCTTATATTTGGAGAAAAATAAAATTTGAGGATGTCGATTGATCATTACAACATTACAACCATTGGGATTGGCATTTTTCAATTCCATAACTAAATTCTTAACAATTCATAATATTTTGAATCATTCTCTACTTTGTTTTACTTGCTATAGTAGAACCACTCTAAAGCAATAAGATTGGGACCGGTTTGATACATTAGATGAGAGAGGTTATTGCATTAGGGAGGGACATGATCTTTGTATTTAGTTCATATTGTTAAGTCGAGACCAACAATCAATGCAGTCTAATAGAACTTTATTGAATTAGAGAGTATTGATTTAGGGAGGTTCTACTGTATTTTTTCCTATATGTTGTACAATTCCAAATGATCTAAATTTTTTCAAATATAAAGCCAACTTGCCTTGCATAATAAATTCTAAAAAACACCACTGTTTTGGACATTATTTCATACAAATGTGACCTTATGAAGAGTAGTTGTCTGATTTTTCGTAGGGCCCTTGAAAGGATTTATGTTAATTCAAATGCTAATATCTTGCAATCTACATAGTGAAAATTTATGAAATTTTTTCCACATCTTCTCAAACTAGCATACTACAAGATCCTATGGTTACGTATGTCCAAAAATGTTGTTTTTTCTAAAATTTGAAACTTGTACTAGAAATGGTAGTTTTGGAGTGTTTTGGGTGAAAACAAAGTCGAAAACCTTTAGGAGGTAAGCAATATAGCTTGTTGTTTTCTTCCATTGAACTCAATGAACTTCTATGAATATTGTGTGAAGGTAATCATTCCTTCAATTTGGAATTTTATTACCATTTGGCAATTACATCCACATTTTGGATTATTGGTTAACAAAGTAGAAAGATTTATTACTGTTCATTTAAGCTGATGCATACAGATGGAATCAAAATCACAATTAGATGTTATTTTTTCTTTAAAAAATAATGAAAATCAATAATATTAAAAATAAATAAAATTGGAGAGTTTTGTATTTTTTGTGAATTTTCATAATCAATAAATGAAAAAACATAAATTATTTAATAGGCTTGAAAAAGATCCAAAACTATTTATCAAAATTTATTACTTTACAACCATGAAGCCCCATTTATAAAGTAGGAGCCATTTGAAGCAAACACTTTAAGATAATATTGGTAATACTTCAATAGACACCTATTTGATAGAAATGGGGATGAATGTAATAGAATTAGGTACTTCTACCTTAATTAGGCAGATCAATTGCTACACAAATCAATATTTTTCAATAAAAATTGAAACCCCCTAATCAATTTTTTCTAAAATTAATTGTAGATTGAATATTTGTGATTTTTATAATATTTTATTCTTCTTTGAGTTCAAAATGTTAATTATAGCGATTTTTTTAGATTTTTATTTATTAAAGAGGTTTTTGAAGGGTCTTTTTTTGAACTAAAATAGATAATTTTTGACGTCAAGTATATTTATATGCCTTGATAGTTAGAAGATTTGTAGAGAGTAGATTTGAAAATCTATATTGTACAAATGTAACAAAACTAATAAATGATACAAAATTATTTTAATGAATGGAAAATGAAAATTTTGTATGTATAGAAGGCCATATTCATTATATTGAGAATTTTTACAGATTTTGAGACAGAATGCTAATTATTGGAAAATTCATTTAAAAATATAGTAATTGAAACCAAAAATAAATAATGCTCAAATAGTGATCCTTTAATGAAATTCTAAAAGTTGATGTTGTACCTATTTATAGAAAAATATTAGTAAAGAGATAAAGCAATTTATCTTCAAGTTGAGGATAAAAATGAGACTACGAAAAGTCTCAATATAACAAATATGGCCTTATAGGACATGTTTGCATTCATCTATTGTTCTAAATTTGAACATCTGATCCTTAATGGGTTAATACATTTTTTCATTGGAAAATCATATTGAGTGCCAGTGTTAAAATTCCCGATGAGTCTCACTTTTCCAGGTGTTCCAGTGTTTCACACACCTGGAAAAGTGGAATTTTAACACCGGGAACCCAATATGAGTTTCCTGTGTTTTGTAGTGCAAACTTTGCTAGTATTGAATGTACTGAATAAATGAAAGTGCATTAGATGATGCTTCCACTAGATTACCAAAACAAACATATACAGGCGGCTTGCATGAGGAAATTCAGCAAATCCCACAAGTTCAATCTCTCAGGTAACTTAGGAGCCAAAGCATGGGACTTCCGATTCGATCAATGCAAGAAATATTAACAAATCAATGAACACAAATTTCTGACGAGATGCTCAAGTGAAGCAGCCCAGCATTTTTCCATTTCTTTGATCATCAAAGGCCACCAAAGGAACATTCAATACAACCATTGCAAGATTCAGATAAAAAAAGGCAACTGGAAGAAACTCAGCAAATTCCACAAGTTAAAATCTCTTAGTCAGGAAATGCATTCAACTCTGGCCTGTTGTCCAGGAGTAAGTTATAGCAGTTGTTACTTTTGATCATCAAGGTAGGAACATTGCAAGAGAATTGTATAATAAAGCATTGCAAGATAAATAAATAAATAAACACAAAAAGTTTTCAACGTTTAATGTTGAAAAAAAATTCCTGAATATTATAAAGGACATTCTCAGGTGAGAATTTCTGTCCAAAAGCTCAGCATTTGTTAACATCTTGGTCACCAAGGTACAAGCAAGTGGAGCTGGAGCGTACAAGCATCACGAGATCAAAAACATTTAAGCAAATTTCAAACAAATGAGTGAAAATAAATGCTCACAGAGGTGCTTGCAAACATACCAGTGCGTAGGCGAAGGGTCCTTGCACTATCTCGATAGCCATCGTCATTAGTCATGACCTTGTAGAAGAAACTGGCGTTCCTCATCTTGAGTCGCGAAATCATATTTGAGATTTTTGACTCCATGTTTTCGACATTATTGTTCTCGGCATAGTTCGGTGATGTACTGATTTCATCGTCATCAAAACTAGCTGTCATATATAAATTAAGCAGCAGGTCAGCTTGGTCTCTAACTCCTTAGCAGCTGCAAGACTGCGTCACTAAGACATGAACTTGTAATATGTTCCTACCGACGCATTTCGAAATAACATAAGTGAAGCTCTGAAAGTGCTGATATAAACAAACAAAGTGCAAGACTGCATGTCAATCCGGAAAATCAGTATGAAAATTTATCAACTAAGTCCCCAAACAGGGAGACATACATCAATAATGATGAAAGAACTCACCCATAATGAACCGTAACTTGAGCTGCGAAGGCCACACTTCGCAGAAAGGACTCAAATATGATATCGCGGCTCGAGGGGATGAACGCCAGACGAGGATGCCAGATGTCGCTCTTTGCATTTCTAAGTAACATAAATGAAGCTATGGAAGTGCTTTATTCTGTTGACGTACTGCAAAATAAAAAAATCAACATGAAAACCAAGTAACTACTGAAACAAGGAGACATCGTGATAACAGACAGATATCGAGAGATCAGCTCACCTGTGATCAACGGCACCTGGAACTCCCTCATGCCTTGCCTTCAGAGCTCAACGCAAGTTGGAATTAATCTCCGAACGCAGCTTAAGTGACACTCAGAGCATGTGCAGCTAGCTTGCTAGGCTGGAGTCGTCCTCGATCACAAGTAAGCTAGTCGGCACAACTGGAAGCACATGCAGCACAGAGCAAGCAGGGACTTCAGGCAGCAGGAATGGATTTGCTTGTGTTGTTCCACGGCTTTGCTACATTGCTGTTTATATAAGCTAAGATAACCAGGGGCGAGCCCAGACCTACGGCGTGCACCCCCTGGATCGATCATCCGCCTTAGTTTCTGCAATTGGTTGGTGCGAGAAGGACGACAGTCCTGCATGCATGAAGTCCGTGGGAATGCTTTCCAGTCCCCGGCGCTGAGTGTGCAAGTGGAAGTGGGCGTCCCTGTCGCCGTAGACTGACTGAAATTAAGTTCTGGGTTGCGTAAAATCAAGGCAAAGTTCAGGAGCGACTGGTACCGATGAGCAGGGAGCTAGTCGCTTCGATCGATCACATTCAATTCCGTCACCTTCATTCGGAATTGTACAGGTCTCCAGGACCAGAATTGAAGGCACGATCGATGACTTCCAACGCAAGGCGAAGGCATGATGGAGGCATCGCTTCCGATCGAACTGCAGGGCCCATGCCGCTTGTCAGACGTACGTTGTCGCCGATCGTCCTGGAAGTGGATGTGACACGCCGTACTGGTTGTTTCTGCAGCAGCAGTTTTTGCACATATTCACTAGTTACTAGCTTTTGCACACTAATTAGATTGAGGACTTATGGAGGGGTATGCAAGGTTTTGAACAACCTTTTGTAGCAGCTATTTTTTGCTGCATGCAAAGTTCTGAAACATTCTTTAGGAACGTTTTTCAAGGAAACATGAGCATTTTGGAACATTCGTCAGCAAATATCTAGCACTTTTCAGCTAACAATGTTCACTTTAGCAGTGTTCAGTAGCAACGTTGGATGTCAACTTTGTTATCTCACTCTAGTATTTTTGACTTGTACGTTCAAATGCTGGAAGTTGTAACCTTGAAGGAGTGAATTGTGGTAATGTTTTCTATTTGAAGTGCCTCCCAAATTGGATATATAATCACTTCAAAGTGATGAAATATGGCAACCACATTTTGTGCCTCTCTGGGTAACTTAGTTTGATTTTTTCTGTACAATTGTTCAATGGTCAAGGTGACTTTAGAGGAATTATTACGGGGATTCAATCCTTGAAGTTCTATATGCAATACACCAAGTGCAATGTCATGGTAATAACATTATACACTTACTATGTCTTGAAGTTACAATGTTACATGGGTCCTCATAAAAATGTTGAGAATGGAGGAATATACACTCAAAATAAAGAATCATCCTGTGTATGAGGCAAGGATGTTAGGCCAATTCGGGCAAACTAGACCCAAAATTTTAGTTTTTTTCTAGGAAGACTTACATAGTCATGTAGTCTTCATGGAAACACCAGAAATTTATATTTCTTACACGCCATGACTAGATTTCCTAAGGACTCAAGGCTAGTGGGACTAATACAAGGGAGTATTTTTCAAAATGCTCATGTTTCCTTGAAAAACGTTCCTAAAGAATGTTTCAGAACTTTGCATGCAGCAAAAAATAGCTGCTACAAAAGGTTGTTCAAAACCTTGCATACCCCTCCATAAGTCCTCAATCTAATTAGTGTGCAAAAGCTAGTAACTAGTGAATATGTGCAAAAACTGCTGCTGCAGAAACAACCAGTACGGCGTGTCACATCCACTTCCAGGACGATCGGCGACAACGTACGTCTGACAAGCGGCATGGGCCCTGCAGTTCGATCGGAAGCGATGCCTCCATCATGCCTTCGCCTTGCGTTGGAAGTCATCGATCGTGCCTTCAATTCTGGTCCTGGAGACCTGTACAATTCCGAATGAAGGTGACGGAATTGAATGTGATCGATCGAAGCGACTAGCTCCCTGCTCATCGGTACCAGTCGCTCCTGAACTTTGCCTTGATTTTACGCAACCCAGAACTTAATTTCAGTCAGTCTACGGCGACAGGGACGCCCACTTCCACTTGCACACTCAGCGCCGGGGACTGGAAAGCATTCCCACGGACTTCATGCATGCAGGACTGTCGTCCTTCTCGCACCAACCAATTGCAGAAACTAAGGCGGATGATCGATCCAGGGGGTGCACGCCGTAGGTCTGGGCTCGCCCCTGGTTATCTTAGCTTATATAAACAGCAATGTAGCAAAGCCGTGGAACAACACAAGCAAATCCATTCCTGCTGCCTGAAGTCCCTGCTTGCTCTGTGCTGTATGCGTCGATCACAGGTGCCGATCGAGTTCTGTCTGTATGTTATCATGAGGACTCTAGTCGCGAGGAAGAGGGCTCGGTAGACTTTTCCAACGACAATGGCTGGGAACGGCAGGAGTGTTGTTTTGTAATTTTTGCATGGAACTATACTCAGCTAGTTTAGTTTTGGTTGGAAAGAATCCTTTTTGCTGGGAGTGGTGCATGGGCATGTCCGTGCGGGTGTGGTAACTGTGGTTTGGTGAAGACAACGTTGTGAGTGATCGATCTAGTTCTACTGCAAATGTCAATGTTGCTGTATATTTATTAGTCGCCCTGGCTGTTTCAGCAGAGCTTTGTAACTTGATTTTATATATGTTTGATTTCTTGAATTTGCAGTTCGTTTCGATAGTCAGAACAGAACACGAGCTTTCTGAGCTACATTATTTTATGTTACTTCGAAATAGATGTGGGCTGCGGGTTATGGGTTGTGGACATGGTTGTGTCAAGAGAGTGAGTTCTTTCATGATCACTGTTATTGTATTTCTGTCTCCCTGTTTCAGCAGTTTCATGTTGGTTTTTTTGTTTTGCAGTACGTCAACAGAATAAAGCACTTCCAGAGTTTTATTTATGTTACTTAGAAATGCACAGAGCGCCATTCCATCTGGCACTCCGTCTGGCGTTCATCCCCTCGCGTGGCGATATCATATTTCATTGAGTGAATTCTACAAAGTGTGAAGTAGGCAATTCAAGCGACGGTTCGTTATGGGTGAGTTCTATCATCACTATTGATGTACGTCTTCCTGTTTGAGGGCTTAGTTGATAAATTTTCGTGCTGATTTCCTGGATTTGCATGCAGCTTTAACTTGCTCTTTGTTTGTTTATATCAGCACTTTCAGAGCTTCACTCATGTTATTTCGAAATGCATCGATAGGAACATATTACAGGTTGGTGTCTTGGTGAGGCAGTCTTGAACTGCGAAGGAGTTAGAAACCAAGCCTTCTACGTAATTTATGACAGCTAGTTTTGATCACGATGACATCACCGAACTATGCCAAAAGCAATATTATCGAAAACATGGAGACAAAAATCTCAAATATGATTTCGCGACTCAAACATGATGGCCACTCAAACAAGGACCCTTCGCCTACACACTGGTATGTTTGCAAGCACCTCAGTGAGCATTTATTTTCACTCATTGGTTTGAAATTCGCTTGAATTTTGTTGATCTCGTGACGCTTGTATGCTCCATCTCCAACTGTCTTGTACCTTGGTGACCAAAGGGGTTAACAAATGCTGAAGAGTTGGACAGGAATTTTCACTTGAGAATGTCCTTAATAATCTTTAGGAATTTTTTTTTAACATGTTAATTTATATTTTCAATCTTGCAATGCTAGCTTTACTGTATCACGCTCTTGCAGTGTTCCATCCTTGATGATCAAAAGTGAACAATTGTTGTACACCAAGACAGGACAGAGTTGTGCATTTCCACATTTCCTGAGAGAGGGATTTGAACTTGACTGCGGGATTTGCTGAATTTCTTCAAGGTTTCTTTTTGTTTTTTTAATCTTGCAATGGTAACATTGGATGACTGTTCCATTGATGGACCTTGATGATCAAAGGATTTATCAAACGCTGGGCTCTTTCACTTGAGCATCTCGTCAGAAAATTTCTGGTAGTTGATTTGTTAGTATTTTCTTGCATTGATTGAATGAAGTTCCATGCTTTGACTCCTATCTTGACGATCAAGCGTTTGAACTACAGTAATACTTTCAATGACTCTGTGTGCAGGAATTTCCATCGACTGTTGTAAGAGCGCATGCCACCTAAATTTAGGTGGACTAGCCACTTTCCAACGGACAAACTGTGAGCTGACGTGGCTCATAGAAGTCACTGTGAAACATCCAAGTAGGCGACAGACAAGGAGGGCCTTCCCATTCCACCAACAACAGGTATTGATCTAGTTCTCCCTTTGTCTCTCAATCCCCGTTTTTCTGTTTTTATGGCGACTCTGCGTTCGAAGAGGATGGATCAATAGACTTTTCGGTAGTCTTGGAACGGTTCCCGGTCGGAGTGTTGTATTGAACTTTTCGCATGGAACTCATTTGATTTTCGTAGGAAAGAATCATTTAAAATTGCTAAGAGTAGCGGATGTACATGCATGTGTATGTGTCTGGTGTGTAGTGTACGCAAGTTTGAGAATGAATTGAATTGGTTCAGTCATCACTGTTTCTGTGTATCTTCCTGCATGTTCCAGCAGCTTGGTTCCTTGATATTTAGGTTGATTAAGATTGGAATTGGCAGCACTTTCAGAGCTTCAATTCAGTTAATATGTATCAGTTGGAAATGCATTCAACGCATTCTTTATTCTCCAAGTAACAGAAGCGACCGTGAAAGGGAACCGATCATAATGTGTTGCTGATGTTTATTAAATTTTGGGTGTAGACTTGATAGGGAGGAGCAAGACTGTAGATGACTTCATTTGCGATTGCACATGTCAACCACAATCGCATCACCCCGGGCATCACCACACGCTGCATGCTGGGACTAGTGGTGAGTCGAGCTTCACAACTCTCATTTCACACCTCTACAGGAGAAATATGGCTTATTTTTTACACGGCCATGTCATAGTCGGCAGTCACTAATTAGATGTTGTGTGATGATTGTTTTTTGATGGCAGGTTGTTCCAGTAAACTTTTGGGAGTGTGTTGAAACCATGCTCGTGTGCAAAGAGGAGCTAATGAAGGCGTTGGGATGGTGAAGGCAAAGAGGACCTTCTCAAGGGAGAAGTCAAAGCTCAGGGTTAGTTTGGAAGCTTTCCCTGCTGCTAACAAGGTGCAAATTAGAGGCAATCTCAGGTTTTATCTCAAGGGTCCATCTCGCTTCATAGTAGACCTTTTTGATCGTTGCTAGCTTGTAAGGGCATTCATAAGTTTGATTTTAGGAGAATCATATAATCTTGTGAGCTTAGGCCAAGAGCATGGTCGAATGCAGATGATTGTGATCAAATACACAAGTTTGAGATGGGAAGAATCACTTCCTACATCCTCAAATAACTTACAACAGCTGTAATACACACAAAAGACGTAGAATATGGAATGCAGCAATCACAATCATCTGCATTCGACCATGCTCACACTTGGATCATACAAAAAAAAGCAAACATAGACCTTAAAATACTAGCAAGCAGCGATCCAGAAGCTCTACTATGAAGCAAGACGGAACCCTGGAGAAA
This sequence comes from Straminergon stramineum, assembly GCA_963920665.1. Lineage (NCBI taxonomy): Eukaryota > Viridiplantae > Streptophyta > Bryopsida > Hypnales > Calliergonaceae > Straminergon > Straminergon stramineum. The sequence continues at coordinate 19,421,800 of OY987264.1, forward strand.
AAAAACTCTTTCGAGAAAGATTGCCTCCAACTTGCACATTATTAGCGACAATCCCAGTTTTCTTATTTCTAGATCTTTGTGTATCTTTGTGTCACAATTTTGGGCACTGGAATCCTTCCAATCTAATGAAATTGACAAGGTTTTCACGTACTTCTGTCCTCGTGTGAGTGTGTTGCTCTTCTGCTGCACCTTTTTCCCCACTCATGTTTGTTGCTGCAGCAATGGGTGCTTCTGACCTGAAATTCTTGCCATGCTCCCTCAGATCTGCACTCCTGTTTCGATTTTCTGATTGATTGTCTTCCACTTTGGTGTCCATTATTTTTGGAGCTGCACTTTCCTTTGCAATTAATTTTTTAAGCAAGTCTTTGTTGCATGCCTTCTCCTTTTGACAGTTTTTCTTCAATAACTTGGTGGGTTTCGGATTTCGATATCCTGCAATAAGATGCATTCCTCAATAAATGAAGGCTTTCACTGCTCAAAGCTATGGCTTATTCAACAAGCGGGCTAAATTAGCTAGTGCAAGTACAGAAAACCGAGTGTAGCAGCTTGTTAATATCAGGTTTTGTTGGGTAGAATCATGGGTGTGATATTATGGAGGTTCTGCACTTCTGCTATCTTTGGTTTCCCCCTGCTTTTTCCATGATGCCCACTAAGTTATTGCTCAATTGAGTTCAAATTTGGAGCTTGGGATAGCCACCTGCTATTTTAATAGGGTTTTCTTAGCACTCTTTGCAATGTGTTTGGAAACATGGTCTTGTTGGAAATTACATATATAATTCTTGCTATTGAGCATGTACATGAACATAGTGTTCTGCAAGAACTTCTTAAGGATGTGTTGTTCTTTAAAAGGTTTGATTTGTTCAAGATGTTGTTCCATCTTTACTTCAGCCTTATGTACAAAAGGATCTAGACCAAAAGAATGTATGATTGGTAGATCGACACTGGGATCATAATTTGTATTGACTTGTGTCTCAAGGATTCTCAGACATGTTGTGGCAAGGCAATTTCTCCCTCCAAAACCTAGCATCAAAATTCAATCTATCAATGTTTGTCTTGTCATTAAAAATCATCAGCTTTCAATCATCCAAAGTTCAAAATTGATGTTTTTGTGGTAAATTTTAATAGTGCCCAAACATTCTTACATTCAAGATTGAAGCAGCTTCTTAGTACTAGAAGAAATCAGCGTTTAGCTAAACAAAATTTAGCTGATGCAAAATTTCATTTTCTACTGACGCAAAAGTTTTCAGAAAACTGCGTTTCGACCAACGCAGAAATTGCTTTTTCTGGTTGAAAATGAAATTTTGCGTCAGCTAAATGTTGTTAAGCTGAACGCTGATTTCTTCTAGTGATAATTTTTTCAAACACTTCCAAGCTTAACTCTCATAGTCACTGCTATAAAGTATTATCATCAAAGGGCTAACCAATCAATCTTCAGAGCTATTGAGTAGTCAATATTGTAGTACAAAGAATGTCATTAGTGATAAGTGCAATACCTTACTTCTTCTCCTATCAATGCAGGAATTTTTTTTGGTTGTTTGTCTTTAATTCACTTCTAAAGTTCTATGAATATATTTTACTCAAAAGTATTTTAAATGTGTTATTTCTATTGCAAAGAGTGAAGATAGAAACATTGTTTTTGTCCCATATTTAAATATTGAATCTTGCACTTGGCTACTAGAAAAATGTGTGGAGGAATTTCAAGACTTTTGATCATGTAGATTGCAAAATATTAGCATATAAATTTTAAAAACATATTTATTTGCATCTTACCATACCAATTTGCAAGACTCAATCATAGGGAGATCGGGACAGTGTTACCCCCGGGGGTATAATTTCAACTTGTAACTATACCCCCCCTTTTGACTTACTTTTTTTAGAATGTCAAAGGGGGGGTATAGTTACATGTGGAAATTGTACCCCGGGGGGTAACGCCCTCCCGATCTCCCTATGAATACTCTTAAGTTAAAAATTTACCATTATCTATTTTGAAAATAAAAAATTTTGTATCAGAAAATTGGAATGAAAGTCTAAGAAAAAATCTCAAAGAAAGGAACTTCATTTTTATTCTAAAAAATATATAAAGTAGAAGTAGATACAAAATGGAGGAAAAACTAAAGTATTAATAGTTCTAAGATAGAATTGGATTAATTTGTCAATCCTAATGGTGAGGTTGTTTTAGCAAACATAGAGTTTTTAAATCCCCCCAAAAATTTAGAAATTAATATAATACTACTATAAACGGCAATTAAATTGTAGTCATGTATCATCAATTATATTCATTGATTCACAAAGAACCAATTATTATTATTTCAATCATATAAAAAATTGTAGGAAATGTATCATTATACAAATGGTAAATTTATAAAGGAATAAACAAATGGTGATTTGAGTATTTGAAAAATTTATTTAAAACATAATAACACGATTTCAAATAATTAGTAACAAAAGTATTATTTTATAAGTAATTATGGTATATTATCCCTTTTTCAATCTTTCTTCAATCATATGTAGCTCATGAAATTAAAAAATTCTTTAGAGTGTTTGATTTTCAATTGGACTAAGTAAAAATTATACAAAGACTAATTATTTTTAGCAATATTTATAGGGCTAAAAAAATTATTATACAATCTTCCATTAATTATAAGATATATAATACAAAGTCTACTAGTAAGCTTTTATTTTCAATTTTCTATCAATTATTTCCAAACAAAAAATATGTTTAATTATTTACAAAAACAATTACAATGAGGTCATACTTCTTTTTTTAGTTGTACACATAGTCTTATACATGTGAAATTTCACTTTAGTAGTTAGAGTGTGTTTTAAATTTTTACATATTTCAATATATACATGCGTGTATGTTGAAGCCACTTACTTGTAAATTATAGTTAATTTTATGTATTTATTTATTTCCCATACCATTCATTTTAATCTAGAGAACTGCAAACTACAACATCTTCATATTGGGGGCCATAAACACTACAAAATTGTTGGCATGGTTGCCCACACGCTCAATGATGAAGGGGATAATTAAAGTGTTGTTGCCAAACCTACTTGACAAGCAAGTTCAATAGTTATGAAAAAGAGTAGTGACATTTAGAACACGAACAATGTAAATGGTCATCCAATTCATTGATCAATGCTATATTGTACACAATATTAAATTATCACTGCCATATTGTAAATGAAATTAAAGTATACAAATTATTGCTCATTTACAATGTCCTAATTTATGCCCAAGACACAAAGTTATCCAAGATGTGAGAAACACATGTTCAATTTGGCATGAGCTAGGAGTCCTTGAGAAGAAAAATCATTGAATTAGAAGGGATGTTTACACTTGCAATAGTTAGTGTCAAATTGCATTGTAGAGAAATGTTGAGCAAAAAGCACAAGAATGAAGAAAATTTAGATGAGAGGGACAAAACTTTTACACATGCATTGTAAAGAAATGTTGAGCAGAAAGCACAAGATTGAAAAAAATTTAGATGAGAGGGACAAAACTTTTACACATGCATTGTAAAGAAATGTTGAGCAGAAAGCACAAGATTGAAAAAAATTTAGATGAGAGGGACAAAACTTTTACACATGCATTGTAAAGAAATGTTGAGCAAAAAGCACAAGATTGAAAAAAATTTAGATGAGAGGGACAAAACTTTACACATGCATTGTAGAGAAATGTTGAGCAAAAAACACAAAAGTCAAGAAAATTTAGATGAGAGAAACAAAAATTTACACATGCAAGAATCATATTGATCTATATTCATCAATTCTTATTTTGGTTAGATTTAACTAATAAGAATTAATTACATTCTTCACATTCTTCACAAATTGCATTCAAGAAAGACATTCCTATCACAAAATATTCAGAATGTCCAATCAAAAGCAGTGCATGCATCAATCATATAATTTTGGGAATTCAAAAATATATAAAGTTCTAGTTCTAGAGAAAGTGAGCACATGACTACTTAGAAAATGCCTCTATTCCAAGAAGCTAATACCATTGAAAAAGCGGAAGTCATAGAGCATGTTGGCATAAACGCACACTTTTTTCCACTACAAGTCAAGCTTAAATCACTACAAATAAATTTAACTGCTTTCCGATCAAAAACTGTTATCCTCACCTATTTGACATCCACTACATCATTATTATCTGTAACAAATGCACATCCACGATGCACACGCGTCTTCTTTTTCAATTAACACAGTATATATAGCATTCCAGTTCTTAAGAATTGGAACGCCGGATGTATAAGACAACACTAACAGCAACAACTGCAACTGTGCAAGCAATGAGTGTTGTATGCACAGTAGACCAGCCCTCGGCGTTTTTAACTGCTGGAGGAGATTTGTTCGCAGAAACGGCTTTTTCATTTCGAGGTGCTTGAGATTCTTCCAGATGAAGTGTCAAAGCCTGAATAACAGAGACTCCATCAGAAACGTCTGCAGGCAATTCCGCTCAGGCTTGGTTCTAGTGCATATGATAACTAGCAACATACGACAGGAGTTCAACCTAAGGACAGGCCAGAATTTGACAAGTTTAAGATGGGTTCGAAACTCACCTTCCAGCCACTAATGCGGGCAAAATTTACAGCAGCCACAAGATCGGAGTCGGTAGCAAGTAACACTTTATCGTCTTCATCATCAATATACTGCCACACAAAATCCATACAAGTGACCACAATTCATCGCCTTTAAATGGGATACAAGTCCAATCCACAAAAACAGATACTGACTCTATCCTAGGTAAGCAGAAACAGGAAGAGAAGCTGTCAAAGCCCTAGTGGTGCCATAAGAAATGGTAGTATCCAATTACTCTCAAGATAGCAATACAGGAAGAATCAGCTCTTTGATTCTGCTGTCAGTATGAGAGGGAATGGAAATTTAAAACCAAGAACAATATTCCAACATACCATAAGTCGAGGAAGATGAGTGCGATCTATTTCATCACCGACACGTTGTACAATTGTAGACATAAGTTCGGTTAAGCTCTCACAACCTGGTAATTCAAGAAACCCAAATGAGACCTCCAAGGCAGCTGTAATAACCCGTTCCAGCCCAAATAAAAGCCTCTCTCTGAAATCTAAAGCATATCTAGGTTGCGAGCAGATAGGGACTTACCACAATTGAACCGATAGTGACCAACCTTGCCATCAGGACTCGTTACTTTCAGTTTGAAAGCAAAAGTATTGCCAAGTCCAAATGGTGGATAATTGGACTGCCTCTCCGAATAGAGGTCAGACTGTCGTGCAGATATATCACTGCAATCAAAAGCACAAACTTCATCATAGCGATCTGACTTGATCTATGCATCACTAACATTAAAATGAAACAGGCCAGCCAAGTAAAAGAAGTTGCACGGGCTTGCCTGCGAGAGTCAGATTCATCTTCAGCTGGTTCCAGGGCCAGGGCAGAGTCCCAGAACTTCTGAAGCATGGTAGTTGCCATATCTTGACCTCCACCAGCAGCACCCCCAACCTGTAAACAGTTCCAACGCCATTTCAGAGGCATTCATTTTGATCGCCGACACAGGAACGATAAAGAGTCAATGCTATGGATCTCTGCTTAAAAAAGACACTTTCCTTTCATTGAAAGCATCTCAGATGAGGCAGTCACTTACAGTAGCAACAGCTCCATGCGTGAGCTGTAAGACATCCACGCAGGCCACCACAAGACCATCTGCACGGAATTCCAAAGAGAACTACGCATTCATTGAGTGCGTTGTGAAAATTCCCTGGAAAAGCCAGATACTTTTGACTTGCCATGAGATGAAAGTAGAGACTCACTAAGACCAGGGATTACATAAATGTAAGAAAATAAATCACTAATGTAACTTATACACCTGCAAATTGAACCTCAAAATGCAGAAGAGTAGAGTATCATACTCACCGCGATCTGTAACAGGAAGATGAAGAAATTTGCCATCGTGCATTGTATGTAGAGCATCCACAAGAGTAGTATCCAAACCAGCACACTCAGGATTGGGTGTCATCACCTGCACAAGCATCCCAAGAAACAATTATGACACCCTGTCCAAAACTCCAACAAATTTACGTTGCACCAATAAATAGCAATTAAGAAATATCAATAACTATCTAACTTTTTAGTCATCCCGTTCAAAACATTAATCAGTGATAAATACACACGTTCAGTCATAATAGACATTGTCTACGAAAATCGCACCTTGTCCAAAGTGGTGGTTTCAGGGTTTAGACCTTGAGCAACAACTCGCATCAAGACATCCTTCGAGCTGAAATCGCCCATTCCACAAATCATGCAAACTTGCAACATATACTAACATAATTGAATATATGCATCAAAGGATGAAAAATTGAACTTGGTGCGAAGTGCGATAGACAGAATCTTAGTATCAAAACACGAGAATTCAGTTGTCCAGAAACTTCTAAGCAAACTAGCGAAGAGACTTAAGAAGCACTTACGTGAGGATTCCTATCGGTTTGTTGCTTGGTGAAGTGATAATAACTGAATTCATTCGTTGTTCTTTCATTTTCTTGGTCGCAACAGTGACCGTTTCAGATGGCGAACACGTGGGTACTCTGTCAAAAGCATCAACCTGAGAGAGGCCCCAAGATTCTAAGAGCATCATACCACCTCTTCTAAAATAAGGAAGTACGAAACAGGAAAACAGGAAATATTCAACTCCACGGAAACTTACTTTGCTCCTTCCACTATCAAGGATCCCAAAGTAGGCCTGAACATTCGATCGCGCAAATTCTCAATAAAATTGGATTTATCTGGACAGATCAAGTGGTCACGTAAGTAAGAAGGCGAATGTAGTCCTTGCGACCGAATCTATTGCGCATATGTAAAACTTTAGCTAGGACATTATTCTGGTTCGTCTGATTTTTCAGTTTCTGGCATATTTTAGCTGGACCATAGGAAACTTGGGATTTCATATTCAATTTGATTGTTCACCAATCGCATGACAGCCTATAAAAGGAAGGCGAGAGATCAAAACTGGTCTTGACGCACCAGAGCCCTTGACGCTCCACTCACGCTCAACAGACTCCACAGCAGCTGCGATAGCATTACCCTTCTCAGCAGCTCGCTCCATGCGAGCAATAGCATCATATAGACACTTTGTAATATCTAAAAGTGCAACCACCTCCCCGCCCTCCACTACAGGCAAGTGTCTGAATTTGCCTGTGAGGACCCAACAATCACCTTTGTCAGAAGCCTCTGTGTCTACTGGCACTTCATTATAACAACCATACTGACCCCATGAGCATAGAGTAGTCTGAAAGCTAGAACATTAACATTGATTGAGCAGGACGCATTGGAACTATGTGAGAATTATGAATAAAGAAAATAAAATAAACTTCCCAATTACATGCATGTAAAATATGAAAGTTGCATAACATAAAACTTCACAGGAAAAGCAAGAAAAATTTATTGCACCTTGTACCATCTTCTGCAAAGCTTCAACCGCTAAAGTATCGCCCATAACAAAAATAGGATTCCTCGTCATCACCTTTGAAACCGATGTCTCGTGAGGCTTTAGTCCTTCTGCAATGACTCTCGTCGCCACATCCTGCAAACGCAAGTTAGCTATTTAAATATCATATCTATAACGCAATCAATCAAAGATGAAGAAAATATTTGTATTCCAGCAGATCTAGTTGCCATTTGAAAATAGAAATACGCAGAGCAATCAGTATCTACATGCTGAATTTCAGACCAGCCTCGTCCTAATATACTATCCAACAGAAATTGAAACAAGAAAAAAGGTTACAACACGCTTTCCAAATCCAAACTAAGGCCAGGAAGCCATAAATAGGATGATCAACTTCACCTTATCTGTGATGATGCCACAAAGGAGCGCACTAGAGTCAGTGAGCAATGCCGCGTCCACCCGTCGGGTGGCCATCCGACGACAGGCATCGGCCACAGTAGTGCCATCAGGAATGGTGAGAGCCTTTGACAACCTCAAACGCTTGACAGTCCGTTCTCCTGGAGGACTGGAAAGACAGCAAAGCTGCCGTAAACATTCTCACTTCAAAGCACTAGGTAGAGATTCTTGAATTCAGGACACCAACAATTCAAGATTCAAGCGAAATACTGAACAAATATTTCAAAGAACTGCGAACGAACGAAGCAACCCGGGAAATTTCCAGTTTTGGTATATTCACAAATTGATATATTACATCTGACTTATAGTCACTGGTAGCACGAACGCTGGACTAGTAAAATCGGGAAGATACACGTGAGCTTGGACATAACAATTCACAGTCTCCATGAACCAAAGGTCATGTACGCAGAGAATTTGCATCAAGAGAATACATAATCTGTCACAATTAGTGACTTCGGGCTTTCTGTCTCTGAAGTCAACTTAATAAGACTTGTTTGAAAATGGCAGGAATATGATACGAACGCGCGGTTGTTATTTAGAGAACGTAATTACAAGAAAGTTCAAAATACCATAAAGAACTCAAAAACGTTCAGTTGTCTCCATACACCTCTCGGGAGCGCAAATAGCTAATTAAAAGAAAATGGGAGTTAAAAAGACGTACGACAGCTTGCAATAAGGCAAGAACCCCGTGTCAAAATTATAGAGCGCTTTAAAGAAAGTGTAGATGGTAGACACGCACTCCCAAGTTGATTTCACTTACACGACGGATTTTTTTCGCAAATCTTATCACTCCCTGTTGAAAAGAAAAGATATCTAATTGAGCTTTTCCAAGTTAGCAATTAAAAAAATTCCGAACATTCGACAAGCCAAAAAATAACGTACACAGATCTGGATGGCTTGCGAGGATGAACTGCACCATTGCCTTGCGAAGATTTCTTCTGTCCAGTCGAGGGAGCAGTGGTCGTCCCGGAACGAGCACTCTTCTGCGAAGACATCGACCGCTTCGCAGTATCAGCCGCTCCACCACCCCCTTCCGAACCAGCCTTGCTACTCATCGTTCTATCAAGCAACCTTCACCTTCCTCCTATCCTTTATTCTCGTTAACGACGTCCACCAGCTACGGCTCCCGCATCAAAGCAATCCTCACTTCACAGGAACCCTATCCGCGGTTGACTAATCAACAAACAAACGGCGTCTCCTAACTCCCTCCCTGTCCTCCCTCTCTCGTAATTCACCGCAACCAAACCAAATCTATTCACTGCCAAAGAAATCTCAAACAAAAGAAGCAGACAAGAACGCTAACCTCAAACCTTAACCACAATTAACGAACACAACAAAATCAACAAGAAATCTTCCGAAATCAACAAGGCCTCCGCAAATTCGAAAATCTGCCTTCAAAATCCGCAAATAAACAGAGTGACGAGACAGCCCGCAGTAACCAATTAATTGCGGCTTGCAACGCCCACAACTGCCACCAAGAAAATGCGACAAGACACCCCGATTAGCCTCCAATGGCTCGATTTCAAGAAGAGGATGAGCGCCGCGGTGATTGTAAGGTGCAATTTCGTGTGTGAGGCTTGAGCAAATTGCTGCAACGGAGAACAGAGACTGTCGCCGAGGAATCCGAATCCACTTTGCAAGTGACGGCGTGGACGACGGAGCGACAGGGATACCTGCCGCAGATAGTCAGCAGGGGGAACTGAAGGGAACCTCGTACACTTGACAGTTGAAGGCTCTGTTCCTATATTTCAAATCCTGTTCCCCAGGACATTATTTCGCAGTGGATTTACATGGGCCTGTAAATGGTGTTGCTGTACCGGTTCCGGTAGTGTAGCCCGGTACCTCGCCATGCACATAGCTAACTAAAGTCGAATGCAGATCGTTTGGTGTCGATCTATTCTATAGCTAATTAAGTAGTAACATTTTCTAGCTCAAAATAGTAATTCTAAAATTATATAAAAGTTCAAATTTTACAATTTTACATGTGATTTACGTGTTATCCATATCCATGAAAAATCTTAATTAGTTTCATTAAAATTAAAATTAAAAAATAGATGAACACCAGAAAATGCATTCAACAAATTAAAAATTTCATCTCAAGTTACAACTAGCAAGGAAGGACAAGCAAAAAACCTTTTGGTTAATTACTATGCACCTAAAAGATGCAAAGAGATCTTATTCCTCCAATTCCCTCCCCTCCCTTTTGAAAAACCCATTGATATCAGTTAAAAAAATATTCCCCTTCTTCTCTAATGCCATTAATCTTTAATTTTTTTTTAAAAACAATGGCTGTTGATTGGTTTCACAAGAGACAATCTTGGTTGTTGGCACTCGTATATATAAAATACAAAATATAGAATACATCCAAAAATATATGGAATATATATGTATCCATATGAAATATGGATACAAATTATACAAATATTCTTGAAATACATACGGCAAGCAAATTTTAGATATCTTATATTGTTTGTAAGCCAAAAAAAGTTCAAAAGAATACAAATACAGGGTAGGGATGAATATTTGACAAGCACCTGTCTCATTTTCTCAACCAATGGCAAAACGATACATATACCCCCCTTCGATTGTTTATGAATCAAATTATTTACACAAAATGTGACAATTTCTCACTATACATCTAGAAGATGCAATATATACATCTTCTAGGTTTTACTAGGGCTCCACTTTTCTCCATGAATTTTGCAAGTGCACATTTCTTGCCAAAACCTATTGGACCATTACACTGAAGTTCCAAGAAGCCTTTTGAAGGACCATAGGGGATGCTCTTAGAACCCTAATGCATTGTGGATAAAATGACACTCAAAAGGGTGGAGGACTTAAAACAAAACAATATTGTTGTAAGTAGAACATATATCAAAACAACAAAGAATTGGTGAAAAGGGCACCCAAATGTTGAGGCAATAAAGCCCAATTACAACTTCAGACTAAATTGTAGTTTTACATTTTATTAAGGATTCAAATTTTGTTGTGTATATTAATTCTATTTTTTAATAGATACATGTGGTGAAATTTTTATATTTTTCGAAACAGAAATTGGTTTTAGTATGATTTTTCTACAATATTCCTTCCAATATTTTTTGGAATATCAAGTTTTCAGAAATTAAAGATTATGAAAAGTTTACATCTTAGAGAGGAAAAATGATTTCATATCTAAAATAGAATAAAATAATTTCTACTCGTGCGTAGTGGCAAAATAACAATGGCATTATGAATGACTATATAAAAATAGACAACTTCCCATTGTAGTTAATCATTAAAGTTTAAATCATCCAAAAAGAAAATGAGTGACCAAAAATATTTATTTTAAACACCTGGAATTTATAAGTTCACCCATTCAAAGATTTAGAGCAATAAGATTCTAATCACCCAATGTTTTTACCATATGGATTTTTTTGCATAAATATTCTATAAATTTTAGAATACAAGTATTCTTTAGTGTTAAAACTATTATAAGAGATAAATTCTACAACGCACGTAAAACTTGGATTTAGAAATGAAATTATTTTAGTTAGTGTTTGGAAATTAAAGTTGTTATAAGCATTTCATTAACCCAACTGAACCCCTACATGACTAGGTGTGTTTTTCATTATAAATTGTCAAAAATTGACAATTTTAGTACATTGGGCAAACTTGAAGATAATTTATTTTCTTAAACTTCAACCACAAAAATGTAGTAGACTATTGTTACAATATGGAAAAAAAAATTAATCTCATTTGACCAAGTAGATAAAAGATTATAATGCTTGAAGTGAGAAAAGAAAACTTCTTTTCATTCTTACAAAATGGGTTAGCAAACTTCAAACCCTCTTGAAGTGAAATTTTTTCTCTACACTAAATGGAGACTTAACACTATTCATTAGTATATCTTGTCATGTACACTTGCGCAAAATTGCAATAGCAAATAAGGGGACTACCTTACTCTAAATCATCCTACTATATAAAGAGGTCAAGTAAACTTACAATCCACTAAATATTTTTTGATAAATTTTTGTGCAACAAGGAAATTTTTTTGTTTGAAATACTAATGCTAAAAACTTAGAGAGAAACATTTGCTATGTGTAGGAATTTTGAAAATTTTGAAAAAATATGAGAGTTTTTAGTTGTGATGGCCCATAAACCCCTAAACGAGTTTGGTAGGGAGTATAGACAACTTAGACCTTCCAAGCAATGGATTTCTTGCTAGCAACACAATTTGTTAAATTTGAACATTGCCTTATAGACTATGCAAGGAAGATCACAACCTACCAAATCTAACAACCAATGCATTGAATGGTAAACTTACAAGTCTACATCACACACATCACACATCATATAATCCAAGAAATTAATTCACAATAGTGTCTTTAGACACTGAAGGACCATAAATTTTTTTTTCTAAGCCTTCATTCATCACAAAAAATATTTTTCCCAAGCTAGATAACACATTTAACTCACAACCAAGATGCAATTGCCCCCCTTGTAGTAGAATGACCTCTACATCTTCAATTTTGCTTAGCCTACTAGTGTACCTAGGCTTTTTGGAAAGCTAACGTCAAGATCTACCACCTCCCAAAACTTTCACTCTATTGCCTTCATGGCTAGTCAAATCTTGTCCCTCAACAATCTTAATTGCACTTGGCAGTCCACCCCTTCTCACTAAAACAACCACTCCATCTTCGATCTTGCTCCATTTGGGGTGAACATTGACTTTTTGGAAAGCTTAAAACACATATATGAAATTCGACTTCATAAGAAGAACATTTCAAGCTAGTTCCCCATCCTCAGAACCAACCATTGGTGGCCGAAATTGAAAATTATTAAAAAAATAGAAAAATAGAAAAAAATAACTAAAAATATATTATTTTCGAAAGATAAGATGAAAAAATAAATTACTATTATTATGTGACATGGATGATATTTGGCCACATATATGTTGCTATGGTAGAATTTCCACAATTTGAGACCTTGGGGGAACTCAAAGGCTTCTTGACTAGGTGAATTTCATCTAATGCTACAACTTCTCTAATTTTCAACACTTCATTATCTTCTTACTCAAAGATTTTCCATAAGAAAATTTAGCCTAACACTAAGTGTCTAGGGAAAGAGAGAGTCCTACTTCTCACTCAAAGATTTACTCTACTCATTTCTCCTAATTCTTCCCACAAGAAGGGGAAAATCTACTTGACAAATTATTTCATTCATAATTCTAACCCAATCTCAAAAACCTCTCAAAACCCAAAATTCTAAAAGGAAACACGCATACCTTGAACATGGGCTAGAACAACCAAAAATGCTAGACAAAAAAGTTTTTCTTTAAACTTGCCTAAAAAGATTAGTAGAATTTTGAGTCTTCTTAGAATGAGATTTTTGTTCTAATAGATTTTTTTAATATTGAGTCTTATACCATGTTAATTATATAAGAGCCAAATTTCAAAAGTAGATGAAGAATTTTGCCAAAGATGCCAAAATTGCCTAAATTGCCTAAATTTTTTCAAACAATATAGCTCTTGATCTAGGCATCTAATAGAATTCTTTTGTTCATTCCCACAAAGGGGGTGAATATGTCCATCTTGTATCAAATTTTTAAAGACATTAGTTTATTTTTTAACTTCATCATCACCTAAACAAATTCCAATTGTCCTTTGAATGGACATTCAAGCCCTTAAAGGTTAAAAATGACAAATTTTGTCTGAAATAAAATTTTGGTGTAATTATTATCTTGAAAATATTTTTTAAATATTAAATAATTGATGATAATATTGGCACATCTAACCATATGGATGTATGAATAGATATTAATTGACAACCTCATTTGAATATGTTAACAAATTTATCTTTTACACTCAATTTTGTAACAAATCTTTATTAATTGATAATTCTTGAAATACATCATAGATTTTAGCATTAAAGGGCAACCTTGAAAATTTTAGATACATTTTGAACAAGATTTGTAGGCTTCCACTTGCTACTATTGGTAGTCCCAAACCATATTGGCAAAAATAAGACTTTCTTTGTCTTTCTAATATTTGATTTTAAACAAAATGCAATTCTTTTGGATTTTTCTTTATTACCAACAATTTGCAGAGTGTCAAAATAAATTCTCATGACTTATACTTTACTTTTGCAAAATAGAAGACTTACTATTGGTTAGAAATTATTAGAGTGACTTGAACAAGTGGAGTGAGCAAACAATTTGCCCTATAAATCTAACACCCTAAAATTTGGTATGGATGAAGTTTTTTACAGTGATGGATATAGTACATGGATGCATCCTATTAGTGAAGCCAAAAAATTAGTGTCACTTAAAAAATAAAAATTGTGGAAATTAATATAATACAATAATATTTTAAACCTATGCCATTTAATAGTGTTACTTTAGTACAATAGTATGACTACATTATTAGAAGATTGGAGTTCAAATAAAATAAGACACACTACTTGTATCACTTTTTATCCATTATGAAAGCAATTTGGTTGACAGTTCATAATAGTATCATTAAGGTAAGTATACTTTAACCAATGGTGCACCCAAAACCAACTAATTATATATATACTTTTTGTACATTAAATGTGTCTAAATCTAGGATGAGATACATCTTGTTACTATTTTTAGTTTGGTTGTTCTGGGTTTACTTACCTTGCCTTCACCCCTAAAGGACCAAGGCCTTCTTTCTCCAAAAAATCACTCAAAATTGCCATTTCTATAGTAAAGAGTAAAAAAATTTGAAAATTACAATTTTTCATACATTTAACTATAGAATCTTACACCTAAATAGTATGAAAATGTGTGGAAAAAATTTCAAAATTTTTTACTACAAAAATTGCAAGATATCTATTTTAAAGTGAAGAAAACAAGTTTTTAACACATTGCAAAACTAAATTATTTGACTTTGAACCTTCTTAACTTTAATTTTATTCACTACAAAGTTTTGAGCTTTAAATCTGTATGGTAGAGAATTGAGTTCAAAGTCTCGGAAAGAAAAGAAAATACAAAAAAATTAATTTTGTTCTTAAGAAAATTGTTAAGTAGAAGTAGGTACAAGTAGTGTTTTTAAAATTGGCTAAATTGCGCCAGAAATCTACTAAAAAAATGGGGAGCTAAATCTCTATAATGAGAAAAATTTGAAATGGAGATTTGAGCCACATTTTTTATAAGAATGAGGGTTTGTTGGTAGAAGTACGAACTGGATGAAAAGTTGATAGCTTTCGTTGGCTAGGTCGACAGCTTCGTTGGTGCGTTGGTGCGATCTAGAGCATCCATGAGGGAGCTTGGCGGTACCATGACAACCATCCATTTTGCCATCACCTTCTCCCTCTTGCTCCTCTTGCAAAACTTTTGGAGTATTGTTGCCAAACTTGTTGGTGCTTTTTGAGAGTCCTTCACAAGAGTTATTGCAGTTTGTATTGTGTGTTAATAGTATTTATTATGTGTTTAATGTGTGTTTAGGCTTGTCTTCAATGCTCATCGCCATCGTTGTGATTCCCTACCTTAGAAAACTTATTTGTTTTTGAAACTTGTATGGTGGTATATTCTGTTTTTTGAGATTTTGAGTGAGTGAGTGTCTGAGACTCTGAGTGACTGAGTGTATAACAAGTGTGATTTCCAAACTTCCAAATTTCAATGTGCCATTTCTAGGCTGTTGTAAATTTGTTGGAGACTTAGAGGTGTACATTGTCTTCGTTGCATTCACTGCAATTGGGAATTGGTTTTCTTGGGAAATGTGGATTTATGATCACTGGATTTGTTGTTGTTTAACCTGGCTTGTTGCAATTTCAAATATAATCTCTCCCCCTAAGTTAGTTTTCACCTTGTCTCTAACATTTCATTGATCTACCATTGCTCTTGCGCTTCACTTGTTTTGTTGTTGAATTGTGTTTGTCTTTGTGCTTGCGTTGCTTCACTTTGATCTGGACTTGCTTGTTTTTTGGGTACTACTCCCTCGATCATTGCTTGTGTAGGTTCCATGGTGCCAAGATTGAAGCTTCTAGAAAACTTTAAAGTGTACTACTTTGGTTCCAGTTGTAACACCAGCGACATTAGTAAGTATCTTGGGCCAAATGCTTCTAGTCAGCAGGCAATGGAGATTGACAACACCACACATGTATTGGAGATGCGCCTCTCACAGTCGATTTGCCGTCCAATTGCTCATGATCCGCCTTCCGAAGACACTATTGCATCTTCATTAGATATTGATCTGGCAATCAATGCATGACAAGGAAGAGAAAGAAGGTGAACCCTGATTCCATTGCGTGGAAGAGAAAGAAGTCAGATGCGCCATTGCTCATGTTGTGTCACGACCCTCATCACAAGGCGTGCCCGTGCCACCTTGGTGAGCAAGGGAGACATTGGGGGTGACTCCCCAAGCCTTGCAAGAGATGAGGTGAGGGGGACTAGGAGTCCCGAGCGATTAGAGCGTGGTAGCGCTCTGATCTAGACGAATTTGAGGGCGTATTACACATGCTTGGAAAGGTCTCGAGGAGAGGCTTCTAGCCGTCCAAAGAACGCGTGATTTGAACTTGTAAATCAAAAGTTATGGGTGTTCAAAGGTAGGGGTGTCCCGGTGGTACCGGGCCACTTAAGGGCTAGGAGGGAGGGGTTCATGAGAAATCCCTCTATGAAGTATGTCGTGTAGCATATCCTTGGAAAGCTAAGAACACAAGGATCCTAGATTGACAAGCATTACGAGGTTCTAAGGTAAGAGCCTCAAGTTATGGCAAAGAGAAGCACCGTGGTAAAGGCGTGACGCCTCTCCTAGTGGACCCGAATCTTTGGAGGGCGATAACTTTGCGATAACTTGTTCAAATGGAGCAAGTGAGTAGTCCATCGGCATCTACTCGTCAAGTAGATGTCGAAGATGGACTCGCATGTGAGATTTGGATCTCGGACTGCAAAGTTATGCCGGGTGAAAGTTCAAAAGTCCCAAACAAGGGCGAATCAGGAGAAATGGGGTGGTCTTCCAAAACCAAAGTGGATTTGGGAGTCCCCTTTGACATAGAAGAGGGGGGTCTGATGAATCCCATAGAGAGTACTATAGGAGGGGTTGGTCTCCCTCCTCCCTCCCTCTTGGAGCCTTGGTGAGTCCTGGTGGCTCAAAGTTGGTAGTGTAGGGTCACCACCACTTCAAGGCACCATGGGACACTTGTATGTGTCCCGTGACACCGGTTAGGTGGAGTCCCACTACTTGCTAGGCTATGTTGAGGTGTCCCGAATGGTGAGTCCTGGTTAGTGACCAAGTGGAAAGTAGCAAATACACAATGAGCCTAGTATGGAGTTGGGGTGATACTCAAGGACGGTTACGACCATGATAAGTAGTGCCACCATGGGTCCTTGCACAATAAGATGGAAGTTCCGCTCCATGTTACCAAGTAACATGCCCTAGTATCATGATGGGTGTGTAAATGTTAGTAGCATGTGCAATGTTAGAAGAACGTGACCCTTGGTACCACTAAAGTGTAAAGTACTTAGAAAGCATTGGAAGGTGAACTTAAGGTGGTAAGTGTCACTAAGGGGCGCGACTTGCGGTGGTAGTAGGAGGTGTGGGCATGCAAATTTGCTTAGGCAGAGGGCGTGTTTGATGGTAATGGAGATCTAACTAAAGTCATTTGCTAGAGCTACACAACTAAGACGGGAAGGAAGAAGGTGATAGACTCGAAGCTCAATAACTTGGAGAAACATGAAGGTAAACATATTTGTAGGAAGGATGGCATGCTGCTGTTGCATCTAAGGAAGAACAACACATTCTTCAAGCTTGATTGCAAGCATGTGAAGTACTACAAGCTGTGGGCGAGCCGTAAGTGAGGGTTTAGTGTGGCTAATCAGCTGATTGCTAGTACGAAGGACAAGTTCAAAAGGAAGGGATCGAGTCCAATTCTCCACCCTCTTTTCTCTTCTTACTCATGGCTGCTCTATATGCGACTTTGAAAGGGAGTAGTACATGCTCAAGCATTTGAAATTGAGGAATTTGCCTAGGAAGTATTGGTTAGAATCTACTAGCTCGGAGATGAGTGACCATATTTACGCATGCATTCTAACAAAATTGAAGTCTATGGTGTAGTCGGCGAGAGTTATTTCCTTGAGTGCCGATGAGGTCACTACGATGGATAATTCCTCCTGGATCACCGTTCATGTCTATGTTGTTGATGGTTGGGAATGAGTGCTTCACCTCGTGCATTTGTCCTACGTGTTTGAAAATGGCACTGCAGACCACCTTACTGATGTTATAATACATGCCTTGATCAATGAGGGCGGTTTCACTCATGAGGAAATCGTTGGGAAACTTGTGTGTTTTTGGTGTTGATGGTATTAGTACCATTCAAGGTGCCAAATCCGGATTGACAACCCAAATCTAGGACAAATGGACTCCCTTCAGCCTAGGGGCCAGCTCTGTCAGTTATTGTGTGAACTTGGTTGTCGAGACTTTGCCGAAGTATCTGCTAGTTTTCAAGCTTGAGGGCCTTTTCCAATCGGTGTACTCTTATTTTTGTCGTAGTAATCACAGACATGTTGAGCTGCTGAAGCTCGTGAATCTTATGGAAAGTAAGGGATCTAAAATGGTAAGCAACGTGGAGATAAGGTGGATCTCCATGTGGAGTCTAGCTCAACGAATTCTCCAAGAGTACACAATACATCTTGTAAAAATGGGAGTTGACATGATGGTAGGGCCTAGGCACAAATCTATGATCGAGGCTAGGGACAATTTCGACCTTCTATCTGATATTGAAGTGCTTCTATCGCTTTATTGCTACATTCCAGTTGTGAATGTTGTTCACAACTTGATCAAGCTCTCTCATGCACATGACATATTTATTTGTGACTTTCTCTAAGCCATGAAAGTGTACCAACATGAATTGGCTGGGTTGTTCATTAATGGGAATACTGCCTTCAACAAGGAAGACTTCCCCCGATACAATGAATTGATCTCTTTGACGTGTAAGGAACTTCCCTTGCAATGGAAGAAGCTCCTTGGAGATAGTGGCATTTGTCATCTTTTGTTTGATTTAAAAGTAACTATAGTGTATGCTTGCTACCATGACTACCAAATTGGTGAACACATTTTTGTCACCTAGCAAGACTTCAACCACATCCAAGATTTTGTGGAGGGCCAATTTTTAGGTATGGTTTTTTTTTTTATTCCAATTTTTTTTTTTTTTTTTGGTTGGGTGCCACACTACTACATTGATATTCACATTATTTTGTAAATGACTTGTGTCCCTTGTTGTGTGCTTGCAAATATTGCGCAAGCTTTGTCTACCAAATTGGACCGATGTTTTCCTCAACAGGAACTACTCAATGCTTTTGGGATAATATATCCCCAATATTGGAGGCAAGAAGGGGTTGAGGTGAGCTTTGCCCACTACTTGCCTGTGCTAAAAAGTTTTTATAGTGACTTCAAAAAAGTGAATAGGGGCCAACCCTTGTATTCAGGCGGCAAGCCTCACATTGCCCTTGAATTGCTCTTAACATCTAATCTCGATTTACAACAAGGTTTATTTAAGGTAACCATGCAAGCAAATTCTGAGGCAGCTTATGGCTCGCCATTGGATGTAAATCCGGGTGATCAAATTGTGGCGGACACTTCCTTAGTTGCGCCACTTGTGTAAGCTCATTTCTGAATATTTTAAAGTTGCTGAAATTGGGTGTTGCTTGGTCTTATGGTCTGTGAAGGCTGAGAGATGCTTTTCATCATTGAAATTCTTTAAAACTTGCCATAGAAATAGATTGGATAAGCACTTGCCCCTTATTGTCCGAATGTTTGGCCAACAAGATTTTTCCCTAGAGAATTTTTTTTATAGGGAAGCTATAAATTCCTAGAAATTTGTTGTCAAGATTGGTAGGCAAGGGGATCTTTGAGATATCAGACGTGCGATGGTATCCTTTATTTAGTTTCCATTACTTGCTTCCAAATATTTCCTTAGTTTTCATGAGATTTAGTTGGCTTTGTTGCTCATGTTTCTTCGACAACGTTTTCTTCTAGGTGACGACGAGAGTTGGCGCAAGTTGCATGGGATTTGTCTTCTGGACCAGAGCTAGAGATGTAGGAGTGCGGGACTAAATGATTGCCACACCTTGACTTTGTCTGGGAAGTGGGAAACTAGGACAATTCTAACCATTGCAACTTGAAAATTAATATGGCTTGTATGTTTGTGTGTAGAACACCAACATTGCATTTTGGATAGTCTTGCATTTGTAAGGAGGGTTCAATTCCCTTGTTGGTGATATAGTTTGTTGTTGTGAACTTCTAAAGTGATAAATTAGAAAAATTTACTCAAAAGAACTCTCCAATTTCCATTGCACAAAATTTCAATATAGATATAAACCACAATACTTTCACACAAAAGTTGCCAATTTGTGCCAATTGTATATGTCACTTAGCAATTACCCTAAACACAAATCACAAAAATAGCAACATTGCACTTCCAACTTTTGTACAAAATCGCAAGTTCTACAAAAGTGAAAAGAAAATGTAGTTAAAATGCCACGTTTTCCATACACTTTTATAACCCTATTTTTCTGGAAAAAGTGAAAGGGTTGCGGAAATAGCTCCCTATCTACACAGAAATACCCTTTGGGCTAATTAGCCAATATCCATTCTAAGAACATTGGGTACAAGATAGAAGGAAAATCTAAATTATTCATACCTCGAAGATGGAATTAAAATGCAATAATCCCAATGGTGATATTTTTCTAACAAGAAAATTAAACAATGTGGTCTTTTCTTTTTGGAAAATTGTAAAAATTGCATTTAGAAATGAATCCTACAAGTTATTTTTTCAAGACTAAGTTGCTCTAATTGCCACCAAAACAAGATTGCCCATAACTTTTTCATAACAAATACAATGAATCATAGCTTTCTATGTAGACAAAAATATAATCTATGAGGAAAAAAATAAAAAACAAAATTCAAATTTTTGGATTTTTTTTGCTACACCCTCTCCCTTGTTTTGAACTTATTTGGACATAACTTTTGTTCCTGTACACCAAATGAAAAAAAATTATATGTTTTGTACCCTAGCATGAAGCTAATCATTTTTTCTATCTTCATAAAAAGTTTCAAAAAATCAAGAAAAATATTGAGGTTGTAGGTACCTACCTGAAATCCCATTTGTCTCTCAAAGGGACATTGGTCCTTATATTGGTCCTTTAGGGGTTAAGGTATGTCCTATCTAGTCTTATCATTTATTAAGAGTTCATAATTTAGTCTCATGTTCCTATATTCATTGCTTCATATTCACTAAGCCTAGTTGGAGCATGAAGTCGCAATGATTAATCTTTGAAGGACATTGAGGACCCAAAGTGTGCGATGGATGACTTCATTGTTCACTATAGAAACATGCTCCTATTGGTCCAATAATCAAAGCATCTTGGGGACTAAGTTACCTTAGTCATAGAGGCTACATATGTCCTTCAAGGGTTAAAATTGATGTACTACACAACTTTTAGAGAAAATAACAATATTGGTATCAAGTTTTTCGAAGCAACTCAATCTCTAGAAAATGAAGATTTCCGTTCATTGAGGGTAAGACTATGAGTTGTTGCAACTTTGTAGTCATTGCTTAGCATTGCCTTTGTTGTTAACCCTTAAATGACGTCAAAGATATTTTTTGTTTGATAAATGACAAAGAATCTTCCTATATAGGACAAAAATGCAATGTTCTTCCTTGGAATTCTGTGCAAAAACAAGATCTTGCACAATAGTTTGACCTCCAATCAATATTTTTTATTTTTTTAAAGTAGATGATGCTCGAGATGATGTCACACAAGACCAAAAGGGATGACTTCTATAGTCACTAGCTTGGTGTTTAAGGATTAACCTTGGTGAGCATGCAAATATTTGATGATGTAAATGGAAGTAGATCTGATCAAATTCTCAAACCTTCATCTTTTTTGTAGAAATCCTCAAACCCTTGCTTCTTTGTATTTGAAATTCTCAAATCCTTGTTTCTTTGGTGTTAAAGTTTGCATCTCTTAACCCTTAAAGGATAGATTGGTGACCATGGAAATCCTCCCTTTTGGAATTGTGTGACATCATCTACTTTATAAAATCCAAAAATATTCATTGGAAGTCATACTACTATAGAAGACATATGCTTTTCTCACAAAATTATGAGGATGAATAGTGACAATTCTATCCTATATAGTGAGATTCTTTGTCCTCCATTAGAGAAAGTTTGGACTCTCTGGAGGGCTACTAGGGTTTGACAAACCAGTCTATTTCTAGAGCCTATTGAAGCTACTCAAGAGAGGGAATTTTCTGACAAAACAAAGATTCACCTTATGTGAATATCGGGAGTTCCAAAAGTATATTTCAGTTTTCTATTCCACAATTGTAAGAGGGAGGTGCTTTGGGGGTGCTTTCAAATATCAAAACAACACTTGTCACAACCCTAACTAATAGTACTTGACAGTGAATGCTCTGACATTTGGAGGTGACAAAGTGCAGAAATAAGGGAAAAATTCTTCAAGAAAAATAAATGTAATACAATGAGGGTCCCTACCAGGGCTTTTTTTTCTGGTGAAATTTCGCCAGATCTGTCAGAATTTGACCAATGTGACTCTGTCCCTCCAAAATCTGGCCTCTGCAGTGAAGCCAGCACAGGGGACACTAGTCCAAAAAAAAAGCCCTGGTCCCTACTGGCACTTCTTGGCAACCCTCCGGAGAGTCCAAACTTTCTCTAATGCATCGGACACAAAACGTCCGTGTCCACTTTTAAGGGTTAAATAAAGTTGCCTTGCTCCATGAAGTCAGTCGCACGGTGACCACAAATCAACAACCCCACAGCGAAGCCATTGCACACAGCAAAGACGTGATTTTTGCACCCCTAGTTACAAATCACAATGTACCGGTATCAAGTTATGTATGTCCGTTCCATGCTGGCTTGAGTTCTTGTTGGCACAACTGAAGAGGCGCTTGCAAGCAGAGCAAGATATGGAGTAAACCACCAATCGAGCACACCAGATTCCAATTGAAGCCTTCCCCGATCGACACGGAGTTCACGAGCAAGATCTCAGAAGAGAATTCAGAAAGGCTGTAAAGGAAATTCACAGTTGTAAAGCTGAAAGAGGAGTCAGAGAATGCAAGGTGGAAGTTTAGGTTGAAGTGACTGGAATTTCAGGTGCAACAAATTGAGCCTTCTGAGAACGGAAGATGAATATTACGGAGTAGAAGTTATAATTTTGCCGAACCTGAACAAGCAACCTTTACAGCAAATCTAGCATGTTCTTTGAACTAGGTGTTGTTCAAATAACTGTTTGCAAACGTCAGGTGGGAACAGATCTGTTCATAAAAGTTGTGACTTGCTTGCCAAGGAAAGTGCTTGTCGGACATTGCAGAGAAAGTGAAGGAGATTCGCCCTGTGCCGCCCCCAGAACCTACCAGTCAGAGCCCTAAAACCGAGGCTCGTGGGTCTTATTACCGCGCCGGTAAGAGTCTTGGACGAATCAACACTACTGCATTCATCCACGTCTGACGGCGCGGCAAAGTCCTCCGTCTATCCCAGTTACAAAAAATCATCCACAGATGGGGAAGAAGTCATTCATCCACCCACCCACCCCATCCTTCCTTTTCGTGCATTCATCCATTCAGGTCCGTCAACCTAAGCTCCGAAGGCGCCCACGAAGGACGCTCGAAGAATTCCGAAGGCCAAGAGTTTTACGAAGTTTTGGAGGCGCGGAGCTCCGTAATAGCAGACTCGCAGCGATGACGGCCCCCGCGGCCAAGCTCGTTCATTCTCTTCTGGCGTCAATCTTGTGAATGGACCTCGCCGCCGCGCCGCTGTCACCGCTGCAAACCTCGTCCCTTCTCCGCCATGCCTCCCAGGTCAGCATTCTCTCCCGAATTTTCACGATGCCTCGGTCGGTGACTACCGTTTGCTTGAGTTGGGATTTCGAGCTGATGATGGCGGAAATTCGATTGTTGATGATGGGTCGCGGAGTGAGATTTAGTTCTGGAATGAGATATTAGTCTCTGCCGGGTTTTAGGGAGGTCCTGGATTTGGTGATCGGCAGTTGTGAGTTTTGTTTTGGAGGGGTTTCTGTTTCTGGGGTTGGTGAGGGTCGGCGACGTTTTGGACTGTGTATAGGCTTCAGTAATTTTGTATGGTTTTCTTCTAGATTTTGGATTCTCTTGCGGTGGTTTGGTTATGCGAGTCGAATACCTAGAACGAGTTTCTACGAATGTCGCGTTTTTTTCTAGGTCGAAGTGGATTTTTAGTTTTTTGACGTATTAGAATTCTTTTGTTTACTCAGCATGTTAGGATTTTGATTTTATAGATGTGTTCCTCGACATTGAAGTAATCGGCGGTGTGATAAGAATCATCTTTTAGTGTCGTGTGATATTTACTTTCTTAATTCCAAGTCACTTCCGTGGTGTAGGCAACGGAACTCTTGAACTTGATATTGAGCTTCTTATACCTCTGGCGTTATTGATCGTAATTGTTGTTGTTATCACCCCCCAGATTTTATATGGCATAATCTAAACTCTGAGTTCATTTAGTACATGTGTATTCTGTTCGAATTTTTTAGTGTGGCACCTGATGATTCATGTTTCATGTGATTATTTAAGATGCAGGGTTCAAGGGGGAGGGGCAGGGTTGAGCTCCTACCCTGTCCGTCTTTCTTCCTTGATCCGAGGTAAGTAACCCTGCGCATGTGCAAGTAATCCTCTCATTCTTGACGGCTGGCGAGGATTTTCTATTTCATTTTATTTGAAAAAGAAGGTGCTTTTTTTATTCAAGTTTCATTAACGCGTGTTTTGTGGTTTTCCTATGTTCAGTTAGTGGATGACGTAACTGAACATCCTCCGCCTCGAATTTCAGCTTTTTCATTTTGAATTTGATTCTTGAGCAGGTACAGTGGGTTTATTTTCATGTTGTCAATAATCTCGTAGGTTTTTGCTCTTAGTTTCCATGTACAACATTGATGCATGGTTACTCTCTAATTTTAGCATAGGAAATGAATCTGAAGGTGGTCTGGACTCCTCCTTACCCCTAGATGGTCTCGCCATATTTTTTCGCACCAGTAGTGATTGTGATTAACCTCTTAGTAGTATATTGCCAAAATTGGCAGCGTCCATATTTATAGGACTGAAATGAATCATTTAGTAAGCTTCAAGAAAGATAGCAATTTATACCAATAGAAAAAGCTATGGTTTACATTTTAAACAGCAAGAGTATGCTTTGGAAGTTACCCATAATTGGAGCTTCCAAGGTGGATTTTCCATTTTTTAGTTCAGGATCTAAGAGACTAGAATAATACGTAACGCTTTTCTATGCTTCTAATTCCACTTGTGTGTTATGACTTCAGCCAAATGCTTCGTGCGAAGCAGCTACTGCCTGTGATCAAGGCAAGTCAGCGATCATGGATTTTGGCCGGTACTTCTGCTGGTTCGCGTACCAGTGATGGTACATGCAACCCGCATGGGTTGTCTAATGCAGATGACCGGGATGAACACCTCAAGAGAACTCCTCATTTACCACTTCACGGACATGAGGTGAGTGGCATTTTCCCTAAGGACCTTTGTGTTCTTTCTTCTTTCAGTACTTTCCTTCAACTGAACTTCTAAATATCTCCGGGTTCCATATTCATATTTCTTGTTTTGTGAACTGTTTTTCAGGTGCATGGATTGGGGCATTCCCCTCTCCACCCAACTGGGTTTCCTGCATCATCCGCTGCGAGGCCGCCTCTACATAATGCTCCCATTTCAGGAATCTATCCAAGGGACACTGTTGTAGAAGGACCTGTTATAGAAAGTGCCGGACATGATGGGAAAACGGTCTCGAAAGTTGTGGGCTCAACTGCAGCTGTCAACAGTGATCCCCAGCCTTCACAGAAAGTTGGCTTTGCAGCAGTTCCAAGTTTATCTACTGTTGAGAACGTGGTGACGGGTGCTGCTGGAGGGAGGAGTAACAGTTATCGGTTGCCACGCCAGCAGTCGAACTCATCATCTAGAAACAACTCCACTGAGCGAGAAATTAGAGATACTCCTCCTACCGAGAGAGAGGTCCCTTCAGTAGGTAAAGGAGTTCCTATCCCTTCAAGTGGAACTGGTTCCCAGCAGCAGAGATCGACTCCGGTCGGAGCTTCACAGCATGGGTCCGATCGTTTCAAACCAGGTTGGCAATCCCGGGGCGTCCAGTCTAAGCCTTCCGCCTTTCCTTCTTCCCCAGTGCAGCCGTGGGCACAGCCTAATGGCAGTCTTGCGGAGGCTCCCTCGCCGAGGCATTTGTCCGTCGGAGCAACTGACGACATTGCAAGGGTTGAGTTACCAGCACCTCGTTCGAGTAGTAAGGAGCGCTTCAACGGCCGGGGTGGACAGAACGGGCGATCTCAATCTGGCAGTCGACGACAGTCCCACAAGGCGGCCTCCGAGTCTCGAGCTGCGAATGGGGAGGTGGTGGACCACGTGTGCAACATTTTGAGACAGCTTAATTGGCGCCCAGACACACTGGTGGCATTATCTCACGTGAACAAGACACTCAGCGCTTTCCACATCAACGAGGTTCTCAAGCACCAGAAAGAGTCAGGATTGGCTTTGAAATTTTTCGACTGGGCGAAAGGGCAAGAAGGCTACAAGCACGATGTGTGCACCTACACCACCATGATAGGCATCCTCGGTCGTGCCAGAAATTTTGAGGTGTGTACTCGGTTGCTTCAGGAGATGCGGAGGGAAGGCTGCGAGCCTTGCGTTGTAACGTACAACAGACTCATCCATGCTTATGGACGAGCCAATTACCTGGGTGAAGCCATGCGCATATTCCAGCAGATGCAAGAAGAGGGTTGCGCGCCGGACCGTGTCACGTACTGCACACTTGTGGATCTTCATTCCAAAGCTGGCTTTCACGATGTTTCCATGGACATGTATCAGAAAATGCAGGAAGCTGGCTTTCAGCCTGATACGTTCACCTACAGGTACGGAATCTACACTGTTAAGATAATCGTTTATGCAAATATGAAGATGGTGTTAGTTGTGTAATTCTTGCTGTGATCCATCTCCTTCCTTTGTGCCTTCTCCAATTTAATTAACTCTGGATAGATAGATTGTGGACAGCTGATCGACCCCTGTTTTGATGCTTCGTACGTGTAGTGTCATCATCCATTGCCTCGGCAAGGCCGGCAAAGTGAACGCCGCGCTGAAGCTTTTCGAAGAGATGGTTGAGCGTGGATGCGTGCCCAGCTTAGTCACGTACAACATCATCATCGACTTGCAAGCCAAAGCGGGGAACCACGTCATGGCCATGAAGCTGTACAACGACATGCAGGATGCAGGGTTCCACCCAGACAGGGTCACTTACAGCATCATGATGGAGGTATTAGGTCAAACTGGGCACATTGACGAAGCCGAGCATGTGTTCCAGGAAATGGAACAAGCGGGTTGGGTCCCTGACGCTCCCATCTATGGCGTCATGGTAGACATGTGGGGAAAGGCCGGGAATGCCAACCGGGCACGCGAGTGGTACCAGAAAATGTTAGATTCAGGATTGACACCGAACGTTCAAACGAGCAACTCTCTGTTGGGCACATATCTTCGCATGCATCAATTCGACTCGGCCCGTGGCGTGCTGGAGTCGATGAATGCGTGGGGACTGGTGCCCACTTTACAGACGCACACCATTCTTTTGAGCTCCTGCACGGCCAGTGCCCAACATCAGCAAGTCGTCAGCCTCATGGCCAGCACGTTGCATCCGGTGTACGCGTTTGTTTGTACATTATTATCCCGGGAGGTTCCCCCCCAGGAGCTGCAACACATTGTTCAGCAATTTTTTCAAGGGTTACATGGGGAGGAGCACGACTGCAAGCGCGGCTTCACGGATTCTTTGATTGAGTTTCTGCACAACTTGGGCAGGAGACCGGAGGCAGGGCTGGTTTGGGAAGTGGGCAGGGAGCACGATTTGTACCCGCAGGCGGTGCGGGAGAAGGCCAAGAACCAGTTCTCCATCAACCTGCACGTCATGTCCATGGGCACGGCGCTGGTGGCGCTCTCCAGGACGCTCGCGGGCTTCCGACAGACCATGCTGTACACGGGCGTGGCCCCGGAGAGGATTGAGATCATCACCGGGTGGGGGAAGCACAGTCGAGTCACAGGGTCCTCTTTGGTGCGCCAAGCTGTTCACAATCTGCTGTCGGCTCTGGGCTCGCCCTTTTATGTCGAAAACTCCAACGTCGGCTGTTTTGTGAGTCATGGTCAACCCCTCTCCAATTGGCTGCACCAGCCGCACGTGGAGCACATGCACTTGCTGTGAGGCCAGGCCAGGGGTTCCATAAGTATACGAACTAAGTCTATTGAATTGCTTCTAGTCGTCTTGTACGTAGATCCATTTTGTCAATTGAATATTCTTATGTTAAGTTCAAGAATTTTTTATCTATTCTGGGCATTTAAATTTGCCACCTGACATTTGTATTTCCTTTCATGTAAGGGAATGTTCCGAATGCTTTTCTGAAATTACTTCTAAAGTGGTTTCATTGATGATGAAAGAGAGTCACAAGGAGTGATCAATTTTCAGCTTAATTAACAAGCTTGATTTTCGCTCGTTATTGGATGGAATTAATGCGGACTTAACCCCTATAGGACCGAGGCGTTTTTTCTGCAAAAAAACACTCAAAACTGCCATTTTTAGAGCAAAGAGTATAAAAACTTGAAAATCTTATTTTTTGCACATCTAACCATAGGATCTTACACCTAAATAGTATGAAAATGTGTGGAAAAAATTTCAGAAATTTTGACTGCATAGATTGCAAGATATTTGTGTTTAAAGTGAAGAAAACATGTTTTTCCACACATTGTGGGACTAGGTTATTTGACTTTGAACCTTCTTAACTTTAATTTTTTGCAATATAGAGTTTTGAGCTTTAAATCTTCATGGTGGAAAATTGAGTTGAGAGTCTAGGAAAAAAAAGAAAATACAAAAGAAATTGAATTTTGATTCTTTAAAAAATTGTTAAATAGAAGTAGGTACAAGATAGAAGGAAAATCTAAATTATTGATATCTCTAAGATGGAATTAAAATGCACTAATCCCAATGGTGAGATTGTTCTAGAAAGAAAATGAAACCATATGGACCTTTTTTTTTTTTTAAATTGTAAAAATGGCATTCAGAAATGAATCCTATAGGTTATTTTTTCAAGAAGATGCTCTAATTGCCCAAAAAACAAGATTGTCTATAACTTTCTCATAACAAATCCAAATGGAATGAATCAAAGCTTTCCATGTAGACAAAAATGTACTCTATAAGGGAAAAAATAAAAAATAAAAAAATTCAAATTTTTGAAACTTTTTTCTGCTGCCCCCTCTCCCCTATTTTGAGCTTATTTGGGCATAACTTTTGTTCCCACGCACCAAATGAAAAAAAAATTATATTTTCACAAAGCTCATCAGTTTTTCTATCTTCATAAAAAGTTTCAAAAAATCAGAACAAAAATTGAGACTGTAGGTACCTACCCGAAATCTCCTTTAGGGGTTAATTAAACCAATCGATACTTCGTTCCCTAGTTAGACAGGTCGTAACTTATTTACTGAATATGTAACCATTCAGTTGCATCCTCAATTTTTTCAGTCTGTCAGGAATACCTCATGGGTTGTGAATCCTTGCGAATCTGACAGCTAAGAATCTTCCGCCGTAAAGGACTATGACACCAATATCAAGTTGGAAGTTTGGAAGCTGTCGACCCGGCCCCAAATAGGGAAAATGGACTGGCGAGAGAACGCTTGGAAGCTGGGAGACTCCATCACAGACGTATCTTTGCTTTTAACTTAGGTTGATCTAAAGGTTTAGAAAGAGGAGACGAGTTATGGGTTACGCAGACCTAAGTTATTGAGGCAATTAATGACACTGGTGCTTCAAGCGTTGGTCATTGTTGCATTCGCTGGCTTGTGGGAACTGAGGTGGAGCCTTGAATGAAGTGACTCAATAATATGAGAGCCCATTTCTGTATGGATGATAGTTACTCGATCATGAGGTTCATAAGTTTCCATAACATTGCTTTGCTTTATTAGCATTATCGTGTCCATCTTTAGAACCTTGATTGAGCATGATTGAACAGCAGGTTGTGTCTGGTAAAATGAAAGTAGAGCCTTGGTGTGAGCATGGCTCATAACAAGGCTACTCTATCATGTTATCTCCTCCACGTGGGACCCAAAATGAACAGGCCCTTCAGTCAGACCACCCAATAAAATTAAAAATTGGAGTTAGGCCTACGTATCAATTTTACCTCCTTCATGTACGCCGGTCCCACGGAAGTTATGCTTCTCCCTTTCAGGCACCCACGTGATGCAGTCTACCACTGACCGAGCTCGGGACCTAGTAAAATGTCGGAACCCGGATGGAAACAGACGGATGAACTGACTCTTCTCTGAGAGCGCAGATCTTTGACCTCGGACTGGGGTCCAACTTCACTACGCACTCACACTTGAATCTGACCTTGGAACCATTCAACCCCCTGTCCAACGTCAGAGTTTTGGCCCCCACGAAGAATACCGCCACCCCTCGTTCCCAGTCACGTGGCACGCTCTAACTACCTTCAACGCATAATTTAACATAACTCACCAGGGTGACCGTGTTGCCCCTACCGATCCATAAATTCGGCTATACAATATTTGTTGCTTCTGCCCCCCACCATAAAGGCTGCGTGCCTTCTTCTCCTTCACCCAAACAGCACTTGCTAATCTCAGTCAGGCATTCTCTCCCATTGTAGAATCAGCGAGTTTCAATTTGTTTGTGAAATCTCACAGTCGGTGACGATCACATCATTCAACAGTGTGTGCTCATTCTTGTCTTCTCCGCCCTTCACCCCTATTTTGTATGATCTGGGGAAATAGTCTAGCTCCTGGTAACATTTTTCAAACACTCGGTACACTCGTACTGTTTGCATTCCTCCAGCTGGGAACGATCATTCCATTTGTGTCATGAAACAGGTTGGTGTGATCTTTCGATTCAAAGTCGGTGAAGTTTCACATCAACATTGATGGAAGAGTGCTCTAGCTTATGATCGAGTCTCTGTCATACAGTCTGTCCCCAATAGCTACGTACTGTATGACACATGCACCACTTGAGAGTCGAAGATATGTCCATCGATCATAGAATTACCCCAAATCAAGACTCTTGATTTCACCCACGAGGGGACGTGGTGCAAAACCCACATTCCAGTATTACTCTTCACATTCCCCACAGAGCTTCCGGCCCATCTCAAGTAGTGTGGTCGTGGAAACAGTGAGTTAATTTCCTGGGAGCCAGAATGCCAGGTGCTTGCAGAATGGCGGAGTCGCAGAGGCGATCCTCCGGCTCCCGTTGCCAGCAAATGCGGGGCTTTCGTTGCCCTGCCCTGGCGCCCGTGCTCGAGCACTACGAAGCACCCGAAGAAGAAGAAGAGGAGCTTACCGCCAACAGTGCGACTGCTGGAGCTCTTGCAGCTCAGCCAACAGGCCATTGCAATGCTGTGAAGAAGAGTACGACGAAGTTGCGGATTCTGTCGAAGCTGCGCGACCGCTACGTGAAGCTCCTGAACGACGTAGCCTGGGGAAACGACTACTCGGGCGCGTCTTCGTTCTATGGCTGCCCTGCGGGAGGAGCGGACTACTCGTCCGCCTTTCATGCGCGGCTGCAAAGGGAAGGAAGGGAGAAGCAGGCCAAATTGCAAGTAATGGGGCAAGGGCAACAACGGACGCAGCTGTCTCCCATGATCTTCACCGGCGCTTTTGCTTAGTTAATTCTTACCAGATGAGGCACGAATTAATTAAGTGAACCTAGCTGCTTGTGTTTAATTAATTATCTCGTTCCTTATTTGTGTGCGTCCACTGCAGCTATGTCTGCACACGATCGAAAGGAAGCAAAGATTTTCAACTCCCACAGCCTGTATATGATTTTAGTAATTTACGTAACTGGTTAGAACAGTGATATATAATTCAAAGATCGGTGGCCTTCATTCTATAGACCGACATTCAGCCAAGCCATGCTTGCTAAGCTTAACAGGTTCAAGTGAGCGCATGATCGAATAGATGAGTAAGCTTAGCTATGGATAGAGGAGATCACGGGATCACGTCTCTAGTTAGCTAGTAAACGGGATTAGCATCCTCTCTCTGTGGAGAAAATTTGCTAATTAAGCTTGCACATGTAGATGCCAGTGTTGAAAACTCTGCCTTGTATTATAGTCTTCACTGGCGCTTTTGCTTAACCTCTAAAGCACCGGGATGTTTTTCAAGAGGAATTGTGTAAACCTGCCATTTTTTTCGTGCATTTTCCTCTTTGAAAATGAAATTTTTTTCTTGAACTTCGACCAAACAAATGTTGACAAAGTGGCTTGAAAGATTATAACATTTGAAGTGAGAATAAAAATAATTTTTTCATTTCTACAAGGTAGGGTCAATAGACTTCAAGCCATCTTAGAGTAAATTTTTGCTCTTGATGAATTTGCATCTCTCCACCATTGAGTTCTAAATCTTGATAGGTACATTCATGCAAAATTTCAGAAACAAATATGAAGTTCAGTGTATTCTAAATCACCCGCCACAATAGAAGGAAGTAACGTTGAATAAACTAGCAATACACTGATCATTTTTTGATGCTTTCAATCTCTTTGTTTAAAACGGCTGAGCTTAGATTACGTTACGTTGTTCGTTTGTAAAATGAATCATGGATAGATATATGCAATTCAAGAGTCAATTTCTTCCTTGTCAAATGAAGCAAAACTGCCGCTATCCAATGGTTCGGCAGGGGGAGTCCCAGATAAGTTAGTCTTGAATGAGTAGATTTATCAATTTGTGTTGAGCAGCAGCCAGACACTTTCTTTCCTTTTTTTGGATACACATGGACAATTTCCGTTGAAAGGGGAAAGAGTACACAGAACCAGAAGGACAAGCCCTCGGCGAAAATATTTCAGACAGCCACTTTTGATGTCTGCGGAATTTTGACTTTCTGAGTCTCTGAGCTTGTCTCATTGCCACTATAGATGCCATGGCGAACGTATAAATCGAGATTCTTATTATAATTTACGTTTCTTCCCAAAAAATTATTGTCACGGTGGAAGCAAGCTCCGTTAAGAGCTCTTCGTAACTTACCACCAAGCTCAGAATATTTTTTCCAGAGCGGACATTCGATTCAGTATTATCTTAACTTCGTTCCTGGATCACTCCAAGCCACTGCTTGAATGTTCCTTTGTTGCAAGCAACACGCACACAACTTCAAAGGTATAGTACGTAACTGAAGTTATCACAAACCATTGATTTCGTACATTCCTTTCCTTTCTACTTCAGCAGGAGTTGAATGACGACGTTGTAGATTAGGAGCTAGCGCCCCGGGCTATGGCAAAGTCCTCCAAAAGCACTTAACTTATTTACAGGTCATTGACATCAGAATTGGGCTGTGCACGAAGTCTGACGTTTTATATTATAAAACTCATCAACATGAACAATTGAAACATTCAAGCGCACGACTATGATAGTAGCAAGTGTGTTTGCCTCAAATGGAGAGATAATTTCCATATGTCTCCTTGCATATATACCTCAGTGTAAGCGTTTTTGAATTTGCAAACCTTAAGATTGTTTACAAACCTTAAGATTGAAATTGTGCCCTCACAATTTGCTACTCACACATCACATGCCTATGTTCTTTCTTTTCTTTTTCTGTTTTGCAAATGAACTGATATACATTATAATGGCAAGGAAAGAAGTCGAGAAACCACTTGAAAGTTCAGGCCACTCTACCTTACACTAACTTATGTGCTTGCATTGAAGTTGGCCATGTGCGCCGAAACTAACAAATTGAATGGGAGACCAAGTTTGCCTCACTCAGACACTTATAATCAATAAGTTACAGTCACAGATACGATTTCTACAGTAACAAAACAGTAGCGGAGCAGAGTCGAGAAGAATTTGATATTTTCTTTCACAATCACTGACCCCACATGCTCCTCTGAATTCATGACAAGAGTTCGTTACTAACAGGAATAATATATGTTTTTGGAAATTAGCAAAATTTCTGCTCGCTTTAACTTTTGATAGAATACAATAGAACCTCCCTAATTCAATCCTCTCTAATTCAATAAAGTTTTGTGAGACCGCATTCACTGTTGGTCCTGACTTAGCAATATGAACTACACACAAAGATCACGCCCCTTCCTAATGCAATAACCTCTCTTATCTAATGTGTTAAACCGGTCCCAATCTTATTGCTTTAAAGAGGCTCTGCTGTATAACATACCCATCTATCATGGTTGGCATTTCTTGCTAAATAATTAATCAAAGTGTGTGGGGGAGGAGATGCTTGTGCAATCACTTTTAGAAATAATGAAAAATTCTTTTTTTCTTCTTCTTTTTTTTGAAGAATTTGATGCTAGTTTGTTGTAGGCATGTTAACCCCTTAAGGGCCATGAGGTAGATTAGATTTCCAATTTTTTTGAAGATATATTAAAAACTACAACTTGGAAGAATAGTTTAATGATGATTGTCATGAAATAGTTGTAAAAAGTGACCCATAAACCATATTTGTAATGCTAGATCACAAACTATTAGATTTCTATAAAATTTGAAGCCAAAAATTGAAAATTCCTTTTGAAATTGATTGTAGATTGAATATTTGTGATTTTCACCAAAAATAATAATTTAACTCAAAATATTAAGTTCTAATCATAGTGATTTTGAAGGTTTTATTTACTATTTTTTCAAGTCATTTTTGAAGGGTCATTCTTGTGATTGAAATAGCTACTTCTGAAGGTCATACTTATTTTACTATTACCCTAAATTATAGAATATTTACAAAGCAAAGATTTTAGAATCTATTTTGTACAAATATGAAAGAACTATCACAAGAATCTTTAAAAAAATGGATTAAAAAATTCATTTCTATGTGCTTGGGATGTATTTCCATTCATTGATCAAAATTTGAGCACTTGGCCCTTGAGGGGTTAAGAGAGTGTCAAATTTATTATTCTAAGACTTATGTGTGGCCCATTCTCAAATTTGCATGAGTTCCATTTCTTGATAATTCAACATTTCCAAATCTCACACAAAAAGAAATATCCAAAAATGTTCATTTTTTAAATTTTAATTAATTTTTGTTGGGTGTAGTACTAGACATTTTAAAAAATTTATAGAAACTCAATATGTTGTTCCTATTGGTCAAAGTTGGTAAAAATATTTCTAAGAATAAATATCAAAATTTGGGATATTATTTTCACCATAAAAAAATTGAAGGAAAAAATGATTTTTTTCTATTTTAAGCATCTACCAAATCACATATGTTATTTTCATTAAATTATTTGGTAAGTAATGTTGACCCTGCCCACTTATTACAATGTTTAGAAAATTTTAGATAATTTATCATTTTTTTACAGCAAATTGATTCATTTTCTTGGCCACAATTCCTTTAGAGTACAATTATCAAGGGTTTTTGTATCTAGCTTTTGACCAAAATGCTTGCAATTTTTTTTTGTTCATGTGCTATTTCTACAAAAAGGCGAGAAAGAATTTTATGGAGTTTTGACAAAAATTAAAATACACAGATACATCATTTGGATTCTAAAATAGTGCTCATTGTTTATTAGATACAAGAAGTTGAAGTTGCAAATGTTCAAAGGTTTAGCACATACACTAGTTTCTAAATATGCACATTGTAGCTATTTTTCTTAGCTTCCTTTCGGAAACTTAAGGTTGTTCTTACAAGCACCTTAAAATAATCTTAGATATCTCTAAACAGTATCCAAAGTATTTTGTATTTTCTCTAACGATTTACAAGAGGCTATTTTAATAGTGGTAGGTGTTTATAGTAGAGCTAGGAAGATCCTTCACTTTGTCTATAAAATGGGAATATTTTTTAGTACTTAAAGTGATTTACAAGTGATTGGAGCATTAGAGGAGTTTTGGGGGGTCTGGAGGGTTGTGGGCGGTGTTTCTAGAATACATTTATGGTATTTCGTTGGAAGGCTATTTTTGTACCCTACATGTGGCTATTTTCGCGAAAAGAAAATTGTAGAGGTTAAAGAGACCAAATAAATTTGGTGGCAAATGGTGAAATTCTGTATAATTTTTATTTTTTTGGTAAAGCACAATTTGCGAAATGTTTGGAATTTGATACATCATGGATGAATTTACAGTGCTAATTTTGGTCATCTATGTTGCCTTCAATTGCTAAGAGATGTAAAAATCTTATGAACAAATGGATATCTTGAAGTAGACACCTCATACACTGGTGACTTCCAATGCTCTTTCCTACTCCTTAATCTAAAGTACTTTTGATCAAAATTTTGTCTTTGAGCATAATGCTAGGTACAAACTGACAAATAACTCGAAATCTGAATTTACAAGAACACAAACCATAACCAAGAAGTCACATACAATTTTGATCAAGTTATAGAAATTCAAAACAAACCATATACTTCAAAACAAGTCTCACAAACTCAAAACAAGGAATACAAACTGAAAGCAAGGAACACAAAGTGAAAACACATTCCATACATTGAAATTTCACTAACAAGGGAATTGAACCCTACTTGCTTTAAGTAAGACTGCCGAATTGCAGTGTTAGTGGTCTATACACCACAAAACATACAAACCACATTAAAATTGCAAGTTAGAAGAAACAAGAACACAAGTTTGTTGATGGCTCAAGAACTTGATGATGCCTGTTGGTCCACCCTCCATCTTGTACAAGTGTGCATTGCATAGCAAGTTTCAGCAGAAACCTTTAATATTAAGGAAGCTCAACTATCTTGAAGCCCAAAACTAGCCAAATTTCATGAAAACTAAGGAACGTGGAAGGGGAGGATACTGATGAGCCAGAGATCAAACATCGCCATGCCGCCCAACTTTTATAGCATTCTTCCAAGACTCAATGGCTACCTTATAAGGAAAATTCTCCAAGGTATAATATTTTTGGCCAAACATGCACACTACTAGTGGCAAGTGCTAGCCTAGTCTATTCCACTAGCAAGACTTCAAGAATTTCAGCGTTGAAAAGCAGCACTCATCCTCCACTGAACCTAGCACCAAACAACAACCAATTTCTGCAACTTTAAAGTACTCTGAAATAAGCTTCCGCAAGTGTCGTGACTGAGAAAGGCTGCGCCAAAGTTGGATAACTGGATTCACATGGGAAGGTGAAGCACAAGCAGCATCACAATTAGCTTTCATGGTTACTTTAAATAAACCTTGTTGGTTATCTAAGTTTGAACCAAACAGCATTTCAATGGCTATGTAGCAGGTTCCTCCTTCCTACAAAGGCATCCCTGCTGTCACGACCCTCATCACAAGGCGTGCCTGTGCCACCTTGGTGAGCAAGGGGGACATTGGGGTGACTCCCCAAGCCTTGCAAGAGATGAGGTGAGGGGACTAGGAGTCCCGAGCGATCAGAGCAATGTAACGCTCTGATCCGGAAGAATTTGGGGGCGTGTGATACATGCTTGGAAAGGTCTTGAGAAGACGCTTCTAACCGTCCAAAGAACGCGTGATTTAAACTTGCGAGTCAAAAGTTATGGGCGTTCAAAGTTGGGGGTGTCCCGGCCGCGCCGGGAGTGTCCCGAATCTTTGGAGGGCGATATATTTGCGAGTACTTGTCCGAATGGAGCAAGTGAATAGTCCATCGGCATCTACGCGTCGCGTAGATGTCGAAAATGGGGTCGCATGTGCGATTTGGATACCGGACCGCAAAGTTATGCCGGGTGGAAGTTCGGAAGTCCCAAAGTAGTGCGAATCGGGAGAAACGGGGTGGTCTTCCAAAACCAAAAGGCGTTTGGGAGTCCCCTTTGACATACAAGGGGGGGGGGCAGCCGAATCCCGCAGAGAGTACTATGAGGAGGGGTGGTCTCCCTCCTCACTCCCGGATGGTGCCATGGTGAGCCTAAGTGGCCCTGGGTGGTGAGGCTAGTATTGGAGCCTCACCACCACTTGTGTGTTACCATGGAGTGCTTGTGCACTCCTTGATACCGGTTGGGTGGTGTCCCACTTCACAATAGGCCATGGTGTGAGTCCCGTTTGGTGAGTCCCGTTTGGTGAGTCCCGATTAGTGAGTCCCGAAATGAGTTGGGTTGGGCCTAGTGGGGAGTTGGGTCCCATTCAAGGGCGGTTAGCACCGGTGGGAGTAGTGCCTCACTGGGTGTTTGGACATCAATGGAAGTTCAGCCCCATGTCATCAAATGACATGCCCGGTGTCTTGTGGGAGTTAAGTATTGGAAGGAAAGGATTGGGAGTCACGGAGGAATGGGGAACCCCGTGACTTGAGTTGGAACCTAACATTGTGGGTGCGTGGCATGTGCAGTGTTAGGAGAGCATGAACCTTGGTGGCATTGAGTTGTTAAGTGTTTGGAAAGTGAGCTTAAGGTGGTAAGTGCCACTAAGGGGCGCGACACCTGCATTCAACAACTTCAAATGAGAATAAAACTTTTTCAAGACAACTAGATGATGGCCGAAGCTCTCTTCAGCCCCTGGTTGCTTCCAGTATTGTGGGTATATAATACCAAAGGCATCCAACAACTCTTGTTGTCGAAAGCACTGGTCCAACTCATCCGCAAGTGACTAGGCAATCTCTGCCAGACCGGAATATAGGTAGAAGTTAGTGAACACAGCTAGTCTATAAGCCAAATGAGTTCAAAAATTGATTATACAAACACAAGCAAGGCGGCTGAACAGTAAACATGAGAGACTTGTACCCCTACTCCAACTAACCCAATAAGAAAGAAACGGATATAAGAAAGTAAAAACATGCAAGTGCACTTCAATTGCAACTCGGTTGCAAAACCTATCCACAAACATTCGGTGAAGAAAAAAAATATAGAATCAAAAATTAAACCCCTCCCCCGAGTTGTTGGAAGCCTAGTATCGAAACCTGTTCCACACTGCCACAAAGAAGACTGTCTAGTTGATCAACAAGAAGGGCGAACAAAACCTATTCCATACTACCACGAAGAAGACTGTCTAGTCGGTCAGTAGGACAGGTGAACCATGAAATAACCCACAAAGACACCAACCAAGCATAACTAGAACAAATTTCAAACAGCAACAACACCAAAACTAAAGCATCAACAACATAACTTAGACACAAATACTAAGTAAGCCAAAGGAATTGGATACAAAAGCATTTGCAGAATAAAGAAAAAAAATATATGAATGAGGTACCAAACCTGCAAACTGTTGCTGTATATTGGCATGTGTCCACAAGAAATCCTCCTCCGTGACGAAGATGTGCTCCCCTGTGACTTTGCAATGGTAGCGAGCAAAAATATTGGTAATTCCGAAATTGAAGAGAAGGTGGGATACACCACTCTCCCCAGGCATCTCCCTCCACTCCATCGGGATTTTAGCGCAAGATAGTGAAATCAAGTCTTGGTAACGCTTAAATTTTGGAGTCATGAATGTTGTGGATGCGTCTATGAACATTTTGGCCAAATCGGCTTGGCAAACCTTTATGGCCTGCATGAAGTCACAAATGAAGATGTCTCGAGCCTGTGAAAGTTTGATCAGACAATGAACAGCGTTCAACATCAGAATGAAGCATGTGAGGGACAACAAAACTTCAATATTAGCCAGGTAGTCAAAGTTGCTGGCTGAGGCACAGTTTGATTTTTGGCCACCGCCAACAGACGTATCAAGGCCCATTTTGACCAGTAGTGTTTTGTATTTAGACATGATGCGCTGGGTGGGATTGTGCATAGAAATCCATCATGTCTCAACATTCCTCACCATTTTGTTCCCCTTAGTTTCCATGAGATCTGCAAGCTTCTGTAGCTCAGTATGACGCTTATGGCTGCAACAAAAATAAGAATACAATGACTGACAGAGGGCCTCCAATCGGGAGACCATGGGATAATTTGACAAAGTTTCCACGACTAAGTTAATTCGGTAACTAGCACAACTAGCCCCAAGGCAAAATGGAGCCCACTTCTCACGAATTTGGGTAGATACCCCACTTTGGGGTCCTTGAAACATACTAACACCATTTGCACCAAATGACACAAGCTTAGTAGCAATTTGCTCTTGTATTAGTCCTCCCTCACTAAACAAAGCCTTCATAATCACTTGAGTTAAATGATCTGCCGTGCCACAATCAGACACGCAAGAGAGATGCAACAATGTGGAATCTGCTCCCACGAATCTACAGTGTAGACGTGAACCCCGATCCACAAAGTATTGTCTACCGCTGTGACTTCATCAGCACTAATTGATACGAACCTAGCATTTTGAACCACGACCTTAAGGGCAGATAGTACGCAAGCATGCAGGTGTTCCAACATTTCCCAACTAGATGTTTCGGACCAATGCTTCCTAGGAACCTTTTTGACTTTCAAGTGCCTAAGTAAATACTGCTCATGCTCATAGTCGCACATTGGACGACCAGAATCTAAAACTTGGAACAAGGTAGAAAATTGAACCCCCTTTCAATTGGCTTCACCGTTGAAGCCAGCCATGAGCTAGTCTACAACATTGCTAGCTACCTTCCGCCCTACCTACAACTTGTTGTATTGTAAGTGCTTACAATCGCTCTTCATGTATGTCTCACCCTTTCTCAGATGTAAGAAAGGCTCGCCATCGATCTTGCAAGTCCTCTTGCCTTCATGTTTCTCAAGGTTGTCGCCTTTTGGGACCATAACTTTTCTTCTCCCGCTCACAGCGATGCAACTCTTGTACACAACCCCCGTCAAATTGTCGACATCGTCGAACTCTCCTTTGGCCCACATAAACTTGCACGCCCAAACCTCCTGCCACCTTCGCGTAATGGTGCTGGGGTTTATTTTTCTCCTCTTCCGCATCGTGGGGGGTCCTTTCTCCTTGTCCTCGCTTGCGACCTCATGCGTTGGATCAAGAAGCTCTACCGACCCTACTGTGACCTCGGAGAGTGACGGAAAGCGAGGAACAGGTTCACAAAGTGAATCAGACAAGTAGGTCTCGGAGATGCACGTGACATCTTCTGTGACATCCCCCATATTGAAAACATGATTTGGCACAATTGCTACAACAGTCGACAAATACTTCCCCAACCCATGGAAATTTCGAGAAGACTCAAACGTGCATACACGAAAATTCTCAGGCAATTTGAGTCTAGGCGCCATTGCAGCACCTGCAATCATGCACCCAACTCCAAACCCCAACAACAAGAAGACAAACAAAACAATAGAAGCCAAGTACAAGAACCCAAGCATACAAGTTGAACAAATTTTGCAAATTGGAAGCGAAGCGTAGGCAAGGGGTAGAAAATCACAGATTACACGTCTCCTTCATTGCAATTGGGAAAGTACCAAGTTGAGTATGTGAGGGATTGATTATATATTCAAGAATTTGCACACCCCCACCTGAAAATGAGAGAATACAAATCTAGACTTGTACGCACCTAAAGTTGAATTTCCAAGACTCAATTAAATCCAGAGTTCCAGACAGCCTCCATTTTCCAAATTGGAGTGAAATCAGTGAATGCATGAGACAATTCATCCCAAATGTCTCTCAGAATTTTCAAACCAACATGGAAGTGGCGCTTCCGATTTCTCAAAATGGTGTCAGACATTGAAAGCATAGCGAGTGAGACGAAGAAAGGAATCAAGGAATCAAAAATGCATTCAAATTGCATTGAATGCTCAATGGCGAGTACACCTCATCTTCATTGCAAGTTTGCAACTCTACTAAAACACTTAGAGTGTAGGGACCGTGCAATAGCGTTTCTTGCTAAACCCTAGCAGGTGGAGGAGGTGACAGCCACGTTGATGGCTGCGACATCAACGGTGGAGATGGAGCCGCCAGAGCTAGAAATCAACAATTCAGGTATAGTTATAGCTAATCCTATTCCCATATAGCAGCGGATGAATGCAAAATTAAAAATGGATGATTAGTTAGTTTTGCAACCTTCTGTCCAGCAGATGGGAAAAGTTGCTCAATTCTTCATTTTCAGCCTGATTTCTACAATGTACATTTCGCAAGAACAAAATCTAGGTAAAAACCGAGCCGTTTTTAGCTACTTTAGGGAACGATGGTTGTGGGTTTCCCCTGGGTTCCCAAACCTTGCGATCTACCCTGCAACAACTACCTGACGTGGCACAGCAATTGCCACGTCACTTTTTCTTTTCTTTTTTGAAAAAAAATTAATTCATTTTTTTCAACTTTCTTTAACATTTTAAAATTTATATTAAAAAAAATTTAATTAAAAAAAAAAAAATCTGACAACGGCCATTCCTAGACTGCTAGGGGAACAGTGCTGGGAACAGGCCCAAAATGGCCCTCCAGACCCCCCAAAACTCCTCTGATGGGGGCACAACCTCCCATAGAGAGACATTCATATTTCTTGATATTGGAGGGTATGTCATACAACAATCCTTGTGTAGCCTAATGTTTATCTTTAAAGGACAAGGATGCTAAAATCTAACTAATGAATGGTCGAGTTTCAATGTTTGAAAGTGCTGAAATAGATCACTATTAACCAAATATTTTTACCTACTTCTTTGATGGTTCATGTCTAAATGAAGATAGTTTTTTTATTTTCAGCTAAAATTATTTTAAAAATGTAAATAGAGAGAGAGAAAAAAATAATAATACACCTACATAGATCATTTTAAATTAAAAAAGTCCTAAGTGGACTTAGCTCATGAAAAAAACTCTATTATTCCTTAATATCTTGTAAACTTTGGAATTGGGTCCTAAATAAAATCAGCACTTGTTTCCAATATTCAATGCAATATTTTTATTATCCTTAAACTAAAAAGAAGAAACAAATCACTTAAATTAATTTTCAAACCAAAGGACATAGTTCACTAATAAGTTATCCAACCATTCTACTTCTTCCCATTGTCTTGTGAACTTTGGTGTGATTTTGAACAAAACAAACTCTTGATTCAAAAGAATCACCATAGTTATATTTTATTAGAATTCATAAAATTATAAAATTGCAAATTCAACTTAATGTATCTTATAAGTCAAAAGATTTAAGTCACCAATAAGTTATTCTACCACTTCCTACCAATCTACCATTGTTATGTAGACTTTACCTCTTTGGTGTTGGGTCTTGAAATGAACCTTCAAAGCAAAGAAATCTCAATATTTTATTTTGTCAAAACTAAAATGAAGAAGAAATCATAGTTGCTAGACTTATGCCACCTATAAGTTAGTCTACTACTTCTTTTCTTTGATTTGTAGACTAGCTACTTTGGAATCATGATTGAAACAAAGCCTCGATTCAAACAAACCACAATATTAATATATTATTCAAAAAAAACTAAGAAAAATGGAAGAAGAAAATTTATCTATTTTTATAATCAAAAGATTTAGATCACCAATAATGTACTCTACAATACTATGATGTCCTAATACAATAGAACCTCTCTAAGTTGATGTTGTGTAAGCCAATAAACCTCTCTAACAAAATGGTTCCAAATTGGGGAATGTAATAAGTACTTGGTAGCACTAAATGAGAGCCAACCAAGGACGGAAAAAAAGTTGAAATAGACTTTTGAACAAGCTTCTTAGTTATGACAAGGTCCTTCCATTTTCCTCAAGATGTACCACCTATACAACTTTGGCAACTTCTTTTGTGCAAAGTCTTGAATGCATAGACACTCTCTAAATCAACAAACCTCTCTATTGCAATATTTGAAAGGGTTTTGGCCCTATTACTTTAGAGAGGTTTTATTGGAGTTTGTAGACTTTACCACTTTGGTACGGAATCTTGACCTAAACAAGCTCTCAATTCAAAAGAATCACAATATTTGTATTCTACTAAAATAAAAATAATACTAAAAAAGAAAGAACAAAATATCGTTTAGTTGATTTTTATGTCAAAGGATTTAGGTCACCAATAAGGTACTCTATAATACTTCGCGATCCCACTAGTTTGAATGTGGACTTTACAGCAATGGTATTGGATCTTCAATGAAACAAACTCTCAATTCAAAAGAATCACAATATTTGTATTCTACTCAAATAAAATTAAAAATATTAAAATAGAACATATTGTATACTAAATAGTGAAATTAGGTTGCCCCATACTAATTTCTTGTCATTTGACACAATATAAATATTTACTATTATTCTTCAAGAATGAACTACTTTTGAATTACATTATGTTGTAATTGGGACTTGTGAACCTTCATGTGTACAAATATAAATATATGAAGAAGTTTTTGTTGACCTTAATGGCTTGAAAAGTAACTTTCTTAGAGTAAGGAAACCTAATTGTTGAGGCAACCTAATTTCACTATTTAGTGTAGATCACTTGATTGTTAATTTGGGTCATCAGTAAGTTACTCTGGGACTCCGTCCCACTGTATTGTGGACTTGGGTCTTGAACAAACACACTATTTTATGTGTCGGGGGACGTAGTAACTGTACTCCGTTGCTTGACAATTCCTTGTTGAAAAAAAGACTTGAGAGGAAGGTCCCCCATTTTTGAGAATTTAAGAAAAAAAATAGTCAACAATCAAAGACCGAGAAAGGTAAAGCAAAGACTGATGAGTACAGTATAGTTAATAACTGAAGCATCATGACAAGTCAGCGTGGGACCTCACTCCGTTAATGCTGGCGTGTTTGACCCACTTGCCGTGACGGACTTCGCTGTTTTGACACTGACTTGTACAGTACAGTAGTTGCCTGCAACAACTCTGCAGGCAATTAACTCGGAGTCTCGGATTGCTATTTTAAAAACAATTCCATTCTAAAAAGTATTAAAAAATCTAAAAACTGCTTCAGTGGGTGCTTGCCATCTGTTCCTCTTGTAGATCCCTATGATGGCCAATGATCCCTGGTCCAGTCACTTCTCCTGTTTTGTTCAGGTTTGTTACCGACGATGTCCAGACGGACCTTTGTCCCTTTCCGAACTCAGTCCGCAATTCCGCAGACACGTCTTTAGTTTAACAATCTGGCAACTATTTAACAAGCCATTGCAGCCGATTTTGGTACAAGCTACTGTATTGTGAAATGCAATTGACACCCTCCTGGCCCTACCATCCTCTGGATACTTGCATTCATTTGCTCGACAGGTTCAGAGATTACAGCTCTTGTTTACATTTGGTTTGCGATTGACAGTGCGCG
Source organism: Straminergon stramineum (assembly GCA_963920665.1). Taxonomy (NCBI): domain Eukaryota; kingdom Viridiplantae; phylum Streptophyta; class Bryopsida; order Hypnales; family Calliergonaceae; genus Straminergon; species Straminergon stramineum. Next base: position 19,466,653 of record OY987264.1, read on the forward strand.
CTAGCTGCTCGATCTTGATCAAGCTCGCTCCAGTCGTCTCGTTTCAGTGTCCTTCCTCTTGTTTACAGTACTCGAGCTTGCGTCTTAGTACCGTTGTCGAAAGCTGTGTGTTGTTGTGAATTCTTGGCCCTGTGCAAGCTAAGACAGCTTTGAGCCTCCTTCTCAGCTTAGTTTGAATTGAGTGAAGGGGAACTTGCTCTCGGTCACGTAGAAAACGTCTCTACATTCGTCGCTGCTGATTGAGGTGTCTGATGAACAGACTCGTGCCCCACAGTTGTTGCAATTCTTCAAAACAGTGATCTCGGAACACGTCCGCAGATCGTCTAGTTTCGAGAAAAATATAAAGGTTCAGCTCTGTCAATGCAACCATCAACCTCCAGGACGTACTGTCTCTCAACGTTAGCTCACGTTCCAAAGTGTCACACTAGCAAATTTTGGAAGCGTCACTCTAGAGACCTGGGTCTTGTGACTGATGAGCGAGTGATTTTGATCCCAGTGACCAAGCTGAGAGTGGAAGAGGCCTACACTACTAGATTTTAGAGGAACCAGGTTTAGGGATCAAGAAATAAGTTGTGAAAATGGCAGGCTTGGCGAAGCCGAAGGTGAGGAAGTGTCAACAGAAGTGTTACCCTCTGGAGCCCGTCCAGGAAGATAGTGTTACGAAAGTAGACGAAGTGCCAAGAAAACAATCCAAGCAGTATAGTGGGGAAGGCAAGGAGCGATTCAAAACCAAAGGGGGCTTCTTGTCGAAGATGCGAGACAGATACATAAAGCTGATGAACGACATGGCCTCCAGTGCCGACTACACGGGTATGTCGGCTGTGTATGGATGCTCCACTGGCCATTTGGACTTCCCTGGTGCAGCAGCCATGGCCGCCATGAGGTCGTCCAAGCAGGACGAAGAGATTGAGCAGGCGGCCTTCCTGGCTGGTGCTTCTCAAACTCAGAAAAAACATTGAAACCGTCATAGGTGTACATTTGCTTGTTTTGCTCTGCCTACAAAAATTTCAGATCTTGCGGGAAGCGGGAAGTTTGATCTTGAGACCAGTGAGCGCGCATGATGTCTGTTGGAGGACACACTTTGGTCTCAAGACTTACGGAGGATGCAATTCGGTCTTCAGATTTAGCGTGAATGATGGTCTTCAGATTCAGTGACCAATGTGGAGGTTAATACATTCTGGCTTGCTTTGAGCTTCCCTCAAGGAAAAATCTGTTGAGAGACTTAGGGACCAAAGATAGTGGATAGATCGAGTGTCAATGTAACATTTTAGTGCAATGTACAGTAAGGTAGGAGAGAATTTGGATGCCGATGCTGTACACCTTAGTGCCGCTATGAATATGGAATTTCTTTTGTGCTTCGACGTTGCGTCACTTGTGCTTCTTCCAGCTGGAATTCCTTTTCTTTGTACAGTAGTAAGCCCTTAGACCCAAGTTTTCAACCTGGTCAGGATAAAATTTGCTTATTCTTTCATCTGCTTCGGGATCTGCTTCCTTATTATGAACTCACAATTTCAATACTACGTTATATGCCAACACTGTAGAGTTTCAGGGCAAACGCATTACTCTCATTGCTGGTCAGATGAAGGTTACGCTTCATAATCCTTCAAGTTCAATGTGAAATCGTCGATCAACCCCCAAATACAGGTGTTTAATGTCTAAGTATTTGAGATTGTATGAAATATCTTGGCATTCTGTTCAATAACCTTCTCTCTCGAGTCCCAGCTCTTGGAGGATATCTATTTCACTGTGATTCAGTTTTCCACCACAGAAACTTGTTGCCTTCTTTCCTTGAAATGTCCAAATTGCCACCTTTGTCAGCATCATGACACTGATCACAGATGAATCAAATTACTTCTCGCTATGACTTAGTGAAGCAAGGGTAAGGTAGTAATCACTTCTCCAGTTACTTCTCAGTGGGACTTGGTCATGGAAGCCAGCCATTTGTGCCCACATTTCAATGAGGGTCACCCTTAATTTACTCAAGCTATTAATAAGCTATTTTAGCATCCTGTGAGGGCTACTGTCAGTACTGTAGCTTGTGACGTTCAGATTGCGTAGAGATGAGGTCACGCAACATAGAGTGGGACCTCCGCCGGAAGAGTGTGGCGCCCAGGCTTGAACATCACCCAGTTTTAAGTTTATCTTAAGCTTAATTATGTTTTGAATTTGGGACTGCGTGAAGGCCGGCAATCCAGCATTGGAGGCTGCTCCTGGACCAACCTGGACCCGCTCTCCAAGCCTCCAACACGATTACTTAGATAGCCATCCGTTCACTGCGAAATGCGCTCTGGGAGTTCCGTCAGTCTAATTTCAATCAGCTTGTCAACAAGACAACAGGCAACACGCAGTAAGTTAAGTTAAACCACTCGGGGTCCACTTGTTGAATATGTTGACAAAACTTGGGTCCATTCCGTTATTTTTGTGAAAGAATGATGAGGTGGAAACACTGCAACTTTGGGAACTCCGAGGACCCAAAATGCCCAATGATGGACTTTTGGAGTCTTTTGTTGAAAAGATGGAGCACATGCTCATCGAGGTCAATGCAAGAGAAGAGAGATAGGTGTTGAAGAAGGATAATGACCGAATTGGAAACTATCCTATTAGTATAATAAGTTCGTTCCAAGGGAGATTGTCAAGTAGGATAACTCTATGCTAATAGGTTCTATATTTAAAATCAAATATCTTGACTTATTCAATAACCCAACTTGGAATTCCATACCCAAAAACATAACTACAACGACACTGCCAACCCAATTTGGATGTTGACTTAAATTAGCACAAGTCACATTCCATCCAACACACCAATTCAGCTTAAATACTCTTTTATTTTTATTTCTAAATTGGTGATAAAATCACCGTTACAATCAATATTTTTCTCTTTATTCTCCACTCACTTTTTCATTTCTTCCACTCTTACATTTATATTTATATTTATATTTTATTATTATTATTATTCCCTAATTGGAATACTTGATCTTTGTCACTCTAGAATTTCCAATTAGGTTCTCACTTACTTCACCACTTCCATCTATCTTCACTTCGCCTTCTCAGTTCACTTCACACAAACTTCTCCAAATAGCAAACACATCCAACCAGGACCTTAACACAAAGTCCAAAAACATTCCGACATCATGCATCTCATCAAATAACACACACACACACACACACACACACACACACACACACACACACCTATCCAATTTGGAAACACTTCCAAAACAAAGAAATACACAGCTTCACCAAGCTGGGACACGACTGGACTCACTCAATAGATGGTCCCGACAAATGAAATAAAAATCAGACCAAATAGGAATTCCAAACTTGGTGGTTACCAATTTGGGAGAGACAACCCAACTACCAAATTGGAACTACAAAAGCAACCGCCCAACTACACATAAAAAATCCAAATTGGAATTAACACACAACTAGTCAACTGGACTTGACACCCATCCCACATACAATCCGACTTGGACAGAATCAACACCCAATTTGGAATACAGATCAGTAAATTCCAAAACTTGGCTGGATAGCCAACTTGCTCCAATTAGGAAACCATCCATCCAAATCAGCACATGCATTCACACATAATTCATTCACCCATCATTCAATAACACACCAAATAGACAAATAATTCAGAAACAATCAAACAAAAACAATAAAAAACACATTAAAAACACCCAAAATTTTATAACAAAAGAAAAACTAATTGGTATTCTACAATAGGCCTGTCGGTTTTAGAGGTAAGCCTAAGACTAGAGAGACCTTTAATTAAACCCTAGAAAGACGGACGCAAGACCACCAATTTCAGGCCTCCACTGTCCATTGATCACTCTATTTGCTGCCATTTTGAAACTATCAGGATGGTCACCCATTTCCGATTGCTTAAGCAATTCAAACTATCTGCGGCATGGGGAAGGTTGAGGAAATTTTTTTCCCATGTAGAGAAACAGATTTCAAGAGGATTTCATAATTTTTTACATTTTTTTCCTCATAAATAAAATTACAATGAAGATTTTTCGTGAAGATTTTGTTTGCCCCATTCTTGATAATTATGTAGGCAAACCTATTTCCAACCATAGGCTAGTTAGAAAATTGATGTAAGTGATTGTTGTGGCTTTCAATGTACGTATTGTCATCATTGTACGCTTTCAATGTTTATCTTCCGAACATTTTTGTTGCTTCTATTGTTCTTACTCTACATGAGCTATCACCTACACCACAGCTAATCAAAATTTAGCAGCCTAAACTACGTGAATAAGAAGCTAGTCCCGAGTATGCAACTCTTGTATTATATACAAGGGTCGTCGGCATTAAAACAACTTAGAGGACGGCTTTTATTAAAATTATATCAAATTAAAAAGACCAAAAAGCTAGGTGAAGACCAAATTAAAAGAAAAATAAATGTAAAAAATGTTGAATTGCATACATTTTAGAAAAAAAACTCACAATATATATGAAGAATTGAAACACCTATGCATAGTTTTAAAAAATATGTACAAAGAAGTTGGGTCTAGTTAAAATTAAATTTTTATTAGAAAGCCCCAAAAGTTGCCTAGCTCGGCCTATGATATATGTATTAAAAAAACTCATATAATTAGTTTTTTAATCCTATTATTGTCTTCAAAAATATTTGTTTCATGTACATAAGTATATTTTTGGATTCCTTGTTAAAAGGGCTACAAGATTATTCTACATTAAAACAAATTACATCCCTTAAGATTGAATTAAAATGCATTATAAGTGATTATAATTAGGGCCATATAATATGGAAGTTGCGTACCCGGGAGGCTAGTTGGAAATGGGTGATCTCCTTAGATATGAATGAAAAATTTTGTAATTATTTTTCGGAGATGAAATCACTTGTCCACAACAAGTTATAAAATTTTCCATTTTTTTTTTGGGAAAATTGGAAATGATTCTGAATTTTTAAAGAAACTACTCAAGAAAATTCATATTGAATGCCAAATATACAAGAAAAATAAAAAAAATTCACTGCAAATGTATATTATAGTGCATAACTCAAAGTTACTATGTCACTCTAAAATTAGAAAATAAAGAAAACCCACAGTTATAGACCCAAAGTTCACATTTCTAGAAAATATTGAAATTTATGAATAAGCTACATTTCATTCTAAAGTTCATTAAAAAAATATCATTTTTGTGGCTAAAATTCACATCACGAGTAAATAGCAAGAATGACAAAAGGTGATCCATGATTTAATCCGTGAATGTCTAGAGTCTTGTCCAAAATTGATGATTTGAGAAAAATCTTTATAAAGAGCTATTTGGAAGAATATTTTGGAATTCATAGAAAAGTAATAATTATTCACTATGAGTTTTGGATTCCATCCATAGAGTTAGATTCACCAATGCTATCACTAATATTTTTTTTATAAATTTTGAAAGAAAAGTTTCAAAACTCCTTTAAAATTCAATTACAAACAAAATATTAATTTTTTTGAGCAAATTTTTTGGAATGGATTTGGAATGAGGTTCTCTTGACATGGTGATTTTTTTGAAATTTTTGTATTCTTAAAATCTATGACCTCATGTTTGTAAATCCAATTTTGAATTAGAGTCAATGCAATTTTGGCTTGGTCAACTATTTGATATACTTCCAAATTGGTAATTTTAGAAAAACATGTACTCTAATAATACCAAATCTAACCATTAGATAGGACAACAATTTGATAAAGTATCTCTACAAATTAGAATCACTTTTACCAAGTAGTAATGGAGATGAAACTTAAGTCATTAGAAGAGATTCAACAACCCTAGAAGCTAAATTTCAGCCTTTCAGGTTGGTTCCGCATGCTAGAAACCAGCTAGAATTTTAAAATATTTTTAAAAATTAAAATAAAATAAAATGAATGAAAAAATTATAATTTTTTTTTTTTTTCAAAAATCATTTTTTTATTATTATTCAATGTGGACGTCACTTGGCCACGTCAACTAGCTATTGATGTTGAGTTTCTATAGGTTAAGAACTTGTGGGAACTCATCGTCTTCTAGACTAGCTGAATCCCTTCTAATGTTTCATCTATTCATCATCCAAAAATTAGATGTCAGAGCACTCAAGGGTTAAGCATCTTCTTCTTTAGAAAATTCAATAATACCTTTATGAGGAATTTGCAATAGTATTCACTGAAAATGTATTCAAGCAACTTCCAAAAACAATTGGATGAAAAAACTTTTTTCCATCCTATAGTCTTGAGTGAAGTCATCTATTGAAAAAAAAAACATCATTTATGGATCGAATCACTCTCAAAGGTACCAAAAAAAGGGTCAAACACAATGAATTTGCAATGTTATTTCTTTATAGCTATTGTTTTTTTAATCTAATCTACTAATTATAGGTGAGTTAGTCCTTAATGACTAGTACTTCAAGTCAGGTTTTTCTGAATAATTTTTTATTCTTAAAAAAACAAAAATTCTTTACTAAAGTTCCAATTGAAGTTTAGATGTCAACATGTTAAGTTTTTCAATGTTAGAAAAGAGGTCTAATTTCTAATTAATAATAATGTGATTGAATCCAAAAAAAATATGTGTATATATAATCATATAATTGAATAGAAAAAAACTCTTTTTTTACAATTTGAATATTTTTTTATTTTCTATAATATTCAAAAGTAAAAACTTTTGAATGTCCTTTTCAATATAAAAAATAATCCAAATGATGATTGTGTTAGAACAAAAAATATATATATTATTTACATCAAGGTCCCTATATAATCTATTTTTGGAATTTAATTTTTTAAATTTTTATAAAAATAAATCAAGAAAATTGTAAAACTCAGTTAATTAATTAAAATATTATACTATTTTTTGTTTAAGATTTAATCAATAAAAATACTTCTTAATAGTTGTACATTCAACAGGTATAAAAAATTTGGATAAAAATATCCTATTAAAGTGCTATTTAGTATTGTAGACACTAAATTTAGCCTTACAGCTTGAAATTTACATCCTTGTGAGAATTTTTTTCTAAATTTTTTTTTCTCCAACTTCTTAGAAGGATGCATTGAAATACTATTCATCTATAAATTTATTAAAAAAACAAAAACATTAAAGTAATTAAGAGCTTCAAAATTTTTGAAAAGGATTCAAGTCTTGTCCTACTAAAGTAATCCCAATGGTCCCTTTCAATGTGGTTTAACCCTTCTTGACTTTGGTATGAAAATTTAAAGTCCACTACCTCTCTTTCTCTTTTGAGAAGATATCTTTTTTCATAGACATCCTTCATTCATACAATCAAATTTGGGGTACCATCATCTACAACTTCAAAAACATTTTTAGGGGGTAGAATATTAGAAGATTAATGGACTCAAATACAAAAAACATTGGTGAGAACTTTCACCATCATTGCATGCAAGTGCTACACTAATTGGCCCCCACCTTCCATTGCTTTCTTTTGTTTCATACACTAAATTGTCAATTAATGCTATGGTAGAACCACTCATTATCAACTAGGCCCCATGGGCAATGTATAGGTACTGGGAAATTCAATAGAGATGTGATTGATTTCTAACCATTTGTTTCTTGGTTTTCTACCATCTTCTAGCCATCAAAGTCATAACACATGTGCTTGGTTTAGAGAGCCAAATTAGTCTTAAGATGAACAATTATGGAAGATTCTACGTGTTGGGATGGGTGCAGGCCAACTTTTGGCTTCCAAAAGTTATAACAATTTGAATTTAAGGAAAAAAATTATGAAAATTTGACAACGCTAATTATTTCTCTCTTTCTATAGGGAAAAAAATTAACATTGCTTTCTACTAATCTAGATCATGCACATAATGCTTAAGTGGTTGGTAAAGAGTATTCTACTATAATGAACTTTCTTTGATGATTGCAATGGTTTGAGTCCCTCTATATGCCCAAAAGATCTTACTTCATCTATATCCAACTCTATAATAGGACCACTAATAATTCTATCCCCATCTTCATCATCATAGATTTCACCAAATGGTTTTATAGGGACGTTGAGCTTGAACATAGCTTCTAAACCTCCTTACATTCACCAGAAGAAAACAACAATAGTTTCAATAGAATTTAGCAAACACAAAATTCTATTTTCTGCCAGAAATCGCAGAAACTACATTGCAGCCAAGGCAATTTCTGCATTTTTTGGCAAACAACAGAATTCTACTTCAGCTAAATTTTGTTGAAACTATTGTTGTTTTCTTCTAGTGATTGAATCTTATCCCCTAAACGCCCAAACTACATTTTTTGGCAACATAGCGATTTTAGGCAGCTCACTACAAATGGAGTTTTTTCTTTTTTTCTTTGAAATTTTCACACAACATGTGCCCGAGGAGTATCTTTGAGGCCCAAAAATTTTCATAACTTTTGACTACATGGTTAAAAAGTTATTGCCTAATATGTAATTTTCATTGATTTTCAGGCAACTCAAAAAATTCTTAAAAAAATATTTTTTTAAGAAATAAAAATTCGAAATTGGTTTTCTAGATTCATATGTACATGGAAAGCTTTGAATCATTCCATCTTGATTTATGAGATGAAAGTTATGAGGAGTTTTAGTTTGTAGGCAATTTCGGATTCTCTACTCTAAAATAAACTTTGAAGTCCTTTATTTAACGCAATTTTCCATATTTTTTGAAAAAACGAAAATCATAGGATTTAGGTTTTTTATTACAACATTACAACCATTGGAATTGAAAATTTTCAATTCCATAACAAAATTCTTCATAATTTAGTATTTTGAATCATTCTCTACTTCTTTGTACTTACTTTTTTTTCCTATATGTTGTACAATTCCAAATGATCTGAATTTTTTCAAGCATGTAGCCAACTTGCCTTGAAGATTGAGTCCAAAGAGTAACCACCATTTGGGAATATTCTTCATACAAATGTGGCCTTGTGAAGTGCAGCTGCCTGTATTTTCACAGGGCCCAAAAAAGGATTTTTGCTAATTCAAATGCTAATATCTTACAATCTACAAGGTGGAAATTTCTGAAATTTTTTCCACATCTTCTTAGATAAGTTTAGTACAAGGTCTTATAGCTACTTGTGTCCAAAAATGTTTTTTTGCCTAAATTCAGTACTTGTTCTAGAAATTACAGTTTTGGAGTGTTTTTGGTGAAAACATAGTCAAAAACATTTAGGGGTTAATATAGTCCATGGAAATCTAGCATTAGGCTCCATGAAATATTGGTGGAGCATTAGATGTTTTTCAAGCCTAAAGAAGACCACGAATTCCCGGATTGTGGGGAATATGGGAACTCTACCACATCACCTATTTAATGTGGTTGGGAAATGACTACATCATGTAATATTTTTAAATTCATTTAAAAATAATTTAAAGATTTTTTTAAAATAAATTTAATAATTTTTTCATTATTTAAGTATTATCCACGATAGTGGATTAGTGGCTAGTTCACAAAATAGGGAACAACCTTGAAACGGTCTTCTTGAGGTGTGAAAAATATCTAATACATTTGATCACTGCAAGTTGATGCTTACAAGAATTTTCAAGAATAGAGCATTCACAAGAGTATGATGTATAATTGGTATAGGGGTCCAAAAAGTTGTACCATAGGTTTTCAATACTTTGAGAGTGTACTTGCACTTTTTGCTAGACAAACTCATGGTGGTGAACATGCTTCAACAAAATGATCTTCACCTTAATGGTACATTCTACTACAATTTTTTTCTATAGACTTATTCAAAACAAATCCATGCAATTTTCTATATTGGATGTACATATGTTATGTCTCTATAGAAGTGGTAAGAATCCAAAGTAGAAAATCTTTTCTCCTACCTCAAATTTGATGATTATCAATCTTCATCCATTGTTTCAATGTTCTATGATATGATTCAAGACTCTCTTGCATATCATGATTGGAGGAAGGATTCCCACAATGGCCAATCTCTACAATACATAGGACAAAAAAATTAACAAAGTTTCAAAAACTATAACAAACATCATGTACATACATAAATAAATCAACAAAAGTTTTATAAAGATTTCATGCAACCATTATTGAATGTAGAGTGAGGTAGTCACCTTGATGATCATAATGAATTTGTTTGTATTCCTCTGTTGTATTGATGTACACAAGTACTTGAACATGGAGTTGCTCATCTCACAAGCATATTTGAAGAAATATTCTTTAAAGCCTCTATACCCAATAGGGGGGTATACAAAAGAATGTAGAATGTGATATATAAGGTCTCTCAGTATATCCAAATTTGGAACCTTTGTGAAGATGTGGTTCTTCCAATTCTTTAAAGCATGGACACTTCATACTCATTTTATGGCATTCTATAGGTAATTAGCATTAGCAATTATCAAACAAGAGTGAAGAAAATGAGGTGTGTCCTCTATATGTCTTCAAATTGGTTCCAACCACATCACATGGTCCTCCTTAGTCATACAACTGGTAATCACCCAAGCCACATGAATCCCATTTCTCCAATCATCAAAGACAAGTAAAGTAAAGTATAAGTTGATACCAAATATGGCATCCATCACTATAGCACCATTATGTCCAAACTTCCTCATTGTCTCTTTTACCATGGTTTTTGAATCCCAATCAATAAATGACAAATCACACACCTCATCTTTCTCATGCCAAACAAAGATATTCTTAGACTTCTCTTGAGTCCACATTTTTACACTTTCTAATTCATTGAGATGCTCATGGCACACCTCCTTTTCTTTTACAAATGCTCATGATAAGCATTGTCCCTAAGTTCTACAAAGTCATCATAAACTATTGAACTTGGGGCTAGGCCTTCACTTTCTTCCTTTCAATCCAATTTCGTTTCTATTCTTTATAAATTTGCTTAGTAGTAAATCCTTCATTCAAAGGTTTGATGATCTAATCATTAGACATCTAGGGGGTGATTGCAAGACATACCAGCTTGTTAGTTTGGTTGCATTTAGAATTTCACAACACTTTAATTTTCTAATTATGAACCCAATGTCAAAATCAAAAATTTCTTTCTAGATGTCTTGATTGTAATCATATTCCTTAGTTTTCAAAGAAATATTTAAAAATCAATTTTGTTAATATGTCACACTTTGAAGTTTAGGGGTTTATTAGACTATTGAGCAATTTAACTTAATGATTTCTAATTAAAATTGTTGTGATATATTCCCCTAGTAGGCAAACATGCTCCTACTGAAGGGCATCTAAAATTACATTATTTTATATCCTCCACATTTGTGCAAATAGGCCTCTCTTGTGTGCGCACTTCTAAACATTAGAGATGGTTTTGACTTCATTTTTTTGTCAAATCTAAGTTCCAAGAAGTTCCTCCAAATGGCTAATTTTTCATTTGGTTGAAAATTATTTTTAAAATTTTCTACAAATTGAAATGGGCAATGGTCAGTTTGGGTATTACTTTTTGGACACCCTAATTAGGTGATTTTGGTTTGAAACCTCCAAAGTTTGTCTAATTTGTTCATCTTGATCAATTAAGAAGACCCTAAAATGAAAAAAAAAATCGTGCACCTCAATGGGATCAAAATGTATATTCTTAATAAGTTTGTTTTTTTTCAATTTGAAATTTTTGGATCTATTCATAGACATGAGAAAAAATGCTAAAATTTGGGGATTTGTAGGCATCATAATGCTCAATTTATTAAATTTTTATTGATAGAATTAACTATTTTATGTATTGGACCACTAAATATAAGTCATATCCAAAAATCATATAAAAATAAAATTATTTGATATTCCAAATGCTTGTTATTGAAGATTTTATGTACATAGGACAAAACTTAACTTTTCAACTAAAAGATTCATTTAAAAATTCTTTAAATTCTTTGATTGTGATGATTTTTTTTGGTACATTATTAGTCTAGGTAGTTAAAACCAGATTTTTTGAAATCATACTTTATTAATTTAAAAGATGAGGTCATTTGACACATAGGAGTGGACTAACATTGTAGTTAAGACAACCTTTTTGGGTACCCCAAGTTGACCATTGGCCAAATGTCAAAATATATATTTCAACGTTTCAATTTATAGAAAATGAAAAAATTAATTTTCAACCAAACTAAAATTAGTCATTTGGGTGGGCTTCTAGACACTAAGATTTGACCAAAAAAATGAAGTCAAAACCATCTCTAATGTTTAGAAGTGCACACTCAAAAAAAGCCTCATTAATGATATTTGAGGGCATGAAGGGGCCACGAGTTATTTTGAGTTTCCAAAGTGTGGGAACTCACCACACTGGTAGTATGACGTGGCACAAACATTGACCCGTCAAAAAATAATATTATTCTTAATTATTTTAAAATTATTTTAAAAAAAATTCAGTTTTAGGTTTATCAAGAGTGTGAAAAATGAACAAAATTAATTTTTAAATATAAAATGATTTTTTTTCAATTTTTGAAAAATGAGGGATTCAATTATAATGAAGACATCTAGAAAGAATTTTTCTTGACATTGGCTCTATAATTCAAAGTTAAAGCATTCAAAATGCAAAATGCAACCAAAATGGTTGGTGTTTCTTGCTATCACTTAGGATGATATGGAGACTTTTGGCCAATGAAATAGGGATCATGGGACCCATATGAGGATGTGGTTTCCTCTCTTGTATTATCAACATGGTAGTAAGCAACTTCAATGGCACCGTGATGCAAAAATAGTTGTTTGATGGAAAACTTTGCAATGCATCTACATTTCTTCAAGTGTGGATTTTATGAATTTCCTCTCTAATCCTCCAGTCCATAGGCACACTTATACCATATATGCTCAATGAAAGATGTTATTTGGGGCCTTTTTCTTCCTCCAAGATCCTATCCACAATGTACATTCCAATCTACTAGCAATCCATCTAGACAAGTTTGACCTTCAATGAGATCCAATCCAATCTATCAAAGGGATACATGAAAACATGACACTAATCCTAGATTCCCAACCTTTGTGCTCCTTATTCCTCCATTCGATTTCAAATTGGTCAAATGACATGGACCCTGAAGGACGAGTTTGGACTTCAAAGTCTACACATGCATTTGACATAATGAGAGTTGTGGACATGATCCAAAGAAATTTAAATGGTTGCATGAGAAATGATAAGTTAACAAGTTGGCAATATGCATTGAAGAAAAAATTTACTTCAATATGTTAAAAATGAAAAGAAAGAAAAACATAGCCAAACAAACAAAAAGTTGTAAATCAATGAAATGAAATCCCTAATGATGAAAGCATACTTCTAACCTTAAAAGTCTTGAACCCTAATTCTAAACCATAAAAAATATCTGTAATTTGAATTTTTTTAAATCATAAACAATATTCATTGGGGGGTAAACATGTAAACATTATGAGACATGAAGGTGCATTACCCATCGAAAAATCATTCCCCTAACGGCCTCCATGACATGTTTGTAATACCCAATATAGTATCCTAGTTGATACAGACAATATCCATCATAGATCTCTAGTGAAAGCACCATGGGCTACCTTATACAAAACCCATTAGGATGCATGCTCTAATTCTCAACTAATCCTTGGTCTATATTGCAATATCCCATCACAACTCTTGCCCCATTTCTAAACTAATCCCTAACCTACCTTAATCATAGGCCACCCAAGGGGACAAATTTTGGCCACTGAAAATCAAACAATGAAATGTTGCAAAGTCAAATTTGTAGAAAGGGTGCAATAAAATACAACAATTGATGATACAAGAGGGTGTACAACAATTGTGGCCTTGCTACATCCACGGCAAGTATAAATACTTTGGGATGGAGGTTGGATTGTCAAGAAGGAAAAACTAGGACTTGACAATTTGCCTTGAAGTCCCCAAAATGACCAGGTAGAGCCAGTAGTGGGCTATTGGGCCTTGGATCCTTGTGGGGTGGGGAAGACACTTTCATGGCTAGGGTTATGGTAGTTGTTCTCACTTTCTGCATGGCAAAAACAACGATGATGGATGGTGGATTCTAGGTCATTCAGACAAAGATTGAAGCTTTGTCAAGATGAGTTTGTATAGAATTCGAGGATGCATGTCACTAGTAGAAAAAGGGCTATAAATGACTAGAGTTAATGACTACAAACCCAATCATTTAGGGCACTTATAACTAAACTATGATTGAAGTCTGATTTAGGGTTTAAGTCATTTCGGACAAGTCATTTCAGACATTGTAGTCATTTATTTGTAATGATTTATTTCTCATCCAACTAATGATGTGGAAGTTCGTTAGTATGTGATTATATGGGGTAGCTGACCTAGCAAGTATAATTGATGATATGGTCTGTACACGTGGAGGTTTTGGGTTGGTTGGTTTTAGAATGATGTGGCAAGCGTTGATAGCCCTATTCAGATGAAGTCTATAGAAAATTTTAGATCATTTGTTAGTCATTTTGTAGTATGATTTTGGCTACAATTGTCATACTTGAGTCATTTTTGAGTTTGGTGCAGTCATTTAGAAAGGTTTGTATATCCTGAGGGAGTCATATAGTAGTCATATGATAGTCATTATTTAGTCATTTATATGTTGTTTATACAATAGTTGAGTAGATGACTATTGCAATCATTCATTAGTTTTATGTAGTTGCAAACAAATAAACAAGAAGTAAGAAGATTAAGGAATAGTTTTTAATGAATCATTTTGTATATTTATAATGTGACTACATTTTCATGATTGTATTAGAATTGCATTCTGTTTCTAAGGTTGTAGTTTGACTTCACTATGACTAAACTATATATAACTATACTCTGACTACACTATGACTATACTCTGATTGCACTATGACTACACTATGACTGCACTTTGATTGCACTGTGGCTAAACTATATGTAAGTGTATCAAGATTATAGTATAACTATGTACTTTGACTACAATTTGCTTTGAACTTCTTCTTTTCTCCAATCCATAATCTGTATTTGTATCTTGGTCCATAAAAACTATAGCCAACTATCAACTGAAACAAACAACAACAAGAAGATTGTAAACTAAGTCTTCACTTAAGAAAATTGAAGCAAAAACAAGAAGAGAAAATGAGAAGATGTTTGTAAGTAAGAAGATAGAAGAAGAGACTAAGTTTGAACATCCCTAAAGAGGGCCACATCTTGTCATTGGATTGTAATTGGTAAATTTGGAGTGGCATCAAGTACTGAGTCTATACCCCAGTACAGGCTAGTCTTTGTTCGTAAAAAGTTTTGGTATCCAATTTTCGTACCTACGGCCCATTGTTTCACAGACTCAATTATAGCACTAGATGATAATGTGAGCAGAGTCGCGATATTGGAAAAACTATATGGAAGGTGTTAGTGAGCCACCAATATTTATTCTTGTGTTGTTTATTGAAGCCATTAACCCCTGAGCACCCAAAGCATGTTTACCAAAATTGAGATACTTCTCAACTCATTCTCATCAAATTGTCACCTAATACGAGATCCACAAAAATTGACCATATTGATTGGTAGTGGAGACATGCCTAGAGCTATGGGGGAAAGGACAAATGACTTCACCGTATTGTTGAAAAGATTATAATAGTCAAACATGACAACCTTTCATTTTTGGGAGTCCATATTTGGGGTGCTGGGGCACTCAGGGGTTAAGGCAAAGCTTGGTATACCGGAGGGCTTTCTTGGAGTATCTGTGCAAGTTCAGAGTTGACTTGATTGAGAATATTAGTTGGCAAAGTCCAAACACCGTCATTTTTTGTCACGACCCTCATCACGAGGCGTGCCCGTGCCACCTTGGTGAGCAAGGGGGACATTGGAGGTGACTCCCCAAGCCTTGCAAGAGATGAGGTGAGGGGGACTAGGAGTCCTAAGCGATCAGAGCGTGGTAGCGCTCTAATACAGACGAATTTGGGGGCGTCCAACACATTCGTGGAAAGCTCTCAAGGAGACGCTTCTAGCTGTCCAAAGAACGCATGATTTGGACTTGCGAGTCAAAAGTTATGGGCATTCAAAGGTGGGGGTGTCCCGGTGGCGCCAAGACACTTAAGAGCTAGGAGGGAGGGGTTCATGAGGAATCCCTCCATGAAGTTTGTCATGTGGCATATCTTTGGAAAGCTAAGAACACAAGAATGATAGATTGACAAGCATTACGAGGTTCTAAGGTAGGAGCCTCAAATTATGGCCAAGAGAAGCGCCGTAGGTGTCACGACCCTCATCACAAGGCGTGCCCGTGCCACCTTGGTGAGCAAGGGGGACATTGGGGGTGACTCCCCAAGCCTTGCAAGAGATGAGGTGAGGGGGACTAGGAGTCCCGAGCGATCATAGCAAGGTAGCGCTCTGATCCGGACGAATTTGGGGGCGTGTGATACATGCTTGGAAAGGTCTTGAGAAGACGCTTCTAGCCGTCTAAAGAACGCGTGATTTGGACTTGCGAGTCAAAAGTTATGAGCGTTCAAAGTTGGGGGTGTCCCGGTCGCGCCGGGAGCGCCCTGGCCGCGCCGGGAGTGTCCCGAATCTTTGGAGGGCGATATATTTGCGAGTACTTGTCCGAATGGAGCAAGTGAGTAGTCCATCGGCATTTACGCGTCGCGTAGATGTCGAAAATGGGGTCGCATGTGCGATTTGGATACCGGACCGCAAAGTTATGCCGGGTGGAAGTTCGGAAGTCCCAAAGTAGTGCGAATCGGGAGAAATGGGTGGTCTTCCAAGATGGGGTGCATCTTGGGGGTTCCCGGTGACCTCTAGCATGGGGGGGGCTGCCGAATCCCGCAGAGAGTACTATGAGGAGGGGTGGTCTCCCTCTTCACTCCCGGATGGTGCCATGGTGAGCCTAAGTGGCCCTGGGTGGTGAGGCTAGTGTTGGAGCCTCACCACCACTTGTGTGTTACCATGGAGTGCTTGTGCACTCCTTGATACCGGTTGGGTGGTGTCCCACTTCACAATAGGCCATGGTGTGAGTCCCGTTTGGTGAGTCTCGATTAGTGAGTCCCGATTAGTGAGTCCCGAAGTGAGTTGGGTTGGGCCTAGTGGGGAGTTAGGTCCCATTCAAGGGCGGTTAGCACCGGTGGGAGTAGTGCCTCACCGAGTGCTTGGACATCAATGGAAGTTCAGCCCCATGTCATCAAATGACATGCCCGGTGTCTTGTGGGAGTTAAGTATTGGAAGGAAAGGATTGGGAGTCACGGAGGAATGGGGAACCCCGTGACTTGAGTTGGAACCTAACATTGTGGGTGCGTGGCATGTGCAGTGTTAGGAGAGCATGAACCTTAGTGGCACTAAGATGCTAAGTGTTTGGAAAGTGAGCTTAAGGTGGTAAGTGTCACTAAGGGGCGCGACAGTAGGGAAGGCATGATGCCTCTCTCAATGGACCCGAATCTTTGGAGGGCGATAAATTTGCGAAGACTTATTCAAACGGGGCAAGTGAGTAATCCATCGGTATCTACTCGTCGAGTAGATGTCAAAAATGAGCTCGCATCTGAGATTTGGAGCCCGGATTGCAAAGTTATGCCAGGTGGAAGTTCGGAAGTCCTAAACAAGGGCAAATCGGGAGAAATGGGGTGGTCTTCCAAAACCAAAGTGGGTTTGAGAGTCCCCTTTGACATGCAAGGTGGGGGCTGCTGAATCCCACAGAGAGTACTATAGGAGGGGTTGGTCTCCGTCCTCACTCCCTCTTGGGGCCTTGGTGAGTCCCAGTGATTCAAGGTTGGTGGTGTGGGTTCACCACCACTCCAATGTACTATGGACACTTGTGTGTGTCCCGTGGCACCGATTGGGTGGAGTCCCACTCCTTGCTAGGCTATGTTTAGGTGTCTCGAATTGTGAGTCCTAGTTAGTGACAAAGTGGAAAGTAGCAAATACACAATGAGCCTAGTATGGAGTTGGAGTGACACTCAAGGGCGGTTAGGACCATGGTGAGTAGTGCCACTATAGGTCCTTGCACAATAAAATGGAAGTCCTACCCTATGTTACCAAGTAACATGCCCCGATGTCATGATGGGTGTGTAAGTGCTAGTAGTCCCGGTGACTGGGGACTTAGCACAAAGAGTTGGAATTGGGACTAACATTGGATGTGCATGGTATGTGCAGTGTTAGGAGAGTGTGACCCTTAGTGCCACTAAAGTGTTAAGTATTTGAAAAGCATTGGAAGGTGAACTTAAGGTGGTAAGTGTCAATAAGGGGCGCGACATTTTTGCACAGTATAAAATCATTATTGTTTAGATGTTCCGAATCTTGAAAGCGTATACATTTGATGCATATGAAACAAACATTGTTTGTGGCTTTGTCTAGCCCGAAACAATACAAGTATTTGGTCAGCCAAAGTATTTCGTCTTGCACCACAGGGATGTCAACAACCATTTGTCTCAAGAATTTTAGACTGTATTTGTTGTTCAATGAAGCAATTTTCAAAGTACTAAGGCAATGTTCGTGTAACTAGTGGTGTGCATCATCAATTGGAAAATTATTAGAATTGAGTTGTAAAATGGAGATTAGTTGTTCATAAGCTTCAAAAACCGTGGCAAGAACATGAGAAATGTTCATTGTTTGCAACGGTATATGATTCAAGCCTTATGCAATGGAGTCATGTAGGGCTTTGTGTTGGATGATTGAAACATCCATAGTTCTAACATGTGCAACAACTTTTGTAAAGTTTGATAGTTCATTCACAGTGAGAGGATCGATGAACTTTTGAAATCTGGCAGCAGTAGTGCATGCACATGGATTTGATTCATCGAATAAATGTACAAAAGAAAATTTTTTAAAGACTGCTAATGGTTTGTATAGCACTGTGGAGAGATTTTCAATATAAGACCAAGCAGACAAAAACAACATCTTCAAGGATGGGACAGAGGTGGTTGAAGTTAAAAAAGACCAAAAGGTCATAGAAAATTTGTCTAAGATTGAGCCATTCTAGGGCTCAATTACAGTATCTAAGTTTAATAAAGCTTGTTTTGCTATGTGATGAGGTTCTCTGGACCTTACAACGTCTACAACTACCCTTTGTCAAGGATTGTCCTTCTTCTGTAATCATAATATAACCACCAAATAGATTGTGAGATGATTTCACACGTTATCCCAATTTAGAATTCTACCCTAATAAGGAGCAAAATGTGGCTTGGGTCTATTATTTGCCGATTTAGGAGTCTGATTAGTTCTCTGAAACTCCAAAATGGAGGAATTGGTCGGTGATTGCTCCAACTAGCATTGGTTTCCACCGAAGAATTAGAAGCCACCTAGTGACTTATAGTTCCTATTGTAGTTACCGTGGCCTCTGTTGGGACGACCAGAACCACGACCTCCATTCTGATTTGGATTCATCGGTGGAGTGCGTTGCTGAGCACGAGGAACATCATTGGCTGTGACATTTATGTGAAGCTTGCGTTTCTTCTGCGGAGGAGTTGGAGCTATGTCAATGGAGAATGACGCCGGTTTAAAAAGGCATTCGACTTTTCTAGCTCCCAATGCTTCATAGTGTTTGGACAACAACTTCTATGAAGCATCGGTGGCAAATTCGAGGGTAGCTGTTTCCATAAGTCTGCAGACTACTATAAAAGTGATCTGAGTTTTTACCACAAATCTTGTGGTACTCTTCATCCATGTCAAAAAAACACCGTATTTAGCAAGTAATGACGAGTAAGTACTGTTAGGGAAGAACCTTGACAAATTATTGATCATAAACCATATGCTATAATCAAACCATAACATGTTGCCTCTACAACCAGTCTTTGCATTTTGGCTACATTTACATCTAATGTAGGGCCTCTGGCAATTCCATAATTGTGAAGTGAATTTAGGACTTCTAGGAGTACACGTAAGAATGTCCAATTTTGTATGGATGTTAATAGTTGTAGTGGTGCACTTGTGATGGTCGTATAACGCAATGGAAAAAGCGTTGACCAATTCCATGGGTTTTTTATGGAGCCCAGTGCAACTTAATGCTCTCTCTTCGCAAAACTGAACTTCCTGATGAGAAAGATCAGCCCACAACTTCCACATGTGGACTGTGATCGAAGCCAATAAATTTATATTGGATAGGCACCATGTTCTGTGGGCACGGGAAGAGAGTTGTTCTTTGACAGCATGAGGTGGAAGAAACGAGATTGAAGGACCCTTACCAACTGCGTCCAACGTTGACATTTCCTTCTTAGATTGTATAGTCTAGATTGAATTAGAGAGATCCTTGATGGTAGCCTTATGCGCAAGAGGTATGTTAAGCTTGGATAGTAACAGATGAAGAGAGTTTGAAACTGCAGTGCTGGGTTGGGAGAGATCCACTATTGGTGGTTGCTCCGCCCATTCCTCGTGAGGATTCGTCCATCTCAAAGCAACTTCCACTCGTTTGGTGTTGCTGGCGGCTTCCGCGAACTCTAGTTCGTCACGTTCGAGAAGTTGTCCCAGTACGTGGTGGGCTTCTTGAAGATGTGCTAGGCCTTTGTCCTTATCGACAATGGCAACCATCATAATAGCTGTCTAGTGCAATAAATCCAAGGTAGTGAGCAGCAGTGGGGCGTGCTCACCCTCCTCATCACGGTTGAGTAGTGCGGAGTTGTCTGCTATTTGAATAAAGTCATGAATCTCCTTCTCGACGATAGTAGAGATAATAGATTGTATGGCTGGTGAAGGTGATAGGAGTGGATCCGGGTAACCCAATGTTACTAGATCTGGAAGCCACCCATTTTGTGTTTCCTACAAAGAAAGGAAACATTAGATAGGAGGATTATTGGATTCAAACATGGTATTCGAAAGGTAGTTTAAAGGTGAAGACAGGTGCTTACTGGAGTTACTGCACTTGTATGGTTGGAACAATAAGAAGAGACTAAGATTGAACATCCCTAAATAGGGCCACATCTTGTCACTACCTAACTTGTTACCCAAACAAGAATCCAAACATATCTTTTCAAAGGCTAAAATAAGATATGTCTTGTCAAGTCACAGGTTGTACATAAGAATAAGAGTTTAGTAATTCGCAAGTTGTCCATAACATAGTATTAGTGATAGAATACTATTTTGGAGGAAACAATTACATAAACCAATTTGTTCTCCCAAAAATAGTCAAATACAAATATCCATAAAAAAGCACAATAGTATGACTAAGTGTCAAGTGCTTGAAAAAATGTCTTCTTCCTTGAAATCCAAAAATTGGAGTCCAAGATTTGAAGGCTAAGCCTCACTTGTACTCGTCCCAATACACAAAACAATCCAATGTAATGTTAGTGAGGATATAACAGGTGTCTTCAGTTGTAGCCAATTGCTATCTATGTCACAAATCTTGCAAAACCAAAAAGGAGAACAAAAATCACAAAACGACCAACAAAAATATGTAAAGCAAGTCACATCGTCAACATAGTCCAAGTAAACCAATGACCTTTGCCATTCCAATGTAGTGCTAATATTTGAAGTACAAGAATCGCCCACAAGGATACACCACAAGAAAGCATAGCAACCTCCAAAAACAAATTGTCACACTGAGATAGGGAAGCATTGAGGCAAAGAACCACTATAAACTCACTAATTTGAATTTGGGAGGGAGAACCCATAGGGATGGCCATAATGGGGTGGTTACACCTAATCGTTACGTCAAGAAATGAAGGTATTAGCCAATATAAACACTCATTCTTAGTGGGTGGGTGGGAGGATAGTACTGTCCATTAGAAAGGCTATTTGATAAACCTCAGTACTATAGGGTTGGCCATATCATATGGTGGAAGTACAAGCATATCTTAGTGAAGATAGCCAATATGTTTAGGTTTATATGTTTAAAATTTGCCCCTTATGTTCCATGTGGATATGGAATTGAAGCCAAATTAAAGAAATGTGTCCTCAAAAAAGGCCACTAAGGGCATATAATTATATATATATATATATATATCTATGTGTGTATGTATCTTGAAATTGTAGGAGATCCAACAAGGAATAAATTAAAATGCATAAAGCCTCCTAAAAGAAAGGGTATGGTGTTGCCACATCAAAGGTTATAAAATCAAATGGTTTGATCTTTTTTGCAAAAGTAAATAGGATAGTTTCCTGATGATTAAAAACATGGGTAATGTAATTGACTATAGAAGAAGAAGAAGAAAAAGAAGATACACTAAAGAGGTGGTGGCTGACCTAAACCTAACTATAAGTGAGAGAGACGAAATCTCCGTCGTTCATTTGCAATAGCTAGAACTACAATCTGCAACTGCCACGTTATAATATATTGTATGACTAAATAATGACTACACAATGACTAAAAAATGACATCATCAATGACTAATAAGTGAGATGCAATTACAACATACCACATGTCAGTTGCCACAAAAGTAGTAAGGCGGCTGACCTAATATGTGGTGGCTAACCTAAAATCTGAACCATCTACTTGTTGTCAAGATACAATCTGAGCCTTCCATTTGTTGCTGAGGTGAAATTTCACCCATCCATCTGAGTTGCTCTGGAAAGAAGCAATCTGATTTGTCCATCTAATCAATCCATCTAAACTATCGATTAGGTCTATTTGATCCATCCATCTAAGCTGTCGATTAGGTCTGTTTGATCCATCCATTCGATTCATCATATCCATCCATCTAATCCATGCAGTCCATCCATGTAAGCCATCCATCTAGTCCATTTGCAGCTTAATATTAAATTCAATTTCCTTGGTGGATGGTAGCCCAATATTGTTCATCATTCCTCCATTCTACCATAGTCACTTATTGCGCTCAATTTAGGACAACACAAGTCAAGTATGACTTGATGTAATCCACATCAGTGATAGTACTACGAATCCTACAATACATAGACAAAATTTTAGATGACAACAATTCTCATTGCTCATCTCATTTGGGCATCATCCACTACTCCTTTGAATGCTTGATAAATGACTAAAACTTATCACACATCAGCTTTGGCGACTAAATAATGATTAGAAGTCATTATTCAGTCATTTTTTCAATGGTTACATTTGACCCTGTTTTCTACTAGTGTGTGTACATCTTATTCCCACAAAATTTCATTTCATAGATTGTTGTTAGTTTGAAGATTGGATTCCTAAATCTAAAGTTTGAATGTTTTCAATTGGGTGTTCACTGTTTTTGTGTCCCGTGTAAGTGCGCCTAAGACACTATGGGAATAGAGATAGGCACCAGTACTAGCTTCTGTTGATGGTTGCCTTCAACCCGTTTGTTCCGGTCACCTACCCACACACTTGATATACTACTAGCCTTCCATCTCTTCACAAATTATTGGTTTCAAAAGTATTTGGACAATTTTTTTCAGTACTGTATCACTTCTAGGGGCTAGTTGAATTCCATGCAAGCTTGTTTTGTTTGAGACTTTGTGTTGCATACAAGTGGCCAGAATTCCATGGTAGCACTAAAAAAACACCTATCTAGGCCAATAGTTTAGCCTTTATCAACCACCATAATCTACACATCTAACCACCCAATTTTGTCTACAACCTTTGGTCAAGCATTGCTCTAACTAAGCTAGCATCTCGAACTTGGATTATAGTTATTCCACCTACACTCTTTTGTAGGGGCTGATTTTTCAAATGCAGTGGAACAAAGCGTATTGTTGATGTGAACCACGGTTGGGTGACCTAGGCTTAATCAATACCCATCACAATGCATACTCCAATTTACAACTTATCCCTAACCTATATTACAATACCCATCACAACACATGCTTTATTTAAAATCTACTCTCTAGCATGTATTGAAATACCCATTACAATGCATATTCTATTCAAAAGTTCATCCCTAGATTTTATTGTAATATTCATCACCCGCAAGAAAGCAACTCCAAATTTTTCTACATATTTGTTCATTGCAAAAGGATGCTTTTTCTTTTTTAAATGCCTAAAGCAACTAGTAAATTATATTTCTTCAATGCTTAGGTGCTACTCACATTACAATCCCCTTGCCAAAACAATATTGGAGGTTATGATTTTTTGGTGTAATGTGTCTTTAAATTCTAATTTAATTTTCACACAACTTTAACATTAGGCTTTTTGCAAATGTGCTTGCAATTTAACATTAGGAAAGTCTTGAATTTTGATTATTTTTGGAAGTTGAGAGGGAAATGGCCTTTTAATTTTGAATTGAAACCATCTCCATCATCCATTTGAATTTTCAAATAGAGAAATCCACACCTACTATTACATTGTATTCTAAAAAAAATAGAAATGGTGGTTGCCAAAAGAATGCCACATGGTTGAATATGAAGCCTCTTCATTTAAATATAAAAGACATTATGGGAAGTGGATTCAAAAAGTAACAATTCTTAATTCCTCTTCCACAAAAAGACAAGAACATCAATTTTCCATGACCTTCCGACTATAAGACAAGTGTAACCTTGAGTTACACACTTGAGTTAAGGAATAGATGATAAATGGACGACTTCATCACCTACTTTCATCAATGGGTCGACCAAAGAAGGGGCCAATTCACCCCATTCCAAAATAACCTTTCTTCTCCCTTCCAACAACTTTCCTCCCCCCAACCTCGTTTAGTTGTTCTCCCCCTACTAAGAGCATCGCCACTAATTGCTTTCTACTTGACTATGGCACTAATAAGTAGCAAGGCACTTACTACCATGTGATTACAGCTACCTAATGCTTTCCACCAACCAACCACTAAAATTGGATTGGCCATCATCATTCAAATGTCATTGAGGCACCAAAGAACAAAGAATGCTTCCATGGTGCTCCCTAAAGTCAATAATTAAAGGTTGTTCTTCAAAATGAAGGAGATAGAGAGAGTTTTTCAACAATGAAAATATTGGTTTATTCTAGGGAGCTAGGAGGTTGAAGTTTTGAATAATGTGTGGATTTTTTATTGATTTGATGAGATTGTTCCCAAAATGTATTGCTTTCAAACTTTCACATAAATCATATTTATGAAAAGAATCAAATCATTGCAAATTATATTTAAATTTCTTTCAAAAAATTCACTAATCTATTTTACATAAGTCTTTTTTTCTTTAGGATTTCTCCACCTTTCAAGAGTATGAGGTGTGTTCATTCTAAAGAATTGCTTCTAAAGCATCCTCATTGTCACATTGTAAATGCACATGCTATGTAAAATATATATAAACATGTCAAATCAGAGGGGTTTTCTTAGAGTCTCAGAAAGCAAAAGAAGTGATGCTTTCTTGAAACTCTTTTTTTTTTAACCTCTGTTAGACAACTATGTAATCAACTAATCATAGTTCTTTTATTTTTTAATTTTTTATATAGAGATATTTTGAAAGTTTAGATCTTATGTTTATGGTTTTTGAAATGAAAGGCAAAGCTTGTTTTGTATTTCCTTTCAATGTAAAAAAAGATTTAGACTCAATGTAGGAATATGGATAGAGTTATGGAGAAAGTAGAGTTAACCAATAGTGAAAGTGTAGTGCATGTGGCCTTTTAAGGTAGACTTCTACTTGCTTAAGTAAAATGTATAGAAGATGAGGTGGAAGATAAGGTGGAGATCCTTCTTCTTCCTCCTCATATTAGTTTGGAGAGAGCCATGAGTTGGAGAGAGACATAACATGTTGCGTTTTGTGAATTTTGAATCTTTCAATTCTCTTTTGACATGTCAAATCCAAAATATTGGTAACCAAAAAAATGAAGTTAAAGGACATAACGTGTGTAACCCCACTCAATTTATAGCTTCTCAAAATCTATTCTATAATTTTTTTTAATGAATTTCTAAAGTAAGTTTTTTTTCCAAGATCTAGTGCATGAGTCTCATTTACAAGAGCTTTCAACACGAGAAAATCAAGATTTGCAATGGACACCCTTGCACAAAATCTTGAATAGAAAAATCACAATCATTTATTTTCAAAATCAGATTTTTGATGTTAAAACTAGACGTCAAAAAGAATTTTCAAAAATAAAACTACGAAAGGCAATAACTTGGTCAGGTTTTGTTTAACCTAAAAGTATTGTTGAGTGACACCAAAATTTGATGCCTTGGGCATTCTAGGGATGAAATAACTAAAAAAGGTGTTTGGAATTGATGCAATGAGGACTAGAATTAAGCCCTTTGCAATGCAAATAATAGTGGCTACAATAATTTTAAGTTGCACCTTGTTTTGCCTTATATTGTAATTAGTTGTTAGAAGATGATCAAATTTTTCAATGCTATCATTTGGCATAGAATCTTTACAAAATGCTTTACAAAATATTGCTAGTCTACAAGTTTTAATGAAGTGTTAATTTTTTGTTTGGTAAAACTATTTTTGCTTTGTTTATGTTATCAGAGTATAATTTGTCTATAGTCTATTAACATGTGCTAGTAGACTATAGACACTTGTTGCACCTCACAAACATCACATTGATTTATTTTGTTCTTGAGATGGGTGCATGTGAGGTCTACTAACTTTTGAGAGATCCAATTATTTTGGTAAGATCTGATTATACTCCAAATTTCATAACTTTTTGTATAAGAGAAGTGATTTATGTATAAAATACTAGTTTTAGTTGGTACTAAAACTAAGTTGAGATGTCAATGTAAATATGTGAGTCTAGTTAGTGATTACTAAGTCTAGATTTACATTATTGCAATGATTCTTAACAATCTATAAGGATGCGTATGTTCATACTTGGACTTAGCAAGCATTCTTTGCTAAGGTAGGAGCACCCAATGGCATCAATGTACCTAATGGCATCACTTTCTAGGTAAGGCAATGATTCTACAACTTAAATGTAATTAAGTACAACATAGACAGTTTATCATTTTGGTCAACAAAAATAAGCCATCTACAATCGACTTACATTTAAGTTCTTAAATTACTACTATCTATAGAAATTGATGCCATTGGGTCCTCCTGCCTTACAATGATACATAGCTTTTCTTGTGTATGTTTAGACCATCATTCTTTTGTAACTACCAAATCTACATGGTTGCAGAACTAGCAAGGATTGCAAGGGATGCTAATTGGAGAGAACTTTAGAACTATTCTATGCTCTATAACATTGCAAATTATTGTTACAAAAATTATAATCTTTCGATTCTATATATTTCTATGCACTAAAACCACTCATTCTTAATGCAAGGTAGAATGGGCAATTATATAACAATACATATGAGAATATTATGAACTACATCACTTGCCCTAGATATCACTTATTGCTTGTAATCAAAAATGTGAAATCAAAATCTTTATATACATATGGAGTGGGAGTGGGTAGAACAACACATGTGGGATATGTAAATTAAAATTAGTCAGAACCCAATCGCTCATAATTAAGTCAAAAGCAAGAAAAGTGTTTGAAGTAAAATTTTAGACCTCATTTACGCATGGTAAAAAAAACTTTTGATTAAAGGATTGAAATATCAAATGGATTTTTGGAGATGAAATTTATCTTAACTTTCCAACTTTTTTCTGTTCAACTTTTTTTTTAAATAGTTATTGTATTATACTATGCCTAAATGAGGTCTGAAATTTTACTTCACGCATAATTCCTACATTTTAGCAATGGGTGATCAAGTTGTCATCTTCAAATTATCCCATAGCCTTTGAGGATTCATAGACAATGGATTTTATCATAAAAATGATATCTCCACCTTTCTTTTCCAAAACTACCAATGAAGTTAACTCTTCTAATTGCCATCAAATTAATTTTTTCATTGGAGATGGTCAAATGACATTGGTATTACAATTTACTTTATTGTCCAGGATTTTGGGATGAATTTTGTAGATGAGGACTCTAGAGAGGAAAAGGCTACAAATGCCCCAAGTCCTAAATGATTGATAACTTCAGATAATCGTAACTATGTAGAACCAATGCCAAATCGAGTCTGAATAAATGTTTGCACCTATCTATCTTTGTCAGAGGTATTACAATTTTACAACCATTGTTACCAAATGCTAGGTGTGAACATAACATTACTGAGACTTGATACTAAAACGAGCATACTAACTCTTAGTAGTTTGCTTGTGATTTGAATATATTTGATAAAGCATTGGTTGACTTATAATTTGGACATATTTGATAAAGTAGTAGATTGCTTGTGATTTGGACATATTTGCTAAGCATTCAATGGCTTGTGATTTGGATTAACCTAGAAACTAGATGAATCATTAGCCAACTTGTAAATTGGACAAATTAGATTCTTGATGGATCATGTACTTGGGATTTTGGTACACTTGGACGTTCATAAGTTTTTTACAAGTCTTTAGTAAAAATGACAAAGGTACACATCTTTATCTTAGACTTGATTGAATAAAAATTTAATTTCAAAGCTATTTTGATTGAAACAAACTTACTAGAATAAAGGATTCATGAATCAGATTTATTTGTACCTTGAAATATAATGAATGTTCTAGAAATGCTTTGTTTCTAGGTCACTACAACAAGCAAAGCTTTTGGTGGACATTGAATTTGTTTAGCAGAGAGAAGTTTTTTTTCTAGTAGAAATCAAAGGATGCAATGCCGCAATAGAAAAGCAGTACAAGTCAATGTAGTGTAGGAAGTGTGGTAGTATGGGTATCACTTGGGTATTTTGTGTATATTTATAGTTATTGAAGTGCATTTTCAATGTATTGTATTAAAGATAAACCAAGATCCATGACAACTAGTAGAAATACAAAATTAGATTTTGATTTTCTAAATGAATCTTTTAATAATTGCTATTAATATTGGTGTATATTCAAAATTGGCAAGTGAATGGTGTAATGTTAAAGTAATTGCACTATACAATGACAAAAGATTGAATTGTATAAGAAATAAGAGTATTTAAGATTTCGATAACATTAATAAATTATACAAAAGTTTGGAATGATGGAAAATGGAAACCTTCATTCATAAATACAACAATACTAATGCACGATACAAAGTACCAACTACATAAGTATTTGGAAACTTTGGAGGTACAATAGTTTTAAAAACAAACATTTCAACAAATAACCATGTACAATCAATCCACTTGGCTAAGTGCAAGAATTATCTAATTTGTTGTCTAATTTGATGTTAGTAGTCATTTTCACAATAGATGTTTTACCAATGGTATTGTGAAGATACTTTGATATGAATAGCATCACACTAGTACAAATCTATGTTGACAAAAAATATGGTTTGAAAAGGTTTTGTGCTTCATTTGTGAAAACTAGCACAATTATCTTAGAAATAATAGAGATT
The DNA here is from genome assembly GCA_963920665.1 of Straminergon stramineum. Classification (NCBI taxonomy): domain Eukaryota; kingdom Viridiplantae; phylum Streptophyta; class Bryopsida; order Hypnales; family Calliergonaceae; genus Straminergon; species Straminergon stramineum. Next base: position 19,495,643 of record OY987264.1, read on the forward strand.
TTAATACAAAACCATTTTAGATCATGGATTTTTCAATGTGCATTTGCACTAGTGTCAATACTCTTACAATGAATAAAAACAATCCTCCATTCTTCCTTTGTAAAAAGTCACCACCATATATAAATTCATTTCATAACATGCACTATTAGGACAAACTAATGGAATGACATGAAAGTTAGGAGAGATTTATTTTGTAGATAATGAAGGTGGAAAAAACACAAAGGTGTTTTTAAAATTCTTGAAATTTTCAAAGAAAAATAATACAAGATATAAATTGCTTACTAGGACATTTACACCATTTGGATTGACAATTCTCAATGTCATGTTAGAGTCATTACTGATTCAACTTTCTCTTTCATCTTCTATTAACTTCTACTTCCATTTTAGATAAACATAAATTTTTTTGTTTAATTTTTTTTGTATATTCTTAATCCATTTTCCAAAATATTGACTAGATTGTTGAAGTTATAAATATTGAAGATTTTTTATTAAAAATTTTGAAAGATGGAATTTTACCTTTTCAAAGGGCTAGTGAAAAACCTAGTTCTTGAAGTTTAGATTATGATCTTGCAATTGTTTTTATCTCCTATAATAATTACAGAAAAATTCATTTAACTAGTTAACTGCATGATCTTACAATTGAATTCATTATTCCCTAAATGTCCAAGACCTTTTTTAAGCTTCTTGGAGTTTAATCAAGACTAAACAAAAAAGTTTCAGTTTTGATAAGTTTTTATAAATTTTTTAAAATTTTAATTGCACGAATTCAACCTAGAGGTGTTAAAGATCACATAGAACCAAAAAACACAACATTATCACTCATGGGTTGAGAAATTATACTATTTGATCAAAAGGGTGTTAAAAAGTCTAAGAGAGTTATTTCAAGTTTTTCATTCTTTTTTTACATGTCAAATCTAAAAGTGAGGTCATGAACAAACTATGAGGTTAAAGGACATGACAAGCATAACCGCAATCAACATGCAACTTTCTAAAATTTATACTACAATTCTTTCAAAAGAACTCCCAATGTGATATTTTCCCAAGATCCAATGCACTCTACATTTGAGGCTAATCTCTAATAAAACCTAACACTAGAAAAACAAAATTTGCAATGGATATCTTTGCACACGACCTTCAATAGGAAAACTATGAACAATTATTTTCAAAATCATTGATTTTTTATGTTTAACCCCTAAAGATTTATTACTATATTTTTACCAAAAAATACTCCAAAACTGCCATTTCTAGTTCAAGTACCAAATTTTAGAAGAACAACATTTTTCTACATATGTAACCATAGGCTCTTGTAGTACGATAGTTTAAGAAGATGTGGAAAAAATTTCAAAAATTTTCACCATATAGATTGCAAGATATTAATATTTGAATGGATAAAAATCCTTTTTGGGGCTTTACACAAAAAATCAGAAGTTGCACTTCCCGAGGTCACATTTGCATGAAAAAATGTCCAAAATGGTGTTGGTTCTTTGGATCAATTCTTCAAGTCAAGTTGGCTACATGCTTGAAAAAATTCAGATCATTTGAAATTGTACAACATATAGAAAAAAATAGTAAGTAGAAAGAAGTAGAAAATGATTCAAAATACTAAATTGTTAAGAATTTAGTTATGAAATTGAAAAATGACAATCCCAAAGGTTTTCTTTTTGTAATAAAAAATTTGAATAGTACGATTTTATTTATTTTCAAAAAATATATTGAAAATTGAGTTAATACAGGACTTCAAAATTTATTTTAGAATAGACAATGCATAACTACCCACAAACTAAAACTCCTTATAACTTTCATCTCAGTAATCAAAATGGAATGATTCAAAGCTTTCCATGTATATACAAATCTGGGAAACCAATTTCAAATTTTTATTTCTTAAAAAGTGATATCCTAAGAAAAAAATTAGAGTTGCCTACCCACCAAGCAATGAACATGATATATCATACAATAACTTTTTAACCATGTATTCAAAATTTATGAAAATTGTTGTGCCTTAAAGCTACTCCTTGGGCACATGTTGTGTAAAAATTTCAAAGAAAAAAATATAAATTGTTTTTGTAGTGAGCTACCCAAAATCACTATGTTGCTGAAAAATGCAATTTAGGGCTTTAAGGGTTAAGGATTTTTTTAACCCTACAAGGACATGAAGGCCAAGAAGAGAATAATAGATGAATTTTTAAATTACTAAAGAAATGAATAATGCATCTATTGGTCCAAAAATTATATTATTTTTTTGTTACTACATTTGTCATAGGCCGAGCTATTTCTAGGTCAAAAATGAATGCCTCATACCAAGCATATGCACTATGTATTAAAATTAGATCATGAGAAATGTTAATGGCATATTTGAGTTACATGGGAAAATCTTGTGACAAGTGTAGTGTGAAGCTAGCACGAAAAATACTAATTTAGATGGTGTGGTTGCGTCAACCCGTCAACTCCCGCTCCCATTGACTTTGACTACGGTTGGGTGTTTAGGGTGTGGTGACCTTGACCACTACTAGCGGGAAGTTTTGGCACTATGAAATTTAAATTTGAAAATCTCCCATATTGAACAAGCCAACAAGTCAAGCACGTTTCTACTAAACTTCAAAGGTAACAAAAAAATAGAACATATCCCAAAAAATTTGCAATGGATGAATGTGTGAAGAAATGACAATATCGTAGGCCTTTTGCAAACAAAATTCCCACCTCATACTTTTAAATTCAAAGAATCCCAATGGTGGTTACCAAGATACATTGTTTCTTCACAAGTACAAAAGAAATTACAAAAACAAAAAAATTCTCTGTTTTATATAAAAGTTAGAAGTACAATGTGATCAACCAAGTTCCTAATACATTCGGCACCATTGCAAAAATATCCTTCTTTGTTCCCTACATTTCTTCCCACCATTGAAAAGTTTGTTTTCCTTGTTCCCATACATTCCCAAAATTGAAAATATTGTTTTCCTACATTTCCATCATTGGGAACCTTGTTCATCAAAAGTTATTGTCATTGGGAACTTTGGTCACTTGTTTAGTGCTCCAATTGCTACTTCCCAAAAGTCTAGTGAAATTCCCATAAGTTCCCATGCTTGACCTTCCTTTTTTTACAAAATGTGGACTAAAATGCTTATAACTTATGGACCATGACTTTGATTTTAGTGAAAATTGTACCTCCATGAAGCTTTTGGAAATCTACATCCTCATAAAAATTTCCAAAAATTAGGCAAAGATTGAGATGATAGGGACTTCCCTCAAACCCAATTTGTTCCCCAAAGAGACATTTGGACGCTTAGGAGTTAAAGCTTTGGAAAGCCCAAGTTAATTTGCAAAATGGATTTTCTTTTTTTTTTGGGGGGGGGGTACTTGACATAGAAGGTGCACAAATTGAAGTGTATAGTAGTGACAAAAGTTTGTATTCATGTTGAACTAGGTCCAATGACACTTGGCTTTCAAAATTTGAATCACTATTGCACCTCTTACAAGTAAGAGAAGTAGTAAAATAGCCATGTATTCTACTTATATGGTAACTTATTTGTGAATGATAAGGCATGGATAATAAAATGTCATGTGTTCAAATGATATATATTAATTGTTGAATTTTCAATCCAATGGTGTATATCCATATTTTAGTACATAATTCATATTCTAAGAGTCAAATATGATATCATGTCATTAGAAGAAATCTACATTTGCCTTAACAAAATCTACATGACGTGTTTGTTGAAGCAAACGCAAATTTCTTCTAGTGTGTTCATGCAATGGAGGCTCATCTTGTGCTAGAAAACAAAACAAAAAACAAAACAACACTATCAAATTGACTTTTAAAATTTGAAAGGTAACATCAAGAATTCTAATTTCACAAAATGCTTTGTGAAACTTCACAACAGCTTTGCTAGTTTCAATGGACATGGTCTCAACTTGAATGCAAGCTCATACTCCTTTCCTTTCAATGAAATTCCACTTCATTTGCAAAAGGAAACAGGAGAAGGAAAACAATAACTTACATGTGTGATAACTTACTTGGGAACGTACATTTTTAATGTCAGTTAAGGTTTGCAAATGAAGAATACGAAGATTTGTAAAGAAAGTATTATACTGAGAATTATATGAAAAGAGGCAAATTATACACTTCTATTTGTAAATGAGATATTTTAAACCGGTCAAGCCGTCAAGCCGCAAGCGATCAATTAGCAACTTGTATTATTTGTCGATGTTGATAAGAAGACGTCAAACTTCGTCACGGCTAGCTCCTAATCTACAACCATGGTCATTTGAGGGATTCCCGCTCTTGCTTATACAGAAAAGAAGAGCAATGTCAGTAGCAGGCGACTGGTTTGGAGTACCTTTGAAGTGAAGTTCTAAGTTGCTTGCAACCCAGCAACAATATTCAAGCTGCTTTAATTTGGATTGAACAAACTTAAAGGTTACGATAATCCGATTCTACCAAATCATACTGAATCTTAAATTAATTTTCTTGCAGTGTATCACATGCTTTCGAAGTAATCTTCAATAGTTGGTTACCTAGCTCGGTGCACAGTCTGGAACTCCCGCTCTGGAGATATTCTGAGCGTGGGGTTAAAAAAACAGCTCTTGTGTTTGCTTCCAGTGTGACAACACCGTAAATATTCGGAAGTCTAAGCTAAACACAAATAAGAGTCTCGAAGTTTGCAAAAAACTTAGCCAGTACGTACGCATGACTGAACAGTTCACCTAATTTGTGTACGTTCACCTGTCCTTGGAAACCACACTTTCAAAGTAACAAGCAACTCAGAAAGTCAATGCCTGCAGACATCAAAAGTGGCTCGATTGGCTTCTGCTCAACACAAATTCATAAATCTGAGTTATACTAAAGCTTAGTTCATCTGGACCTCACCTAGCCTTGCCGGCCCATGCCACTGGATTAGCCTTTATTACTTCATTTACCAATGCATGAATTGACTCTTGTAGGCATACCCTTGACCCATGTGCAACGAGACTGAAGTACAGCACCCCATGCACACCTTGTAGCTAGCCACAAATTAGTCCATCCCACATCAAATGTTTATCCAAAAAAATAGTTTGTTTTTTAAACTCACGTCCAATTATACAGAAAAATCGCATCAAAGTACAATACAAGGCAGTGTTTTTAACACTGGCATCTACATGTGCAAGCTTAATTAGCTAGTCTTCTCCTCTGAGATAGAGGATGCTAATCCCGTTTACTAGCTAGGGACGTGATCCCGTGATCTCCTCTACCCATAGCTAAGCTCACTCATCTATTCGATCATGCGCTCGGTTGAACCTATGAAGCTTAGCAAGCATGGCTTGGCTGAATGTCGGTCTATAGAATGAAGGCCACCGATCTTTGAATTATATATCTCTGTTCTAACCAGTTACGTAAATTACTAAAATCATATACAGGCTGTGGGAGTTGAAAATCTTTGCTTCCTTTCGATCGTGTGCAGACATAGCTGCATTGGCGCACACAAATAAGGAACGAGATAATTCATTAAACACAAGCAGCTAGGTTCACTTAATTAATTAGTGCGGCTCATCTGGTAAGAATCATGCCAAAGCTCGGGTGAAGATCATGGGAGACAGCTGCGTCCGTTGTTGCCCTTGCCCCATTGCTTTCAGAGTGGCCTGCTTCTCCCTTCCTTCCCTTTGCAGCCGCGCATAAAAGGCGGCCGAGTAGTCCGCTCCTCCCGCAGGGCAGCCACCATAGAACGAAGACGCGCCCGAGTAGTCGCCTCCCCAGGCCACGTCGTTGAGGAGCTTCACGTAGCCGTCGCGCAGCTTCGACAGAAATCGCAACTTCGTCGTACTCTTCTTCACAGCATTGCAATGGCCTGCTGGCTGAGCGGCAAGAGCTCCAGCAGTCGCGCTGTGGGCGGTAAGCTCCTCTTCTTCTTCGGGCGCTTCGTAGTGCTCGAGCACGGGCGCCAGGGCTGGGCAACGAAAGCCCCGCATTTGCTGGCAATGGGAGCCGGAGGATCGCCTCTGCGACTCCGCCATTCTGCAAGCACCTGGCATTCTGGCACCCAGGAAATTAACTCACTGTTTCCACGACCACACGTACTACTTGGGATGGGAAGCTGTGTGGGGAATGTGAAGAGTATTACGTACTGGAATGTGGGTTTTGCACCACGTCCCCTAGTGGGTGAAATCAAGAGTCTTAATTTGGGGTAATTCTATGATCGATGGACATATCTTCGACCCTCAAGTAGTGCATGTATCCTACAGTACGTAGCTATTGGGGACAGACTGTATGACAGAGACTCGATCATAAGCTAGAGCATTCACTCATCAGTGCTGGTGTGAAACTTCACCGACTTCGAATCGAAAGCTCACCACCACCTGATTCATGACACAAACGGAACGACCGCTCCCAGATGGAGGAATGCAAACAGTACGAGTGTACCGAGTGTTTGAAAAATGTTACCAGGAACGTACGTCCTAGACTATTTCCACTGACCAAATACTAAACGGGGTGAAGTGTCACCGACAGTGGCGAGAATCTCCCAAACAATTAAACTGGTTGATCGATTCCACAATGGAATTCTGAAAGTACGTGCGCTAGGTGTGATCGATCGAGAGATCTCACTGAATTGAAAGCCTGACTAGCTAGCTGAGCAAGTGCTGATGGGATGAAGTGGAAAAGAAGGCCAGCCAGGAGGCTTTTATGCAGGATGCTGAAGGGGGTAGGGCAAGCCGGGAGAATCGTTTACGGATCGGTATTCGGTAGGGGTAACACGGTGACCTTGCTAACTTCAGTTTAAGGTATTATATCTTATTCAAATTTTTTGCTGCTGGAGGTGGTTAGAGCGTGGCACGTGGCGGGGAGGGCGGTTGAGCCCCAAACTCCGTACTTGTTTCACCTTTGAAGATCACCTCCAAGTCTAACTTAATTTATGAAGTTGACCCCCTTCCCGAGGCCAAGAATCTGCGCACTCAGCTTGAGGTTCCGAAGTAGGGCTACAGTAGATCTGCCTCCAAGTTTCTAAATAAATTGACAACTATTGGAAATGGAATCAAATGAAGAATGCACCTATTGGTCCATAAATTTCAGATCATTTTTGGTGATAGGTCTTGTGGTCTTTTTAGGTTAACCTTGAAAGGACGCTACAGATGTAGAAGGTTTGATGATAGCTTTGTTGTTTATTGTGGAAAAAAAAAGAATACACTTATTGGTTCAATAATTGGAGTATTTTCGTGACCACCAATACTTTGGTCCAGGGGGCTGCGTCCTTCGAGGTTTAACTTCAAATGATGGTGATGATGACTATACACAAAATGTCCTTTGTATGACTTCATTTAGGATGGAAACACACATTTTTCATCCAATATGTTTTGTGAAGTTGCTTGAGTGTATTTTTTGTATATGGTATTGCAAATTCTTTTAATATGGTATGATTGACTTATCTAAAGAAGAAGATGCTTAATCAACATATCATCTTTGTAGTGTATTTTGGCCACTTCTTACTATTTACTCTTGATGTGAATTTTAGCCATAAAAATGATATTTTTTGAATTGGGTCAATCTACTGAAAAAAATCTGATCACATGTAGGTTCTACTCCAATAGTCCAATTTTAAAATTTTAAAATATTTTTAAAATTCCAATATTTTATAGCAATATTAACTTTGGACCTATAACCTATCACAATTTATGGTTGATTTTCTAATTATAGAGTGATAGAATAAGTTTTTTTATACCATGATTTTATGCACTATAATATTCATCTTTCGTGAAAATTTCAGATTTTTTGAGTATATTCTATATTTTCCATATGAATTTTCTTCATTTTTTTCTTAAAAAATTCACGATAATTCCAAAATTTCCCCTAGAAAATTGAAAATTTTATGACTTGTAACAGACATATGATTTCATTGCTAGAAAATAATTTTAAACATTAGCAAAGATTTGAGGCCTCTGGAAGACTGCGAATTCCCAGTTTGCGGGGAACGTAGGAATGGTGCCACTGCGGCAGATTGACATGGCCGTGACACTGCCACGTCACGGGCAATAATAAAATGAAATTTTTTTTCAACTTCTTTTTGTATTTCAGAACTAATTTTTTTCTTTTTGATATTTTTCCTGACAACAGTCAGCCATTCCCAGACTGCGCAGGGAACAGACCTAAAATGGCCCTCCCTAGGCCTCAAATCCTCTCTAATGAGTTTTTATTAACATCTAGTTGCAAAATGGAAACAAACAACGAAGTGTGAAGCCTGTGGTCATGATCCTGTCTTTCCAGGGTTAATTGCACACTTTTCATCCAAAATTTAGCGGTGGTGGGGACTTATTCCTCGCCCTCCTGGTCCGATGGAATCTGTGCCACTTCCCAAGTCAGGTGCAACAAAGAATTTATTAGTCGGCAACTTGTGAAGAGCCTGACGGTCGGAATGGCTCAAGCTCCGGTAATCGAGACTCGGTGGAATGTTTCACGTTTTCGAGGAGAGCACGTTTGATTCTCCGGAACACGCGTTGCTAACTCAGTTGCACTCCTCCTTGTACAATCATTCATGCTTTTCTCTTCGATCAAAGGCGGGGTGGCAGCAGGAATCACGTTTTGGGTACAACTGGTTGTGGTGGGGGACTCCAACTTAACTGACTCATCACTACAGGATGCTCGATCGCCACTGAGGGCGTGTCTACGCCGAAAGTGATTCAATTCATGCAATTTATCATTGCAGCGCAGTTTTGAAATTGTAGCGACACCACCGGGCTTGAGAAACAAAACAAGGCAAATATTTGTACAGAAAAAGGGGTGGGTGGGGCATCCACTTTCCACTTTCCAGGTTCACAGTTTGCCGAAAAGTGGACTGCTCCACTCATGGTCTCCGCCTGAGGCCACTTGCAAGTTGACAATGCCTTAACCCTTGAAGGACGCGGTGGACGATTATTGTTCGATGGATGACAAGGAATTCTCCTATGTAGGACAGAATTGCAATTATTCATCCTCGGAATTAGGGGTGGAAAGGAGAGATCTTCTACAGTAGTTTGACTCCCAATGAGTATTTCTGGTTTTTATAAAGTGGATGATGTCACATGGTTCCAAAATGGCTGATTTCTACCGTTACTAGCCCGTCGTTCAAGGGTTAACCATTAAAGGTCGAAGTGGACGTTTTGTGTCCAATGGATGACTTCGTTGTTGATTGTAGAAAAAAAGAATGCACCCATAGGTGCTGACTACCTTGGTCATGGAGGTTTAACTCTTAAACCTTGACACAGACATTTTGTGTCTAATGGATGGCAAAGAATCTCTCCCTGTAGGATAGAACTACGACAATTCATCCTCAGAATTTTGTGTGAAAAGCATAAGTCTTCTATAGTAGTATGACTTCTAATAAATATTTCTGAATTTTATAAAGTAGATGATGTCACACGATTCCAAAAGGGAGTATTTCTATGGTCACCAATCTATCCTTTAAGGGTTAAGGGTTAATAATTATCATGAGGCCAACAAAGGAAGGAATACCACAAACGGGACTAGTTGATAAACAATACTTTTTGTTTTCATTTCAAGGCATAAATGATAAGAGCTTGTATAGTACCCAGCAACTCTAAGTCATGCACCCCATTTTGCCATTCAAAACAATTTTGAATTATATATATAATGATTGGCATTTTTTGTCTTGCATAATCAATATTCAATTCTTACACAATTCCAATCAAGCATACCAAATTTGGGTTTCAAAAATGTAAAACTCCATTTTTGGTGAATTATTTCATTTAAAATTCATAGTTTTACATGATAATTAATTGAAAGCAATGGAGATGAATTTTTTTTAATTCGATTGCGGCGATACGTAGGAAACATCCATATGCACATCTTTCCTTCAATACACATCTCCAAAAGGTTTTAGAATCTCCTCACAAAGGTTTCAAAAATTGAGTAGACAATGTCCAAATTTTGAAAAATAGATATTTCTCTATTGTAATTAGATTTTGATGTTTGACCTTCACAATGTTACTAATTCTATACATTTGACCATGAAGATATAGTTTCTTTGCCAAAATCTAATTACAATAGAGAAATATCTATTTTTCAAAATTTGGACATTGTCACTCCAACTTTTAAAATTGTTGTAAGGAGATTCTAAAACTTTTTGGAGATGCTTATTGAAGGAAAGATATGTGTATGGATGTTTCCTACATATTGACCCAATCGTATTAAAAAAAAATTCATCATCAATTTTTTTCAATGAATTATTGTGTAAAATCATTAAAATTTAATGAAACAATTCACTAAAAATGAAGTTTTGATTTTCTAAAACCCAAATTTGGTCTACTTTATTGGAATTGTGTAGGAATTGAATAGTAATTATGAAAGGCGAATAACGTTAATAATATGATTCATTTTGCAATTTTCTTTTGAATGGGAGAATAGGGTGGACAATTGAGAGTTGCCAGATAAGTACTGTACATTGAAACCGTTTATGGACTGGCACCATTTATGGTATTCCTCCTTGCTTCTAATGTACTAATTATTGGTTTAGTTTGCTTTCTGAATTAACCCCTATAAAACCAGGGGTGCAAAAATACAGTGTTGTAGAAGCCACTTGGTGGCCTTATGGTCATTTAGGGGTTAACAATAATTGATTGCACCTTCTTGTGCACACGATTGATCGCTAGAGCTGCTCCAATTGCATCTTGGTAATGCCGCAATTTCACAGTGACATTTGGGCATGTTGAGGCGAAGTTCAGACAAGGGACAACAGGAGTTGTGATGAGCTAGACTTGTTGAATTAAAACCTTGAGACCTTCAGATTGGAGCTTACTAATGTTAATGTCATAATGTGATTTTTGTGTAAGTTTGATGCATGAACTGGATTCAACTATTTTCAGAGAATGGAATTATTGCTTCAAATGACAATCAATTAGATTCCGATATCAGTCATTGCTTCAACTTTGCGGTGATGAGATATTCTAAGCTATGAATCATTGTTTTCAAACTCAAATTACTTACTATCGGAGGAATCAATCTGTTGACATTGCTATTATGAGTCAAGAAATGTTTTTAGGTTTTACTGCAAATTCAAGCATTAAAAGAGAATTTGGGGCTAAAGAAGTCCACAAGTTCCCCGGGGTTCCTAGATTGTGGGAGCTCGCCACATCAACGATTTGATGTGATCAAGAGACAGCCACATCATTTTATTTTTTTCATTTTTTCATTATTTATTTTATATTTTTTTGAATATTTTTTAAAATCAGTTTTCAGTTTTGGAATAATTTTTGGAATTTTGGAATTCTTTTTAAAATAAAATTTTTTTGACAACAATGTTGGTTCATAGATCCCAGACATCAAGGGAAACAACCCTAAAACAACTCTCCCTTGCCCTGAATCTCTTGTAAAGTATGTTCGCACTTGGTGTTAGGAGTGGTGTTTGAAAAATTAATCTTGTCCGAAGTTAAATCAATATTTTTCTTTCAAAGACTTTGGCTAACACCACTTTTAACACCACATGTGAACATACCTCAAGCATATCATAAAGTAGATACAATAAGTTACTAGTAAGTTAGAAACACAAATCTCATAGGAAACATGTTGATCCTTGAAATTTCAAGAAATGTTAAATGAATCAAAAGGAGGAGATTTTGCATTGACAAAAATTATATTTACAATGGACTAGTACAAACCTATTGCAATGTAACATTGAACTTAGGAGAATATGGACTCAATAGACAATCAAAATCTAATGGACCTAGATGAAAAAACATTTGGGACAATGAAATGAAATATTAGGGATGAAAACATAGCCATATTTGTGACAATGTCTATCTAATATGATAGATGTGAAGAACTTTAGTTTATAAGCTTAACCCCTTAAGTTCCTTGTCTATGTTTTCACCCAAAAAGCTTCAAAATTGCCATTTCTAGAGCCATTTTTAGAACAAGTATCAAATTTTTGGAAAAAAAACTTTTTTTTTGACACATGTAATTGTAGGATCTTGTAGTATGCTGGCTTGAAAACATGTGGTAAAATTTTCAGAAATTTTCACATTGTGGATTGCATGATATAAGCATTCAAATTCATTGAAATCATTTTTAAGGCCTTGCAAAAATTAAGGCAGTTGCACTTCACAAGCTCACTTATCTATGAAAAAATGTCCCCAAATGTTGTTGCTTCTTTGGATTCTTTTTCCTAGACAAGTTATCTATATGCTTAAAAAATTTCAGATCATTTGGAATTGTACAACATATAGGAAAAAAATAGTAAATAGAAAGAAATAGAGAATGATTCAAAATACAAAATTGTCAAGAATTAAGTTATGGAATTGAAAAATGAGTAAGATAAACCACTTCAAAGTTTATTTTAGATTAGAAAATCCATAACTGCTTGCAAACTAAAACTCCTTGTAACTTTTGACTCATTGATCAAAATGGAATGATTGAAAGCTTTACACACACACTCACACACAGATATATATATATATATATATATATATATAGAGAGAGAGAGAGAGAGAGAGAGAGAGAGAGAGAGAGAGTCTAGGTAACCAATTTCAAATTTTGTTTCTCAAAAAAGTGATTTTTTTTATCTGCCCAAATTGCCCACTTGGAGAAAAAAGTAACATATTAGGCCATAACTTTTGACTCATATTTCCAAATGTCATGAAATTTAGTGCATATGAAAGATATTCCTTGTCCCCACGTTCCATTAAAATTTCCCTCTCAAATATTCAAATCTTCAATCACACATACCTGCCCAAAACCTCTCTGTTAACAAAAAATGCATGATGGTCCTTTACGGGTTAAACCTTTCTCAAAAAAGCAAGTGAATATTTCATGGCCAAATTAAAGCCTCTTGTATTATATAATTATTTATATTGCAACTATTGGCATCGAAATTGGGACACTATTGGAATTGAGTTCTCCTAGGATTGATTTCTAGGATTGCCGTCCAGTCGCATTTTTTGGACCACCGAAGGCCACTTGTTGATCAAGTCCACAAAAGAAAGCTCCCGGATTCCAAGGAACTCCATTGTATCAAACAAGCAGGGGAAACTTGTTAAGTTAGTAAGGATGGAAACGTGCCATCTTCAACAACTTCAGTGGAATATTCGATGCAAGACTTGTGGAGTTCAAAGTGGGTCGGGGTGGATTGACCCCCTCACTCATCCCCAAGGGAAAACCCTGAAATTTTTTATTGGTCATGCATGGTAAAATTTGCAAATTTTGAATTCATATTTGCAATCACAAGCTCCAATTTACTACATATAGGTATAAAAGATAAATTAATGAAGCACAAAAGAGGGGGTCTTTTTTTTACATGCACTCGTGGATTGACTTGAGGGGGCGGGACAAGAGAGGGGTCAATTCACCCCGGCCTTCAAAATGGGTGTTGCCCTTAGAGCAGCTCCACTGCATGAACAACAAAAGAACCATGAAATGGTTTTAACTGAGGGACTTCGCGGAACAGTTGTCGTTCCGTCTCCACTTCTTGTGGAAGTGTCGCAGTGCAATTCACGCTTCACCACTTGGCAACGCCTTATCCAACTCATTTGACATTATCAATGATGTCACAAAAAAGAATGATTCCTCCATAGTCAAAGGATTGAATCAGTGCATGAGCTCTTGTGTGGTCTCAAAAGACCTTGAAAATAGCATGGACGAAGCCTTGTAGCGTTGCTCAAGAAATTAGGAAATCCTTTTGCAGTGACGCAATGGAGCTCTAAAGCGTTGCCTTCACGCAACAGTTCCAGTGTGCACCTGTGCTTCAATATGTGGTGGAACTACTCTTATTGCCCCATCTAAGGGAGGATGTTAAATCCTCCATCTGAACTAGGATAGGGACAGATTTACCTTGGGGAAAATGCAAGAATTTTATATTTTATTGCACATTATTTTTTTAGCAAATTTTGAATTCATATTTGCAATTAGAGCCCCCAAATTATTGGAGGGAGGTCTTGAACATGCCCTAGACAAGGTTCAAAATAGGGGGCATTTTTCACTTTTATCCTTGGATAACCCACAAAATTAAACTATGGGGCCCAACTCAAATGGAAGATTTAACATCCTACTCATCCAAAGGAAAATGAAAAATTGCCCCCTATTTTTTGCCATGTAAATTTGTTACTTCTTCACCTCCCCTAGCTAATTTAGGGCCATTGATTGCAAATATGAATTCAAAATCTGCAAATTTCATCATATGTGGCAAATAAAAAAGTTTCATCAGTGTTTTCTCTATAGACAAAACATAGGGCAATAAGGGGGTCAATTTTACTTGGCCACCCACCATGGGGGTCATAAAGCATATGTAACTTAACTTAGGAGTGATGCAAAATTAAGGTAATGTAAGAGTATTGTGTAGTTGGAGGGCCAAAAAGATACGTGATTGCAATTTGTATCATTCAATTTTCTTCACATAATATAGAATAAAATTGACATTTTTTGTCTTATAATTTTAACATTTAATTCTTATGCAATTCCAATCAAGTATACCACATTTCAATTTAGAAAAAAAAAAAAAAAAAAACCTTTGTTTTTGATGAATTGTTGCAATTAATTTTCATAATTTTACATGATAATTCATTGAAAAACATTGGTGATGAATTTTTTCATTTGATTGTAGAGATATGTAGGAAACATCCATATGCACATCATTCCTTGAACAAGCATCTCCAAGAAAGTTTCAAAAGTCTTTCTATAGAGATTTCAATGTTGGGGTGACAATGCCCTAAGTTTGGAAAATAAATCTCTCTTTATTGTAAGTAGATTTTGGCAATGTAATTGTACTATCATGCTCAAATGTGCAAAATTAGTCTTCTTGTGAAAATATGAGGGGCAAATAGCAAAATCTACTTACAATAAAGAGAGATTTATTTTCCAAACTTAGGGCATTGTCACCCCAACATTGAAATCTCTATAGAAAGACTTTTGAAACTTTCTTGGAGATGCTTGTTCAAGGAATGATGTGCATATGGATGTTTCCTACATATCTCTACAATCAAATGAAAAAATTCATCACCAATGTTTTTCAATGAATTATCATGTAAAACCACGAAAATGAACTGCAACAATTCATCAAAAACAAAGCTTTCTTTTTCTAAATTGAAATGTGGTATACTTGATTGGGATTGTGTAAGAATTTCTTGTTATTCCCTAAAGGACTATAACACATTTTGGGCACAAATTGTGAAGAACTACCACTTTCAAGGTAGTGAGAAAAAAATGAATTTTTTCCCAAAATTAAATCCTACAAATTTTTACTAGACTACTATGGGAATGGGAATGTATAGAAAGATTTTAGAAATTTTGATTGAACAAATTGAAAGGTTATACAATTTGAAATTACAGAAATTTCTTTTTTGACCTTGCTTGATAGGGCTAGTAGACTTTTATTCCTAGAATGAGATTTTTATACAACAAATGGTTGTTTTTTTGGACATTTTCATCTAGCATCATACAAATTACACACCTACCAAATTTCAAAATTATAGGAGGAGTTTTGTGCATGTTGCCTAAAGTTGCCCAAATTGCCTCCCAAATTAAGGACAACATAACTTTTGATCCTGACACCCAATTGGAAAAATATCTATATTCCCACTAAAGGGTATATATGTTCACACCTTGTGTCAAATTTGAAGAACATCCATTTAAAAAATGACTTCATACGCACCTACCTAAGATCACTTGCATGTACTCAACAGTCATTCGGTCCTTATTAGATTAATTGTGAGAGA
Source organism: Straminergon stramineum (assembly GCA_963920665.1). Classification (NCBI taxonomy): domain Eukaryota; kingdom Viridiplantae; phylum Streptophyta; class Bryopsida; order Hypnales; family Calliergonaceae; genus Straminergon; species Straminergon stramineum. The sequence continues at coordinate 19,511,303 of OY987264.1, forward strand.
CAAAAATGCCAAATGCATTTAATATTATGCCAAAAAAAAATGCACACCACATGTAGGCATCACATATCTTTTTGTCCCCCCATTGTACAATACATGAAGGCATACCATTAAAGCACTAAATTGTGTTTTTTGGCAACATAGCAAGTTTGGGCAACTCACTACAAATAGAATTTTATTTTTGTTCTTTGAAATTTTCACACATGTGCCCAAGGAATAGCTTTAAGGCCTAACAATTTTCACAAATTTTGAGTATATAGTTAAAAATTTATTGCATGATATGTCATTTTCATTGCTTGGTGGGCAGTCTAGGCAACTCAAAAAAATTCTTGAAAAACACTTTTCTAAGAAAGAAGAATTTGAAATTGATTTTCTAGACTCAATATATAAGTGGAAAGCTTTGAATCATTACATTTTCATAAATAAGATGAAAATTACAAGGAATTTTAGTTTGCGAGCAATTATGGATTTTGTACTTTAAAATAAACTTTAAAGTCCTTTATTTAACTCAAATTTCAATATTTTTGGAAAAAAAATCCTAGGATGTAGCATTAGGGGAGATTTGAGGGCATAGAAAGATTGTTTCAAGCCCATTCCCTATGCTAGGAACCAACCATTGTTGTCTAGAATAAAAAATTATGAAAATGTAAAAATATTGAAAATTGAAAATGAAAAAAAATAAAATGAAAATGAAAAAATTTCTTTAAAAAATCATTTTAAAATAATAAATAACTAATTAAATATTATTATCTAATGTGGTAGTGTGACTGCCATGTCAGATCTCTGTAGTGGCAATGTTCCCCAAAGTTCTCCACTGCTTGGGAACTCTAGGAACTCACAATATTCTAGAGGGCTAAAATCCCTTCTAATGATTTTTTATTACAACATTACAACCATTGGATTGGCATTTTTCAATTCCATAACTAAATTCTTAACAATTTTATTAGTATTTTGAATCATTTTGTACTTCTTTCTACTTACTATACTTCTCTCTATTTTTTTCCTATATCTCGTACAATTCCAAATGATCTTAATTTTTTCAAGCATGTACAAATGTACCCAACTTGCCTTGAAGAATGAATCCAAAGAAGCATCACCATTTTGGACATTTTTTTAAACAAATGTAACCTTGTGAAGTGCAGCTGCTCCAGTTTTTTGTAGGGCCAAAAAGGATATTTGTGCATTCAAATGCTAATATCTTACAATCTATATGGTGGAAATCACTGAATTTTTTTTACATCTTTTCAAACCAATGTTCTACAAGATCCTTCAATTGCATGTGTCGAAAAATGTTTTTTTTCAAAAATTTGGTACTTGTATTAGAAATGGCAGTTTTGGAGAGTTTTTGGTGAAAACATAGTCAAGAAACTTCAAGGGTTAATACGAAATGAATTTGTCCAACTATTATGATTGATTTTTAATTCTCCAATTATAAATTATAGCTAATTTAAGGTGAAGTTGAATAATAAAATTTAGATATAATATGCATAAGTAATGAGAGGTCAAAGATGAATTAAGAGATTTACAGCTTGAACTTACTAACTCTAGGGAATCGTAGATGCCAATTTATGGCATCTAGATGAAAAAATCTTTTTAATTTGGATGACTTTACAATATAAATTAGATGATTTTCACTTGCTTTTTTTTGTTCAATTTTGGGTGAAGGACATGCCATATCATCATACCAAAATTAAGTCATTTCAACTTTTACTTTACTTTATATAAGAACTAACTTCAAAAGAAGGTTGAATATAGATCACTCTATAGTGTAGTTTGGTAAATTTTAGTGCCATCCTCTAGAATGGACATTCTTTAGCCATGAATATGGTCTGTTTTGAAATTTACTCCAACTAATGAAATAAGTTTTATTAAGTCTAGTATCTATTCTAATTTGAAAATTTCCAAAATTTCTAAAATTCATTTTTTTTTTCAATTTGAATATTGGATCAATAACTATGGTCTTCCAATTTTCAAATCTAGAATTAAAAATCAATGATGTGTCACAATCTTATTGTACTTGGTGTAAGAAATGGTATTAAACAAGAATGTTAGGAGCCAATTTGGATAGACTTTCAAACTAAATTCATTCTAGCAACACCATTCATAACACCAAGGACAAATAAATAAATCTCCATAATAAATACAATAATCTAAACATTCTTTCAAAGTTCAAAGATTATGAATATCCTCATTTCATTTACTTTTTAAAAAGCTATGTTCCTACAAACAAAAACTAATCTTCAAAATGAAACAAAGGATTCTTGCCTACCAAATATATGATTCAAAAGTGAAAACATACATACACCTATCACTACAACTTCAAATTTCATAGTTTATTCATATGGGGTCCAAAAAAAGTGCTTCTTCCATCGCCAACAAGAATTATTAGAAATAAATTCATAAAACATAGGAACTATGCACAATTAATTAAAACGAATTACATCTAAAAAAATCATATTAAGCATTGAACAAAGTTAGATTTATTGGAATAGTCACATTTTAAATATTCTTATTGAAAACCAAAGAATTATCTATCACACCCAAAAAATCATAATTTGGATATTTCCATGCATGAAAAAGTTCTAAGGGTTCAAAATTTTATTGGTAGATAATCTAGAACTAAAATCTAATGTTGGAAAGTTTACATTTTCAAAATCAATAGTGAAAATGAAGATTGAAATTTCATTAGAAGGGATTTAGCTAAGGGAGGCAACCCATTCCTAATTGTTGCCCCATTGTGGTAGTGTTGGGTGGTGTAATTTCAAGCAAGAGGTGATTAACATGATTAATTCTAGCACACTTCTCGGCACAGCTATAGCACATTATGATTGGCTAAAAGACTCATAATATTGCAAGCAACCCTTATTGAATTTTGCAACTAGCCCTTGATTGGAAATAGGAAGGTCTATATGACCAATATGAACAGAACAAAATCTTTAGTTGAAAAATTCATAGAAATTCTATTTTGAGAAATAAAAATCTGAAAAATTGTAGAAACCTTAAGAACTCTATTTCTACACATAGGAAAATTTTTTCACTATTGAAACCTCCCTTGCAGATATGTGTATCTCCTTAAGTGGTCAGAAATGGGTTGCCTCTCTTAGTTTGGAAGATTGTGAGTTCCCACAAGTTTTCAGACTATGGGAACTCAGAGTTAGCAGCTGGATGACATGGTTGGGTGACAAACACATAGGATAATAATAAAAAATTATTTTTTCAATATAATTTTCAAAATTTCAAATTATTATTATTATTATTATTATTATTATTATTTTAATATTTTGAAATTCTAGCCATCATGGAGAACCAACCTGAATGGAGCTTCTAAGGTTGTTGAATATCTTCTAATGGGTTTAGAATTCAAATGTTAGTTTAGACATGTGTCACTTTGGAATGGAAAATAAGATTTTAGATTTAATACCCCATGTAAGGTTTAATTGCAAGAGGCAAAGGAAAAATGATGGAGACAAAGATAGAATCACAACAAAGAAGATGCCTAAACCCAAGAAAATGTTCAAAATCTTACTCCTTTGGCATATTCTTGTGAAAACCCAAGTTTTGCTTGTGGGTATTCTAGGTCCTCTGCGGAATTCCGAAAATTCAAATTTTCAAAAACTCATTCTACCATCTAGTTTGGGGGGTCACATTTAACCCTATAAAGATGAACCCATGACCATTGAATTCTGCCCTTACTATCCATTACTTTCTTTGCTTCCATTTTCCAACTAGATATAAATGAATCATTTTATATCTATTTTTCAAAGTTGAAATCACATGTCTGCTATAAGTTGTAAAGCTTTCAACCTTTTTTGGAAAAAGCTGAAATTATTGTGAATTTCTAGAGAAAAAAAGTGAAGGAAATTCATATTAAATACAAAATATACTCAAAATATCTTAGATTTTCACCATAAATGTATAATATAGTGTATAACATTGTGATGAACCAAGATTACCGTGTCATTCTATAATTAGAAAAGAAAAAAACCAGAGTTATAGGTCTAAAGTTCATATTGCTATAAACTCTTAAAATTTAAGATTTTTTCAAAATTTTCAAGTGAAGTAAAAAGTGCAATGTATAGGCTTCGTATGGCATCAGTTGGACTCAAATTCAAATAATGCCACTTTCGTGGCTAAAATTTCCATCAAGATTAAATAGCAAGAAATGGCTGAAATACATTACAAGGGTGATATGTGGATTAACCCTTAAAGAATAGAATGGTGACTGTGGAAATCATCCCTTTTGGAACCATGTGACATCATCTACTTTTAAAAACCCAAAAATACTCATTGTAGGTCAAACTAATGAGCAAGATCTCTCCTTTTTGCACAAAATTCTAAAGATGAACAATTGCACTTTTGTCCTACATAGAAAGATTCTTTGTCATCCATCTAACAAAAACGTCTTCAACGTCATTCAAGAGTTAAGCCTCTTCTTCTTTAGAAAAGTCAATAAGATCATAATGAAGGACTTTGCAATACTATTCATTGAAAATGTTCTCAAGAACCCTCCAAATAAATAAATATGATGAAATTTTTTTTCCATCCTCCAGTCTCAGCTAAAGTCATCCATTGGGCACGTAGTGTCTATAGCAGTAATACAAGACCAACCCTAGCCTTGGATCACTGCCTGCGCCATTCTGTGGCGTTTGGATGACAGTCTAGGGTCCTCAAAATAGATTAAAAGCATTTTTTTCATCCTTTTCATTGTTGTTGACCTTTCATGTTGAGTTGCAATGAGTATCCAATTGAATTTTTTGTTTAACTAGTATTTGTTGTCATGTAGTTGAGAAGTAAGTCAAAAAGACGGATATCAAAATTTGCTATTTTAGTGTATTTTGAGGAGTTGTTGCTCCTTGCTCTAAATCTGACATTTCTCAAAAAAATGATATTTTTTGAATTTGAGACCAACTAACGAAATGAAGGTCATCTACTCTAGTTTCTACTCCAATTCGAATTTTGGAAAAATTCGTAATATTGAATATTTTATTGTAACTTGAACTCTGGATGAATTTTCAATATCCATTGTATTCGAATTGTAGAATGACATGGAAACTGAGTTTACACCATGATGTTTGTCATTGTAATTTACACACATAGTGAAATTTTCAGATTTTTTGAAATAACTTTCTATTTCATATGATTTTTTCTTCATTTTTTTCAAAAATTCTCACAAAAATCAATTTTCCTCAAAAAATTCTAATTTTTTTGTGAAGTAGAGAAGACATGTAATATCATCTCTGAAAAATAAACATAAATTTTTTCATACATACCTGTTTCAAAATGGCAACAAACTGAGTGAGAAGCAACAAGGCTTTGAATCAATGGTTGTAGGTCTATCCTTTAGGGGCTAGGAGTTGCAAATACATACCTTTACCTAATCTTATAGTTGGCGTACATGTGGAATTGGGGGCAGTGAAGCTCACCTATGATTGGTGGGATGGGAATCTGGTTTTCTTGGATTCACGAGTCCACTGATCATCGGTGAGCTTCATTAGCCTCCAACTCCACATGTAAGTCAACTCTTTGTCTTCCATGGGGCACATCTATAGTAATGCAATGAGCCAAATGCGAGAACCATTTTGCCCCCGCATTTTATTTTTGGAAAAAACATAGGAACATTTCGTTTTATTTGTGATGCATGATAAAACATGCTAATCTTGAAGTCATATTTGCATTCAAAGACCCCAAATTAGCTAGATGAGGTGTAGAGAAATAGACTAATCAAGCACAAAATAGGGGTTCTTTTTTTTTACATTCATCCTTTGTTGGATCCCCACATTTTGCTCGTTGAACTACTAAGGTAGGAGGCTCATAAACTATGCATCTAAGGAAAACAAGACGTTTGTAGCCGACTCTGTGTAGTTGAACATGTTGAATTTTTTGGGTAGAGGCACATGTGACATAGGAATCAATAGCCATTTTTTTTCATTAATTTCTAAGTTGAATTGAAATAGAAAAGAAATTTCAAAGCAACATGGGCATAGGTTGCTAATCTTGGTCATAGCCACAACAATAATCAATCTAAACATGCCTTATAATAAAATAACTCAATCCAAAAAGTAATTTATACAATGATTTTAATGAGCATGCTGGTGACTAGTAAAAGTCTGAAATTTTGTTGTCATTATAAATCAATATTCAATGCAAATCCTTCATTGAATTTGTATTTTATGCTTCGTTAATTGAGATTTGGATTAGGAGCAAAGTATGTTCATTAGTCATAAGTATCAACTCATGTTTGTTCTAAAATGAAGCACATGTATTAGCATTCCATGGCACAACAGGAAGGGTCACCACCTTCCAAAATATTATTCAAAGTTTATGGCCCTCTTATAGGGTCAATTCTAAATGACCCTACAAAATTCAAGCCTCCTACATTATAGACGCAATCATCTTCTATCCCAAGAGGCAAATGGTTTGGTTTTCAAAGAGTTCTATCTTTAGTTGGAGATGACCCTAAACTACCGGATGATGGTGGAAAGGTACCCAAATCAAATGGCATGGTTGCGGGTTCAATACCTGGCTTTGACATAGGACGCTAAATCCTACAAACGAATTGGGGCCCATGTTGATGTGGCCTGACACAATCACTAGGCCCTGTAGCGCTTGCGGGTCGTTTCCGACATAGTTGCAAGACTACGCCCCCGATAAAACTGTAAGACCACGCCCTGGTAGAATTGTAGGACCATGCCCTGGCAAAACTACAGGACCGCTATACGAATTTCATTGTTCAACAAGTCTTGCACACAATATACATGACAGTGGTTCTAGGGTTTTAGGTGGTGGTTTAGGATTTAGGTTGTCTTTTTTTAACCCCTAAAGGACCAAACATTGTTTTTTTGGCAATATAGCAATTTTGGGCAGCTCACTATGGATGGAATTTTTATTTTTTTTCTTTAAAATTTTCACACAACATGTACCCGAGGAGTAACTTTAAGACCCAACAATTTTCATAACTTTTGAATACATGGTTGAAAAGTTATTGTATAATATGTTGTTTTCATTGCTTGACAGGCAGCTTGGGCACGAAAAATAACTTCTTTAAAAATCACTTTTTTTTAAAATAAAAATTTGAAATTCATTTTTTTGATTTTTATATACATGGAGCGCTTTGAATCATTCCATTTTGATTTATGAGATGAAAGTTATGAAGAGTTTTAGTTGTGGGTAGTTTGTAGGTAGTAATGGAATCTCTACTCTAAAATAAACTTTGAAGACCTTTAATTCACTCAATTTTTAATATTTCTGGAAAAAAATAAAAAGTAAGGCGTAGATTGTTTATTATAAAAATTTCACCATTGGGATTGGCATTTTTCAATTCCAAAAATAAATTATTAACAATTTAGTATTTTGAATCATTCTCTACTTCTTTCAACTTACTATTTTTTTCCTATATGTTGTACAATTCCAAATGATCTAAAATTTTTCAAGCATGTAGCCAACATGACTTGAAGAATGAATAAAAAAAATTACAACCATTTTGGACATTTTTTCATAATGATCTAACTTTGTGGAGTGCATCTGCCCGGATTTTTGTAGGGCCAAAAAATGACTTTTTGTCACTTCAAATGCTAATATCTTACAATCCAAACAAGGAAAATTTCTGAAAATTTTTCTACATCTTCCCAAACCAGCTTACTATAAGATCCTATAGTTAGATTTGTCCCAAAATGTATTTTTTCTAAGATTTAGTACTTGTACTAGAGATGAAAGTTTTGGAGTGTTTTTGGTGAAAACATAATCAAATACCTTTAGGAGTTAACTACGAGTGGTTGAGCCCCTATTACATATCCCATATGGGTTGGGTTCCCTCCTACCACCCCTCATGTATATAAAGCCAAGATGTCTTCTCAATTCAAATCAAAAGTAATGAATTATTTTTAAAGAAAAGTATGACATCATATTACATCAATGTCGGCACATTTCAAATGAGTGATCTAATGTCATATAGAGAAGGACAACACTTGAATAACTTTTTGAAGTTCTACTAAAACAATATTTTGTGGTGCAATTCAAGCAACATTTTTCAAAGTTCCTAAAGGACGTATAAGTCCTAAGTTCCACACACATTTTCCTCCTAACTAAGTACTTCATGGAAATTTCATTATTCTATGGGTCCTACATAGAATGAACACTTTAATTGTTTTAAGGTTGTGGATTTTTTTGAGGGCGGGGGCTTCATACTTGTACATCTATTAAGAACTTTGAAATTTTTTTGTTTTAATAGAGCTTCAAAAAGTTATTCAAATGTTGACCTTCTCTACATGACATTATATCACTCATTTGAAATGTGCCCACATTGATGTAACATGGCATCATACTTTTCTTCAAAAATCATTCATTACTATTGTATGGATCTGAAATGATATCTTGACTTTATATACATGAGGGGTGGTAGGAGGGAACGCAATCCATATGGGATATGTAATAGGGGCTCAACCACTAATAGTTAAAAAAAAGACAACCTAATTTCAAAATTGTTGCCTAAAACCCTAGAACCGCCATCATGTATATTGTGTGCAAGACTTGTTGAACAATGATACTCGAGTAGCGGTCTTGCAATTCTGCCAAGGTGTGGTCTTGCTATTTCATGGGGAGCGCAGTCTTGCAATTGCGCCAGGAATGACCCGCGATCTCCACGGGGCCCAATGATTGTGTCAGACCACATCAACGTGGCCCTAGTTCGTTTGTAGGATTTAGCGTCCACCGGCTATGACAGGTTAGTTTATCTGGCGTGAAATCAACCTCTCTACCTGACAGAAACCCTTGCAGCGTGTTGTTCAACACGCTCGTGTCAAAGAAAACAAAACAAAACAAGAGTTCTATCTTCCACGTGGAGGCTAAGCCACGGGCTAGTTGCGACTAATCGGTATCCGCACCCACATCGAGCCATTAAGAATCAGTCTACCGCGATCAGTAGAAAATGGATGGCATGAATATCTAGATAAGTAGGTCCCTATCAGTACTCTGATATATACTGAACAAGTTGCTGGAATAAAAGACGTTGAGCTTATGGAGACAAGCCGCATTGATTACTAACTGCGAACATCATGAGCTATCTTGAACACTAGGGAAATAGAATTAAAACAAGTAAATTGCTAACCCGGATAAGTGACACAGCGGATTGTTCTCACTAAGCAAAAACCGATGGACAGATCAATCAAACACACAGAAGAACACCCTAACATGACACAAGGCATGTACAGTAGATGGAACTTCTGTGATTCGTATTGTTAGCACGAATCCAAAAACATAAACCAAATACAGAAAAGGATAGTATTCACAAATCGACTTCCATCCATCGATAAACAATAAACGAATTGCTGGAATACAAGGGCGGGACGAGCCCTAGTTCCTGTCACCCTGCGGTCCAATTTCGACTTTGTACCTACACCTCTTCCACAGAAACACCAAGCTTGCTGGCGATGGAGGTGAAGGACTTGGTGTCCGAGTCGCTCTCCGACACTTTCTCATGCCGAAGGTCGAGCAGAAAATTTGTAAGAACACTCTCAAAGCCTGGCATTTTGGCGTACCCGGGAAAGTAGTTGATGTCAATCACATAGTAATGGTTGCCAGCTTTGGAGTCTTTGATCACATCGAAGTTGAAAAGCCGGAGTCCAAGCCCCTCCCTCAAGCCATTCGCCACATCTGCAATGAACTCTTCCGGTGGAAGCTCAGCCTTTGCAACGTTCTCCTCCAAAGTGGCTCCTGAAATCAAGTTGGAAATCTGGGAGAATGGCAGAGGCTCTTCTGTGCTGCTCACCTGCAAGGTTATCGAGTACCAGAGAATACTCTGTATTCAGCTACAGAATCTAGCATGATCTAAACTCAAATCTGTTCAATTGTAATCCGAACAAATATGATCGCATTCTGCGTTTTCAAAACTCAAGTACGTGGTCGGATAGAAAATATTTGAGAAAACGTCGCAAGTACAACATGAGCACGTCACTAAAATATCCGAATACAATAGAACATTCTGCACACCAATAACTCCTACAAGAACAAGAGGCCGAAATTGGGATTCGCGATTGTTTACCATTAATGAGAGGGTAATATAGGGACTTTCGTCTGTTCAATTTCATTTATGTTTTGACCGACACATGCAATATATTCGTACTGATTGTGGTGATAGAAAATTCATTTTTTCCAGAATTAAAATTTTCACAATATGATCAATCAAATTGGTCTATTCAAAACCATGAAATCTTGGTCCTTCACTCCTAAGAGCTCCGCAGTCCATATTCTGGATGGTGAACAGAGTAGTTCTAGACAACGTTTTGTCAAAATAGTGCATCCAAAGTAATATTGAAATCATTAAAAGATAGCCTTCCCTTATGACCTATTCGACGGAAATGAGGTAAATAATAAATTTGTACAAAGATATATGGGCAAAAATTCCAAAAATGGGATCAGGCCTTAAAGGTTAATGGGAAAAGCTAGCTCACCTGGTCCTCGTGAACATCAGGAAGCGATTTCCGTCTCACGCACTTGATGTACTTCCCAGCCACATACACTTTGAAGATGACTCCCCCATGGTTCACAAACTCCTGGAGCACCAACGGCGGGTTCAGCTTATGCAACCCGCGAGTATTGAACAACAGGAACATGGCGTGCGAAGTCGCGCTCCCATCTGCCACCATCGGCTTGGCAATCAACGGAAACGTCAGCTCCGAGATGGCCTTTTCATCATCGAAGAGCTCCTTGCTGTCCACGATGAGCTGCTTGGGAATGCCGCAAGTGCCGAGTCCTTCGGAGATTTGGAGATGGGCCACGGCTTCCAGCATGGAGATCCGGTTCTGCAGCTTCTCGATGGCGGCTGGAGGGTCGACTAGGATGACGTTCGGGTGACGGTCCTTGTACTCCAGCAGCTGCTGGTTCCAGAGATCGCCTCCGTGCTTGTGGATGATGGCATCGAAAGGGCCCTGGTTTTCTAAGGGCTTGGTCATGTCCACGGGCACCAAGTTGATGCCCTTGCTCTTCGCGTGAGCGACGAGGGAGGGTTGCACGAAGCTCTTCTGCTTCTTCTCCGCCAAAGCGTACCCGACCGTGAACGTCTCTCCAGTGGAAGTCATAGTTTCCGCCCAAACCCTAAAAAATTATCCACAACGAAACTTAATTCCACTCCGCACTATCCCGAAAACCAGACCTCGAAATGCGATACAGAGCTGCGCCAGCAAAGACACAAAGAATACGACAATGATACCACAACGGTCACGATACCACAAACTACCGCCACTCAACACCCCCCGTCACTCTACCGACGCCAAGATTCCACGCAGCTACAGTTAAAAATCCAAATGCCGGTCGCCTCAAAATCGATCTGACAAACAACTAACGAGCTCTCAACACCGATCCGCTCAAACGCGCCCCCAAATCCCCCAAACACAGGAAATCACCCTCCTCTAACCCTAACCACGACCACCACCCCAAAATCAACCTTCACATAAACCTTCCACGCACAATTCACACAACAACAAACATCAAAACCCACACTAAATCGTCAGCACCATTACCGGAAAAAAGGAGCCACAGCAAAATTCAATCGACACTAACGTCCACCGTTCCTCCCTCCGTTGCACTGAAACTTGCTTAAAGCTTGACAAGAATCACGAAAATCTCAGCCCAGTCACCACAACTTGCGCTTGTTGTGAGGAATAAAAATGAATCTAAGTCAGAGAATAGTCGTCAGCATCGTCGTTGCTGAGTCTTCTTCTTCCTCTTCTTCTCCTTCGTTGTCGTTTGTTTTTCAACTTCATCTTCTCCATTGCACCATGCACATCTTACAGTAACTTAGAATCTCCGTGTGCAGTCGCTCTGTTATTTTTTCTTCGTTCTTACAGGCCAAGTCAGTCGTCGCTGTCAGTCTCATGGAAAATTGGATGTGCCCACGCATTTCTAAACTTAGTGGGCTATCCGGCTATGGCGGATTCCGCTGCACCAGATCCCGATTTGTTGCGCGTGGGCAACAGTGCTCCGTGTGCACGAGCCCTACCAATATACTGTAGCTATCTAACAGTCACTATCTAGGATTCCTTGACTTTGGGGGGATGCCATCTACTGTAGGTAAATTGTAGAAAATTAGATTCTATCGGCATTGGTTCTGGTTTAGGGAATCCTGATGCTAAAAGTATACACACCTAAAACCGCCACTTTTCTGCCAGGAATAGATTGGTAGTTGAAACAATGAAATTGTTAGCCTCGTTGAGAGAAACCCATCCCAAGTCATTTCATATTTTTTCAACACTCCTACAATATTTTACGAATTTTTCAAAGTTATGGGGGACCTACTTATGCTACTAAACTCCCCTTAAATAGTCACCCTAGAAGCAAATATGCTTCAACTCCCATTGGTTGTCTTATAGAGTTTATGGTGGCTTTAAAGAACGTTGTGGCTCTTTTGCCACCCTTCTTTATTTCTTTTAGGAGACTTAGTAGATGACTCAAAGCAAATAGTCAAGGAATGGATCTCTCTACCTTAGTACTACAAGCCTTCTTTGGAGGGTGATAATTGGGAGAAGAAGGCAAAAATCTCAAAGAAAATGCGAGAACAAATTGTCACATTTACAATAGATGATAAAATATGGAAATTTTGAATTCATACTAGGACTCAAGGGGGATTGCTAGCATGTGAACAAAGAATCTATGAGCTCATGAACTTGGGAGTCTATATTATAGACACTTTCTATGGTTATAGGTGTTTATGTCATACAAGTATCTATGTTATAGATTTTCTCCGTGCTATAGTGTACCTATGTTATAAATACCTTCAATTGGTTGTATGTACATGCCTACAACTAGGTTTAAGACTCCTGAGCTTCTGTCTCTATGCTCACATGCTAGCATTGTTGGGATTCAAGAGACCCTAATTTCAATAGAAGAGGTCATAGAATACATAATTGAAATTCCTTCCTCCCCATGAAGAAGGCTTGTAGGATTACTTTAGCATAATCTAAAGAAGGTTGTATTTAGGGGGGTCAAAGCTAGGGCAATATAATCTTTTGGATTTTTACAAATTGCTCATGTGGGGATCAAATTCAAAATGAAGACAATCGTATATACTATTTTTACTTATATTTATCTATTCGAATTACATGATTTTCTTTAAAAAAAAAAAAAGATTTGGGGAAACTACAACCTCGACTTGGATGGAAGTGAAAAAACAATGCCAAAATGTCTTCCAAAAATATATATTCCAATTGCCAATGTCTAGGTTAGATTTTTTTGGGCAATAAAGTCCTAAAATATTATATTGGAGAAGAAAAGAATCTATGTGGAATTTGAACTATTCAATGAAAATGAGGAATGAAAGATTGGTTTACTATAATATTTTTGAAACCAATTGAAAACCATTCTTTTGGACGAAATTGTATGTAGATTCTCACAAAACATTCTTAAACATGATCCTGAATATTCTTAAACAAAACCTCAACTCTTAAAAGCTCAAGGTCTTTCTTTTGTTAGAAAACACAAAAAATTGTCATTTTTATTGAAATGAGAGAAACTTTATATGCTTTGTTTTATTTGCATATCTAACCATAGGATCTTGTACTAAAATATTGTGTAATTGTATGGAAGAAATTTGAAAACTTTGATGGCATAGATTGCAAGATATCTACCTATAAAATGAACAAAATGTTTTTTCTTGCATTGTTGACTCATAATCCTTGCACTACACATTTTGATTCTAATTTATTTTTAAATTCAAGAATTGAGCTGAGAGTAGGAAAAAACTTTAATTAAAAACCACTTGATTTTCAATTCTCAAGAAATGGTTAAGTAGAAGTAGGTATGAAATACGAGGAAAAATTAAATGATGAATAATTTTAAGAAAGAATTGTTACACATTTATCTCATGTTGAGATTGTTCTAGCCAAAAACTCAAACAATGTGTAATTTTTTCATATGAAAACTTGTGAAAATTAAGTTCATCAAATAATTCCTATGAGCTATTTTGTAAAGAAAATGCTTTAACCCATAAATGTTGACACAGATGTTTAGTGTCCAATGGATGACAAAGTACCTTTCTATGTGGGACAAAAGTGCAACTATTCATTCTTGGAATTTTGTGTGGAAAGGAGAAATCTTCTACAATAGTTTGACCTTCAATGAATATTTTTGATTTTTCTAAAGTAGATGATGTCTCACAATTTCAAAAGGGCTGATTTCCAAAGTCACCATCATGTCCTTTAAGGGTTAATTGTCCCCCAAAACAAGACTCTTCATAACTTTTTCATTGCTAGTCCAAATAGAATGAATCAAATATTTCCATAGATAAAATATTTTCTATTTGAATAAAAAATTTAAGAGATTTATTTTAAATTATTGCAACTTTTTTGGTTCTCTAGTGAACTCTATTTTGTACCTAGTGTGGCTTAGCTTTTGCTCCCAAGCATTGATTGAAATAAAAATTATATTCCTAGAAAGCTAATGTGATTTCCTATTTGTATAGCTTTAAGAAAAAATTTCATTACAAATTGGAATCATCATAAACTACTCAAATTTTCAAGTGTAATCACACATGCCCCTTGATCCTTTAGGGATTAACCTCTAAAAGACTAAAGAGACTATTTTGGATTTTCAAAGAACTTGGGTATAACTGACTTCATATTTTTGAATTTTTGCAAGAAAATTTTCCAAATGATGTCTAATCATCCCATTCAACGTTTAAAATCTTGGTTTATATCATTCTTATAAGTATTACAAAAATTATAATTTTTTTCTAATTTCAATGCCAAATGAGGTAGTTAAAATTATACTCTGAAAAAATTCATTAATTTTCTTAGATTTTATAGATTTCTATCCACTCCAATTCATTTGAAAATTTTAATTACAAAAAATTAGGTGAAAATTATGATGAGTTTTATTTTGAGAGCAATGAAGGTAGAAAAAACATATAAAGAATTTAGAATATAATGCCACACTTTCTTAGCACTCTTGGAAAAAAATCATTGAATAAAGAATTTGAAAGACATCAATATAGAGTTTGTTAGCATATTTTCAAGCCAAGGATGAACATAATCCATGACAAGTTATAGGAAAATTTATGTCTAGCGACCACAAAAAACAATCTTTAGGGTAAATATTCAAAGGTAATTAAAAACTTAGTTCCCAATCCCTCATTAAATTTATGAAAAATGAACCAATTGAAATTATTTAGGCCAACATCTAACAATTGGAGACAATCATGATAAATCTTTGCACTAGAAATGACAATGCAAAGTCTTCTTAAGTACTACCTCTATTTTTGAAAAAGTCCCATGTTTCCTTTGCAAAATAGAAAGGAAACATGAGGCTTTTTCATAAATAGGGAGAATATATTTTTTTGGATCTATGCACCTGGAATGGATTTTCCAGTGTAGGAACAATAAATGTTAAGAGCATCCCCAATCAATCTAGACCAAAAAGTAGCCCTACAATCAAGAAGTATAGGTGGACAATAGATGGAATTGGCACTCACTTGTCAACTTTGTGACCACAAAATCTTATATTTGGGAGGATCAAATTGTGCCCAATATAAGGCATCCAATTGGGGGATGCTATAATAAAACTAATAAGAAATCAAAGAGAATCATTTTTATCTATGGTGAAATATGGACCATCATAAAACATCTACTTTTGCTAGTAGATTCAATTGACTCTTCAACTACATGTGGGGATTTGTTTTGTGATGACACTAAAAGCAAAAAAAATGATCATCCCTCATTTTCAAAGGTTACATTGTAAGACATTTAACTAATTGACATTTCATCCACCCACTTTTGTCATCTCACTACAATAGAGTTAATTGTACAGTCACCTTAAACCTCCAATTCAATATTCATTCTAAGAAGTAATGTGGAGGCAATGTAGAGCCTCTTTCAATATTTATTCTAGTAAACATTTGAATTTTTAGGCTACTTGAATGTTCTTAGGAATGACAACAAGATATGGCTTACTCTACTTGGGTTTTTTAGACTGTCAACAAGACATGTTGCATGCAATCTAATCATGTAAAGTTGGCTTCTTCCAAAATGGAAGTTTTGGTCCTACTTATACAAAAAGAGACGATCCAACTCAAATGAACACCTCAAGTGGTACAAGTTTCAATTTGATCATCTCTTGTTCACCTAAAACAATCAACTGAATATTTCCTAACACAATCACAACATGAAGGCCTAAAACAGTCACTTCTTGTAATGAATTTACATTCAAAAGGTGAAAGTTCCTATAGCAATCACTAATCACTCCATCACTATTAATCATCCAATCCATTGATTGTGGCCCCAATCTCAATCCTATGTAACCCGTCTCATTTATTGATGCAAAACTTTTAATGGATTATGTCCTATGTCTGAGTCTGTGATGGGCTGGTTTACCTGGGGGGGCAGGGCACATGACTTCACAATTAACTCTAACAGGACCCCGATTCGATGATGCACTTCCATACTGATCCAAACTCTATATCGGTTGGAGATTTGCAGAATAACCTGGGAAGTGGATACTGTCGAAACAATCTACAAATCCAGGATTCCTCTCATTCAACGCCTCCAAAAGAATCTTGCATTTCAGACATATCTGTTCCGAAACTCACCTCTTTCGGTGCAGAAAGATGCGTACTACGACTGAGGTAACAATAAATTGAGCACTTTGAGATCAAGTGCCGGACTAAACCCATTCTACTGTAAATAAAATTCTAGCAGTTTAGGTGAACTTCTATGATCATGCCTGCCGCATCTGTATTTTGAGGACCCCATGCGGCCCATCTATGAAGGACGATAGTTGATGACTCCATTTCCTCCATGCACGTCGGGCAATATGCGAGTACATCGATTCACTTGACCAGCTTGAAATGTGACCATTGGCACTGAAGTATCAGCTCATGATGGCCTGCTCAAAGACCTCGAGAAAAAACTCGATGGAAAGTTCCAACTTTTATAATAAGCCGTGAATATCTGCTCAGATATTACTCTTCAAAACTAAGGTGTTACAGGGGCCAAGGGTAAAGGCGAGGGAGCAGAAGACAAGTATTGTAACATGTACAAATTGGATGAGCAGAGGTCAGATAAATCCTCATGCACTGATATGAGGCTTTTCTGAAGACCCCTCAGTGCGGGAAGCATCTGTGCTTGACGTGCTTCTAAAGTCTTTCCATGTATTACAACCACCTCCTGCACCCACACTCCCAGTTATTCAATCTCAATTATATAGTTCCAAAAACTCCTAGCCCTAATGAAAATTCTGGAAAAGCTAAAAAGGACTGGTGCATAGAACAATGCTGCAGATTAAAATTTAATGATTCCTGTAAATTGTTCTTAGGAACAGTAGGATAAGAAATAAAATAACCAACCTGACACCATAGGAGCAAGAACTCCAAGTGCACGGAATTTACTATGTATTCGCCCAAAGCTGTGCAGAGGGTCACCAGATAGTTGACTGGAATCGAAGAAACAACTGTCGTGATCTCTTCTGGAGGCACAGACTCTATACACTTCCTGATCAATTTAGGTTCATTGAGACGAAGAGCAAGCACCAAAGCGCGAGCACTGAGCTTTTCTTCTAGAGCACAGTATATTGCCTGCAACAATAAGACAGTTGGTAAGTCGCATCGGCTATAGCACCTGCAAAACTGATAAACTTGCAGTTTCGTCTTGAAACCTTGAACCATCATAATGGCAATCAGCAGAACACTAATCAAGGAACCAATTACGTTAGGTTTAGTACATGCCCAAGTCAAATGCTCAACCTGTTCAACTTAATGCGACCAACATGTACGACACAAAATTGCCATGCTCCAACCAGCTTGTTGAGACCAATTGCACACCAAGCATAAGTGGTAAAAGCAAGTAAGAAGAGCCTACCTCAGGTGTAACATCAATGGCAATATCGACCGGATCATAGATGAGATTGTCATCAATAGAATATATAAGTAAGCCTTCAGTTGTTGCTGCCGCAAAAGTTCTCCCTGTCGGGGCAAGCTGCAGTGCTTTTGAACGAGCAATAGGCCTTCCAAAGTTTGACTTTGTTCCTGGAAGATTAGGTCCCAACTGTTTATATGACTGCTTAAGACTCATGTCGTCATCACTATCGTGATCATCTATCAGGTCCAGCGGTCCGTCACTTGTCATTCTCTTTGAATTCAACATGTCTAAGACTCCATCCAGGGCTTTGTTATTTGTGATTTGTATCCTTCGCAGTAGCACCTGAGTAAAAATCCCAATGACGAAGTTAAGTATATTTTGAGAAAATACGACAATGTACAAATGACATTGTAATTCAGCGCAAGCTGACCAGCCCTCAAGTTCAAGAAATGTTACTATTCGAAATTGCAAAAATGACAGATACAAGGAAAAGGCCGTAGAGGAGATAAGACTCACCTGTTCAGCTACATCATACATGCAGATGTATTTACTAGAGCCACCGGCCAAGATAAAGCTGCCATCGGCAGAGTAACTCAAACTAGTGAAAGACTTTCCTGCGCTAGAATTTTCCGCTGTTCTACGGTCACCCATGAGTCGACCACCCTTGATGTCTCTTCTGCCGTCAATACTAGCAGTTTCAATACCCTCTACAGGATCCCAGAAGTGAATATGACCATCAAGTGTACTACAAGCAATTTGTTTACTATCTGGACGGTAAACAACCGTTAGCACGTCGTGGGTGTGAGTAAAAGTCTCGACGTTACCCTTTCCTTCAAAGACATCCCAAAGCTTCACAGTCTTGTCCCAGGATGACGATGCTAACATTTCCTGGCAACAGTAGCGAAGACTATGTCCACTTCAGCAAATCGACTTTTAACAGACAGCGAGAGGAAGGCGACCAAGACATGTAGAGAGCATGATGAAGCTGGTAAATAGTGTGGAATGATTCGTTCATTCACCAGCAAAGACAAATAAAAAACTAGACCACATAGTCTGAACTTCCGTAAATATTCTGAGAGATTGTCAACATTACATGCAGAGCACTAGCAGTAGCATCAGCAGGCACAGTGCAGTCAGATGAACAAAACCGACCACACGATTGCCCCAAAGAACTTCTTTAAATATTTCAGAAGCTATCCTGGAAAGAAAATCTCGCACCATCACGCAGCTTGACAAAGTCACAGTTGATGTACGGTACCTCTTGCAAATAAGAGTAAATGATAACTTTCGAGGGTTAATTTACTTACAGAAGTGGGAGAGAAGGATAAACCGTGGACTGGACCTTCATGTCCGCTTAGCACATCCAGCAGCCGTCCTGTTTTCACTGACCAAACATATATCTGCACCAAAAGAAGATTCAAAATTGAAGCTCATGTGTACTAGCAACAAATGGAATATGGTGGGCAGAATCGCAACAGAGAACAAGATATCAGCCCCTAGCACCCGCATGGCCCAAAGTGGCAGCTTCCATATCTTTTGGACTTGGAATAAATCAATCAGAAAGTTAAAAAAATGTAACAATAGAAAGAAGAATCATACCCTACATTTGTGGACAGTAGATATATATTTTTGAAGGTTACTCTAATCGACTATTAGCTTCCAAAGCGGACTTGAGCCCTCAGAGGTTAATGCCTGTAACCAATGCATGGACATTCATTCGAAGAACTCCTTCTATAGACCAAACAATGCCGTGAGAGAAACATAACGTCCTGGAAGCGTGCGCACACTGTACAGTATGGCCAGCTCCATGCCTCACTAATGCTGGAGACAGCAGTAACGCAAAGAGATGCAGTACCTGGAAACCATCGAGGGTCCCTGCGCAAAGAATCTCGCCACTCGGATCTGCTGCAAGTGAAACAAATTGTGCTGGTGCCGGAGTTGTAAACGTCCTAAAATTTCGGTAACGGACCATGTCGAACGCTCGGACAGTTCCATCTAGAGACGCACTCACCACCACGTGATTCGCTGGTAAAAATAGCACTGCCGTAATGGAATTTGTATGCTCGGTGAAGGTCACGAAGCAGGACCCGGACGCCACATTCCAGAGCTGAACACACGTAGAAAAGGTGTCAAAATCCTTCAAGATACCGTCCTCCAAAGACACGGCAAACCCTAAGACCTTCTACAGCATATAAAGACTAAGAGAACCCCAGAGCCTGTGTCAACTTCTCACAATCAAAGATATTCAAACAATTAAATATACAAGAATCTTGAATTTTACAAACCTTGAGTTTATTATCATCTGCTCCACTGGCAAGATACTGAGAATCGGGAGAGAAAGCCAGACAGTTCACATCAAAATAATGCCCTTGCTGCTTCAGAATTTGTGACTCCGTCCGCCACTCCCAAACCAGAAGCTGGCCCAAACTTGCACACCC
The DNA here is from genome assembly GCA_963920665.1 of Straminergon stramineum. Lineage (NCBI taxonomy): Eukaryota > Viridiplantae > Streptophyta > Bryopsida > Hypnales > Calliergonaceae > Straminergon > Straminergon stramineum. The sequence continues at coordinate 19,531,575 of OY987264.1, forward strand.
TAACGCAATCCAGTTCCCTGCAGCATTGAACGCCACAGTAGAAATCTTCTTCGTCGAAATCGATAAGAGATGATAGCACGTGAACTCCGGAAGCTGGTATATGCCAAAAATTCCATTTGAGAATCCTACTACAATAATACTAAGCCCTGGATGATAATCACATGAAGTCAGCTTTGCGGTTTGCTTAAAGAATCGCTTCTCAACGTAAGACCATTTCCCAGTCGTAAGATTCACACTACTCTTCATCTTTTTCTTCCCAACCTCGTCCTCTACTTCCATAACCACATCCTCCTTTGGCGCATACCGCCACTCAAACAGAGCCCCATCGCGAGATACAGTATACAACCCGATGTCATCTTCCCTTACAAGAGGCTTGGAAAAGTACACTCCAACAAGAACATCCCGGTGTCCGCTCAGAGTCACCGTCCGCTGCTCTTGCAATTTATTCGCGGAAAATACTTTCGCCGTCAAGTCCTTCGACCCGGCCACTAACCAGCAGCTGTCGGAGCTCCATCCAATACAAGTGACGGTATCATGGCACCCGGTGAGCGTCTTCAAAAGCTCAAAAGGCGCAAAGACCTTGCGAAACCCTGGCGTCCTCCACAACTGCACGTGCTTTCCCACGCCAGCTGCAATCAACTTCCCGTCGGGGCTGAACTTCAAAGCTCCCACGGGGCCCTTGAAGGAGAAATGGTGGAGTACCTGCTGCGTGTGCAAGTTCACGAGGATGCTCCGCCCGTCCTCGTCCACGCTCAACAGGAGCGTCCCGTCGGGGGAGACCTCGATTCGGCTCACGCTCTTCCCGTTCTCGCAGCGGAGTGTGGTGGACTCCGACTTCTGCAAGTCCGTAACGGAGACGCGGTTGCCTACGGGGGAGAGGAGGAGAGTATCCTTCTTGAATGTAAGGTTGCCGCCCCGGTAGGGCGCCCCGAGCAGATTACTGAACTTGAAATTCATGGCGAGTGCGAAAACTTGACCTAATGCAACATTGACAGTCCAATTCGACCTACTGTGACATCAGTAATGCAATTCGAATTGTTTGAGCTCCAATTCTACAGCAAAATCACCATTGCGCTGCGCGATTGAGTTCTCAGACGAGCGTGGATGCAAGCCTTCTCGCACCATCCATGGAGAGCACTGCATTAGGGTTTAAGCAGGGTTTAAGGGGCTGGATTGGATGAATGTAGAGGAACGGGGAACGTCGCGGGTTTCATTCAGTCAATTTCATGTTATTGTGTTCTGCCCTGTAAGGCAGGAGGCTCAAGAATGTCACATCTAAGGAGAAAAACAGATGTGTGGAAGAAACTGGCCGGCCAATGATTTCGAAATTTTTTTGGAGACAAAGAAATGGAAAAGAAACAAATTGCAATTTAAATTGTAATTTTCTGACTTAGAATGAATTAGATACGATTTTTCAAAGTGAAGAGTTTGTAGGCTACTATTGATGATCATAGACTTCAGCAACAATGAATTAATACGTTCCTTTTGAAAAGAGTAGATTAGTCAAAAAATAGATGAAGTGGGCGCTCATTATGTTTAGAAAAGTTTCATAATGCATGAATAGAGTGTCCTAAATCAAGCAAGAGAAATATGTACCCTAAAATTTATTTTCCATTTCTTTCTTATTGTTATCTTGGATTTTATGTTCACAATTAAATGATGCATTCATGATTAGTAAATTACACATAATAGTGGTCCAAAAGCACTATTCACTATCTTGAAATCACGCACTTGCAATCACATTTTCCTACTTCAAAAAATAGTGCCCATTTCAACAACTACATGAGCCCTTTGTATATGGGCGGCTCCTATGGTTGATTCTAAATGCTTGCTCCATTTAAGGACCTCCTCCTATATTGCCTCAAACTCCCAATGCAAAGTTTCATTGGTTTCACACTAGTACAAAATTTTCTGCTTGTATTTGTAGGTTTGTACAAAATTATTGTTAACCAAAAAAATAACATCTAGATTCTTACCTAGAACAAAGACATTAATTTTGAGGATGCTCAAGGCTTAAATATTAAAACATTATGTCGATTTATGGTACACCTATCACTAAAGTTTAGAAAATTTATAAATTATTCTTGTGTTGTTCAAATAATGCATTGTAACTAATGTTGAAATCCTTTTTCATTTACCAATTTTACTTAATTGAAACAAATCTTGCTATTTAATAGTATGTATGCTTAGCTATAGTTTGTGGCAATTAGAAATATGTATATTATTGTGTGCATTCACCACACTAGTTTTTGTGGCATAATACTAATGTTTGTAATGCTCAAGAATTACTCCTCCTTTTATTCTACACCATTTGCTTTCTTCTATCATTAGAGGGGATTTAAGGGTATTAAAAGATTGTGAGTTCCCGGATAGTGGAAAATAGTGGGAACTTTACCACATCAACAATCTAACATGGTCAAGACTCCACTACATAAGATAATATTATTTAATTATTACAATTTTTTTCTGATTTTTTAAAATTATTTTTATTTTTATTTTCTATTCAATGTTCTTACCAACATTGCATTGGTTCACAATTTGAAGAACAACCTTGAAACAACTCTTTCATGGCCTCAAATTTCCTCTAATGTCTTACTAGTAGAGTAGATTGAGTGCACAAGAATTCATGTTTCTTTTCCATGTTCTTGTATTGTTGTTGTTTTGAATTTGTTCCAAACTCTCTAATATATTTTAAGAATGGTGAGGTTTTTTGGAGGTTATGTCATTAATTTCTAGAGGGTATCAAATTGGGATTGAAAAGGATTACAAACAAACCACCTTTTCTTTTTGTTTATAATATAGTACAATTTTATTCTTGTATACCAGTGCACACCAACTTGTATACCAAAAACATATTAAAGCATTCCGAATGAAAAATTTTAGACAAGGAACCTCATTTTGTATCCAATATCTTGATTATGGTGTGTTTTGTATTTTTGTTGTGTGAGACTATTAAAACATTTTTGTGTAGAATTTAAGGCTTCATTACCTTAGTTACCTTTAATTTTTTCAATAGATATTTTCATTTTACAACTACACTAATTTATGGTATTAGTGTGTGTGATACTAATTTATGAAAAATCACACTAAATTAGTATAACTTGAATTATTATTGTATTGTATTGGCTTTCTTCCATTTTATATGTGTTAAGAATCTAATTTTCAAGGTGACTCTAATTCTATTCTCTAAATGGAAGGATAAATTAGTGTAATTTATGCATCTTTATCATTAAATTTTTTTAACTAAATCTATTATATTTCAAACTTAATATGTGTTGGAGATTGGCCTTCGTGTAGTAGAAAGGGCATTATGGATTACATATTAAACATCTAGTCCTACAATCAAAACTACCATAAAAATGGAACCAACTATTATATACATAATTACTATAAAATCACAATGAAACTCCCTCCAAATGCCAAGCCATGGTACAATATAGACTACTTTTATCCAATCACTATTTGTACCCTTGAGGGATAATTGATGCTTGGATATGTATCTTTGATCTCAATATTTATTGTGATTTTCTTAACCTTTTTCTAACAATGAGTGAATACATTAGCTTTCTAAAAAGATTGATTTTTTCCAATCAATGCCCTATAGCAAAAGTTGTTCCATCCCAAGCAAAAGTGCTCGAGCCTCAACAATGTAAATAAAAATGAAACAAAAAACTCAATCAACAATTCAATTCAATAGGAGGAACATGCATTGAAAAGTTTACACAATTTTGAAAACATAAGAAGAAAGACCAACAATAAGCTTGATAAAAGTAAGGCCATGCAATTAGACTATCATTGTTCCTTTTCTTTGCATGAATATTGTAACACAACATTGTAATCAAAATAGACTATATAAGCCATACTTTTTTCTTTACATATACACTAAGCTCAAGAAAACATCTATCAACATTTACCCTAAAAAATCCTACTCTAACTTATTCCATGATAATGGCATCAATCTTTCCTTTGCAAATTAGTATACTACACTATGGTTGTTCTCAAAGTCAAAAGCTCTAGAATCAAAGGCAGGCAATCGAAGTTGAGACAAAGATTCACCTAGTCCATCCAAAAATATTTACTGAAAACAACATCAAAACACACAGATACAAAGCTTAGCTATGCCAAACAAATTATCATCTCAAAGAATATCTATAGTAATTTAGTAGCAAATCCACATTAAAATATTTCTATAAATAAAGGTCATATTCAAAGGAAAAATTTACGATTCAAATTTTTTTGGGTTAATAAGAGAATCTTAGGATAGACCAAATCAAGACAATAATAATTTCTAAGTATATTCATTGTTAAAGAGCTTAGAAATGGTTCAGCTTAACCAATGAGAGTGCTCATAATATTTTGGATTTTTGGCTAGGTCCAAAGTGTACAACAACCACTAAAAAATATTCACAGAAAATAGCATTTACTTAATCATTTTTTGCAAAAATTATTTAATTTGTCTACCATTATATTGAGTATGGAATTTGCTTGCAAACTATAGTACCAAGTGGAGATAAATAAGTTCAGACAAATACAAACTGAATAGTGACATGCTTTAGATGTTTCAATGGGACATGTATATGACCTGCTTTGCCATACCAACCTTTGTTACCAACAACTACTCATATAAATTCGCAAGATTAGCAAGTAGTGTAAGCATGACTAGGCTAAATGTATATGACCACTCTCTTTGAACCAGAAATGGTATACACCTCCCACTTTGACAGGTAGTGCGTAAAAAATTTCATACATAACGCTGAAATTTGATCTTAAGAGTGTTTGTCTCTAGCACCGAAAGTGATGTTTCAGGTGATCAAAGTTGATCTCGCAATGAAAGTACGCTAACTTACTGTGAGTTTGAAAATTCACAACTAATTCAATACAACAGCACAAATTACGAAGCAACTTTGTGTTCTGTTATGTTCCGTTTGCTCTCGGAAGAAAAACAGAGAAATTCAAAAGCACAACAATATTCAATTTACGAGGCAACTTTGTGTTCTGTTACAATCCGTTTGTTCTTGGAAAAAAAAAGAGAAATTCAAAAGCACACCAACTGAATTCGCAACTTAAGGCTAGGTTCCAGGGAACATACTTTAATTCTGGAGTCAGTCTGACAACCTCGCCAAGGAGTTGATCTTAATTCAAGCTCAGATGCAACGAATTTCTGTAAGCGACGCAAAGCATGCCTCTCCCCGCGACAAAGTGACGAAGTATTCGGAAGACCGCCGACCTTCTTTCGATCACGAGCGGGAATCTCGTGAGGCGACGAAGGCGATGAAGAGAAGGAGGAGCACGAAGAGGATGGGCTGCAGGAGGTCTTGCAGCACGAACGAAGCGAAGAGGCAAAGGGCGACGATGGCCAAGGACTCACGAGGCTCCATGGAGAGCTGCGGAGGTAGGCATCGACATAGCCAGGAAAACACTACACTACTGCGACAGGGCTCTGCAGGGAGGTAAGTTAACCCTTTTTGTTGGAAGAGTGAAGGGAATCTCACTGCGAAGGCTCCTCTGGTGTTGAATCATTGCCCATTCGAATTGTTGTACGCACAACGGAGAATAATTTTGTGGGGCCAACACTGTTGTGGGGAGTTGTGAGTGGATGCCAGTTTTTACTTATGTGTATGTACAAATGTTACTTTTTTTGTAAATTTTATTAAATCGGTTTTAAATAAAGGTCATCTTGTCAAGATTAAAGAATTATTTTGGATGAGCGAGAAGGAGTTTGGAGAAGAAACTTGTTTGATGGATTTTGTTCATCATTTAGAGTATGGATGTGTAGTGTAGAAACCTTGTTTTTTTGTAGCAACCTTTAATGGTTCGAGTTAAGTGTGAATGTTCTAAGTTTGTTAGACTAGAATGGTAAAGACATGAAAAAAGATAGGAAGGTGATTATGTGTCTATAGAATGGTGAGAGGATGTAAAGGCTCATTATGAAGTTTGTCTTCCTCACTACACTAATAAGAGTATCAATCAAGTGCAAGTTCTTTTATGTGGTAATTTCTATGTATGAATTCATGTTTTTGCAATAGTTTTTTTTGCTTTACCCAATTTTAGCTCCTTCCTTTGAATACTTGTGTTTGTTTGATGAATAAATAAAGACAGAGATTCTATGCTATGACTTAAGCAAGCAATTGATGTGAATTTAAATAATTACTTTCCTTGGCAAGGTTGTTTAGTAGTTGTGTGTTAGTATTGCTTAAACCTTGAAGAATTCATGTCTATTGATCCATTGTACTAAATGTGAAGATAGATCATAATTGCACAAATGATACATAATTGATGGTGGTCAAATAAATATGAAGACTATAGATGGCTGAAATGGATATTGAGTGCAATCAAATAGATAAAATCATGTGAGGAATTTCTATTTGTATAAATTTTGTTGTTAGCTTATTATTTTGTTCTTTTTACACATAGAAGTTACCACTAGAATTTTGTGCAAATGTAATAATTTCTTAAAAGAATGACGTAAGAAATTTGAAAGTTAAGTATTTCAAATTAAAAATACATTCCCCGAATATGAAATTACTCTCATTAGGGGAGATTTCTAGCATAAACAAGGCTATGAGTTACTATTCCAATTTTTTTTTATAAAAATAATCAAATCAAATAGATTATTTCACAAAAAAATTATAATAATTAATATTAATTTGACATGCATTTGATTTGGTCATCTCCTTGCCGAGTCATTTTGCATATTAAAATCTAATTAATTTTTAAATTATTTATTTATTAAAAAATTAATAAAATATATTTTAAAAAATAATTTTATTTTTACGTTTTTAATACTATATTAAAACTATTTTTTAACTATTTAAAAATAATTTTTTAATATTTTTGATAATAAATATTATGTTTGGCATGAAGAAGGAAATGGTTTGCTAAAGGCTTCAAATCACATTATCACATGGAATATTAAGATTAGCTCATTTGTAAATATTTTTTCTAAAAAAAAAATTGATTTTTGAATTGATTTGTTTTGAATTTTGTATTGCGAAAATTTTGCTTTTGCAATAATGGTACTTTTGTCCTTACATATTCAATTAAAAATTTTGGAGTTATATGTCAATAAGCACAAATTTTCCATGCAAAATAATGAAGATGTTGCCAAAAGAATTTTACAATTTTGAATGTTGTAATCTCATGATGTACCGGTCAAATTAAATAGATCTAAGTGGGTTATGATTCAATTTCACTAGTAAGAAATTGTGTTGTAGACATCAAAAATCAATTGACATTTTTTTGGAAACTGCATTGTATAGAATACAAATTTTCGAAAATTGCGTTGCAATCATCAAAATTTTTTTGTTTTTTGGCAAAAAACATTGAAAAACGTCAACTAAATTTTGTCCACTAAAACATTGTTCTCTTCTAGTATTTGAATTTGACCTAAATACCAAATCTTATTGATACATATAAACCATAATGAATTTTAAGATATTGACCAATTTATATTATTACATCTATGAATACAAAATCTTCAATTTTGGCTTGAAGTCACCCATACAATGAAGATTAGGGAAATCACCCAATAATTACAATTTTAAAGTATTTTTTTAAATATATCTTCAAAAATGAATTTCAATTCAAATTGTATGTAGTATGCTATGACATGCAAAAGGTACATGTCATACTAAATTGCAAGGTGATGAAATAACGACATGTATCCACTACACATAAAGCAAAAAACTCCACAAGGTAAATTAAATCCAGCATAGCCATCAAATAAATTATCAACTAATAGAAACAATTGTTTTATAGATTGTATAATATTATTTGAATCTAAAGCTTCTAATTGCCTTCAAAAAATGGATGTGGTTAAATAAAGAGATCTATTATTTTCCTTATAGACAAACTCATAAGAATTATAATCTTTTACAAAATATATATATATTTTATTGGAAAATTCAAATTATCTTTATAAATTTGAAGAATCAAGATTTGAAGATGCCTTGAAAGTGTCTTATTAGGGAATCTTTGAATCATCCTGGTAAGACTTCAAATAGTCCATTGGGATTACAATACTTTACAACTATGGTATAAAACAAATAAAGTTGAAGAAATTCACCTTGATGCTTTTAGTTGAAGAAATCCATCATGACATATTGGTAGAACTTCAAAAAGCCCCTTGTATGATATAACAAGGAGGATATGAGTTTGGGTTTCTATATGGTAATCCTTAAAAGGGATGTGGAGAACTATATATATGATACTCCCTCCATCCCAAAATGATCTTCCTATTGGCCTTGAAATTTTGTCCCAAAATTATCTTCCTATAGTGACATAGAGGAAGGTCCCGCAGAATGAATTCCCTCTCCATGAAAAACTTAAATTTTTGCTTTTTGTGACAAGAATAGACCATTAGTAAACCATTCCCTGTAGACTTTCTCTGAGGCCATTAATGTTGAGGTGGAGAATCAAAAATAGTGAAGTGAAGCTTTGGTTGGGTTGGACTTCTAAACTCACTAAGTGACGAGCTAGAGGCAAAAATTGGATAAATAGTGGCTAGCATTTCTGTACTCTTACTTCTGCAATGAAATTCCGTTTTCTTTGTGTAAAAAAAAAAGAGGATAAATACCCTGTAACTTATTGCATCGAGTGTTGTGACACTGTGTTCAAAATCAGCCCTACTTCTCTCAGTCATCTCCTTGTTGGATTTTGGCTAGCTTAGTTCGTTGGCTCCTCCCTCTTGGATGATTGGTTCTGTTTTGTAGACTCTTGCCTTTGGTCGCTTTTGAGTTTTAGATATTGTTTTAGAAAATGTACATATCTCTGCCGAGGTTTTGGCTTTGAGTAAACATTACTAGTTCAAACTGCGGAGGAAAAAGTGTGTGCAACGAAGCTAGCTCGCTACCCGCATGACTTGTGAGCTTCTTGTTTTTAAGGCGAATCTGAGGCATGCAAAGAATCTCCACCAATAGCTCCACAAACAATTCTAAAAGTGCTTTCGGGCCCCACAGATGCCAGATAGGAGTAATGCTGTGGGCCATGATGCAGCTCCAATGTAGACAACGCTAGCGTGGGAATGGTAGAAGACTATAGTATGCGTGCCACTTACCGTGCATAGCACTAATCTACACAGTGCCACAAAGAGAAGAGAGCAGAGCTTGCGAAATCCAAAAGGGAAGCAAAAATTCAACTCCAAGTTGAAAAAAAGAAGTTAACTTTAGAGCACAAAAAAAAGAAACTATTAGAGCCTTCTTCACTTCTTGTGAAAAAACAAGCTATGTTTATTGCTCCTTTAGTGAAACCTAAGATGCACGGTTAGTGGTTTAGATAATGATTGTAGATCGACACATACAATTCAAAACTGAATCCTTAAAAGGTTGTAACTTTTGAGTTGGAGATGCCATTTCATTTTTTCACAACAATCCCATCTACTCACTAATAAAAAGTTTAAGAAAAAATTAGTAAATATAATCAACCCACTTTTTGTAATATGGTATTGAACCCAAATATGCACGGTAAGTGGCATGTGTATGATACATCGGGAAGACAAAAAAACTACATAGACATTGCAGGAATTGATAGAATGATTAGCTAGTAGTGGTCCTTAAAATTGCCTTAAAAATTCATTTTTTAAGTGCTTCAAAATCATAGTTTCAAAACTAATTTGAAACTCAAATTTGAATGACAATAGGAGTACATTGAACTCTACTTACAATTCAATTTTTTTTAACCTTAATCTGGAACATTCTATCTAATAGGAAGATCATTTTGGGATGGAAGGAGTACCATATTTAACTCCTATGATGCAAATTATTTACTAGAATATGGTAAAGAAAAAGAACATTGGATTGATAATTAGACCATGAGCATCTTTTAAGTAGTTATCATGTTAAGATCCGTGTTTAAATTTTCTAACTACACTTATAAAATGATTTTTTTTGCAATCCAATCAAAATCTAATTTAAAATCTTGTTGAAAACTTGCAAAAACATCCTCTTACTCATATTACTTCTTCAATGCTATAAACATAATTATACATTGCATGTATAATGTATACAACATCTTGTATTTGGAGACAATATGATTTACTTATATGAAAAGCATTCAAGATTTCAAATGGAGCTCTCTGAAGTATCAAATTGAAAGAAGTTGCAACTTAAAATTGCACATTTTTTCATGACAAACCCTTTCTACACAATAACATAAATAAATAAAAGTGATTAACAATTGGCTTTATACCACCTATGATACTAAAATAAACTCATCCAAATTAAATTGTCATTGACGGTACATATACATATATAAATATAACTACTTAATACTAGCTATAAAGTTATTAGTTACTCAATATTGGTTATTAGTCTTTGATATTGAGTCAACTTTCAAATGGAGGCATTAGAGGTAGATTCTACCACTTGTGCCCTTGAGGCATGACAAGTGGCTATTGTACTCCCAAGAGGCTCTTCATTCATGATGATCTCTAAACCAACGTTCTTACTATCCACTACCATGATTTCTATAGAAGGTTACTATTATGTGAGCATAGGAGTGTGAGCCTATGAGCTTAGAATACTACACACCTATGTTATAGGTGTATATATTATAGAATTTGTCTATGATTATAGGATACATATGTTACAAATATCCCTCAAAATACCCCTATTATAAGTGTTTATAATACATATACCTTCAATAGTGTGTGGTATCTATATTATAGGTACCTATAATGTAGGCCCAATGCTCACAAGCTCACATTCTTGGGCTCACATACTAGCACCATTGGATTTATATAATGGCAAGGGCTAAACAACTAAGATGGATTGAACACTCAAAAGTCAAGAAAAATCTCATTTAGAGGTTCAACAACCACATCAACAATCACAGGAAGAAATTACGTTTTTTTTGGTGTCGGGCCTTGACATGCTCCTGTCTAAGGCCTGGACATTTCATGTCCAACTTGGTGTCTACATGTCTCCTTGTACATCTCTACGTCTACTAGGGGTTGAAGTGGATGTTGGAGATGAAAAAAGTGAAATTCACGTGAAAAAACACGGTGGTGTTGCTATTTGCATCCACTTTGACGTTGAGATGGTGCCTGACATCATCATGTTCAAATGGTTGTCTGAAAAAACAATATTTGACACGTCAGCAGTGGGGACCCACTTTGACCATGGGTAATTTTCATTTACATTATTATATTTTAAAATAACAATGTTGCCCACTTGAAAAAAAGAGTTGGGCAGCATTTTTTGGGCAAGGTATATTAAAAAGTGATGACGTGGCAGATGACATGGCAGATGATGTGGCAAACAATATGCTGACTTGGCAGACAGTGCCACATCAGCAATTTCTTAGTTTAACCATTCTGATGGCCTTCTCTAGAATGCCATGAGCAACTTTAAGACGTCCCAAAAGACATCCATGTAGACGTTTAATGTTGTAAATGATGTCTCAGAGGACCTATTGGTGTTGAGGGTGATCTTCCTATTAATATTCAGGTGTTTACATTGAGGCACATGAGACAAGAGGATGTTGATGATGAGATTAGGATAAGGCAATACGGACATTCCTTAAGACATTCAATGGGGCATGGCAGTCTTCATTGTCTTGCACATGTGCACTTCAACATAAGGTATGTTTGTCTGAGATGACGTGCATTGAATTCACAAGAATTTAGCTTATGTAGTGTCTAAAGCATGAAACTTTACTATGATGTTTAGGGTGTTCACCATGGAAGATAATTTCCAGCTATAAATGTCCATAGGGGAAGGTTCATGAGTGCTCTTAATAGTTTGATACAAAAGTTATAAGAACAAGTGGCATGGAGGAGCATGATGATGTGGGAAACTACAAAGACATGGATTGCATAGAGGGTTCACATGAGGCACCTTCAATGCAAATTGGCAATGTCATATGAATGTTTTGGGAGCACTGAAACATGCACTAAAACATGCACTAAGACATACATATCGTCTATAGTATTCTCATGATGTCTGCATAGATGGCTATGTGTTAGGCGATCCTCTAGGAAAAAATTTGTAGGCCCTTAAAGCCCACTTAGGAAAAAAATGAAGAAATGTTCTGCACCCAATTAAAAAAATATGAAAACATGTGTAGGCCTCATAACTTCAATAACCCCAAAAGGAGGAACATCCATCCCACTAAAGAAAACAAACGTGAGCACATTTGTAGTATTCCAAATCCATCTTAGGAAATAACAAAAGAAGATAAAAGGGTCCAAATTCACAAGTCCACATACACTAATTATGTCCACATTCAAAAACAAATGTCTAAAATGACAAAGAATGGACCAACAATGTCCGAACTAACACATCTTAATTGATTGAAAGTGTCCAAATTGACAATGTTCATTTGAACTAAAAATATGGAAACATGCATGGCATCTGAAATCTCTCTACTGTTTTCAAGTAATCTCATGAAAGAACTTTGCAAGCCTCCAAGCCTCCTATTAAAAACTAAAATATGTAAACATGGGTAGGCCTCCAAGCATCCTATTTGAAATTAAAATATGCAAACATGGGTAGGCCTCCAAGCATCCTATTTGAAATTAAAATATGCAAACATGGGTAGGCCTCCAAGCATCCTATTTAAAACTAAAATATGTAAACATGGGTAGGCCTCCAAGCATCCTCATAAAATCAAAAAAGATATGGAAACATGTGTAGGCCTCCAAGCATCTTCATAAAATCAAAAAAAATATGCAAACATGGGTAGGCCTCCAAGCATCCTATTTGAAACTAAAATATGCAAACATGGGTAGGCCTCCAAACATCCTATTTAAAACTAAAATATGGAAACATGTGTAGGCCTCCAAGCATCCTCATAAAATCCAAAAAAATATGCAAACATGTATAGGCCTCCAAGCATCTTCATAAAATCCAAAAAAATATGCAAACATGAGTAGGCCTCCAAGCATCCTATTTGAAATTAAAATATGCAAACATGGGTAGGCCTCCAAGCATCCTATTTGAAATTAAAATATGCAAACATGGGTAGGCCTCCAAGCCTCCTATTAAAAACTAAAATATGCAAACATGGGTAGGCCTCCAAGCATCCTATTTGAAATTAAAATATGCAAACATGGGTAGGCCTCCAAGCATCCTATTTGAAATTAAAATATGCAAACATGTGTAGGCCTCCAAGCATCCTATTTAAAACTAAAATATGGAAACATGTGTAGGCCTCCAAACATCCTATTTAAAACTAAAATATGGAAACATGTGTAGGCCTCCAAACATCCTATTTAAAACTAAAATATGGAAACATGGGTAGAACTCCAAGCATCCTCATAAAATCAAAAAAAATATGGAAACATATGTAGGCCTCCAAGCATCTTCATAAAAAAAATATGGAAACATGGGCAGGCCTCCAAGATTTTGAAATTATATTATACTACTATTGTTGTCATCTATTTTGACAGAAATGGTTTAAAAAGGCGTGCCACTTGGGACTCTTAGATGTCTTAGAAGACATTGGAATGGACGTTATGATGTTCTATCGTGACTACGGAACCCTAAAAAAGTGGCCGCCGACTTTTGCCTGTCGCATGGAACCCTAAAAAACTGGACGCTTGCTTTTGCCTGTCGCGTGGAACCCTAAGGCATCTTCTTGTAGACTATTCAAAAATTTAGCTTTGGAATTGAGAGCAATCTTTTGTGTGCAACATGACACTTCACTCATGTGCGCATAGTTGTCTTCCGTTTCCAAGTGGAGAAGGAGCTTTAACAAAAGGAGATCATGATCTTGATAGGGATAGTGCAGGTCTCAGCATTTTCAAGAACTTTTTGGAGGGGGTTGTGGCCGCATCACTCACCTCAACAATGGAGGCAGCCGAGGCGCCCATTGCATCCACCCAAAACCTTTGTAGAAGTAGCCGCCTACACAATCCAAGTGAGTTTTAGGGTGACGACGCTTGTGTGATGCCACAAATCCAGTTATTTGATGCTTGATACGAGGTCTTAGTCTTAGTGCGGCCATCTCGACGCTGTCTTGGACCCTGTTTTCGACATTGAGTCAAGGCAGTCCGATTCCATTACAACGTCTTCTTATTTCTATGTCAAGGCTTAGGGGGGGATAATTTCAGTGAACTTGTTGCCTTGATCATGTTGCCTTCATCCTCAACCCTTGTCCTCAAGGAGCCTTTGTTGAGCTTTAATTAGGGTTGTCGTTAGTTTTAGGGTGAGAATGCTTGTGTGATGCCACAAATCCGGTCATTTGATGCTTGGTACGAGGTCTTAGTCTTGGTGCGGACATGTCAATGTGGATGTAGACACTGTTTTGGACATTGAAGCAAACAATCTGATTCCAGTTTGTTAACTACAGATTTTCGCCCCTTTGTGGGTTTAGGGTTTTAATAGGTCAAGAAAAGTAGTTTATGTTCATGAACATTGAGGCCCCCATTGGAAGCCCCCTTGATGTTTTAAATTCTTTGTGTTGACATGGATTGGCTGTGCCCCCCAAGGTGTTGGTACTTGGGCTTGGGCTTATATTTTTATTGATTATTTTGGTGAGATAGCATGTCGCTGTTGATGTAAATCTGTCGTTGTGGACGTCTAAGATGTCTAAATGTCATGGTGAAATTCCAGGACCATGGGACCGTGCTGATGCAGTCATATGGTGTTCAAATCAGTAATTGTGAGACTTGTGTTGTCATGATCAGTGATCAAGGCCTTGTGCATGTTGAATCTCAGTTTCTGCCTACAGCAATAACTATGTTGCTTGAGTCACATCCTTTTGGAAATCCCTGTATTTAGACGCCCTTTTTGATATCTTGAAATATATAAAGGTTGGAGATTGGAGGTTGTCTTGCTGAGATGAATAACTTGATCCGTTTGCTTGTGCAAGCCTTTGGCCCTGACAGTGTACAGCATTAGATACTTGCATCAACGCCCGCATACTTGCATCAATGCCCACAGGCCTGGCACTCTTGCAGGGCAATGTCTACATTGATATTCCCCAAGTCTTTCACGGTCACAACACTGCTGCAGGTGACGTTGATGGAGATAGAACCAATGCTATGCAGGCTAGTGAAGTTAGTGCAGACGTTGGCGTGGATGCAGATGAGGACGCGGAGCCTGAGGTTGATTACTTGATGGACCATCCACCGGACAACGCAAGAGACATTGATCCCAAATAAATTGAGGTTGATGTTGCTGCGGGTACCACTTCCGGCATTGACGGAGTGGCCCTTAACCCCCTTGCAATGCTTGTTGATAACGCGGTGAGCGCTCCCGTGGACGTCCCTGCAGATCCATATTCCATAGTGGCTCAGCCTGCATCCGTCGAGGGAGAGGGTACTCTTATTGCCTTGGTAGGGCACTCCAACCCTCGAGAGGTATTTCTCATATTGGACGGGACAAGAACATAGATGGGAGCTAGACATTGGTGTGGTGTTTTAGACATTGTATTGGACATTTTGTATCTCTCTCTTATTATAGTGTTTTATCATTTAGTTCTAACAGTATGTATGGTAGTATTATGTGTAATCAGGTTGCAAATCTTCCATCTATGGGATCGTCATCTCGCGTCAATGGAGTGACAAGGACCTTGAAGCCAACACCAAAGCCAACACAAGTGGTCACCACTGTGAAGGCTACGAAGGGAACCATGCAGCAAGTGCCCAAACCCAATCCCCCTACAGGAGGGGGCAACCCAAAAAAGGAGAAGCATCACGGAAGAAATGACCATTGAGGTGTGTTTTGATTCTCTCAAAAGCATGGATATGTGGCTAGTAGGCCTTCAGTTGTTTGTTTGTCCATTGTCACTAACGTCCAACGTTTGTTTGCAGGACTCCTCTATCCATGGAGACCTTGCCTTCAACGCTCAGATGTTTGCTTAGACATAGAGGACGCTTCATGCAACATTGTGAGAACTTCTTGGTGGCACTATTTCATGATTATCTAAACGGGTTTAGTGTCTATCATATTTTTTGTGGGGCATGTTGTGCTATATTGCCTTTTATAAAAGCTTTGTTCTCCTCATGGAGATTTGTTTTCCTTGCAACACTTTACCTATATATGAATATGATATTTTTTGTTTGCCTAAAGGTTCCTCCATTCAATGGTGCATGTATTTCAAGTATTGTGATTGTGCTAAGCTCTCTTGCTATGCAATGTCATTCATTGATATAGTGTAAAACCAACTTTGGTAAATACGTGCCATGCTAGAGTGTTGTTTAGGTCTCTTCAAATGTGGGCACAATGTCTAATGTTCAATGTCCTCACGATCATTGCAATGTTGCACCGCATTGTTTTGATGTCTCAATGTTTGTCTACAAGCACACATAAGAATGCACCATGTGGTTAGGTAGGACTTAATCCTAGACCCCTTCAATTCAGTGTCAATGTCCGTGAAGTCTACAACATGTCTTCATTCACGTCTCACAGTGCACATTGCTATCACATCGAAGCTTGCCCTAAACGTGGAAGCATCAAAAGCTATGCAAGCATGTCATTAAACATAGCCCTATATACGTCCTGAACATTGTCTACACAGACTTGTGCTTCTTAATTGCCTAACTAGTTAGTGTCATTTCAGACATCCCATGCTCAAACCCAATCTTCAAGCACGTTGGTATGAAGCATGCACATGTTGTCTAAAATGATTTGTTACTTGTAAAAATGTTGTACATGTGAATGTTGACATCCAATGCACCACACGTTTAGTAGAAAATTGCATAAACATGTCCTTAACCATGTCTAATGCCCCACTGTGAAAGCCTCAGACGACACAAATGGCGTTAGAATCGTAGTGCTTACCAGCAGTGCATGTTCCGTATAAACATTGTCTTTAACATAGTTGTGTCTAGGACAACATCGTGTTAGACTTTGTAATGTCTGAAAAGACATCTTTTATATGTATGTAGAAAGCTCCAGAAGAGGCTTCTCCACGCACGAAAATTGTCCACGTCAGCATTCGAAGATGCCACGTCACCTAATGTTGACTCCCCGGTCAATGTACACATCAGATGCCACATCACCAAAATTGGATGGATGAGAAAATTGCCAACCTGGCTGCCCGTGCTCACGTGGCACCAAATTTGTAGCCACATGGCAGAGTTCTGGCACCCGTTGACCAGTGTTTTTTTGAATGTCCGGTGCTTAGTATGCTGCTGTCTAGGCTAATTCTTGGATGTCCGACCCCTATTTTTGCAGACGTGATGTGATTAGACATCTACGTCGACATGCCTAATGTCTGATCGGATGTCTGAGTGTCTAAATTTCGCAGTCGGGCGACTGCGTGTTTTCTTCTAGTGAATGTGTTTTGAACACTAACCATAAGCAAGTAGAAAGCCATGTTACATGGTTGCATTACCTTACTATTGTTGGTAAATAGCACACTAGCCCATGACGTTGAATATTTAATATTACTCCCAAAAGTTGAATTCAACATTCTGAATGAAATAAAATTTATTTCAACACGTGTTCAATTTTTTTCTCTAAATGTTGTTATCAAAGAATTGGACTCACAACTTAATGGTTATGTCTATTCTAATCTCCCACTCAAGAATTAAGGCACTTAGCCACTTGTATAAGGCACCAATGAATATATGAAACTATATTTAACACATCATAAATATTTAACCCTTAAATATCAAAGTGGACATTTTGTGTCCAATGATTGAACAAAGAATCTCTCTATGTAGGATAGAATTGCAACTATTCATCCTTCAAATTTTGTATGGAAAGGAGAGATCTTCTACAATACTTTGACCTGTAATGAATATTTTTTATTTATTTTTAATGTAGATGATGTCACATGGTTCCAAAAGAGTTGATTTCCACAATCACCAATCTGTCCTTTAAGGATTAATATGTTTTTCAATATATTAGGCTAATATTTTCTAAATATTTTGGTTTAACTTTTCTTGAAGTAATTAGTGTAACACTTGCTTTTAACCTAAGGTAAACCACCCTATGACAAAAAAGAAATCCATCACAAACACCTAAGGAATTACCCATTAAAGTCTTGCATCAACTCACGACAAACTTTTTTCAATGAATCAGATTGTAGGTTGATTTAGTAGCCATGTTAGGAAATATTGCTGTTATTGCTTTAGGTGAAAACAACAACCTTTATGGACACCCTTTTTGTTGATTTTTGAGGTAGTCTAGAGACTCATTTTTTCCAATTTTGCAACAAACTTTCAAAAATTCACAACAAATTCATACTTTATCCAAAAAAATAAAAATTCAATTGCTTACGCCACTTCTCACATTTGTCTTTATGGGGAAAAAATTTGAATAATTTTCAACAATGCCAAAAGGGCAAATCAGTCATTCTGCCTTACTTAGGCTGGTTTACCTTACTGTATACTGAAAACCTTATCCTTTCTTGATGTGACGTATTTCATTTTGTTGCGTCTAAGTTGGAACTGGTTTAATTTTGTCTTTCATTTAAAATTGCAAATTCCAACCCTGTTTTGAAGGAAGTTTACCCTGGAAGAGTGGGTGAAGAATATAATTGAATTTAGAGTGTAATTCGGTGAGACAAGCCTAATTTAGTACCACCCTTGGCGTAAAATTTTTGGTCAAAGCTCAGTACCATTTTTAACATAATATAGCAATTGCTTCTTCAGTGCTTAGAGAACGCCATGTCGGCAACCCTGATGAGAACGATTTCTCTACTGGGCACGAAGAAACCAACGAACGTCGTCAACGAGTCCCGACGATTCGTCCAGAAGTGGGACGAATACAGTCCCCAGTTGACGAGGGTGAACGATTCGCTAAGAACGAGGACGAGAACTGGAAGCCCCTTCCGGCACTGTAGATGGGAGTCCCATCCATTCCGGGCCCCCCTGTTCCGCCATTGTCGCTCATCCCGTTTTCTCTTGCCGAGATCACTCCTTGTCGAGCGCGCGGACTTGCGCGCGTTGGGGTTCGCGTCGACTCGATTTTGCTTCCATTAACGCCGAACGGTGCTTAAACCGCCGAAATTGCTACAGTATTACGTCTGCGCGGGCACTTTTTCACGTCACGGAGCTAGACGCCGTTTTTTTTAGGTTTTTGGGTTTGTGTATTGGTCAGTTGCAGGAGGTGCACAGTTTTGTGAACTTTCGTCGTTAAGCTTGTAGCTTTGCGTGAAGGAAGGTTTGTTTTGTTTTGGCAGCTGAAATTATCGATGAGGAATTTGACATTTGCCCTGATGAGTGCGGTTCTCGTTTTGCGGTTCTAAATGTGTGGACAGTTAAGTGGAAATTGAGTCTGGGCAATGGTGCAAGGGTAGAGCTTAGGTTCTTCGTGAAGCTGTCCGATCATTACTTTATTACTGTTCAAGTATTTGCGGGAGAAAACCCCTACCCTGGCGTCGTAGGGTTTCGTTTCTTCCAGTGGAGAAGGAAGCTATATGCAAATGTAGGAGACATTGGAAGCATACAGGAGAGTGTGGATCTTCCAGAAACAAGAAGTTGATGGTGAAATTATGAGCTAGCTAGATGCGGTGGACTTGAGAGCAAGAATTGAGTGTGCAAGAGCTTGTCCGTGCGAGTTATCGATAATTAGGAAGCCGTAGGAGTTGCAGCTTTCTTCTTGTCTTCGAAATCCTAAGAGTGTTGTGGTAGTCACTTAAACTGCAGTTCCTTGGATTTTGTGAACTTCCGGGAGCCTTCTTGGTCGTACATGAATCTATTCTTTGCTGATCGTGTCGGAACACATCAATGCTATTCGTGTTATACATAACAGCTGAGGTGGGATGTAATTGTGACGATGAGTTGTGCATGTTTTGTAATTTTGCCTCGTTGGCTTGATGCGAAGCTCAGGGTTGGAAATGCTGGCTGATGACAAGCTCTCTCACTTTCGTCTTGTGTAACGAAGTGTGATCAAAGTGGGAAATTTGCTTCTTGTGACGTTTCCGTATGCTATTGAAATTACATTCGATAATTGATGAATTTCAACAATGGGAAGTTGAGCTGCAAAGGAGCAGCTGTTAGAGCAGAGAGGACAGCTTAGGGGAGTAGAAATGGTCTTGCGGCTAATTCTTTCAAGGGTAAAGAGCGGTCGATAAGGCCATTAGAAGGTCTGAGATGGAGCAAACAAGAAGTTGGTTCAATCGGTTCCAACCGAGAGGGGAGAGGTTGAAAAATAACGAGTCCAAGAAGAATGGATCGACGGGAAGCAGCAAGGATCTTTTGAAGAGTCCCCGGCAAGGATCCGACATGGATCCGAGGGATGAATTGCCCTCGACTATCACCAGGCAGAAAGTTGCAGCCGCAAAGCAGTATATCGAGAATCACTACAAATCGCAAATGAAGAATTTGCAAGAGCGAAAATTACGGTACTGTTACTTCTTGAAGTACCTCCTCATTCCACTTCCTGAAACTTCTGTTCGTTTTTCTTTCGTGGGCTGTTCTTCAAGCATTCTCAGTTGTTTGAAGAAATACTAGTAACGGTGACAAGAGTCGGAATTTCTGGTCTACTTATGCTCTCTTGATTGTATAGCAGCCTCATGTGATGTGAGGAGGATAAATGACATGATGAACACAATTGTTTTGCACGACAAATAATACAGGTTGCTGTTTTCTGAGTTAGCTTAGTTCTCAATAAGCTAGCCATATGTATCCCAGACTGTGCTCGTTGCCTAGTCTATTAGTGCTATGCTTCTTGCAAGCTCTCGAGCTTTTTGTCTTTGACGATCGAGCTTGCTTAGACATTTGAACCATTAATTTCGAGGTTGACTTCAATCTCGAGTCGCAATCATCAACCCCCCTGGATACTCTGTTTCATCGTGATTCAATGTTTCACGTACTTGGTTCAGTAGTGCTTTCCTTGAAGAAAAACCGTCAGTCCAGGTGTATTATCTTGATTTATAATTTGACCGCATTTCACACAATGAATTGTGAATTAGTGAATGAGTATCCGATGCAGTTCTGGTCCGTTGAGGAATGCACCATAATTCTTTCTGAGGGGTCACCGTTCTTGCTCAGAGTTTCTAGATGTTTCTTTTGATTTTTTGGCTGTTGCAATTCACATCCATTGTCTGTTTCAGTTCGAATTTCGGATACTCTAGGATTTTACAGGGAAATCTCCACGCGGAAGTACAAGTAGTGATAATATTTCTATTACCTCGTACTGTACATTTAACTGCTTATGAGCCTATCACTTGTCAAGTTTGTTAGTACTCATGACAATTGGTGGGTGGACTTCATCAGACGGTGGTCATTGGAGCGCAAGTTGGCAGATGCCGATGTTTCAGAAGAGGAACAAAACAATCTCTTGAAAGATCTGGAGAGGAAGGAAACAGAGTACATGCGCTTGCAACGACACAAGATGGGAGTGGAGGATTTTGAGCTGCTGACCATTATAGGGCGCGGTGCTTTTGGCGAGGTATGTGTCCCTGGTCTGAATCTGCAGTCGCTAAACTTTGTGAAGTGTAATTCAAGTAAACTCAACTGATTACTAGACGAGCAAACTCATGTATGTTTTCCGTGTGCAGGTGAGGTTATGCAGAGAGAAAACGAGTACAACTGTGTATGCCATGAAAAAACTGAAGAAATCTGAGATGCTTCGAAGAGGCCAGGTACTTTATGAGTTCGCTTTTTCATCCTATTACATACTCGGTACAGATTGTGTCTCTACGTTGATGACTGCGATGCTAGTTGGAAGCACAGTCAATGCATTCATCTCTACTTTGGTATTTGCAGGTTGAGCACGTGAAGGCTGAAAGGAATTTGCTCGCAGAAGTCGACAGTAACTGCATTGTGAAGCTATATTGCTCGTTCCAAGACGAGGAATACTTGTACTTGATCATGGAGTATTTACCTGGAGGAGACATGATGACACTCCTTATGCGGAAGGACACACTGACGGAAGATGAAGCTAGATTCTATGTCGGACAATGTGTTCTGGCAATCGAGTCAATTCACAAGCACAACTACATACATAGGTAATTCTTCTGTGACTATGGTTATACGTAGCTTTACTTTGCTAGCAGTTGAGAAAATGCTGGATGTTATCAGCAGATCGTTCTGTAGGTTTTAGGAATTACTTTATTGTCGACGTTTTATTAGATCAGCCGTTCAGTGTAGTCTTGTTTATAGCTCAAATGCAGCTTACCACCATGGAGCCTCTGGAAGAGCTATCGATCACTCAGAATTTACTGCTCCTTGCTTGATGAGTAAACGCATTCCTTTGGTTTCGTTCTCTGTCGACTCTGATCTGCTCTTGTTGTTCCAGGGATATCAAGCCGGATAATTTGCTCTTAGATAAGAACGGGCATATGAAATTATCAGATTTTGGTCTTTGCAAACCATTAGATTGCTCCAACTTGCCTGCGTTGCAAGAGTACGAGCAAGCTCAAGACACTGCCAGGGATTCTGCAGACCCCAGGCAGTGTAGATCTCCATCTCCTGGACCAAAGCGGACACAGCAGGAACAACTACTTCATTGGCAAAGAAATAGGCGAATGCTGGTATCTTTCTTCTCTGATGTGGAGTTTCATTCTCCAGTTATCGAACATATCTGGGTTATATGTTGCACAAGTCATGTTTCCTGCCCATAACTGGGCTAGAGTATTTACCATTCGTATACATACGACGTCCAGTCTTTTACTGTTCCATTAGAACCTAAAGTTTCAAGTATTGGCACTTGGTTTTGCACTCAGGCATTTTCCACAGTCGGCACCCCAGACTATATCGCTCCTGAAGTGCTGTTGAAGAAAGGTTATGGGATGGAATGTGACTGGTATATATCATTACTTGTTTTATTACCTGAATCTTGTTCTTCGTTTAATTGGCCTATGTATGAATCTGAGTCTTGTTAAGCATCGACCAACTGTTAAGAAAGATTAGCAGATTATTCTTGATATAGAAATGCGTGTTATCAGTCTCCAACATCGAATTGTTTTGGATTACTTTATATGAAACTAGATTTTGAGAGAATTTGGCCTGTTAAGTCATAGTCATGTTTGGAAGAATTAAACATAAGTTCCCCTTGCAGGTGGTCACTTGGAGCAATCATGTACGAGATGCTGGTTGGCTATCCTCCATTTTACTCTGATGAGCCCATGACAACTTGTCGGAAGGTTTGTATCAGTCTCCAATTGTTTCATTTCTATCGTCTGTTTTATGAGGAATGATGTTCACAAAAGTGTTTCTGAAGACTCAGTTGAGTAACCAGAGAGTAATATTTCATGTTTCTGTCTTGCTCTTAATAATGACATTGATTTCCAAATTTGAGAGTGTGTAAGCAATCAAAGATTCGACATCCTTAAATTACCCTTATCGATGAAGTTCTTTGGTTGATGGGGCGGTACAGATTGTCAACTGGAGAAATAACTTGAAATTCCCGGATGAAGCCAAGCTATCATCGGATGCGAAGGACATTATCAGTAGATTGCTTTGTGACGTGGACCACCGCCTTGGCACCAGGGGCGTCCAGGAGATTAAGGTAGGTCTGCTTGAGATTAAGTTGCACGTCTCTCTTCGACTCCAAAATTATCCGTAGATATCTTGTGTTTCATATAATCCCATTTCTATAAACTGCTGCACACTTGCATTGAGTCTCACCTTGCACACTGTTGCGACCTGCAGAATCATCCATGGTTCGCAGGGTTGCCTTGGGATAGGCTGTATGATATGGAGGCAGCTTTTAAACCTGAGGTGAAAGATGAGCTGGATACTCAGAATTTCGAGAAGTTCGAAGAGGTCCGCTATCCTTCCTATTTTATCCAAACTTTGATCTTTCACGGCATTTTCTTGGCGTATGCCAGTCTTGTTTTTGCTTTTTTATTTTCTTAGGTTTTATGAAGGCCCAAGTGATTTCAACGAATAATATTTTCACGTTCACAGCTGGTAAATTAGCGCTCTTTCACAGGAGTGATTGCTAACAGCACGTCAGTTTCTCGCACGTTGATATCGCGTGATTGAATATGTACTATTTACGGTGGGATTGGATTTCATTACTATCACTTTGCGGTGTCAATGGGCAGGAACTCTCTTGGTAGTGTTTCTTCAAGGTAGATGAGAACTCAGTCGTCTTCGAAGTTCATGATTACACTAGTTATCGGTTTTCGTCTCTCCTGTCTTATATTATAGCAGTCTGCCTCTGGGGCTCTGAGTTCGTAAATGCTGATTTGAACCTTGATTTTTGCAGAGCGATTCCCAGTTACCATCATCCACGAAGTCAGGACCGTGGAGAAAGGTATTTTCTACAAATAAGTTATCACTTTGCCACTGCGATCAAGCGTGCTTGCTTTTGTCTTCAGCTTGCCACTCAATATGTGTCAGAATGCAGATATAGGGAATATTAGTGGATTACAAGGTTCATGAGTGCCCATAGTTCCTGGCTGAGCGTGACTGCAATGGGGATTTGGGAATAACGGGAGCTTATTGGCATGTTTTGTGAGTGCAGATGCTGTCATCAAAAGATGTCAACTTTGTGGGATATACTTACAAAAATTTTGAGATAGTTCAAGATGCTAACGTACCTGGAGTTGGTGAGCTTCTGAACGTCAAATTGGGGTTCTGCTTTACCTCAGTTGTAGGAGAATATTTCGCAGATTTTCCGGCATTGGGAGAGTTTCGATTTTGAAGTTGTACGCCTCCTTTGCATTGTACGTGATGAAGGCTTGTCCAGATTATTGTAATGGTTTTGAACTGATTCACACATTTTCTGAACAGCGGAGCTTAAGAAGAAGGGAAAACCGAGGAGGCCATCAATCAAGACACTCTTCGGTGAGATACATTTTTGCACTCTGGTTTTACTAGCTTCCGCAGTGGTCTGTTTCGTTTGCAATCCCCGGGGGCAGCTCATCTCATTTTGTACCTGTCGGCAAGTATGTACTATGAATTGTACATGCAGATACGATGGTGACACTTCCGAGTCGTTAAGCCTGATGACTTTAAAGTGACGCATTGTACTTTGTCTGTTTCAGCTAAATGGATTTATGCTGTTCATTTTGCAGACACTAATGGAGGTCCCAATGGCCACATTCAAGGCAGCTTTCTCTGTCACTTGCCCACGCCTATTGAGATTTCGGAAAGTCCAGAAACGTCGCCATCTGGCAGCTTTTCATCACCTCACCATTCGAGTTATTACAAACCACCACCACCGATGTATCCATATCAAAGTAAAACCCGGTAGATATTTTTTCTGTTTTTCCTTAATTCATTTTGAAGTATTGTGCAGTTGCCAGGCACTACTAAGTACTAACATGTCTGCAAACCTACTTGATTTTGAGGTTTGCATCTGTACCTCATCTCAAAGGGCTCACCACAGGACTGACATGAAAATGTATTTAACCCCCGTAGGACCAAGCATTTGAGTGAAACTTCGATGTCTTACAATACCTGGTCTAATTTAGCTCCAAAAGCCATGTGCGAAGCTTTATGATTTTTTGATCACCTGGGGTACAATATCTTTACAGATTGCCTATTTTTGCAAAATATAGAATGCAAGTGACATTTTTTGTCTTGCATATTTAACATTCAATGTTTATGCAATCTGAATCAAGCATACCAAAATATCAAAACTCCACTTTTGGTGTATTGTTTACTTATTATACATTGTTTTACCTGATACCTCATTGAAACACATTGATGATGAAATTATTTTATTTCAACTACATAGATATGTAGAAAGCATCCATATGTACATCTTTCAAGTTAACCCCTAAAGTCTTGTTGTATCTATGGGGGACAAAATGGATTTGGGGTAGGCTTGTTTAACCTCAATTTTTTATTTGATTTTTTGGATTGACATTGTGGGTGGGGGAATATTTCTTTTTTGTTTCAATTGGTACCTATTAGCAAAAGTTATGCTATTTTGTAGCTAGAGGGTAGGATTGGCACATTGATGTTGAAAATTTAATTAAGCTCTTAATATATAATGAATTAATATAGTTCTTCAAAGTAGATTCATCACTTTCAATTTAAGTTATTAAAATTTCAACATTTAATTCAAAGAAAATTCATAATATTTGGGAAATAGTTTTCAAAGCCATTTCATAATATGTATGAGAAGAGAAGAAAAGCTCTTTATACAAGTGGGGTAGTAGGAGATAAAAAAAACCATGTGAGATATGTAAGTTAGGATTAGTAGGAGCTCAACTGTTCATAATTAAATCAATAGCAAGAATTGCGTTCAAAGTAGAATTTCATGCCTCATTTAGGGATAGTAGAATAATTTTTCTCAAAAAACATTATACCAAGTTAATGTGGAAAATAAAGCTAATTTTCATATTCCTAAATCCATTTGAGATTTTGAGACTTTAATTAACCCTTAAACATTGACATGACATATTGTGTCCCATGGATGACAAAGAATCTCTCTATGTATCACAAAATTGGGACTATTCATCCAAGAAAAGCATAGGTCTTCTATAGTAGTATGACTTCCAAAGAATCTGTTTGGATTTTATAAAGTAGATGATATCATATGGTTTCAAAAGGGAGTATTTCCATAGTCACCAGTCCATCCTTTAAGGGTTAAAGGTTATCGACAAATTTCAGAGAGGGATTGGAAGGGACATTTTCTTTTCATTTTCAAACTTTCTCTCTCAAATTTGTGCATAATTTTTTATTGGAGGTTCTAAATATCAAACTGATTTCTAGTGATGAACTTTAGCTTGATTCCCCCCAATTTTTTTAGTGAAAAGCCTTTTGAAAAAAATATAGTCTACTATGACAAAACGAGGTATGGAAATCTACTTTGAGCACAATTCCTATGTTTTGACAATGAGCGATCAAGCTCTCATCTTCAAATTGTCCCATACCCTTTAAAGATTCATGATCGACAATTGATTTCTCTTTACCTTTCATCCTCATCAAATGTCAATGAGATTGGTCTTTCTTATTTCCATAAAAAAAAATTTGATGGTAGATGATAATTAGACTAATTTGGAAGTTTTCTTTTTTGTTTTGACAACTTGGTTTTTCTATTTTGGGATAATTCAACCATTTCTCTTTTTGAGTTTTTTTTTGGCTTTCTCTAAAATAATGTTTTTCTGCCAATCCTACCCTATAGCTTTAGTAATGTGCTCAAAATGGAGGAGGCTAGACAACAAAAAAAATCCACAAGAACTTAAAATAAATAAAAATTCATTTTTTTCCTCACAAGTTGTATTTTTGTCTACATCGAGAGCTTCAATTCATTCCATTTGGAATAGTAATATGAAGGTTTGGGAGTTTCTTATTTGGAGGGCAATCTTAGAATTTTTTTGAAAAAATAATATACTAGATTCATTTTTGAACTCAATTATCATAATTTTCACACAAAAAAGAGTTTCACAAGGTTAACCTCTAGTTGCCTACATCACAAAGTTTGAACCTATGGTTTGTCAACAGTTATCATGTGGTTATTGTTGTTTCATGGCTACGCACGTTAATATACAATTTATTGCATTATTACAATGCACATGATTACTACAATGATTTGGCACTACTTTGTAATTGCTATTAACTATATGGCTTCAATATGTTAATCAAATGAATGAAAAAGACATATATTATACATGTAAAATAATTATCATTGTTGTGCATTTTATGTGTGTTTCCATACATGGAAAATCCATGACAATAATGTCATTGCTCTTTGTATTATAATACCTCTTATTTCATTGTGCAATCATTAAGATATAAACTAAAATTAATTTGTGGGTATTAATCAGGTGCTTGCATTTTATAAATTAAAACATCCATTACTATAGCTTCAAAATGAATTACAAAAACAAACCTACCACAAAATCCATGATTATTATAGGCCACACAACTCCACCTTGAATTGAATCCATTAGTAGGCCACCAAGAAACATGATTGCATAGTGAAGGAATCACTTCATTAGCACCAAAACACAACTTGACTTGAATCTATTAGTAGGCCATCAAGAAACTTGATGATGTAGTGAAAGAATCACTTCATTGGCTCTTGGTGGGAATAGAGGGTGGAGAGGTCATATTTATACTAAAATCCATTGTCCATCACTAAAACTCAAAGGATTTGGGATAACTTGAAGATGAGAGCTTGACTACTCATTGCCAATTGAAACATAGGAATTGTGTTGAAAGTGAAATTTAGACCACATTTAAGCATAGTAGAATACTTTTTTTTCAAAAAACTTTAAACTAAGAAAAATTTCTAAATTAATCTAGTTTTCATTTCCAAAAATACGTTTGAGATTTCAAGACTCCAATCAAAAGTTATGGACAAAGTTCATAGACAAGTTAGAACATACATTTTTTTTGACATTTTCAAACATTCTCTTTGAATTTTGTCCATAACTTTTGATTGGAGGATTGAAATCTCAAACGGATTTTTGAAAATGAAAGCTAGATTGATTTACCAACTTTTCTTAGCTTAAAGTTTTTTGAAAAAAAAGTATTCTACTATGCCTAAATGAGGACTGAATTTCTACTTTCAATACAATTCCTGCTTTTCAATTGACCTCATACTAAAATTGTGAAAGATAAAAAAATTGCAATGTTAGTGCAATAACTATGCATTGACATGATGTTGTATGATTATTGCATGGGCTTGATATGTCTCAAATAAACACTAATGTTGCACGTAGTCACTCACCCACCACTAAACCATTGAAATCGTTCATTTTTAGTCATGCATAGTTATCATGTAACTCTAATACTTCAAACTCAAATATCAATGACATGCCTAAACTGCAGTGTAATCAAGTATGTCAATGTCGTGTTGTAACAATGTTTCCAAATGAATGAATGTGACATGAAAGCAATGCCCAACGATAATCGTATAATTACTCTTGACAATTTGTGACAGGGGAACTTTGTGATGTAACCAACCATATATAGTCAATCTAAAATTTCAAGCTCATTTTTGTACAAGCAGTTAAATTTCTTTGACCATTTAAAAATTTCCTATAGAGTTAGTAACTTTTGGAAGGTTAACTATAGTAAGTTTTTATTTTTCACTAAAAAGGGTAAATCTTTTTTATTTTTGAGAGGTCCGCAAAAGCATATATGTCCCATTAATAGAAGATTGTACTAAGCTTTCTAATATTCCATCACTTTTGGCTTTGAACAAAGCTTGCTAATTTCATGTGATTTAGAGATTTAAAATTTTTTACCTATCCATTTGCTTTGAAAATTGTCCCAATGGAAGGTGAAAATGTTTTCATGATTTTCGCCATTGAAAATTTAAACATGCAAGCATTAATTTGCAATTTCTACTTATAAAAAAAATTGCATTGCAATAGTTGCAAGTTGGATTGTGTAGTGAATTTGATAGCTATTCTTATTTGAATTGACTTAAGATTTTTGAAAGTGCATTTTAGTATGCTAACACAATTTTGAATTGTTCATGTCACCTCCAATTCCAAGAACTCTTATATGCAATTCTCAAATATTGTGGAATATTATACTAAAAATTTCTCTTCTTATAATTTCACAACTCCCATGCAATTTCAAACTCAAAATTGTCATGTATACGAATAAGCAAGCTCTTTAAACATCTATACAATTAGATTTTGAAAAAAGAAATTGCTTCATTGGGGATATCTATGAGTCCAAGTTCTTTTTTCATAGGAAAAACACATTTGGAAAGGCTCATAGGGCACTTAAGGGTTAAGTTTACTTGCTAGAACAATCTCACCATTAGGATTAATGTATTTCAATTCCATCTTAGAGCTATTAACAATTAAGTTTTTCCTTCAATCTTGTACAAAATTTTACTTTGCAATTTTTTCCAAGAATAAAAATTACATGTGTTTTTTTGAATTTTTTTCCTAAGACTTTCAACTCAAGTCTTCAACATAAAAATCTACAATCTAAATGTTAAGTGCAAAAAATTTAAGTTAAGAAGATTCGAAGTCAAATAGTCTAATCAAGGAACATGTTCAAAAACCCACTTTCTTTACTTTAAACACAAATATCTTGAAATCTATGAGGTGAAATTTTTAAAAATTTCTTCCCCACATTCTTATACTAGTTTAGTGCAAGAACTTATAGTTAAACAGGCAAAGAAATCAATTTGTAAAGTAGTTTTGCTTTTTGCAATAGAAATAGTTGTTTTGAGTGTTTTTTGATGCAAAAAGGGCCTTGGGACTTTACTAGTAAAATAACAAAAATATGATCTATGAAGAATTAAATTTTAGGTGTTATAAGACCAAACTTTGTAAATTAGATTTCTCTATATAGTAAATAGATTTTGCTATTTCTCACATTGTAATTCATTTTGTACCTTAAAATGAATAGGGTGTAAATCATTTCAAATAGAGCTTTTTTTCTTCAAATCAATGCTAAAGTAAGGTATTATAATCATTGTCTCAAATCATAGTATTCTTATAAGGCATTAGAATTCCAAAAGTATTTGAATGTCTTAATTGCCTTCATGAGGAGATTAGTAAACCTTTGTTGGTCTCATCTCACTAAAGACAAGATTAAAGAATACTTGAAGGAATGTAGTTCCATAGACCCAAATTTGTAAGAGAGGGCGAAATTTTGCTTCAATGAAAAACATTGCTCCACTACCTACAAATCAAATGATTCTATGAGATCCATCTTCTATTTTGAAGATTTTTAGTGGACATTATCCACTATTTTAATTAGGACAAAGTTACTTTGGTATATATTTTATTTGTGGTGAAAAACAATATTGCATTTTTTTTGCATCTTGTTGGTAGAGCAATATACATTATAGAATGCATGCTTGTAAGAAAAAAAATGGATAGAATCATCCACAATCATCTAGAAGTGTATGATCATAGTACATCTCGGCATACATAAAATCATCTATTGGTCCTTCGATAGTAACTTTCATCCACATATTAGCAAATCTTTAAAATTGAGAAAGATTTGGCAATTTTATCCATTTATTTATTCTTTTATTGCTAGTGTTAAGATAGTCGATGCTAAAACAATCAACAAACATACACACAAACACTTCTTTTAAGAAAATACAACTACCTTCAAAATACAATTAACTAATACAAAAATTCTTACCAAAAATATACCTAAACCAACAAACATGTACTCATAACAAACACTCTTGCTTTATCCACAAATACATAAACATTGCACAAACATAATCACACAATACTAAAAGTTTGTATAGACACCAAGGTTTGGAATACAATAGTACTTGTCTAAAGAGCTAGGCCAAGATTGGTTTGACACATAACATTAGAGAGGTTTATTACATTAGGGAGGGTCATTTGCATTTACAATGTTTGTATGTGAGCTGGGCCAAGACTAACAATCAATATTACTTTAGAAAGTATTGTTTATTAGAAGTTCTATTGTAGTATAGAATTTACCTTCTAACATGGGACATAGTTGTGTCACATATACTAAAGTAGGAGGTCTATAAAGTACTTAGGCTCCAAAATTGTCCATTTCCTCAAATGTACATTAATTATACATGTTGCATTTTCATTGTACCATCAATTTATAAACAATTTACATTTGAGGAGGTGGGGGATTGTAGCAACTTCAAAAATTTATAACTATTTCCCTTGAGCTCTAAAAAATATGAAACAACTTGAGTTAGATGCTAATTCCATTTATTTTTCAAAGAAAAGTTATTGAAAAATATTTCAAGAAGTTTCATCTCCCCAAATTTAGTTTCAACTCTTAAATGGGTGTTCTATGGACCTCTTACTTTATCCAATGGGCAATCTTGTAGGCCCAGAAAGGGCAAATGACTCTTTAAGTATGTCTAATCTTAACCCTTAAAGGACGTTGAGGCTGAAAAGTGGTTCATGGATGACATCATTGTTCATTGTAGAAACTAAAAATGCATCTATTGGTCCAATAATTGGAGTAGTTTTGGTGACTACCTTGGTCTTGGGGTAGTTTTTTTTTTTTGTTTAGCGTGGGGTGCTTCTTTTTTGCCGGAGACCCAATATGGACAAGCCATGTGAATTTTTTTATACTAAAGTTGTCATTTTTTTTTCTATAAGTCACTAGCTTCCTAGTAAAAAATTTCAAGTGAATTAAATGGCATTAGCTACTTTTGAGTTTTGGGTGTCTAAAGGAAGTGGCGACTAGGGATTCAGGTTTGGTGGAAATTGGGCTCTTTAGTGTGCACTTTGGAATTGCTTTAGGCCCCACTTCTTATGTTCTTCCAAATTTTGTAGAGATTTGAGCAATACAATGCAAACATCCATCACAAAAATGGTGATTTTATTCAAATGGAAGATGAAACAAATTTGCCAGAAAAGGAAATTTAGAGTCAAAATACAATTTCAAGAACATGCTCGTAGATCTCTTAGCTCTACAACTAGCACAACATGACCTGCAAAACAAACACAAGTACTCTAATGCTTGATTTAGTGAAACACTACAAAGATGGTCAAGAAGTTAATAATAGTACAATGTTGGCAAACCTACATCATTACAATACAACTATAAGCAATGACAAACCACCAATGATAAAATAGCACAAAGTTTCTTGACAATCATCTCCCTTTAACTTAATCATTGACTTGCAAGCAACACAATTGTACACTCTGATGCCTAAGTTAGTAGGAGAATGGAAGGGATATAGGCATACAACTAGTGAAAGTAGACATAAATTCACTTGATATCATGCTCTCACAAGGTAGACAAAAATTCACCTATGCTACAAAATCACTATGATTGAATAAAGTGTCACTCTTGGCTCATATGCCCAATCACTCAATACAAGCTGTGACTAAAAAGCCACTATATGATAGGAAAACAATGGTAAGTAGCAACTGAAACGACCTATATTCTCCATCTATAGAAAGCTAGAAACATGGCCACATAACATATTAATAGCAAAGAAATGAGAATAGAGTTTTATAAAAACAATATTGCACTGTGGACATTCCTTGAACTTCTAGCCATAACTCAATTGCGATTCGAAATCTATCACCTGCTTGCTCAAGCAAACCAGCTAACAAGTACCAACTGCAAATGTCAACCCTACACTACCTCCTCAATCTAGAATGGGTGTCACGTAGTCACCATATAGCGTTGCCACTCAATGACCAGCACCTACTACTTGAAACAATCATCATACGGAAAATTCATGAGAGTATACACATTTTGACAATGCATGCCTACAACTATGGCAAGGTGGTTATCAAGCCTATTACGAAGCTTATCCTTGAGAAAAGACAATGCAAAGAAGGTGCATTCATCTTCTATAGTACCCAGAACATGCACCATGGCAATTTCAACAAGTTTGATGTACTCCCTGAAGTTCTTGCCAAGTGAGGAGTTTGCGTCTAAGGTCCTCCACAACTTAGTGAGTGGATTCACCAACTGATGTGTAGGAGCATTCAGCGGAGGCAACTCCATTGATGTGTGTGCGTTGGCAATCATTGCAATCTTGAATAGAGGCTGCTCCGACTCCAAGAAGAATTTGTCAAGCATGGCAAGGACCAACCTTTTGTTTTCACCCTCACCAAGCCACTTGGGCTCTCCATAAAAGTTTTTGATGATATCTAAGTGCTTCCGAAAGCTAGCAGTGCAGTACCCTTGCAGCCAATACTATGGATACACAACTCCCACAGCGTCCATTAAGCCGTGATTTGGAAACTTACTTGCCATCTCGTCCATCAATTTTCGTGCAGCCTCTAGAAAAACAAAGGTAGTAGTTACGCTTACACTCTTGAATATGAAAACACCCTATACTATTGCAAAACCACTTCTAATCAACCAAACATACATACAAACTTCAATCCAATAGGAATAACACAATTGAAATGGAAAAAGGACCAAACTCACCTTTACAATCATTCTACACGGGGGTGATAATGGCTACATATCCTTCTCGATGCACCATGGTGCCATCATGCATTGCATACAATGTCTCCCCGCCCACCACAAATGTCAAGGTTTCACAAGGCAAATTCAAATTTGCATCCCACCTCATCAAAATTTGCTAAGGCTATATTCATAATATTGAGACTTTTCGTAGATTTTGAGACAGAGTGCTAGTTATTGGAAAATTCATTTAAAAAAATAGTAATTGAAACCAAAAATCAATAATTCTCAAATAGTGATCCTATAATGAAATTCTAAAAGTTGGTGTAGTTACCTATTTATAAAAAATACTAGTAAAGAGATAAAACGGTTTATCCTCGAGTCGAGGATAAATGTGAGACTGCAAAAGGTCTCAATATAATGAATTTGGCCTTTGCTCATGAAAGCATTGTACAATTTGGTTGTACGCATGGAACTCATCCTTGTAGAAGGCCATATCAACATTCAAGTAAAACATGAAAAGCAAGGTTTGGCATGTGTCCAGTGCCTCTACAAAGTCGCAAATGAAGGCATCTCTTTTTTGAGACCACTGAATCAACATGTCCACTACCTCCAACATCAACAAGAGTGCCAACATGCACAACAAGACATACAGGTTCAAGAAGAGGGCCACATTGGCCTGCGCAGATTGTAAAGCCAAAAATCTTAGACCAATTGACCTGCCCCACAATACCAAAGTGCTTCACATGTTAGAAATTAATCAAATCTCAAAAGGAAAAAAATGGAACAGAGAACTAAGTACACACCTAACAAAAAAAATGGAATAGAAAACTAAATACACATCTAAAGACCCCTAAAATGGAATACAACAATAAACACACATGTAATGACTACAACAAATGAATACAAGGTCATGATGAAGATTGTGATACTCATGTAATCGTGAACTGAAGACATTCAACTATGAGATTCAACCAAAAGTGAAGTGAATAGCACACTACGCAACATTTTTGTAAGATTCTTCTTCACAGCGAAGGTGAATTCCTTGCAGGCTCACACCATGAAATCAAAACCAAGAAATGAAGAAGGAAAATTAACAAGGCAAAAATGGAATATTTACAAAAATTAGACATCAACAATCAAGAAGCAAGAATGGAATAGAAAAAGATTATAAAGCTCACCTTGGCCTTTTGCCCCCACTTTTTGTCATTCTTGTCTGCATGTATCATTGCCATAACACCCGTATACTTTGCTAACAACCTCCGGATTGGAGCAAGGCAACTCATCTACCGAGTTTTAACGTTTTTTTAGCAATTTCAACCCTTTGGACTCAAGCTGCTATGACAAAGCTTGAAATTCAACTACCTTCTTCGGAAAATGGGCAAAGTAACTGTGAGTCATTCTTAGAATTTCTTCAACTACGTGCATCGCTGTCAAGGAAGACAATGATTGTGCAGCTAAATTCAAGCGATGTGCGTAGCAACTGAATCTAGTAGCAAAAGGAGCATACTTCTCCTTGATCTATGTTGTGACCCCAAATTTCAATTCTTGGAAAGTGTTCATTCCGTCAGCACCAAAGTAGAGCAACTTCTCTGCAATATGTGCATCAATGACACCCCCCCAACATTCAAGGTAGACATAATGACATTAAGCAATTTATTAGCAGTTGCGCCGTCAAAATCCATCTTCTGGATTGTTAGAAGAAGAGGAACGCGACACTAGTTCACTACTACATAAGCGTGGATTGCTATCCAACTAGTGTTGTCGCAACCATTGGTTTCATTAGTAGACAAAGCTAAATACGTGGCACTAGACACAAGAGTTCTAATTTTCTATTTGACGAAGTTATATACGTGCTCAACCATAATCCAACCAGAGGCAACTCCCTAGTGCTTGCAAGGCATTTCAAGAACATTTAGGAACTCATATAACTCAAACCTAGCCTCAAATTCCGTCATTGGTCTTCCACCTATAAGCAATTGGAATAATGTAGCAAATTGTAAACATTTCTTGCATGACTCCATTGCGTTGCACCCTTGAATCTGCTCAACCACAGAAATAGACCCATGAGCTCCACACAAGACCACGCACTTCTTGTGGATTTCCCGTTGGCCATGTTTTGAAATCATATCCCACTTCGAAACCATTTGAATTGGTTTCCCACGAACTACAGTGTAGGGCTTGCAGTGCACTATGTGCATAACACTATCTTCTGCTAAGACAACCTCACTCCAAGGCTCCTTTGTTGCCCACTCAATGTGGAATTTGTGGTAGAGGTCATATTTTTTTTAGCCTCTTGAATGTACTTCTAGTAGACAATCCTGTAGCCCTCCCATCCTTCAACCTCAAATCTTTGTTTTTGCATTTGTTACGACCGCAGCATGGTAGTTTCATAAAAGCATCATCATCAGAATCCACCATCTTATCTCCACTCAAGTCTAGATCATCCTCCAAATTGTCGGACACTTCTTCATTGTTAGACATAGGGATAATGGCGGGGCAAGACAAAAGAATTTTGGTGTCCATAGAATGGGAGCCCCCTAAGTTTGTGTCCATCAATCGTGCATTGGAAGACCCCGTGCCAAGGTTCCTTATGTCACTGGAGCTATCTGCCTCCCTCGTTGTACAATTCAAAGACCCGTGATTGAAAGAGTTCCTACTTCTGGGCCTTTGTTCCCAACACCCTCTTTGTTGCTTGAGCCTTTTGATCAGTTGCCTTTACCTCTCGTTGTAATCAAGCTAGTTTCCATTCCTGCCTCTCCGCCAGTAAGATGATGTGTGTGGCCTTCGCTGCACTTGCGAAACCAATATCCACAGGAGTGGAAGTAGAGTCCGCCATCAAAAACAAGAAATCTCTCCCTATAACCCTCAAATCCTTGATACAAAATCCTATTCAAACAACACGAAATAGGATTCCCAAACCCCAACTTGAACAAAGCTAAATGCCAAAGCAGACACAATAGACATTTTCCAAAGGATACTGTGATTTTTTGGTGCGCAATTGGCAAATTAAATGTAGCCGATGAAGCCCACCTTTCCACAATGAGTGGCAATAGTACTCGAAAATCAAACCCTCCATGATCGTGGACATGAAAGCGAACCATAATTTCAATTACACACAAGAAATGAAGTTGCACCCTAAAGGAAGTGGAAATGAATGTGGTGACACAAATGTAACTAAACATAGTACGCTTAGCAATCTTGCTATAAATGCAAGAAGCTAATTCCATCATTGGCTCCCTGTGCATCTATGGCAACACATAGTGGGCTACAACAAATTCATTGTGGGTGTGAAGGTGGCATTGAGAGAAATCAGTTCATAGAGAAGATGGCACCAAAACTATAATTGAGAAGATGAAGTGGAGCACAATTGGCTAAAAAGAGAAAAAACAGAAAACTATACAACTAATGGCACTAGCGACGTTGCCCTAATTTACACACCCATTTTACGTGGAAACAATGCCAAGCCCTAACATCATGTGTTGTATCAGGTGATTTACAATTAGTTTTTGTTGGGGTTTTTTTCTATAAGCCTAGTGCCAACCAAAAAAATTTGGTGCAATTTTACACCAAATTGCCAGAAAAAAACCCTGGTATTGGGGGCTGTGTCTTTTAACCCTAAAAGGACAGATTGATGATTGTAGAAATCATCCCTGTTGGAACTGTGTGACATCAATTACTTTAAAAAAAAATATTCATTGGAAGTCAAACTATAGTACAAGATTTCTCCTTTTTGCGCAAAATTCTAAGGATGAACAATTGCACTTTTGTCCCATCAAGAAAATAATCCCCCATTGCTTCAGTACTATTGTAGTATTGTTTCAATAGGGTCAAAGTGTAATATTGAAAGTATATTGTTTTAGTATTGCAAATAGTACTACAACTATATATTTTCAATATTATACTATGGCCCCAATGAAACAATACTAAAACAATGGGGGGCTTTTTCCTCATAGAGTACATAGGAAGATTCTTTGTCATCCATCAAACAAAAAACCTCCTTAGTGTTTTTTAATCCTTAAAGAACAGATTGGCAACCATGAAAATCAACTCTCACTTTTGGAATTGTGTGACATCATCTACCTTAAAAAATATAAAAAAATATTCATCGGAGGTCAAAGTATTGTAAAAAATCTCCCCTTTCTGCACAATATTCTATGGATGAATAATTGCAGGTCTCTCCTACATGAAGAGATTCTTTGTCATCCATCAGACACTAAATGTCTGTGTCAACATTTATGTGTTACAAGTGAACCGGACACCCATTCCACCTCTGATCGGTGAACTTCACCGGCCCCGACTCCACATGGAAGCCTGCCCTAAAATGGCTGCGGCACTGGCTGTTAAGTTATTTCCTTCCTCCAAATAAATATATATCTATATTCTTTTTCTTCTTCTTTTTCCATTAAAAAAATGGCCCCAATTGCCAGCTAGTGTCTGCTTGGGATGGAGTGTCCTGCCAGCTCAGTTGAGTATCTGCTTGACGGAGCTGCCGTCATGCCAGCCCAGCTCCATGAGATGGGCGCCCACTCAGTGGCATTTGACAGCCAGAATCCAGCGTTCACTTGGCCACATCACTTAAGTATTAGTCCGCTGGACATTTGAATGTCTTGCAACTTATCTTAAGCAAAATAATACCAAAAAGTCAGGGCTCAATTGGAGAGCTTAAGGTGGGAGCACCCAAAAGTGTCAACATAAGCAATTCAGCATAGTTAGAGGCCTGTTTTTCTTAAAATTATATTTCTGTAGTATTAGCAAATGAAAATCATGAATATTAAAAAAAAAAATTAGATTTTTCCGATGTCGCATGTAATTTCTATGACTTTTCAAAGTGTTGGCTCCCTACTGTAGACTATTGAATGTGTCATGTAGGTAGACCCAAATTTGAACTCTTCGAAAATCAGTTGTCAAAGCGAATCACAGTTAAGTGTATCCTTCACATGTGTCAGCCAATCAAAATTAAACATATGGTGGACACATTAACTAAAGTCTAGGGACACATTTAGTGATATCTAAGGTACAAGGATGGGATCATGGATGCTAATGGGTGTTTTTACCTTAGATAAATGTAGCAAAAAAAATTTGAAAATTACTCTATCTACTCATGTTGTAATAATCTACAAGGAATATTGACCTTGACCATTGGGTACGGGTTTATTCCCCTAAGAACAACAAAGTAGGGCCTTAGGAACAAATGACACTAGACCTAATCAACAACTCTATCAAAGTCACATTATTTAGGAATTAGGATAGAAGATCATAATTCATGAAATTTTAAAATTAATTATTTTTGCCAAAGTTTATTAGAAATTGAGGAATTTTGATCATACTCAAACATAGATATCCATTACATTAAGTTTTTTTTTATAGGGGGGTTGATAAAGAGAATTGAAATTTAACTTATACAATTAGGGTATGATTGAGGGTTTGATGACATATGATGAGGATATATGTATGCAATTTTGAATGTTGACCAAGGCTTTGTAGGCAACTTGGCAATCTAACGCAACATCTCAATTGGACCAAATCTCTAATTAGATTTGCACCTCCATCTTTATTATTCTTAAGTTCATCTCCTCCTCATACTAGTAGTGAGGAACATGCTTGAGACACATCATTGTTAAA
Source organism: Straminergon stramineum (assembly GCA_963920665.1). Taxonomy (NCBI): domain Eukaryota; kingdom Viridiplantae; phylum Streptophyta; class Bryopsida; order Hypnales; family Calliergonaceae; genus Straminergon; species Straminergon stramineum. Next base: position 19,570,801 of record OY987264.1, read on the forward strand.
CATGACAAGTGGACTCCCAAACACTGTAGAACACTTTAGAATATTGATTTAAAGTAAGGTAATTATTTTGACTACACCATGGATGTTTGGTCACTTCATGACATTCTTTCTTAAACCGCTTCCATGATTCACCAAGTACTGGTGAACTCTTGACTAATTAATGTAAGAGTACCAATTATAACCCCTCTTTTCAATTGCATCCCTGTCTACATCAGTCCAACATTCTAAGTATGCATATTCATTAGTATGAATCCTCTTCTCAATTGTATACCTATACTCATCTGTGTAACATATCAATCTCCCTAAAATGTTGGGCACGGATTGAAGTAGGAATATAGATTGAGAAGAGGGTCCATAATGGATATGCCTAGCTATACCTAGCGCCTACTAACTTGATCTAGTATACCCAGCTTGGTACAGTAGTACACTGAACATGTATATCCGCTAAAACCGTATATTTAACCTTTAAAAAATGTAGCGGTACGACGAAAGTGACAGAAATTAAGCAAGTGAGATATTGTCTGAAGTAAAAGCAGAGCGATCCCATCCGCAGTAAATACACCGTCTGCCGGGGGGGTCCCCAATTCCAGGCAAAACGGGCGTCCGCCGGCCCGCCGGCCCCTCCAACTGCCCCTGGACGAGCGGCCGGCGAGGTCCCGACGACCGTCTCTGTTCGTCGAGAACGCGACGAAAGACGGGCGGCGAGGAGCGGGCGGCGGGGAGGGCGTAGGTGGTGGCGTTTTTGCAGCGACGGGGAAGGGCCTATCGCCATAGCCAGCCCCACCAAGACAGCCCGGAAGGAAGAGAACCAAACGAAGGTGCCGAAGAACGGCGACGACAAGCCTTGGACGAAGAAGAAGGAAGAAGAAGAAAGAAGAAGAAGGAAGTAAGGAAGTATAGCGACTATCTTTAGCGGCCTTAGCGCCCTTGGCGCCTTCTCTCTTGTCCCGTCTTTTTTCCTGCGCTTGATCTCGCCGCAGCTGCGTGCTTTCGCCATTCTTTCGGAGCGATGGTCTGTTGTTGATGAGGGGACGATGATGAGGTGTGATGAGAGTTGAGTGGGATTATTATTGTTTGGTAGTGCGAGTGAATGCGATGGAGATGAGATGATATTGGCGTGAGGAACAGATCCAGAGAGAAAGTCAGATGGAGGAGAAGGACGGGGTTTGGAGGCCAGGGCAGCAACAGCAGCAGCAGCAGCAGGGGTTAGGAGGAGGCGGAGGTTTGATGGTGAACCAAACGGAGGCGTTTAAGACGGTGCTGGCGACGGCACAGGACGGGATGGGAGGCTTGGGAGTGGGATCGGATGACGGCAAGCGAGCCGAGGGCTTGCCGGTGCCTCTGCCGGCCGACGATAATCTTGCCTCGAGTATCACGCGCCAGAAAGTGGCGGCCGCCAAACAGTACATTGAGAATCATTACAAGTCGCAGATGAAGAGCTTGCAGGAGCGGAAAGAGAGGTAGGAGTGGAGTCGTTCCTTTGTTATGGTGCGGAATTGGTTTGGCGGTTTGCAATCTACAGCCAGAGCGTTGTTGCGATTTGTTGCTAATTGCTTCTCATCGGCATTCTGGAATTCCAAGAATGTAGGTCACTTGCAGTGGAGGGAGGGATATTGATTAATGATTCACTGTTGGCGAGGACTTGTGAGGGTAGATGCTGGCCAGCGGTTCTCATCACGTCGATTTGTTGCGGAGGTCGGATTCCTGCACAGTGAATCTGGGGGGCAGGTTTTTGCAGTTGCAGGACCGAATTTGGTGCAATCGACCTGCACCTATCTGTGTGACCTAATTCACGATATCGGCTGAATGTCGAAATGCGCATTGTTCATAGGGCAATCTGAACTTGGATTGAATCTGTCACGCGACTTCCGAAGCTTACGTTGTGCCGACCGCTTCTGGAGCTTACGTTGTGAATAATTAGAAGTTCACCTGTCAGTTGCCCTGTCCGTATCAGTCGATACACATCAGAATTCTTGCACTTTTTATTGGACGAATTCGACTCCGTATTTCTGAAATCCAGTTATGTGTGTGACATGAATTCCGATGTGCCTTGGTATCAGATCTAGATGTGTGAAAGTCAGCATGAACTTGAGTTTTACATCTCGTGGTCATCCCAAGTTTGCGCAGGATTGTTTTGTTGATATTGATCTACACGTCTTGAGAGTGTGGTTGTCTTGCTGGCAGCTCACCTGTTATGAATCACCTCCATAGCTGCAGGCTATGGGATATACCATTGGACTTAGCTGTTACCTGTGAGTTTGAACTTCGCTTGTTGGAGGACGCTCATGATTTTGTCGTTTCAGACGATAAGTTCGTCGTCTGGCAGCCTCTGCACCATCTCACTGAGAGGAGCTGGCCTTACATTTGAATGGGAAACCCTAATTGTGCGAATTTATTTCTAATTAGTCCTTAGATTTCTTCGGAGATTTAATAGATTACCGTGGAAGGAGCAAGTAATGGCCGGTCATGTCGCGAACTCGATTTAGCAACTCACGCAGTCTTCGTGTGCCTCATCCAATTATCTTAATTTTGGTTGCTTACAGGATCTGCCTCCCACAACCAGATCCCGATTAGAAAATCTGGATTCAATTTTATTTGAGATCTAAGATAAGAGATTAAAAGCGTTTGGAAGGGCATTTGTGATTGAGGCTGGCGAAACTTGCTTTTGGCTGGAGATTCTTTGTTCCTTAGCATGTTCTTGCTTGGCTCATTCAATGATACGATCGTAAGGACCCAAAAACTTGAGGTGATCGAGAAAACGGGGGGATTGAGTCTTTTCTTTTCTTTTCTTGGCAGGCGCTGGACCTTGGAGCGAAGATTAGCAGATGCGGACGTGTCTCCAGAGGACCAGCATAACTTGCTGAAGGATCTTGAGCGCAAAGAGACCGAGTTCATGCGGTTGCAGCGTCATAAGATGGGTGTGGAGGATTTTGAGCTGTTAACGATCATTGGACGTGGCGCCTTTGGAGAGGTGCATGTTGATGGATTGCATGGTGATGTGTATTGAATTGTTTTAAGTGGCTAGTAGCTATTTCTGTAGTGAATGGGAATAACTGGCATGGTCCCTTTTTCAAATTACAACTTAGATTAGTCAAGTAGTTTCTAGTGTATTCTATGTCGATTCTCTTGGAGTCTGATATATAGTACTCTTAGTCCTGCTTGTCGTGTACACTTTTCTAGTTATAATCGTTGTATAGCAATCTACTGTATCGATTTCTTCCTGCTGCTTATCTTTGTGGATATCGATTCATTCTGTAGACCTGTTTCTTTCAGTTCGTGAAGGGTTCAACCGGCATACTGTATTGGCTTCTCTCATTTTGTTTTGGTATTTCTGAAGGTTTTACCTTCTGACTGAGGTATTTTTAGACTTCATTATTGACGATATAGTGTGGGGCCACAGGTAAGGCTCTGCAGAGCAAAAGCAACAGGCGAAGTTTATGCCATGAAGAAATTGAAGAAATCAGAGATGTTGTCAAGAGGACAGGTTTGTGATGCTTGGAGTTTTAAACATTTGTTTCACGCACAAGTTAATATTTTTACCTTGAGCTTCTGTCTCTCGTTGTTTAAGTGGATATTGAATGATCAAGTGAACTTTCAATTGTAACCTTTAATGTTCAACACATTAAACATATTTACCCTATCTTTATCGAAGATACAATTATTTTATGTGCGAGTGCCTCTGCTTATGCGAGTTTCTGATCAACACCAACACAGGTGGAGCATGTGAGGGCTGAAAGAAACTTGCTAGCAGAAGTGGACAGTCACTGCATCGTCAAGCTCCAGTATAGTTTCCAGGATTCTGAATACCTATACCTGATCATGGAGTACCTACCAGGAGGCGACATGATGACGTTGTTGATGCGCAAGGATACCCTGACAGAAGACGAAGCTCGTTTCTATGTGGCTCAGTCTGTTATGGCTATTCAGTCTATCCATAAGCACAACTATATTCATCGGTTAGTACTTTCTTTAAAATCAAGTAGCTAGTTTACACATGTTAGGAGGGCTGGAGTGCCTTCACTAATATCATTTGCCAGCTACTTCATCCACTTTTGATTCCGTTGTTTGAGGAACATTTTGTCATTTGGTGCGATCTTCATATTTTGTGTGGCAGAGACATAAAACCAGACAATTTGTTGCTGGACAAACATGGGCACATGAAACTGTCCGATTTTGGATTATGCAAACCTTTAGATTGTAGTGCACTCTCAACTTTGCATGAACATGAGCCCAATACTGATGAGGAGTATCGAGAGCCCATGCCTATGGACATAGAGAGCGGTCGTTTACAGTCATCCACCGGTGGTCAGCCACATCGTAGTCAGCAAGAACAGTTGCAGCATTGGCAGCGAAATCGGCGGATGCTGGTACACTCTTTCTCTCTCTAGCGCTGGTCATGGATCACTATGGCCCTTCATGATATTTTGTGCATTTATCAGTTCCCTGACAGGAGGCTACCTCTTAAATATATCATATTGAAATGTTACAAAATTGGAAAGGCCAAATTGAATTCAAAAGTGAATCGAGATCGACTAATGATAATTTATTACTGTTATTTGTGTACTATTGAGAACTGAGGATGTTTCATTTTCTTGCGGTTGTAAATCTAGCTGGGTGTCGTAAGAGTCTGTACTTCCTAAAATATGAAGGATACTTTGAATAGTGCTTGGGCTTACATAAATGACACCTGGTCGTTTTCGTTAAGAATTTTTAGAGATGGAATTTGCCATTTAGGTCTTCATGTATACTTAGCTGATACATTTACAATAACACGCAGGCATATTCCACAGTTGGTACTCCGGACTACATTGCACCTGAAGTACTGTTGAAGAAAGGCTATGGCATGGAGTGTGACTGGTGAGTTCTTCGTTTTCACTTTCTGGCCTTTTAAACAGAGAGCATCTTCCTAGATTTTCTTGTTGTATTGTTGAAGAGTAATGATTCCCAGTTGCAACTTGAATATACTGCAGAAGGTTTTCTGGACAACAGACTGTAGCTAAAGTTTAATGTCCGGAATGATTCTGTTAATGCTGATGGTGTAATGGTATTTCTGCAGGTGGTCACTTGGAGCTATCATGTTTGAGATGCTAGTTGGTTATCCACCTTTCTATTCAGATGATCCTATGAATACTTGCAGGAAGGTATGTGGTGGTGCAATTCTGACCAATCGTTATTCTATTTTGCCACTACTTCTCATGAAAATGCACAGCTCCAGGCTATTTTATATTCAAAGCTCCCATGATTAGAGAACATTTTCAATCGTATTCTGGAAGAAGGTATGCTGACATGTTACTCTTTCTAAGAATTGGTATTAATATGGGTTGACTTCTTTACGAAGTGCAGATAGTGAATTGGAGAACATATCTGAAGTTTCCAGATGAAGCCCGGTTAACTCCTGAGGCTAAGGATCTGATCTGCAGACTGCTCTGTGATGTAGACCATCGTCTAGGATGTAGAGGCGGGGATGATATCAAGGTGATTTCCTCTCTTAGTGAACTTGCTCCGGTTGTGTGATATAGTGTTCAACTTATTCCTTCCGAGTTTTAAACGAGTGAGATAGGCGTGATGAAGGCTAGTTGTGACCTGCTTCTTTGGGAACGTAATTGGCTGACCTTTCGTTCTGAGGAGGAACTCCTAAATTTTATAAATAGAAGAACTGGATTTCCATTGCGATTTAGGTGTTTGAACTTCCTCAGAAATAATATCCCTCGTTGCTGAATTCTCGGGCAATTAATCATATGTACTCTAAAGTTAAGATACAGATGTAAAAATATTTTACTGGGTTCTGGATTATTTTTTGGTTTTTAGGCACATCCGTGGTTCAAGGGGGTTCCATGGGACAAGCTCTATGATATGGAGGCTGCGTTTAAGCCAGAGGTTAATGGAGAACTTGATACTCAAAATTTTGAGAAGTTTGAAGAGGTATTTTTCACTACTATCCAACTTGAGCTACTAAGAAATCTCTTATCCACAAATGGTTGCTGTCCGTCTGTTGCGATATTCAGTCGGATGTTTAGCATATTGCGACGTGGTTGAACAATTCATAGCACTGTTTCAAGTAAAGCCTTCTCACAGCGAACTGAGTGATTCTCTCCAATAGTCTGTTTTAGAAAAGATGATTATTGTCTCATTCTTTGTCATTCTCCTGCTCTGTCTTGGGTTCCTTATATATTGGTGGTCTTCACAGGTCAACTCTCAGCCTACTTCAAGATCAGGACCCTGGCGAAAGGTAATTTCTTCTTTCCTTTGCCACTGGGAATAATAACTTAATTTGGCACAGCTTCTTGTAATGCATGCAAATTCCGTCTTTACAAATATCTTGTTTTCTGCAGGTACTTCACCGCAATCCTGTAGAATCTGATCTTTTTGTAGGGACAGCTGGAGTTGGTAATTGCAGATTAGTAGAGATCCATCTGGATTGATGTACCTCATTGTCAATTATCTTGACTGTTATACATAGCTGATCTTGTGGAATTTCATGTTTCTTTTGGCTGCCAGATGCTGACTTCGAAGGATTCAAATTTTGTGGGTTACACGTTCAAGAACTCAGATGTGTTCAAGGGGATGATGAACTCGCCAATTGGTATGAATCCGTTAAGCTCAAATATACTCTAGTCTTGTGACAAGATGCTGAGTCATGTGACGTTTATCTCTGTCCGATTTTAATAGCTCAACGTTATTTGAGAAAATCACTGAGACTCCTGATTTTGTCTATTTGAAATAACTGTGAACTTGCTCATTATCTATTTGCAATGTGTTCTGAGCAGCGGAGCTTAAGAAGAAACCTCAACCCAAAAGACCATCCATCGTTTCCCTCTTTGGTAGGTTTTTCTCGCTCTTAAGTTCAAATCCTTTATATATCTATATCTATCTATATATCTATCTATATCTGTATGTGTGTGTGTGTTAAACTTGGAAATGTGTCAAGTTGACCTGAGGCATTATGAGAGTTATCTGCATTTTGTTTTTTGTAGTTTTCAAGTTTCAGCAATGTTTTCTGGCACCTCAATTCTCATTTCATATTGCTACGTCAGTACTTCTATGTGATCTGTTTATCATGCACACGTGCCACAAGTTGAATCGTCTCATCACTTATTGTATCAATTGCTAATTTGCAGACAAGGCAAATACAGGGGCAGTTACCAATGGTGACGAGTCTGGTGACATGCATATGGACGTTTCAGTTGGGTACGGTGATGAATCGAGTTCCTCATCCTCACTTCGGAAACCTCATGGCAGTAGGTGACAGATGTTTCCTTCGGGTGGTTCCAGCCAGTGGTGTCTTAGAATATAGATATTTCTAGGTAAGAAAAGTGGACTGGACCTCGTATCAAAGGGTGTCATTTGGTACATAAGTTTAGTGCTGAGAATTTAGTGTTAACTGGTTTATATTCTTGGATACTGGTTGGTTTGGTACGTTGTTCCGAAAGGTTTGGATGGAGTTTTGAAGAAATCAGTTTTGTCATGATATACTTTTGCCAGGCCGATGCATAAGGATGTGTTACAAGTGTCACTATGAAATAATATTAGATACCTGAGTAGCGGTAAAGACCTACTTGGATTAGAGCTAGCTCTGGGAATTTCAGTGGAATCTCCAGTCTTGTAAGGTAGGTAGAAGGAAACCTTTCAAACAATATGATGCAAGAAAGAGTTTGGTGCCTTAGACCCATAGATTTGGGATTGTGTAGTCTTTCAATATTTAATGAGACTTATCATTAGCGCTTGGTCTCTCTTAATTGCCGTGTTTGACCAAGGAGATGGGTTGGAGGAAAAATCATGTGAAGATGGAGCTTGCGGAGACAACTTTAGATGGCGTTCTAATTTCAAGTAGCCTTTTCGTCATGCAATCAATACTAAGGTGAACTTCCATCACTCATTGCGTGCATGAGAATTAGAAGTTTGGCGTAGTTATTAGTTTGGTGAAATTTTAAAACAACTGTTGAATGCTGATTAACGGTGACTCACCCGAATTGAGTACGGTCACTCGTTTTCATTTACAGAGCGATATTATTGTCATGTTCACTCCTAAAAGTGTCGAGGTTTTTGTCAATGAAGAAACATATTGACAATGGCAATTGTAACTGTCATATCTTAATCTCACCTTCAAACTCAAATTCCCTCCCATTTGTTCTAGATCTACAAACTCTGAGTAGAAGGGTGTTTTTTTCTATATGCACATTGGGTATCTCAATTTGTTGTAAATGCTAGGGTTAGAAAATGGCGTACCAAAAATTTGAACTTGAATCCACTTCGTGAAAAACTTATTTGCCTTACAATATCGTAAAGGAAAAAAATTATACCAAAATACCAATAAATTTATCAAAATTTCAAAAATGCCTTTTTCTGCATCCTACATGGAAGATTTGTGTACTTCAACAATAAAGGGAGGGTGGAAAAAAAATTGAAGAAATCCTTTCAAATATAATTTTTATGGCTCGGAAGATGATTTTTCATGCCATTGTTCTCAAGAAATATCAAAATAATTGCTAAATGTAGCAATTCTTTAAAGTTCTTCAATAAATATAGAAATTGAATTTTTGGAGCCGAAAAACACTCATATATATATGGCCTTTAAGGACCTTAGCAAGGACTGACTTGATATAACCATGGCAAACCATGGACCAATCCTTGTGGGAACAAGTGGAAGAATAAACCCCCTTCCTATGTAATTAAAGCTTTCATAGTATGAGGAGTCTCCCATGTGAGCAATGTCGGTACGAAGAGTTCAACTAGGAACTTAGTGGATTTTGTCAAAAGTCCTTTAGTTCTAGCCAAGGTGGTTTAAGGTCATTTCAGACCAAAAAAGCATTGAAAAACATTTCATAGAAAATGTGTTGAATTTTGACCTTGTGTGCAAATTAAATTTCCAAATTTGTTTAAAAAATGTGCATTAAAAAATATAAGTTTTGTGTACAAACAAGTTAATAGTCAATATGCAAGACCTCCATAATTACAATTTAGTTCCAAGGAGTGTTAGGGGTGAACTTTGAAAGGATTTGATTATGTTTGGTTTTTCAAACTTCAAAGTCCTTCACTTTTAGCATTGAATATGAATGGAATTTTTAATATTTATTTTTCATAGATGCAACCATGTCTTCAATTACTCTTTAAAATTTCTGTGTCTATTTTGAAATTATAGTGAATTTCTGATTTGAAAGTGAAACAAAATTTATATGGAATACAGAATATGCTAAAATAGTCTGAAATTTTCTCTATAAGTATTTGTTTAGTTTAGAACATCATATTGAAAATCCACTTACCATGATTCCATTCTAACTTTAGAAAGTCAATGTACCATTGTACATTATAGATTCAAAGTTCAAATCCATACCTTAACTCCTAAATGCTCAAATTGTGTTTTTTGGCAACATAGTGATTTTGGGCAACTCAATATGAATGGAGGGTTTTTTGCTAAAATTTTCACACAACATGTGCCTAAGGAATAGCTTTAAATCCCAACAATTTTCATAACTTTTGACTACATGGTTAAAATTGTATTGCATGATATGTCATTTTCATTGCTCGGTAGGTAGCCTAGGCAACTCAAAAACTTCTTAAAAAATCACTTTTTTCAAAAATAAAAATTAGAAATTAGTTCTCTAGAATTATATATAGGTGGGAAGCTTTGAATCATTCCGTTTTGATTTACAAGGGGTTTTAGTTTGCACGTAGTTATTGTTTTCAAAGACTCCATATCTACTTGCAAACTAAAACTCCTCATAATTTTCATCTCATTAATCAAAATGGAATGGTTCAAAGCTTCCCACTTATATATAAATCTAGAGAACTAATTTCTAATTTTTTTTTTTCTTAAAAGTGATTTTTAAAGAAGTTTTTTGAGTTGCCCAAGCTGTCCGTTGAGCAATGAACATGACATATTGTGCAATAAATTTTTAACCATGTAGTCAAAAGTTATGAAAATTGTTGGGATTTAAAGCTATTCCTTGAGCACATGTTGTGTGAAAATTTCAGAAAAAAAAATATAAAATCCATTCATAGTGAGCTACCCAAAATCTCTATGTTGCCAAAAAAATGCATTCTTTTACATTACATTTAGGGGTTAAGTTAGGTTTAGGATTTTGTTTGTTACAGTGAGGTCTCTAGAACCGTGCGTTCTTTGATTGTATTCTTTCTATTGTTAAAAAGCACTCAATGAGGAGGGATGCAAGGGCTTTGTTTTGTGGCATTTGGACCTACGATGTGAAAGTTATCAAATTTCAAAGTTTTTATGAATTAAAAAATTAGAAAATTATATTTATTTTAATTTTGTGAAATTGTGGCAACAACACAAGGCACAATAGTTGCAATGAATTATGGAATAAGTATACAAGGTCTACTTCTCATAAGTTAACCCTAAAAGGTACAAGAAACACAATTCGGGTTAAAGTATGATTTTTTTGTATATTTGACAATAGAGGTGCATGAATTAATGTACTCACTAGGTATGAACGTTTGTATTCATAATCAATTGTTTTCAATTACACACAACACTTTTTATTTAGAACATTATTTCATCTCATATGTAATGGAGAAGTGGCAAAATGGCCACATATTCTACAAGTAAGGTACCATATTTGAAGATGATAAAGTTTACTAATATTAAAATGACTTCCAAATGAAATATATTATTTGTTGAATTTTTTATCTAATGGTGTATGTCTTATTATATTTTAGTACATACTTTGTACTCTAAGAATGAATTACAAGACTATATATATGTAGTCACATCAATCCTTTAAGTATAAAAGTATAATTGAGTCCATTTTCGAAGAGGTAGTTATTAAGCATTGGATATGAAGAGCATGGCTATATCTAATACCAATGCAACGACGCTAGCATATGAGCCTAGAAATGAGAGCCTATAAGCCATTAGATGGGATTCAGCTGCCCTGGAGGGCCGTTTCAGGCCAGTTCCCAAGGCTGGGAACCAGCCAGGGCTGTCCAGAATTTAAAATTATTAAAAAATTATTAAAAAATTAAAAAAATTAAAAAATTAAAAAAAATTATTAAAAAATTAAAAAACAAAATAAAAAATATTTAAAAATTAATTAATTTTTTCAAAAAAAATATTTAAAAATTAAATTTTTATTATTATCCGACGTGGCCGCCGGCTGACCACGTCAGCGAGCTGCTCTGGCCGAGTTCCCACAGTCTTAGAACTTCTGGGAACTCGCAGTCTTCCGCAGGAGCTCATTCTCATCTAATGCTAGTTTCAAGTAGATATTATATAACTACGGAAAGTATTTATAACATACATACTCATAATATGAGTACCCTATAGTCATGTAAGGTGCTTGTAACATAAGTACCTATAATATAAATATATTATAACCATGGAAGGTGCCTATAACATAGGTACCTAAAACATAGACACACATAATATAATTAGGCATATATTATATAAACATCCTATAACCATGGAAGGTGCTTATAACGTAGTTATTTACATCATAAATACCTATAATTATGGAAGGTACTTATAATATAGATATCAATAACATAGGAGCCTAGGGTCATAAGCTCATGGGCTCAAGATCCTAGGCTTATAAGCTAGCAACTGTGATACTAGTGTATAAAATGTTCCTTGAGGCAATATTTAATACCACAAGCACTCAATTTTAGGCTTTGATCAAAAGGTGTTGTGAAAAAACTATGGACACTAAAGCTACTAAATATGATATTTGAGAAAAGAAGTTAATCTCTAAACTCTTTTATTCATCTCTTGGATTTTTCTTCAAGATATATTACAAACAACAACTTGGAGAAATAAACCATGGTATTGATTTATAAACAAAAAGTAGTAGATTTTGAAGTTTGAAATTCATTTGTATAGTTAGAGTGATAATTTATAAATACAATTTGAAACTTGTAATTGGAAATTCCTTTCAATATTAATGACATCTGAAATATTGAAAATGATTGAGTAATCTTTTTTAAATGGATTTATAATTATAAAATTCAAAATATGACTTTTAAGAATTAAAAAATGAAGCTCCGTTGTTATCTGTGGATCCACCTTTCAAATGACAAACAATTGAAAGTTTCAGACCATAAAAACTTGAGGGTTTAAGTTAATTGAATGCTTGAGAGCTTGCAAACCTTTGCCTAAAGAACAACAATTTTTTTCTGTCATAGAAAGATTTTTAAAATTCTACGGATTTAAAGCCAAATTCTATGTGGCATTGGGACTAGTGAAGCCTATCAATCAATGGTGGAATGGAGACTCCAAAAAGAAACTCCCCATTCCATTATTGATTGGTGGGCTTCACTAGCTTGGACTCCACATAAAAGCTGGCCCAAATTATTCCCTAAGAACAAAGAGATTCTTAGAATGATTTGGAATAGAGTTTATTAACCATCAAACAAAAGTTAAAGAAACATCAAGGAACTTTTTAGCTTAACCCCTATATTCTCAAGGCCTATTCTTTGTCAAAAAACACCAAAAACTTAGGCCATGTACTCAAGTGCTATGTCTAGTGCAAAGAATAAAATTTAAAAATAATTGTTGTCGTTTTTTGGATTTTTTAACAAAGGATCTTACACTACATTTCTATGAGAACATGTGGAAGAAATTTCAAAGCTTTCACCTTGTACAATGCAAAACATTGCATTAAAAGTAAAAGAAAAACTTTTCTTTTTAACACATGTTGAGTTCTTGTACAATTGTTGTTCTTAGAAAAGACGATCTAGATAGTATTCAATGTAGTATTAATTCATTTTGAACAAGAGTTCTTGTCAATCAAGTTTATCATATTCAATCAATCAAAATTTTACCCTTTACCATTAGAGAAAGTTTGGACTCTCCGGAGGGCTGCCAGAGATTGACAAACCAGTCTATATGAAAGAGCCCTAGTGAGCTACTGAAAGTGTGGAATCTCTGACAGAAAAAAGATTCACCTTGTGTGAATATCGGGACTGACAAAGAGTATAACGTCATTTTCTATTCGGGTGCGTCAGATGAGGGTACTTGTGTGATGCCTTAGTTTAACTGTCAGATAGTTTGAAGCCAGTCTATATTTAAGTATTGATATTTTCAGTAAATGCTCTGACAAATGCGGATGTTCCACCAATGAGCGCTAATAGGGGAAAAATTTCTGAGCAGAAAAAATAAATGCAATCTAGGGTCCTCTTCGACTCTCCTTAGCAGCCCTCTGGAGAGTCCAAACTTTCTCTAATGCCTTTCAAAACTTTTTTTAACTCCTAAACATCTAGAATCATTTCTAGAATTGACAATTTGAAAAAAATCATTATATAGTTCAATTTGGAAGCATATTTTGAAATTGATATACAAAGAAAATTTGTAGATTTTGATTTGTAGATTCCATCTATACAATTCAATTCACCAATGCTATCTCCAATCCTTTTTTATAAGTTTTGAAAGAGAAATTTCAAAATTCCTTCAAAATTTGATTTCAAGCAAAATATTATCATTTTTTGAGTAAAATTTGTTGGAGTGGATTTGAAATGAGGTTCTCTTCACATGGTGATTTTTTCAAATTTTTGTGTTCTTAAAATCTATGACCTCATTTTGGCAAATCTAGTTTTGAACTAAAGTCAATGCAATTTGACCACTTGACATACTTGCATATTTTTCATTTTAGAAAAATGTGTACTCTATTAACACAAAATCCAACCCTTAGATAGGATAATAACTTGATAAAGTATCCCCACAAATTACAATAACTTTCATCCAAGCAGTTAGGAAGATGAAACTTAAGTTTCTACTTGTTCATCATCCAGAAAATGGACATCAGAGTGCTTAGGGGTTAACTTTGAAAGGTTTTAGAAGCCCAATTTGGATTGCATCATGGTATTTGTGATGTATTTGATATACAAGGTGCATAAATTGATATATGTAGTAGTTACAAAAGTATGTATTCATGCTAAGTTGGATCCAAGGATAAATAGGATTTCCCATTTAGATCATTATTGCACCTCCTAAATGTTTGAGAAATTGCAAAAAAGCCATGTATTCTACATTGATGTACAATGTTGTATGTGAATATGATAAGGTTTAGATATTAAAAAGAATTCTAAATTAAAGATTTTTAGTTGTTGAATTTTCAATGCAATGGTGTATATCTTGTGTCATATTTAAATACATACTTTGTATTCTAAAAGCAAAATACAAAACTATATATATGGTCCCCACTAGACCTTTCAAAATTAAAAGTTTAGGGTATTGATGTTGGTAAAGTGGACTTTCTTTAACTTCTCTCTTATATTGTTGTTTAAGCTATGAATTGCTTTGGGGGTCTCATAACCTTTTCTATATATCCCTGAATTGCAATGAATTATCAATGATCTTATCAATGCACAAGTCAAAGTTGGTAATGGACCACCAAAGCTTGGTGCTAGAGGTTTGTATGGGCACTAAGCTCTGGTGCTCTCACAAGTACTCCAAGAGTCTATTTCTTGTACTAATGATGATACATGTCACATGATGTCCTATTGCAACTCCTACAATTGTATTCAATTTATTTATGTTTTATTCTAATATAATCAAATTCCACTCAATTTCACCATCCACCAAGAAGAATCAAGCATATCTGCCTTATTAATTAACCCTCCAAAACAAAACAAAAGTAAATAGATTTGCAAACATGTGAACATGCAATTTGATTATCCACCTCCAAAATAAAATAAAATAAAATAAATTTTTTGACATCTTGTACAATATACAGAATATTGATATGATATACAATATAAGATAGAGGTATGGGTATGGTTCAATTGTCCTATATCAATTGAAATCAAACATATTTCAAAAAAATGCATATATAATTGTGGAGGTCCAGTGGAACCAATGTCATAATAAAAAAATTCATTGGGGGTAATTAATTAAATACTCCGTAATATTGAATGAGGAGCAAGCTAATCCCTCACTACCCACTCTAAAAAGTAAGGTATTCTATCATGGAAAAAATATTGGCCATTGATCTAGAATGAAGAGTATGGAGATTTCAAAATACATATGATGTATGCACTAGTCTTCCTATTTTGCTCACTCATATTATATTTTAATTTTTTGTATAATCATTGTGTGAAAAGAATATGTGAAAAAAGGAGGAAGTAGAATTTCTATTGTTCCTTCAAAATGAAATTTTTTTTTCAACATTTTATGAAGCACATGTACGTTTGTGTATACAAAAAGGTATTTAACAACACCAAGGCAAATACATGATGTTCCTTTTAAATGGATGAAGAGGTGAGCTAAAAACATAAGACAAAGGATTAACCACTCAATTTTCCACAATCTTGAGTGATACTTTAGATTATTATTGCAACACTATTAGGAATGAATAAAGTCACATTAGGATCCCAAAGTATTGAAATTGAAAGACATTATGATAATTGAATTAGCCTAAAGTCACTATGAACTATACTTTGAGGTAGCTAGATCAAGATAGGGCATTGGACATGGGTAGCAAGGATATAGGTAACATTAAGAGCAAAATGGCTACACCACTAGCAAGTGGACAATAAACCTAATAAATCCCTATATATTCTATGGTATGTAGAAAGACATCTAGATAGTATATTAACCCCTAAAGGACCAAGTGTCGATTCAATGTACGTAGGAAATCTCAGGTAAGTTCCTAGGAAGTCATTTTTGGTTGGATGTTAATAAAATTTGGACATAGTGTGTCACTATGCACCCCCTTCCTGAAGATCTAATTATTTTTCCGATCGAGTGCCTGGATCAAAAGTTATGATGCCTTAAACTTTGTGGGCAGCTTAGGTAGCTTTGAGCAACATGTGCAAAACTCTTCCTAAGATTTTGAAATTTGGTAGGTGTGCATCTTACATGATACAAGATGAAGATGGCAAAAAATATAATCATATTTAGTGTAAGAATCTCATTCTAGAAGGAGTTAAAGTTTGCAAGCCCTATTAGGCAAGGTTGGAAAAAAAACTTTTCCACTTACATTAGGGGAGATTTGAGGGTTGTACATACTTGCAAGTTCCTAGGCTGCAGGGAACACAGGAACTGCACCACTGTTGTAGTTTGACGTGGGCGAGACCATGCCACGTCAAAAAAAAAATTTTTTTTTTTGTCTTCTCAACTTTTCTTCGCATTTCAGAACTAAGAATTTTATTTTATTTTATTTATTTTTGTTATTTATTTTCCATCTAGCAACTAGACGTTCCTGGACAGCACAGGGAATAGGTAGGGGAATAGCCCTAAAACAGGCATGTTGAGCCCTCAGATTTTTTCTAATGACTTCAAACTTTATAATCTTGTAATCCGTGCGGTCAAAGGTTTAAAAAAAATTTCACATGCTCCCAAAAGAAGTCTTGTACAAATTTGTATGGTTGAATTTTGAAAAAAAAACACTTTGTTTATCATTTTTTTTCTTGTTGCCTTTAAAAAGTGGCAATTTTTGCCTAAAACATGCCTTGTTCCTTTAGGGGTTAACTCCTGAAGGACTAGACTTTCAAATTTCAAGTAATAAAAAAATTCCAACATGTCCAAATACAAATGATTTTTTTTCATCCATCTAAATGTTTGTAGATTCATTTGTAAGTTCCCTAACATTTGTACCATTTTGATTTTCAAAAGTTTTCTTTGAAAACATACTGTAGTTCGAGGACAAAAAATACTTTAGATTAAAAATGATATTTTTTAAGTCCAAATAGTTGCACTTAAATAAAAACTTGAATAAATAACTAAAATAAAATGTTTAAATCATCATTGTAATTTGAACTGAAGATTTCTGGATTTAGTGAAAAAATCTTTTGAAAATAGAAATATTCAATCCATAAATAATTTTAGGAAGAACTTTCTATTTTTGGTTTCAAATTTTATTGAATAATTCTTCATTAATTTTTGGTCAATCTAATTGTATGGAGATGATCTATGGATCATATTTAACAACTTTTTTTGGAATTTGTCGTTGAAATATTCTTGTTAATTTCATTGTATAATACATCTCTACAATTTTGGAAATCTTGACTACATTTTGGTCCTTAATCCAAGGTTCAAGGCCAACCAACTTAACAATAGTGATTGTCAATGAATTGTCCTACCTTGATATTTTTTTGCATATGGATGTAACTACGATTTTTAATATTAACAATACAATACAAAACTAAAGATTGATTTGTCTAGTAGGTATGGAATTAATTATGTAAAATATTGACCACTTGGATTTTTAGATTGTAATAACAACAATTTTGGATGATCAACTTATAGGCAAAAAAATGCACCTCTCATTAGAGGAGAATTGAGGGCTTCAAGAGCCTGTTTCAGGATTGTTCCGCTTGCATTGTTCCCTATGCTTCTAGAAATTAAGAACCACCCCATAATGGGTTGAATTTCCAAATTTTTGAAAAGAAAAAATTAAATATTTTTTCCCCAAAATTTCTAAAAAGTACTACTAAAATTTAAATTGAATTAATAAAATAATTTTTTTCAAAAAAAATAATTTAAAAAATATTATTTTCTGATGTGGCAATGTATGTGCCATGTCATAATGCTGATGTGGCGAGTTACCACACCTTGGGAACTCAAAATAACTCACAACCTCTTCATGTCCTCAAATTTCTCCTAATGTAGAGAAGAAAAATTATAAAAAGATGAATGATGATTTTTTACCTTCATGCACTGCCCCCCCTCCAAAAAATTGGAACCTAAGGCAAATATAGTATTTTTTTAAATGAAAAAATCCTCTCAAAGTCATACACATTTTCAAACAGAAGTGAGTAAAAGAGGCAAAATTGACCAAATTAGACCCTTATACCCTTATATATATAATCCTATTGAGAATTTGCCATTGAAAATTTGATGAGGACATGTTTTGTCCTCTTAGGCTTAGAAGGGTTAATCCTTGAGCACCCTAGCGCCTCCAATCTAGCCTTTCAAAATTGAAAGATTATTCTATTTAACTATTATAATCTTTCAACAATATGATGAAATCATTAGTCCATTTTCTAAGGCTCCAAGCCTGTCTTCACTACCAATCATTGTGGTCAATTTTTGTTGATCTCATTGTGGGTGACAATTTGATTGGAATGAGTTCAAAAAGGTTTGGATTTTGGTAAACACACATAGGGCACTCATGGTTTAAAGAATTATGTAGTTTGGTGGAAGAAGGAGATAATTGAAATTGAGTTGATTACATCTTTTTTTTATAGTCGGATAATTTGGGTAGCAAGTTACACTCTCAATTTTCTTCATAAATTAATTTGGACCCCAAAGGATCATTCATTTATCCAAAATTTGATAACTAGGAATTCAAATATGTTCCTACAAAGTTAAATTTTAATAAATCTATTCAAAGATTTGATATGGCAAGGCATGTACATTTACTACCTTTTTGGTAGATATTAGAATAAAACTATTAATTGGATACTTGGATCAAAAGTTATGTTGTGTTAAGAAAATTTGGCAAGTAAGCTACTAAAACCTTCTTGTACTCTTGAAATTTTTCAAGTCTATAGCTAATATGTTATATTAGGAAATTGCCATAAAATCAATAGGTCTGGTGTAAAAATATTATTCTAAGAAGTGTCAAATTTTGTTGACCCTATTGGACAAGGCTAAAAAATCTTTTTCTTCTACAGTAGCATCAAATACTATAATCCTACAATCTAAATGGTAAATTTTTTATAGATTTTTTTCAACATATATCGATTGTATTCAAATATAGTTTTGTACATTGTAAGTTTGTTTTTTCATTTTTTCATTTTTTCATTTTTTGTGAACCCTAAATGCCTGAGGCACCAAATTCTATTGTTGACAAACCCTTCTTTTTTTTTAGAAAACATACAGCCTTCAAGGGCTACACCTGGATTGACACAAAACAACATCCAAAGCAAAACCTTTGAAGTTAAATAAAACCTTACCAAATTACAAATTTTGGCAGTTTTTATTTAAATCTTTTTTAAGTCTAGTTTTAGAAGCAAAAATCTGATTTTGAAAATGAATGATTATGATTTTTTTATTCAAGATTTTGTGTAAGGATGTCTATTACAAGTCTTGATATTCTAGTGTTGAGGGCTCTTGGAAATGAGCTTCCAATACCATCTAGATCTCGGAGATAAAATCACATCAGAAATTTACCAAAAAACCTCTAGAATAGCTAGATTTTGAAAAGCTGTAAATTGATTGGAGTATGTATGTCAACACTTTTTACCTCATATTTTTTTGGTGATCTCAATTTTCGATTTGACATGTGAAAAGAGGATTGAAAGGCTTCAAATCCCTTTCACAATTTTAACACCCTCGTGATCAAACCTTCTAATCTTTCAATCCATAAGTGATATTGTTATATTTTATTTTCCTATGGATCTCTAACATGACTAGTTTGAATTTATATGGTAACAATTCAAAAAGTAATAATAAAACTTATCAAGATGTTGACTTTTTTGTTCAATTTAGAAAAAAATCCAAGAAATTCAAAAAAGGCCTTGGACATGTAGGGATTAATGCACTAGAAAGTGACAATTTTTGACAATTACTACTTGAAACATATCCATGTCCTTTACAATTCTAAGTCTTGACAAGAATAGTCTCCTCTATGGTCTACACCAGGACCACCTTAAAATTCTTTGACCACCTAAAATATTATGTGTTTTGGAAGAAAACAAAGTTGACCATAATAAATGCAACATATTCCTTTATTAGTTGTCATTTTGCTAAAGAAAGTGCTAATCCAATAAATCTAAGCTTATAATGAAAAATGTAGAGTATGAGGCACAAGGTTTAAGCTAGGCACCCCAAATGCACCACTAGCCCCAAACCACCATCATCCTTTGTGTACTATCCATCTCCCAAATCATTATTTACATGAGGCTATTATAGCCATGCTTCTTGGTTCCACCTTCATGTATCCATAAGGTACATTTCAAAGGAAAAAAAATGTACACCACATATTCATAAGGGTGTAATTGAGAAGGGTGGTGATCATAATGATCAAGTTCACCTCATGTGGAAGAATTAATTTTAGAACCTCTACAACAAAAAACTTTGACCCTTTGTAGCTTTTGCATACAACATCCAAATGCCATGTTCTTTGGTGCATTGGAACTTCCTTTCATTTGTGAACAAGAAAATGAATGAAAATTTGACCAATCTAATAATAGCAACTATCCACAATAGCAAAAAGCGGCAATTTGTAGTCTAGTGCTTCAGACTTTTGTAGTACTTTTTCGATTTTTAAAGACTTTATACACATTAGTTTACTTTATAACTAGTATTTCATATTAAAAAGTATTCTATTTTTATTAAAAGTTTGGAAAAGTTCAAAGACATTTTAGTTTATAATTAGTATAATAATCAAAGAGGGGAAAAGTCAAGATTAAAGCAAAAGGCAAAAGATAAAGATAAAGAAAAAAATATAATAAAGAAAAAGAAAGAGAAAAGGAGGATTTGGAAAGCTGTGAACGCCGAATGTTGTGCTGCAACTTTCCATCATTTCCAATCACCCCCTCCTTTTTGCCTTTTAATTGTTTTTCTTCTCTCATTCTCATACCGTGCAGAAAAGTGTAAAATAGTACAAAATAGTGCAAAACAGCAAAAACCAATGCAGAAATTCTTGCGAGTGTCTTTGTAAACTTTGTAATTGCAATATACATTGGGTTTACATGAAAATGCAATTGTCTTTGAGACTTGAATTGTGATTTGTGATTGTTTCACGCTGTGGTTAATTGTGATTGTGGGTTTACTGAATTTGGCTCGGGAATTGGTTCTGGATTTTTGTCTTGATAATACCTTTTGTAAAATTTGGATCTGGAAGAGAGGTCTCGGAGAATTCAGTGGTCTAATTGTGGAATTGCAGTGGAGAGATTTCAGCGAGCTTGTATGTGGGGCTGATCAAGTGTGCCAATTAAAAACGCAGCAGGTTGATCACGACGAGGGTGATGATCGCCGGGTCGAAGATGTAGGCAGTTTCAGTAGTGGAGGAGCGGCACTCAAATTCAGGCAACTAGCGACAAAGCGGAGTAGATCCCAAATTGCGGTGAGGCAACTATTGAATGAGTTTGGATGTAAAATTGATGAACTAGAGTGTCACCGAATTGGCCTTACGAAATTGAATTGGGATCATCTGAGTGATTGTCAATACCGATTGATCAGAGAATGATGAGAGACAGAAGAATCCTCTTGAAATTTGTTTGATTGTGAAATTGTGATGGAAAATTTGGCTGTGAATAGATTAGGGATTCGGGTACTTGGTGAGGTCAATGTTTGAAAATCGAACGCAATTGGGAAATTTGTGGGATTACACGAGATTACTGAGGCAACAGAATTGCAAATTCATTGAAAATTAATCGAAAAATTACGTCACCAAAGAAGTCTCGGCACCGAAGTAGCCGTAGCGTTGAGTAGGCACAGACACGCGCCCAAGTCCAGACGAGCAGCGACGAACCAGACAGGGACGGGCGCTGGAACTCGTTGGAATTGACGGTTGAGAACTGCCGGGTAACCCACAGGTAACGCAGCCATAGTATCGGGCGGAGTATCGACTGGTGTATGGGTAAAGGGCTTCAGACATGGGTCTAGCCGGGGCTCAAACCGGATACTACGGTTATGGGACATAAAAGTATAAAACTTTGGTGTTTTGATTAATTATTTGACCAACAAAAGAAAAAAAAATTAAAATAAAGATAAAAAAATTTCGAACGGCCATTCGGCCATATCCCTGGTTTGGAATTGAACCCTTTGAGAGTTAGAATTAAAGTTAGGGTTTTGTTATTTGTTTTGCATTAATGTTATTAGAGTGATGTATTGAAATTGCATATACATGTTGTAAGTTTGGATTTTGGGTATTGTAGGTATTAGTGCATACTAATTTGCACGTGTTTGGCCCTATTTTCCTTGATTGTGGTGTGCATTGTGATTGTGGTGACTATTGTAAGTTGTACTAAGACCCTTAACCTTAATTTGCTTGCTAAATATAAATACTATTACTTATAAAGTCCAAAAGTCCTGCATTGCACACACATTCATCACAAGTCAGTCCACATTGAACTATTGTCACGAACCAGTAGCACACTAGACAAGACTGTGACTGCATATGTCAGTCAATAGCATCTACTAATCGACAGCTTGAGTGATACCTTGGGGTTTTAGTAAGAATAAGGGTGAATAAACCTTTTAACTAATAAACTAGTACATTGTGACCTTTGAATACACTACGCTAGCCTTACATAGTTCATTCCTTGGTGTTCGAACTTGGGTTTAGTTGCATAAGATTAGATTCCGGAAAATATACTACATAGTTTTGGGGGGGAGGGGACCCACTTTACAAGAAAGAAATTTGAGGAAACTTGGATACTCTAAGTTAGGAGGATACTAAAAAAGCTCATGCTCTAGAATCACCCACCTTGTCAAGTGTACACTATTAAACATGCTTCTTTTTTATTGGACCAGTGATGTACAAATAGTGTACATTTTGATGAGGTGGGCGATTTTAGAGCCCTATGCCATTTCCACTTCAAAAATTCATAACTAATTCCACAAAGCTCCAAAAGATATGAAATGACTTGGGTTAGATGCCAATTCCATTTGTCTTTCAAGGAAATTTTACTGAAAAAATATTTCAAAAAGTTTTACCCTCTCCCCAAATTCTGGTTTCAGCTCTTAGATGGGTGCTTCATAGACCACCTACCATATGTAAGTTCCTAAATGACTCTTTTACTCTCCGGCAAAAGGATCATGGCTTTTTTACCAACCTTGCTCGCACCTTTCTGTATACAAACAGGGCATTGTGACAAGGACATTGCGTGCTGCCCAGACTCACTGCAGGATCCTAAATATGGCCATGTGTTGCAATGCTGTAAATATGTGTACTAGGTAGACGTGCATTGATATAGAGCACTTACTATAGGTGAAAAATGATTTCCACTATTGCTTTGCCCTGGAAATCATCCTTTTGGGTACCATGTGAATCATTTGCCTAATCCCTGAAGTCCCAAGGTCTTTTTTTTATCATCAAATTTAACTCAAAACTGCCATTTCTATTGCAAGTGCAAAGAACTTTCAAAATCGTATTTTCAAATATCTTTTTGTAAAATTCTGCACTAGATCAATATAAGAATGCGTGGAAGAAATTTCAGAAACTTTGGCCATGAGGATTGCAAGATATTTGCATTTGAAGTGAAGAAAATTGGGGTTGGGGGTGGGGGCGGTTGCACCTTATCTAACTAGATTTTTCAAGCTTTGAATCTTCTTAGCCTAAAACTTTTGCACTATCAATATTGATTAAAAAATTCTTGTTGAATTATTGAGTTGAAGGTCTAGGAATCAAATAAATAAACAATTGTTTTCTAATCTTTAAAACATTGTTAAGTAGAAGTAGATATAAGATTGAAGGAAAATCTAAATTGAAAATGGGTCTAAGAGGGAATTGAAATTCAATAATCCCAATGATAAGATTGATCTAGCAAGTGGACTGAACCCTTTCAAACTCTTTTATTTGAAAAATTGTAAAAATTATGCTAAAAAATAAATCCCACTAGTCATTTTTTCAAGAAGATGCTTAAATTGCCCCCCAAAATAAGATTGCCTAAAACTTTCTCACTACTAGTCTAAATAGAATGAATCAAATCTTTCCACCCAGACAAAAATACTTTCTATGTAAAACAAAATTTTTGAAAATTTTATGTGTTACCCAACATGTTTTGTTGTGGGCTTATTGTAGCATAACTTTTTCTCCTAAACACTTATTCAAATAAAAATTGCATTCAAGAAAGTTAATATGTTTTCCTATCTTCAAAAAACATTCCAAAAATTACAATTACAATTGAGACTGTAGGAACCTACCCAAAATCCATTTTGTTCCTAGAGAAGACAATTATGGAACCTTAAGGGTTAAAAAACTCAAGAACACTCATTAGAGGTTAAACCAATGTTCAAGACCTACCATTTTCACATAAAATTTCATGGATGAACATCTGTACTTTTGTCTTATATAGAAGGGTTCTTTGTCATCCATCACACACTTATTGGCTACAACAATGTTATTGGGTTAGTTTAGATTTTATCCATTTGATATAATTACAATTGTTAAGGAATCCATATTTCTAAATGTAATTTGCAAACTTTTTGTTTTATACAAAGCTACCTACACCAAATTTTGACCCCTTTCTAAAACCAACTTCTACAAACTCTTGCCTACAATTTATTGCCTCTATTCATGAGAGCCTAAGATCGCATTTGGAGACACTTTTTTTTAGCAATTTCAAAATTCTTAATGTATTCGTACACTAGTGTCCAAAAAATGCATGGTAAGGGAATCTAGAATACTCAATTGACTTCAAACAAGTGTCACCAAAAATAAATTAGGCAATCCAATACTAACCATGGACAATGCTCCATGATTGCTTAATATTTGGAATGGCATTGAGGTTTAATATAAATCTACCAATACATGAAGGTTGAAAGTTCCTCAGACAACCTTTTAATTTGTTTTTGGAAGACAGTTTGGATGATTATTTCCTTTCAAATAGAGACCTCTAAAACTCTACTATTAATAATCCAATTTGTCATACTCTACATGTCTGTCAATTTTGTATACAATTAGGGGAAAATTGGAACATGTCTAAAATATGAAAAATTGTACAACCATTTATAAAAATCTGAGAAAATTTCATTGTTGCTATTTCTGAATATCCAAAAATTATTCTTGAGAAAATTTAGAAAAAGAGGAACACATTTACACAGGAAGAGAAAAAAAAAGACATGATTGCGATGAGGAGTGTCAAAAAATTAGAAAGAGCTATGTGCCGAAAGTTGAGAAAGTTTGATCAAGTTGCTAAATTGTCCAAATGCCAAAATTAAATTATTTCGACACCCAAATGCCAAATCTCACCTGCATTTATGATAAATCATATGGAGTAGCTTAAGGTGAAGGCATCCATTATTGTCCTGCACCCCATTGGCAATCAATAGGGTGTCTCAAATTCAACAGAGGTTGGGACTCATTTCCGTTTTTCAAAAAATGACTCATATCCCTCATCTTGTGTGCCATGGCATGTTTAGGTACCAAAGTGCCATGACACATGTCCTTCACCTTGAATGACTGTAAGTGAGTGGATTTAGAAGACTCTAGACATTGGACATGGGTCTAAACCAACTTTTGGCTTTCAAAATTCATAATAATTTCAATTCAAGTGATAAAATTATCAAAGTTTTTGCAATCTCCATCATTCCTGTCATTGAACCTCTGTAAATATTTGCTTCACCTTGCACTACTCCATATCATGTCCAAAATTCCTTATTTGATCTGTTTTACAGGTGCCATCACCTTACTTTCATGTTTGGAATTGTGGGAATTTATTCATACGTGTTGATTTCTCCCATGTTTTTCTTGACATAGATGAAACAAAATTTCATTGATTTCTTCCAGGTTTGTTAGCCGGTGGTTAGAAGCTTACACTACCTGAAGACTGATCAGTATGGTACAAGCTTGTTAACAGCTTGCAAGCAGCAAGATCCAAGCCAATACTACAAAATTAACTTAATTAATTATTGTAGCTGCAGTAGTGGTCCTTTGTCCCAAATGGCTGCGCCATTTCAGGACCACCAGAAGAATGATATACAAATTCCGCTCACATGGAGTCCAGTGTGTAACTTAACCTAAAAAAACACTTACAGACACATCAACACACTCCAGATCTCAGGACACATGACTCACCTTGCTTGTGAGTTGTGACCGACCTTTTTCAAGGACGAGAGAAAATGTAAACATTGCCCCACTTTTTTCATTTCGGAGAAGGAGCCATTGTTTCTACAATACTCATGTGATACTTGGGTAATATCTATATCAAAAGTAGGTGATACTTAGATAAAATTTGACTATTGGTCTTAAAAATATAGAGTAGTAATCTGGCTATTTTGGCCCACATAGAATGAAAATTTACTTTACAAAAAATAGCCAACATCTTGTGGCTGTTAGTAGCCAATTGGTGAAAAATCGTGCATAAAAGAAAACACTGGATCTAAGTGAGTGAGCGGAGAGAAAGGAAGTTATTATTGCGATAATTAACTGAGTGTGTCCTAAATTAAAGGTTCAATCTTGAAAGTGTTGGCACCACAAATTTGGGTACACTGAGATGAACGTTACTCTCGGGACCTCCACCCTCGCTGGCCCTTGCCCTTGCACAGGCAGTACATCTTAGGCTTGCCTTTTTAATGTTCAGAGTATAAAGGGAAGCAGACGGACCCAGCATCATGGATTGGACTGCTGTGGACCAATTTGGAGCTCTACTTTTGGATCTAAATCAGTTCTGTTGATGCATTGTAATGCAGTTTTCATTGCATTTAAGGTAGCCAACCCATTTCCAACTACTTAACCCCTAAAGGACCGAGGCACATTTTGGGCAGAAATTGGCAAAAACTGCCACTTTTTAGGGCAGCAAGAAAAAACATGAAAAAAAAATTGTTTTTTCAAAATTCAACTGTAAAAATTTGTACTAGACTTCTTTGGGAACTTGTGGAAAAAAATTTAGAAACTTTGACCGCACAGATTGAAAGATTATAACGTTTGAAGTTAGGTGAAAAAGTTTTTTTTCAACCTTGCCTGATAGGGCCTGCAAACTTTAACTCCTTCTAGAATGAGATTCTTACACTAAACATGGTTATTTTTTTTAACATTTTCATCTTGCATCATGTACGCTATACACCTGCCATATTTTGAAATCATAGGAAGAGTTTTTCACATGCTACCTAGAGCTGCCCGAGTTGCCCACAAAGTTTAGGGCAGCATAACTTTAGATCCGGGCACACGATTGGGAAAAAAATTAGATTTTCACGAAGGGGGTACATAGATACACATCATGTCCAAATTTCATGAACATTTGACCAAAAATGACTTCATAGGAACCTACCTGAGATTTCTTGCATATGTTGAACGAATACTTGGTCCTTTAGGGGTTAAGCAATTATGCATAATTGGAGCAGAGGTTTTTTAGATGCAGAGTGTTTTGCATGTGCAAAAATAGAGTTTAGAAGGATTGCTTATTTTTCCAAAATTTTATTACACAAAATGTAATTACTATGAATTTTTTAGTGGAAGATTCTCTTTGACCTGTAGTGGTGGTATAGAGCTTCCAATTGGAGACCATATGCTAATTGAAAAATCGACCAAGGGTTGGTTGCAATATTGAGAGCCTTGCAACCAAACATAATGCGACACAACTACTCCAGGAAGTGCACCACAACTTCACCGAAAGAAAGCATCCTACATATTGGAAATGGGGGAGTGATCACAAATGGGTTGGCACACTTAGTTTGGAATTGGGACTGAAAGTTTTGGAATTGGAATTGGGAAGTCACCATGATTTAATGAATCCTGAATGAACTCACCTAAGTATGCAGCTTTTACTGTATACATGGCCAAAAAGAATCATTCATTATTTTACTGTACAAAGGGTGGGGTGCTTTTGGATTTCCATTGAAACCATTTAGGGAAATAAGAGAGCCACATTAATAAGAATCCAAAAGGCCAAGAATGGTTCTTCCCTTAGGAACCACAATGGGAGGCTATATGTTTTAAGTTGCTTTGACTGCCTGTGATGTACCATTTATTTTCTTCCAACAATGAGTAAGTTGACCCAAATTCCTGAGAAATAAATTGTGATTTGCCATTCTTTTACTCCTAAAGAACAAAAAATGTGAATCCAATAGTTGTCTATATCTATGCACAATGACCAAACAATCCACAATCATGGGCTTCCAACCTTACTAGTCATGTCATAACAACAAGGATTTCATTTCTATCAACAACTAATTTTTTTGCTCACCCTGTGGCTCCCTACATTGTCCACAATGGTTTTGCAAGCACAAGTAAGTACACTCCAAGTCCCAAATTATGCATAGTACATGAGGGTCAAATTCGGCAAGGAAATCCCACAATAAAATTTCCAATGTATTCAGATTTAATTCTTGAATGGAATGTTAGTAATAGTAATGATTTCATTCACCTTCGAGACATAAGCTTAACATTCAATAGCATGCATTGTTACTGCCTTGGTTCTACAGTTGATGGTGTGGAATATTTTGTATGCAAGAGTCCTTCAGTAGTAGCTAATAAGTGGAGAGGTGGAGGCTCAATGTGATGAGCAGGGTGCATGAAGAAAAGGCAGTGGGCACGAAGGCTAAACCGTTACTAAAACACATTATGGAATGCTAGAACCCTTCAATTATAGAGCTTTTTCAGTGATTTCTTAACTGGAATGTTAGTAAGAGGTACTAAAACAGAATGTAAGTTGATAGGTACATCGTGTCTCTAAGTTAGAGAAAGCCCAAACCCCAATTCTAGAGCTTAACCCTTGAACGTGGGTTGGTGACTATGGAAATCAGCCATTTTGGAACCGTGTGACATCATCCACTTTATAAAAATAAAAAATACTCATTGGAAGTCAAACTATTGGAGAAGATCTCCCCTTTCCACCCCTAATTCCAAGGATGAATAGTTGCAGTTCTATCCTACAAAGGAGGATTCCTTGACGTTCATTGGACAAAAAATGTCCATGTCGTCGTTTAGGGGTTAAGTAATTTGGAGTGTTAATATGATTGCCAGCTCCCACTTCACGCAACTGATTGTTTGAGTGTCCAATGGAGTGGGGATTGATGCCATTTGTGCATAAGTTGTGTCCTTCCTTCACCTGGCCTGTTTTTGCAGTTACAACACTTGTCTCAGCATGAGGTTACATGCACAAAAACCATTCAAAAGATAAGATAGCACGATTGATTGCAGACGGGAAATTTAGTTTTCGTTTCTAAAAGTTGAAGCCACCCGCAGCAGGAAGTACTTTGAATGAGAGATCTGGAGATATAATTGCTGGGTTTAGATTTCTTTGTATAAACTTACTTTGGAAGACAGGGATCAGGTGCTTCACACAAGGTGAAGCCAATTCTTTCGTTGCTCCAAAATGCAATCACGCAGTCCGATACGGTAGGAGGCTTGTGAATCACCCATCTAAGGGGAAATGGACCTTTCTAGGAAAATCAGTCCAGCTTAACATTTTTCACATATTACTGGTAGAAAGAGAGAAACAATGCATTGGCAATTTAAATCATAATTTTTTGACTTAGAATGAATTAGCTATGCATTTCTAATGTGAAAGGTGTGTAGGTAGCTATTGAATGATGCTCATAGATTGGACCAATCATCAATCCAATCCAATCAGCTTTTGAATAGAGCATGTCAGTCCAAAAAGTGATGAATACAAAACTTAGGATTTTCATGTAATTTTGGCTCTCAAAGAATGATTCATATCATGATTTCATTTATTTTAGCCTTACGTGAATGTCTATTTTACTCAGAGGGAAGGAAGAACACAATTATGAGTAAGAAGCACATTGAACAAACTGTGATTTGTTTTTGAAACTCTCTACATTGTTTTTGACAATTTTGTAGGGGTGATTCTAAATACCCAAGTAGAATTTGAGCCTTCTACCTTAGTATTATCATTCATAAGGTGTGTGTGTGTGGTGTGGTGTGGTGGGGGTGGGGACACAATCCTCTTGAAATGAGGAGAGTAATGGGGGAGAGTAATTGAGGTTCATTTTTGTGGCCATAGTCGGTGTCTTGGATGGTGGTGATGGTGTGATTATAGTGATTGCAATAGGAACTTCTACCTTTCAAGTGAAAATTCATTAGACACGAAGTGAATTTTGTAGGCCTTCATCTTGTGGCCATGTTAAAAAAGTAATGTGATTGCTGAAGGTGAGTAAGATGATCATTATAGGTACCTTTTAGTTGATTTTTGGGGATAGTCTAGAAACTTGTTGGGGCCAATTGGACATCACACTTCAAAAATTCATAACCAATTCATACTTTGTCAAAAATAAATAAAAATTCAACTGTTCTCCCCATTTCTCACATTTGTCTTTATGTTGAAAAAAACTGAATTTTTTTAGCAAGGCCAACAAGGCCAACCATTCATAGGCCAGTTTACCTTAGCCCAAGTCTTGTTTCTGGACCAAAAGTTGGTCATGGGATGATGCAAGACTGGAATGGGTCATTCCCTAGGTATCTGTCATGGGTCTTTTGCCTGTCATCTGCGGCTGGTTTCCCTTAGTACTGTACCTGCTCCTTGTAACTGAGGATTCTGTACATCTCTGGCAATTCCCAAGCATGTTCACGAAATAGCAAATTATAAGTTAGTGTGGTCGTGAAAGATAAGCTTAATTAATTAAAAAATGGATTTAATTTTTGCCATGAAATAGCTTGTGCGATAACAGTACTTAGTCCTCTTGGTTCGCACAACTTGCATAGGCTTCACATCTATCTTATGCTTATGCAGCAGAAGCAGTAGCAACAACTGAACTGCACGAGTCGATGGAAGGAAGGACGGAACAATAGTACACATGGAAGAGACAAATTAAAGGACCACCCACCGGCACTCTACGAGCTTCTTCCCTTTAGCATTGGATATGGGACTTGGTTAACCCTAGAAGGGCCTGAAAACCCTTTGCGGCCGTATAGTATATTATGTATTTGGTGATATTTGATCAAGAAATCATTGACCCAATACTTTTTAGCACAAAGTAAATTAATGATTATGATAGTATGTAAATAAAAATGTATCATCACTCATCTATTAAACCACAATTGAATAATTATAAAGCTAAATATGGATCGTATAGAGGGACCCCAAGGGCCTTTCAAGGGTTAACTCATGTACTTCAGAGTGAACAATTTTTGGACGCTAAGAAAATAGGATTTTTGGAATATCAGGTTCATTAAATATTATAATCTTGAAATCCACCTTGAAATCTTGAAATCTCTTATAAATTGCAAATTCATACTCATGAGTAAGTTGGCTTCAAATCTCAACTGTGAAAACTTCAGTAACCATGTAATTCTCAAATTATTCTGGATTTTCTAGATCCAACAAAAGAGCTCCTCACTTATGTTTTTCTCTCTGTGATGCTTAGGGGTTAAGGTATACCAACTAAATTATTCTCAAAAATTATCCTAAGGTTTTCAACTTTGATTGTTTAATCAAGTTTCATTCAACAACTACTTGACCCTCCTCATTCATTGCTATTCATATCAAATGTCAAATAATCATTTGGTTGAATGTTTTATTATAAATAGTATAGCCAATAAATAGGTGTTTCTATAGGTTAAATTTTGCATGATTACTTTATAATCACACTTTCTAAAATCATGCCATTTCTTAGTAGATGACACACTAGAAAGTAGATACATAGTCTATTATAATAAATACACATTTTCACGCAATCTATCATGATCCATTGTCACAAATATGGTCAAGTTTTCATCCCAAATATTTCATCTTGTCATCCCCACAGTTTTTCATCTAGTCCACATTCTGTTTAGTTCAATGTTACATTGCAACATGTCTATGCTAGTCTATTTTTAACTCACTCTTCACTATCATTGTTATTTTCAAATGCCCACAAGTGAATTTCATACAAATGTCTAAAACTTGAAGATAACAGTTATAAAATGGTATTATCTAATAGTTATACAAGTGAAATTTTATTTACACTTAAAATAAAATATTATGACATAATTGTATATTAAGATAATGTGATTTTTCTATATCCATCACTAGAATAGTACATTACTGAAAATTCGGGTTAGCAAGCCTAAATTTTGGATTGTCACATCCTCCTCCTAACTCACTTGCTAATACCATTGATAGTGTCACGTGCCCATTTTAAACACTATTGATAGAAATTCCTTCTCATTTGGGTGCACTTGGGTGGCTAAGGAAGTAATACTAAGGTAGTTTGATCTAAAAAGAGGCCCAATTCTAAATGCAATCCCTATCTAGGAATGAGTGATGCGTTCCTTCAAATATCTATTACTATCAATGACAAGTTAGGTAGGCTTAAATGGTCGCTTTAACCCCTAAAGGACCAAACAATGTTTTTTGGTAACATAGTGATTATAGGTAGCTCACTACGAATGGAATTTTTATTTTTTTTCTTTGAAATTTTCACACAACATGTGCCAACAGATTAGCTTTAAGACCCAACAATTTTCATAACTTTTGAATACATGGTTAAAAAGTTATTGTATGATATGTTGTTTTCATTGCTTGGCAAGCAGACCGGGCAAGAAAAAAATTCTTTAAAAATCACTTCTAAAAAAAATAAAAAATTGAAATTTATTTTCTTGATTTATATATACATGGAAAGCTTTGAATCATTCTACTTTGATTTATGAAATGAAAGTTATGAAGAGTTTTAGTTGTGGCTAGTTTGTGGGTAGTAATAGAATCTCAACTCTAAAATAAACTTTGAAGACCTTTATTTGACTCAATTTTTAATATTTTTAGAAAAAAAATAAAAAAGTGAGGTGTAGATTGTTTATTACAACAATTTCACCATTGGGATTGGCATTTTTCAATTCCAAAAATAAATTATTAGCAATTTAGTATTTTGAATCATTCTCTACTTTCAACTTACTATTTTTTTCCTATATGTTGTACAATTCCAAATGATCTAAAATTTTTCAAGCATGTAGCCAACATGACTTGAAGAATGAATGAATCCGAAGAATTACAACCATTTTGGACATTTTTTCATAATGATCTGACCTTGTGAAGTGTAGCTGCCCGGATTTTTGCAGGGCCAAAAAATGGCTTTTTGTCACTTCAAACGCTAATATCTTGCAATCCAAATTATGGAAATTTCTGAATTTTTTTCCACATCTTCCCAAACTAGCTTTCTACAAGATTCTACGGTTACATTTGTCCAAAAATTTATTTTTTCTAAAATTTGGTACTTGTACTAGAGATGACAGTTTTGAAGCATTTTTGGTGAAAACATAGTCAAATACATTTAGGGGTTAAGAGCAAACTACCTTGAGGAATCCTAAGTGGAATATTATCGACTAACATATTTCTATAATCCCATTCAATATAAATTTTAGTCAAAGTATCCATACCTTAAGTTAGGTTGTTTGTTTTGTTTTGTTTTATTTGTTACATTGAGATCTCATGGATCGTGCATCCTCTAGCCATGCGGTTGGTATTGTGAGAAAGCCCTCAACAACAAGGGGTGCATGGGCTTTGTTTCATGACATTTGGATCTACAATGTGAAAGTTATTGAATTTCAAAGTTTTTATGAATCAAAAAATGAAAAAAAATACTTTTACTTTTATTTTGACTGCAGCAACGGCACAGGGCACACTAGTTCACTTGAAATCTATTGAGTAAGAAGAGGAAGATATCCAGGCCACATTGCTGCCAGTATCTTTCTTGTGTGTTCTTGCGTCAAGTTAAGCTTCCCTGCGAGAAGACAGGAGTGGTGGAATTCAAGCAATTGAAGGCGAAACTGAGGCCCATTGTTGTCAGCATACACATAAGATATACTGAGCTGAAGTGAAAGTGAAGGCCAAGTAATAGACGGAGTCTCTGATAGTGAAAAAAATAAGAAAAAAAAATGAGTATAAGAGAGGTCAGTCAGGTACCCCATTCTGACGAGTCTCGCCTAACCACTACAGCCGCCTTTGGAACCTGTAATACAACTCAACTTTCACAAGTACCCCAACGCCAAAAAGAATAAATTAACAATGCTCAATTGGAGGCTACTGACATTGAGGTTCTCTACCTGGTACTAGTACTCTTTTATTCTGAATCCCCACCATTTTAAAACTATGCTTTATCCATATATGTTCATGGAATTGATAATTGATTATAATGAAACTTCAGTTAGTATTGATAATTATATCATCATGTAATTCTAATTCTAATTCTAATTCCATTCCATTGAAAGTATGTATGCTGACTGATTGATTGGGAGGAACCAAGGAGGAGGACGGAATAGAAACCGTCACCATCGAATTCACTGATAATTCACTGATAATTCACTGTACTCAATAAGAAGTAGTAGTACTCTACCTGCAGTTCCGTAACCAGCAGCAGACATGATCACTTAAGCAATGAAAAACCGAGCTCATATTGGGCTCCGTCTGCCTGTATTCCTGCCTTGTTTTCTGTGGCACATCATCATCAATAGTTATCATCATCTTTTTCATTGGCAGTCCCCATTTATGATTGATTGCCAACATTACTGCTGCTTGTCCGTGAGTGGGATCTTGTCTGCACATGAGACACACACACACACAGTGGGAGCTGGCTGGCTGGCTGTAAGTGTAAGTTCCAGTTGAGTGATTCTCATTCTCAAGCTCCGACAACGTCTGGAGTTTAGAGAATTTTCAGGAGCTGGTATGTAGCACAAAGTAACACATTCGTGACGAGATGATCCACAAATCATGGGTACTAGTCTTCAAAGTTAACCACCAATATGACTTCATCAACAAATTAAAGAGTGGCTGCAGCTAAATAAAATGCCTAGAATCGCAAAACCCTATAAGTCAGTGATCACCACCAATTGGGAGGTGAAGATGTAAGTTTCTAGCTATACGGCCATTGATAGCTTTCATCAGCTTTTGTTTCCTTTCGTGCTGCACATACATACCTACATTGATACATACAAGAGGAAGGATCTTTTGGCTCTGAAGAAGATGTTCTTGATCACAAGTAGGACTCAAGGGGACTGCTTGCCAGTGCCCATGTCCGTAAGATGCCGGGTCGCATTCCACTACCATTTTGTGATGGTGCACTGCAACCACCCACCAGCGTAGTAGAGAAAGAGAACTTTGCCAACCCCAAAAAGTTTCTTGCTACAGGTAGTAGTCTCCATTCATTTTTCTCCCCTTTGATTTGTGATTAAGGTATTTCCCCCATTGATGCTGCGATCTGCCCCGGGTCGATCGGGGCATGGAGCTTGCATGCAGGAGTTTTTTTCTTCAAAACGGGGTTGCCTGACTTGGAGGACAACCTCCCTCTCCCCTCTCAGTGCGATCTTCGTGTGTCAGGACTTGTACCAAAGGAACCTGGTTGGTGCACTTGTTAACAATTGTTGCAGCCAGGCGGCCTGCAGCAGCAAGGGCTGCGCGAGCGAGCGCAGGCAGGCAGGCAGGCAGGCACCCAAATTGGCTGAGCTGGTCACAACGTTTCCTCCCCCTCCCCCATCATGCCTGCCCGCACTAGGGATGTCACCTGGCCCTATTGCATCGTATGCAGACAAGATCCAACTTAGTGTTTGAATCCGTTTCAGAGCACTCAGCAGGCAAGCTGTATCTAGCTTCCATAGCTTTGTTTTATAGCTCGTCCTGAATTGATTGATTAAACAATCTATATGATACTTTAATTACCTGTTCTCCCCTCTGAAGTGCGCGCGCCTCAGGTGTTGCTTGCTAATGAACTGCATCATAGCGTTGATATGAGACAAAGAAGAGCCGCCTTTGTAGGAGAGACTCGATTTATTTGCAAGCCGTGTAATTGCAATTGCCTTGAGTAGAGCCTGCGAGTGAGTAAGGAGCAGTGAGTGATGGCGGTGAGTTGGAGCTTCACATTGTTGCTGGTCCTCACATTAGTAGCGCTCATCACCTTCAGCCAGCCGCTTTTCCAATCCACACCAGGTACCTTGAAATCCCATTTCTTTGTGCAGTTTTTAGCAATCTG
Organism: Straminergon stramineum; assembly: GCA_963920665.1. Taxonomy (NCBI): domain Eukaryota; kingdom Viridiplantae; phylum Streptophyta; class Bryopsida; order Hypnales; family Calliergonaceae; genus Straminergon; species Straminergon stramineum. The sequence continues at coordinate 19,606,262 of OY987264.1, forward strand.
TCGATTGGTGAATCAAGATTCCAAATTGTTTGCTCAGTTCAGTGAGAGACAGAACATGAGTGAGAAACACTCATATGTAGGAGCTGCTGCAGTCCCTGATTCCTGATTTGAATTGCTTTAGCATGTTTTAATAGCTTCTAGCGCAGGAATAACCATTTCTGAGATCAATCAATGGCAATCCTGGTAATTCATTTCTAACTGGATTCTTGAGCTTTTCGTACGTTAAAGTTGAGCACTAGCTAGGAGTGCAACCCTGAGTAGTAACTAAGATTGTTTGGGTTTTGCAACAGCCGAAGTGAGACACACGCGTGAGGATTTGGAAACAGCCCCGCCGCAAATCTTCCCTACCATCAAGGTATCACACACAGTCGCCAAGTTTTAACTCTTGTTACAAATTAATGTCTGCTTTTTCTATCGCGCAACTTCATTGGTAGAGCACATCAATAATTCTAGAATAAGGGAAGATTAATTTCGGTTTATTACCAAGTTCTAATGGGTACTCCTGTACGTGTAATTAATTCACTTCTCAGCTGAAACTATTAGATTGTCGCATCCACGGATTCGCTTTGGAGAAGCTAAAGACGAATGGTTTGTAGGCTCATGCAGTGCATTAAACTTCTTTGTAACGAACGAGAGAAGCCTGTAGAGGATCGATCCTAGAGAATTTGTAAGAACCCAAACCTTGAAGATCAATCTGTTGTGACTGTCTTTTCGTAATAGACCCTTCGCACAACTCCGTGAAAATTACAATAGTCATTGATTTCTCATCGTATAAAAGATCCTACTTGCTTTGCTTCGCAGAGTTTGTGATTTTAAGAGGTTTCGTAGGATTGGGATTCATAAACTGAGGAGTTTCCACTGAGCCTGTGCATATTGTCACGATTTACAAGTGTTAAACATTTCATCTTTGAAATGCTTAACACGTGCAATTAAGTACAGACCCGGTTCGCTTATGTCTTCAGACCATTGGTTACCTAGATTTTACAAATGATTATAAGGTTTTGTTCACCGAACTGAATCTAGATTTCATCACCTCAGACTACGCTTTACAATAGGTTCCAAAATCCCCTTAGAAAAGAAAAACTACAGATAATTAGTCCATAGAAGTAAGGTAGGAGGCTCGAAATCAGCTAAGGCTTTAAAATTGCCCACCTACTCAAATGTACAAAGTTTGTACATGTTTCTTTTTCATCTTTACAGGAATGTACCAACAGTTTACATTTTAGGAGGTGGGCGGTTATAGAGCCCTATGCCATTTCGACTTCAAAAATTCATAACTATTTACACAAAGCTCCAAAAAATACAAGACAACTTGGGTTAGATGCCAATTCCACTTGTCTTTCAAGGAAAGTTTACTAAAAAAATATTTCAAGAAGTTTTACATCCCAAAAATTCAATATCAGCTAGTAGATGGTCACTTTATGGACCTCCTACCTTAGAAGCTTTCATTCTTTGATCTTCCTTAGCCATAGATTCATGAAGCCTATGTGATTTTCTAGTAAAAGGTATCCCATAGTGTATATCAGACTTTACAAATCAAAATTTGAATATATTGAATCAAAATTACTTTAGAATGATCCACATGAGGATCATCACAAGGCCAATCAACCCCCCTTATGAAGGTGGTTGATGCTTTAGATGAAGAGTAACTTTGGTCAATGATAGACCAATGTGGATGGAGAGTATGTTGAAGATAGTTCAACAAAAAATAGTGGATATTAAAGTTTGCATGTATCCAAAATCTCCCCCTTTTCAATTGTGTCTTCTATTTACTGTAGTCGAAGATTTCTTATTGTCTTGACATATTATGCATTTGTGGTTAGGGAATACAATTAGAAAACAATCAATTTTGAATATGTACACCTTGCCCTTGGTGCCTCTTTTCGAGAATAGGCATAATATCTAAATGAACTAGTATCCAATGAGTGAATGACATTAGATAAAAAATAGGCTCCCAAGAGGGTTGCCAAAGTTGGAGTAGTCGACCAACAATGCAAATAAAAAAATTATAAAAAGAATTGAAATTTGAGGTGCCACCAGATTGTGATTTTTAAAAAAATAATGTTTTTTTAAATTATTTAAAAAAAATCATTCTTGATTTGTAGGTTTTGCAATGTTGGTCTAGCTTTGGTGGCCTTTTTGAGGCCCCATTTTTTCTTTAATGTGAATGTTTCAAGAGATTATTGTTTGAGTGATATAGAATGGATAAGGAACATTTAAATAAGCTATAAAAAAAATTCTTGTTTATTTTTTAGCAATACAAGTAGCTAGGTCAATGTTTCATGATTTTTTTGTAAGATTTTGAATTAGTTCATGTCTATTGAGGACAAAATAGAGAACTTGCAAAAATAAAGATTTTATATTTGGAAACTTATTAAGCCATAATAAATATTAGTTCAAAAGCTCCAAATGTACATTCCCCTTTTTAGGCTAATGTACCACTCATCACTTACATGGATGCCTTGCTTGACTATTAGGCAAGAGAGAGTATGGTTGGAAGCCAAAGGCAACAAAGGACAAGGAAAGTGTTGCAACGTGGCAAAGAGTTGAGACTGCAAGGCATTTGTAGTGGCAAGAAAAAGACCATCCTCCAGCCAAACACATTCTCTAGTACGAAGCTTACTACCATTGTTGCCAGTGAAACGCATCCTCCTGCAACTAGAAATATTAATGCAAAGATTCCCCGACGGTCAGTTGCAGCTCATTTTGAATCGGATCGTATGGTGCCCACTGGCCCCAACCCATTGCACAACAACAACCGGTCTCAAATCATTTTCCCATGAAACAAGTTGCTATGCTATGAGAGGCTCCCACTGTCACTATAGCACTTACTCACTTTTTGAGTAAGATCTTACTTAAACCTCCTCATATATAGATTTTGAAAATGGAAATCTAGAGATAATAAGTTTTGTCACCACTTATTACCCCACTAACTCATTTTCCACTTACCATGCCGGTAGAGTTGCCCTATTGTTATCACTTTGATCATTGTACATATTGTGGTTCATTTGATTAATCATTTGGGTAGTAAAATAGTGAATTGAAGAGAATTCCCAATTCTTTCTCGGGTCAAACTAATATTAAAAATAAATAAAGATGTGTTCAAGGTTGTCAAAAGTAAAAACATGCAGCTTTCCATCGTGAACAATGCTTGATCTACCACTCTATTGTGTGTCCTTGTATCACTTTACACTTTGCACTAAATTATCATACAAAGAAACACTATCCAGGGTCTCGCAATTTGAACAATGGATTTTTCGACCTTCAGACTCGTCACCTCCAAATCTCTAGGGAAAGATATTCTCCTCTGATTGAAAGGATTTGCTTGCCAGGAGCTAGAAAATCAATCTAAGAAACTTTTGTCGAAGATTCCTGTTTGTGTCTTCAGGCATGTATCGGAATCTCCGACCTTCTGCTGCAAAATTTCCGATCAGCACTATCAGGATGAAAACCCATTTCCGATCGCTTAAGCAATTCAGCCTATCTGCGGCATGGGAAAAGTTCAGGGAAGAATTTCCCTGTGTAGAGAAATAGATTGCAGAAGGATTTCATAATTTCCTAAATTTCCCTTAAAAGCAAAATTATCACAAATTTTTTTCGTGAAGATTTTATTTGTCCCCTTCTTGATATGTAGGCAAACCTATTTCCAACCATATGATGGTTCCAAAATTGATGTAAGGCTTCCAATGTACACGTTGTGATCATATAAGTTTTCAATATAAGTTAACTTAGACCTTCTGGACATTTTTGTTGTCCCCGGGGTCCTGTGGTGCATGAGCTGTCACCTACAATTCACCTGAAATGGAGCAACCTAAACTGCAAGAATGGGACGCTGATCGGAAATGGGTCATCTCCTTTACACCTGGTGAAGACCAGGTACAGTAACGAGGCGAATCACATGAAGGAACGGGAATAGCTTTTGTAGCTTTGAACTTTCCTTGCACTCTCTCACAGTCTCACCCTGCCCTTCTTCCCAGCTGATAGGGAGTCCGGTTTTTCTGGAACTCCCTGTCCAACACTGATCGGTAAACTTCACCGGCCCCGACTCCACATGGAAGCCCACCCTAAGTGAGCTGCTCATTAGTCAGTATTCCAAATCATCAATACCATTACTGCACTGAAGAACATCTCTCGAGAAAACGGACTCCTGAAGATCAAATGAGAGCTGCTAATGCAAACCAACAGTGTTTCAAGAGAAGGAGATAAGCTATAAGATCAACAATAAATCAACGAATTAGAAAAACAATACAGGCTCTTAAGTAGCTCCGCGAAGTAACAATGTGTCACGTTCAAGACCAGTGAGAGTACAAGCCAAAAAACACACGAGTTGTGGTATTCACAAAATGGCGGATGCATTAAGCTCGACGAATGAGTACAATGTGACACAAAAGCGTAATCGACAAGTCAATAAATTGCTGCAGTTCTGTGTCCGCGATTACCGTTCAGGTTAGGGTACGCAAAACTGCAAGACCAACCCACTAGAGAAATTAAACACTAATCACTCCCTGATTCGAAGCTTTTTCTGCAACAACATTGCAGTTTACACAGCATCTAACGAAGAGAGGAACGAATCCGCTCCAAGCTAAGCATGCTAATCCTCGATGCTACTCAAGAATTCTTGACCTTCACCTAAAACATACTATAGAACAATTTACTTCCACTTCTCGGCGACCAAGTTGGCCAAGTCCACCACTCTCTGCGAGTAGCCCCATTCGTTGTCATACCACGCCACCACCTTTACCATGTCGCCTCCCATCACCATCGTCAACGACGAGTCCACAGTCGAGGACACGTCCGTGCACCGGAAGTCCACTGAAACCAAAGGCTCGTCGCACACGGCCAAGATGCCCTTCAATTGAGGCGTCTCGCACGCATCACGGAAAGCCTGGTTCACCTCCTCAGCGAAAGTCTTCTTCTCCACCTGGACCACCAAATCAACCACAGACACGTTCGGCGTAGGCACGCGAAGCGCAATGCCGTTGATCTTGCCCTTCAGACGAGGAAGCACCAGAGCCACAGCCTTCGCCGCTCCAGTCGAAGTCGGCACGATGTTCAGTGCCGCGGCACGGGCTCGCCGCAGGTCGCGGTGGGACGCATCCAGCAGACGCTGGTCGCCGGTGTACGAGTGCGTGGTGGTCATAGTGCCCTTGACGATCCCGAACTTCTCGTCGAGTACCTTCACGAACGGCGCCAGGCAGTTGGTGGTGCACGACGCATTGCTGATGATTTTGTCCTCGTGCGTGTAGTCCTGCTCGTTCACGCCCACCACGTACGTCGGGATGGCACCCTTGCCGGGGGCGGTGATCAGCACCTTCTTGGCTCCGGCTTGCAAATGCTTCCCCGCACCTGCCTCATCCACGAACACTCCCGTTCCCTCGATCACGAGATCAATGTTCATCTCCCTGCAGTCACAATGCCACCATTTGCATACACGATCAGATGTAGGCTACGAATAACTCGGCAACTAGCATACGAGCCACACTACAAGATTCAATGGATTTCCAACTAATGCCCGCAGCTGTCACTGTGGAATGCATGCATTGTCATTCAGGAACCCTACTTCAGATACATAATCAAATCATGGCCAAAGGTCCAAATCATGCCAATCCAGAGAGTGACAAGGCAGGAGAGATGGCATCACGGGCCGGACATTAGCTTACCCCCATGGCAGGTTGAGTGGGTTCCTATCGGACACCACCTTAATGACCTTGCCGTCCACGCTGATGCCATCTTTCCCGGCGACCTTGATGTCGGCATCGAAGGTGCCCAGCATGGAGTCGTACTTCAACAAGTGAGAAGCCTGCTTCACGCCTCCGGTGTCGTTGATCACCACGATTTCCAGGGGCGAGTCCTTCCTCCCGTGCCAGCAGCGGATGAAGTTGCGTCCGATGCGCCCGAATCCGTTGATGGCCACCCTGATCTTGGCCTCCGTCACGGCCCTCGAGGCTCCGGAGCTGGCAGCCTGGTAATCAAGGCCGAATCTACTGTCAACATACTTCCAGTGACTCCTACATGAATCCGACTACTTGCTCGGGGAGAGATAAACTCAATCACAATGCGCGATACAAACAAAGAAGCAATGACACATCGAAGCCTACAGCGTTCCAACGAGGAACACACAACGTACCACAGCGGTCTGGGCAGCCATGATCATGGAGAGGTCATCGGAGCGCTTGCCGAATGTGACCGCGTTGGTGCTCTTCATGCCAGAGAATTCCGAGAACCCATTCGAGCCTGCAACCTGGAAGACAACAATCCAAAGAAGAGTAAGATAATGGTGCAATTGGCTAGCGCAGTGGAACACACTAATCTCGAGGCCAATTGAGACGCCAATTGGAAAGAACACCCTTATTCTTACTCGAATCACTCTCAATTGCAGTGAAGCATCAATCCCCGGTACAAGAATGCTCCACATGGGTATCCCGTAATTTCCAGAGCGCTTGCAATCTACTAGAATGGTAAATGCATGGACCGATTTTGGCATCTCATTCTGACCGGAAGCTTTACGACACGCCCAGACCTGATTCCGGTCCCCAAATGCGTGGAATTGCATCCCTACTCGGCCACAATGCCCAGATTCACCAACGGTCATGATTTTACTAGGACCAAGGGCACGTGCACGCCCATCGGTACGTAAGAATGTAGAAAATGGATCGTATGTGGAAAATTTTCAGTCAATTCCCGGCGCTGCGCAGTAGCACTCTCGAGATAAGATCCGTTCGCCACATTCTCAGAACTGCGAACCCACATTCGATGGGTCTGGCCATGGCCAGCCTCGACTAACATAATGCGACTAGCATTCATGGAAACAGCGGGAATGCAGGCACGGGGAGCGAGGCGTACCTTGAGAGAGGTGGCGCTAGAAGCCGCGGCGAGCGCGGTGGCAGCCATAGCGAGCGTCGCAGCTGCTGCAGGCTCCGATACGAAGGAGGAGAATTGGCAGAAGGAGTCTTTGATGCGACGGCAGCTGCAAAGGCGAGGCAGAGGAATGCTTATCAGGGCGAGGCTTCAGTCGAAGCTCCAGCGGCCTCAGAATGGAGATAACGCTATCCCTCTTGGCACTTCGTTGCGCGGGGGGCCCTCGCGGCTTTTCGTCCATTTTCCCATTCTTCATCGATGGCTGCGAACCGCAAACGTGGCACTGAAGCCCAGGTGACCCGACTGGAGTAGCATAACATTTTTAGAGCATGGCCACCCTAACTCGCTAAACTTGGCACGCTCAAATTTGTCCATCTAGTCTTGAAGGGCCCTCAATTTCTTTGTCTGTCACCTTTGCTCACCAAATATAATCTGAAAATAGTTGAGTGACCACTCATGAAGTAAAATAAAGGATGAAACAACTAATCTTGGGATGAGCAATAATATTTAGGGCCAGTCCTTGACACATTAGGATGGAGTCTCAAGAGAATATTGTGAAGTGCTCCACGGTTGCTAGTATGTAAGCCTAGGATCTTGAGCTCATGAGCTTAGAAGCCTAGGCTCCTATGTTATTGGTACCTATATTATAGGTACTTCCCATAGTTATAAGATGTTTATAATTATAGGTGTCTATGTTGTAAATACCTATGTTATAAGCATCTTCTATTGTTATAGGATGTTCATATTATAGGAGTCTATGTTGTAGGTACCTATGTTATAAGCACCTTCTATGGTTATAAGATGTTCATATTATAAGTGCCTAATTATATTATGGGTGTCTATGTTTTAAGTAGCTATATTATAGGCACCTTTCATGGTTATAGTATATTTATATTATAGGTACCTATGTTATAAGCACCTTACATGGTTATAGGGTACTCATATTATAAGTATGTATGTTATAAACACCTTCATTAGTTGTAGAATATCTACTTACACCTAGGCTCAAGGCTTGCATTTCTAGGCTTACATGCTAGCATCATTGTGAAGGGCTCGTAGCACTTTTCATCCACATTTGAAGAGTGTCACACCTTTAGTGTGTAAGGGTGGTTATGCTCTTTACCTCTAAGAGCATCACCTCCAAGTTTTAAAAAGAAGGCAAAATTTTGGTTTGAAAAGGGATGTGGGAAAGTGGAGAGTCACACTCTTGGTTGTTTAAGAGGCTACCACCGAGGTGAAAATGCATCAGTAGACATTAGAAGTAGAATTTTTCCTATTACCATTTTTCTTGAGTGCATAGACTATCAATACTTGTTTTAATTAACCCCTAAAGGTTTTCGACTATGTTTTCACCAAAAACGCTCCTAAACTGCCATTTCTAGTACAAGTACAGAATTTTGGAAAAAAAATCACTTTTGGACACATGTAACCGGAGGATCTTGTAGTTAATTAGTTTGAGAAGATGTAGAAAAAATTTCAGAAACTTCCACCTTGTAGATTTCAAGATATTAGTGTTTGAAGTGACAAAAATCCCTTTTTTGGCCCTGCGAAAATACGGGCAGCTGCACTTCACAAGGTCTAATCATTATAAAATAATGTCCAAAATGGTTTTAACTCTTTGGATTCATTCTTCAAGGCAAGTTGGCTACATGCTTGAAAATTTTCAGATCATTTGGAATTGTGCAATTTATAGGAAAAGAATTGTAAGTAGAATGAAGTAGAGAATGATTCAAGATACTAAATTGTTAACAATTTATTTATGGAATTGAAAAATGCCAATCCCAATGGTTGTAATGTTGTAATAAACAATCTACACCTATATTTTTTTATTTTTTTCCAAAAATATTGAAAATTGAGTTAAATAAAGGACTTCAAAGTTTATTTTAGAGTGGAGATTTCATAACTACCCATAAACTACCCACAACTAAAACTCCTCATAACTTTCATCTCATAAATCAAAATGGAATGTTTCAAAGCTTTCCACGTATGTGTAAATGTAGAAAACCAATTTCAAATTTTTATTTTGAAAAAAAGTGTTTTTTCAAGAATTTTTTTTTGCTGCCCGGGCTGCCCGCCAAACTATGAAAACTACATATCATACCATAACTTTTTAACCATTTATTCAAAAGTTATGAAAATTGTTGGGCCTTAAAGCTACTCCTCGGGAAAATGTTGTGTGAAAATTTCAAAGAAGAAAAATAAAAATTCCATTCGTAGTGAGCTGCCCCAAATCACTATGTTGCCAAAAAATGCCATTTGGTCCTTTAGGGGTTAAGATGAGCAATGAAGTGCAATGATGAATTTCATGGATATCAATCATTTTCCTTGGATTAAGTCTTCTTAATTAATAAAAAAAAATTTATATACACAATGAGCATGAACTTGAGCATTTATGAGTCAAAGAAGGGATATAGTGTTGGTGCAACAAATTCAATTTGGTGTGCATACCATTGCTTTGTGATTCCTTGGGTGTTTGGCTCTTCTTGCTCTATCATAGCAACAACCGTAAAGGCATCTTTGAAGCTTTCTAGTCCTACGAAACTCAAGTACTTGTATATGGTTTAAAAAAACTAAACCTTAAACCTCCCATAGTGGATTCATATTATATGGTACAATAAGTGATCCTCATAGTAAAATAATGCATATGCACTCTCATGGACAATATATTCAAGATAGAAAATATATTCAAATAATATTAACTCTTGGCCAACTTGAGTTTGGATGAATGTAAATAGAGATCAATAAGACTAACCTTTTCAACATCAGTAAGTCCCAAGGGTCACAAAAAAGTGATTTAAATTTTTCTTACTCCATTTGGAAGCTAGGGCACCAAGCTTAAAAACAATTGCATTTTTTGGGCACAATCAAAGGCAATTTTTATTTTCCCCACGTATCTCACGTGATTACTATGCTATGAAAACAAACATTCATTTCTCCAATCCTTATGAAAATTGTCATGGGTGATTGCAAGAAACACTTGTCTTAAATTTTGTCCCCTTGGCCTCAAACATATGGTTTTTTGCTCATAACTCTTGCATCATATGTCAATTTTAAATTAAATTTGAAATGACTGTATATATGGTAGTTGTAAACATTGATTAATTTTTTTAAATCATTTTACTATTTTTAAACATCCCCTGATGGGATGTATACCTTTTTCATTTGGGGATTTTCTAGTATTGTTTTTGACCCAAAAATGAAAATTTGAAGCTCAAAATTGGATAAAAAAGACTTCTAGTAAAATTACAAAAGTCTACTAAGAGATCAATGCTCTAAAAATAATAAATTGTCAACCTTCCACATATGCTCAAAGTGCACTACCTTTGTGCAAGTGTAGAGAACATAATTTTTTTACCCAAAGATGAAAATGGTTGAGAAAGAGAATCTTAAATTCTAGAAAAATACCTTTGTTATTTTCTTTTTTCTTTTTTCTTTTTTTTCCATTTTTCTAAAAATAAAACACTTCTAACCTTGACCTTCTTCAATATTGATTATTTTCATCCACCTTTAGAATGAACAACATGTTTTTGCACCTCCACTTGCTATTCTTTCTCTTGCTCTATCTTCTTATTTAGGCTCTCAAAAGCTCTTTCAACAATCTCTTGCATCTCTACTTTGGAAATTGTTTTGAAAATGATACATAAAGTCTTAGATTTGGCCATGTTGACACATCAAACAATGGCAACAAAACTCAATACATGAATTCAAAATAACCTTCCACAATGTTGATGAGTTGTGGAAAAATACACAAGTTTATGTTTGAATAGGATACATTGTAATACCGTAATTGATGAATGAGTAATGTTAGTGTTAGTGGGATTAGGATAATAATAATCAATGATGCTAGCACATGAGTAGAGAGACATGAGCCTACGAGCCTCAAACCTAGTTGTAGGTATATACCTACAATCATTTGAAGGTGTTTATAACATATGTACTTATGACATAGATACACTATAACATAGGTACCTAAAGCATAGACACCTATAATCATAGAAGGTGTATATAATATAGATCTTGGGCTCATGGGTTCATAGATTCTATTCTCATATGCTAGCACTCCTCTAATTGTAATTACAATAATGGCTAACTAATTTCTTACAATTATGAAATGATGAATGAATTGGTGGTTTCAAACTTTGTTTAATGCCGAATTTTAGTACCTACAATAGTCAAATAATTATTTTTATTATTTTTAATTCAATTTTTTTTGTTGAACCACCATTTCATGCTTTTATTAATTTTTCAACTAGCATGTATTGAATTTTCTATCAAACTTCAATATTACATTATTGGAACATGGTTGGATTTTTAGAAGGAAAGGAACTCCCTACAAGGGGTTAAGAATGATGAGACTACACCATTGCATCAAATTCTCATTGCCCCATATTATTTCTTTGACATTTTGCACTAGTTTATGTAGTCAATAAAATAATGAATAAGATACTTTTGAGTTTCTATGATGTTCCCCACATTCTAGATTTTGAAATCTAAATCTTCATCATGTACCTATATATTTGATTGGGCAACCTAATTATGAAGTATTCTCAATGATAATATTTGGTATGGATGGAGTCAAGTGGATGATGGATTTATAAATGAATTTTGCAAGGGGCTACTAAAACATTGATCCTTTTTAATCCCTAAGTCCAAAATGTCAAATTGATCATTAAATAGTCATTGCCTATATTGTGGATAACTTTTGTAGGTAGAAAATCTTTTTTTTTATAAACTGTGATTTTTAATGCATACTAGATCGTCTTATCTTTGAATTTTTTGTTTCAAATTGAATTCAAGATGGTCAAAAGATTTTGCAAGGGACATTGGACAAAGATATTGATCAATATTTGCTTATGTTATTTTACTTTAGTTGCCTTTGAATACTTGTACCAATATGTGAGATTGAAAATCTTATGGCAAGCATATTCTAATTCATCAAACATCCCTTAGAAAATTTTCAACAACACAACTTTCATGTGGATGGACTAACTTTATTAGCTTTGTCCTTACCCACAAACCTTACCATTGACTGGTTTATGAATTCCAATTTCCAAATCCTATCTTCATCCACATTCACACTACAGTGGTTTGGGTGGAGTGGGGATGTGGGGTCTGACTAATCAATAAGGTAAAACAACCCATTATGGTTTTCTTTTAGTTATTAAGATTTGTGCCACATTCAATGTCTTAGCTAACTAGAATGGAGTAATTAGTGACTACAATAGGAACTTTCAATTTTTTAGTGTTAGTTCATTGTAGGAAGTGCCTTTTCAGGTCTTTTATGTTAGAAAATATTGTGACCACAATAGGTGAGTAAGATGAGTGTGATGGATCAGTTTTGGTTGGTTTTGGGATAGTCTACAAATTCTTTTAGGTTTTGATGGATTGAAGACTTCAAAAATTCATAACAAATTCTTGCTTTGTCAAAAAAATATAGTTTCGAATGCTCTTGCCATTTCTATCACTTGACTTTCTTTGTAAAAAAAAAGTAGAAAATTTCAAAAATGACAAGAGGACAAACCCCCCATTCGGTTTGTAATGGGTTGTTTTACCTTAAATTAAATATTGTTATTTTACCTAGGACGAAGCCTCACAGTTAGACGGTTCTTGTTTGGTAAGAGCATCCCCACCCGTCTTGCAAAACGGATGAACTTGTTAAGAGGCTGGGCCAAAAGCCTTGGGTGGCTTGCAAAATGGAGGTGTTCTACAAACCAAAGTGTGGCTTGCAAACCGGCTTGCAACTAAATGAGACAAGAGCACCAGCACTTTCCCCCATAGCACAGACCTTTAGTGCTATAGCCCATTGGATAGACCTTGCAAAGCGGTCCAAATTTGGGAACTTATAGCATGCTATGGGTGGGGCGGTTTGGCTTGCAAATTCGATGGCCCCACATTTTGCCAGACGGGTGGTGATGCTCTAAGGAACGTGCTGATTGGACCTGCCGATTGGACGACAGCGACTTTCGTCCAACTGAAAGAAAACCGACTGTCGTTGACGACCTCGTTCGTCGAGGGGTCTCTACGTCCAAAAGTATCCACCGACTCCCCCGAAGTTCGTTAGCAATGTTGACCTACCTTCCGAACGATGCAAGGGCAGTCGTTCAGCCGCAACGGCGCCCGAATCAAATTTCCTACCGCCGACTGCCAGTTTCATTTTGATTGAAGTTTCGGAGTCTGAGCGTCTCGCCAGCAGTTTTCTTTCTTTGGAATGCAGCGGTATGAAACACTCTTATTTCTCTGGAGTTTTGATTTTTTGAGACTTTTGACGAGATTGCGGTTAAATTCCTGTCGAATCAATCTGGAACTGGTTATCGGATCTTTAACGTGCGTTTTTTCTGTGAGATTGGGTGTTTTAAAATTCCTTTTTTAAAGGAGGCTTGTTAGCAGTTGTGGTGAGATTGTAACAGTGTCGTGAGAGTTTTGATTGACAGAATGTTGCTATCGTTTAGATTTTCAGCTCATTTAAAGCTTGTATTCCGTTTTTGTGAATCTCCTATTCTTGATCCAAGCCTCGTTTTAGGTTTTAGGTTTTAATTCGAGGATTTAGGATGAAATAATGTTACATCGTGTACTTTACCTCTATTTCCTCGCATCTGAAATGTACCGTTTTTATGAGACTAGGTGCTGTAGAATTTCTTTTTGATAGGGTTGGAGGAGTCTGAAATTGCTGTGAGACAGTAACATTTTCGTGAGAGCATTGAGTGACACAATGTTGCTGTAGTTTCAATTTGCAGCTCAAGTTAAAGTTTGCAATTCGCTTTTGTGAATACCTTGTGCATGACTCAATGCTTGTTTTAGTTTTAAATTTGAAGCCAAGGATTTTGTATGTGAAGCAAGATTACATCAGAGTATCAGACAAATCGACTCTCTGTTTTTGCATCGTTTAGAGAGTGATGATCGTTCTGCTTACGGCATTCTTAGCGAATTGCATACTCTACTACCATCATATTTGTTCAAGTCTTGAAGCTTTCGGAGTTCCAGTTGTATGCATGTCAGGGGGATACCTTTCTCGAGGGGTAGCACTTGGTAAAGATTACAACTTGACATCAGCAGACGCTTCGGAAGCAGCAAGCACGGCTCATCTTTCTGAGGCCAGCAACGGTCGTCATGAAGGTGTTTTTTCCTTTTGCGGCATTCTAAGTTGTACGGTTTATAATTTTCAATTGTCTGTTTGTCGGTGTTATCCCTCTGTTCCGTAACTTTCTCACTTCTATGACCAGCTACTTTTGGTGCTGTGCCTAATAAATTGAAGGTAAAATGATGAAGGGGTTGCATTTGAGGTTCAAGTTCTTAGCGCATGTGCAATGCCGCATCAGTTTATTAAGTATGTGTGAGGTCACCCTAAGTTTGGTTCTACCTTTTTATACTTTCACGAGAACTGATTGCTTATAAGTTACTTAACAGAGTTTTGCACTTGCTGTTTGTAGCTTTTAGACGAGGACGTGAGCGAACAGAATTTAGAGACCCAATATGAAGAAGCGGCGCGTTGTTTAGCCAGTTCCCATGAGGCGAGCGCATTGGATAACTCCAATTTGTCCACAGCTGAGAGTACGCATCGGTGGTTTCCACATGACGATTGTTTCAAGGTCGACGAGAAGACTTTGACAAGTTCTGAAGTTATCTCAATGCTGTCTCCATTCTTAGCTGATGAACGTAAGCAAAGAATTAAGGAGGTTATTGCAAATCGCACATACTCTGTATGTATTGCGGTTGAGGGACTCCTGGAACTTGGCAACATCTCTGCTGTTTTCCGCTCAGCTGATGCTCTGGGATTTCAATCCGTTCATGTTATAAGTAATGATACTAAGAAGAAGTAAGCTTCTTACTCTGCACTACTTCAGATTCCATAACTCTGGTGTGTGCGTCTGATAAAATGGAGACCACTGTCTCCATAAGTATTGACTTTAAAATGATGTTGCCTTAGAAAATGTCACTGTATTATAGAATATTCATTGTGGGAACTCAAATTTTTTCATGGTGTGCTGTTTTTCATGATAAACTTGCGCATTTACCTATTAGGAATCGTAAAGGCAACAGTATCCTCATATCTTAAGAGTAATCTACTTCATTTCGGACCTAAGAATATCGCTTCTGGACTCGCAGGTCGCTTGGAACAGTCGACAGTCCTATTTGTACAATTTTTAATTTCTTGTGCTGCTCTTACTGTGGCTCCGACTGGGATATTTGGCAGATATAAGAAGAACCGGAAAGTTAGTAGGGGTACAGAGCAGTGGTTGGATGCAGAAATGTGGGAGAGTTCAAGTGATTGCATCGCCGCCCTACGAAAACGGGGCTATCGCATTGCTGTTACACACATCGCCCCTGACACAGTGAGTTTCTATGAAAGGGAACTTTTGTCTGCAGGGGCTCTGACGACTTTGTCCAAGCATTGAATTTGAATTGTTTCAATTTTAGCTGTTTTAGTGCTATTCTGATTGTGACTGATGACTGACAGGTTTCAATTCAGGATATGGACTGGACCATACCAACAGCTGTTTTCTTGGGTAGTGAGTGCAAGTAAGTCTGGAGAATCCACTGAAAAATATCCTCAGAAATATCTACCCTTAGTTCCTACGATAGGAGACATGATTTAAAGTGTTAGCTGCAGAGTTTACTTAATCTGTCAATAGCTCGTTTTTGCATGTTTTTGGTTGGTCAGTAGGTCATCGAAAGTTAATTTGTTTTAGAAGTGGGCCGTTTTTTCTCTTAGGCCAACGATGGCTTTGAAACTTTTTGTGTGATTATAGAGATCGTTCCTTCCTGCAGGGGTGCAAGTGAGGAAGCAATAGAACAATCCGATATCCGTTGTTGCATTCCAATGGCGGGCATGGTGGAGTCTTTCAATGTCTCAGTGGCTGCCGGAATACTCATGTATCATGCTGCTCGCGACAGGATTACCCGCTCTGTAAGCATTCCTTCTACTTTTTTTCACGTTTTGAAAGAGCCAATTTGATGAGCTAGTAGATTGGCATTCAAAGCATCTGCGCTGGTAACCTTCTCTTCTACCACTTTCTCTTTCACACGGCAGTTCGTTTACGGAATCTGGCACAGAATGCATCCTCTTTTGAAAATTTCGCCTTGAGTCTCTAGTTAATGGGTTCGTATCAAAGTACTTGGAAGAAATAGGTTTCTGTTGATAGAATGAAACTAGCTAACTTACTAACGTCATGCGAATTTGTACTGATATGTTTTTTGCTTATGGGTCATAGGGGACCCACGGTGACATATCCCCACATGACAGAAAAATATTGGAAGCTGAGTTCTGCTCGCGTCATACCGGTCATCGTCACACTGTTCCAATCTTAGAGCGTCTGCTGGAGAAGAAGGTACAAGCTCCAGATGCTTCTTCAATGCAAATTTTCAGTGACGAGTTCCTTGCTTCTATCGAAGATGACGAGGAGCCCGAGGATGTCCAAATGTAACAGATGCATGTCCGGTGGACTAGTAATTTCTGGGATTCGCAATTTCTAAGATCAAGAACGCGGGCAGAGTCTTTATGCAAGCCCCAATGTCTCCGAAGATGCCTGCTTCTCAGCGTCCTAAACCAATGAATGTTAACACGATTACATCGGTTTTCCACCAGGTAATACAAGCCTCCAGAATATTAGCGTTTCCTTTAGAGCTTCAGGTAATACTCATTCTGAAACTACGATGATACGCATCGTGCGTGACTGGCAGTGTTGTTCACTAATTACTTTGAGTATGCGACATTCTTGCATTTGCTACTAGATGACAACCAAGAAATCTAGGTCTGAACGTCTGAACCTCCTTAGTGGAGAATTTTTCCACAGTGAAGTGTGCCTATGTACACCATCTTATAGTTTAATGCACAGTTTCATTCGTTTCCGTGAGAACGCTAAACCACATGCACGTACGCCCTTTGTTTGATGGATCTCTTTTAAGATGGACTCATGAAATCAAAGAGTATTTCAGAGCAAGTCATGTATGTGATGTTACGTTTGATGTCATTGTTAACATCAAAACAGCAAGAGCATCATGGATGTCACTTAAAATGTGTCAACTAAAACATGGGTTTCTTTTAGAGAGGGCAAGGGGCATGTGTAAACATGGGAAAGGGAGGGAGGTTCTTAAAATATTTTGTGGTACCACTAGTCAAAGGACTCTAGAAATCTCTACCATAATGGATATAATAATGACTAAATAGTTGAAAGATTGCTTTCACTAGAGAGAAGGGACTTGTTTTTAGTAACATGTAATTTCTCATTGCTATGTGTTTCTACCATAGGTCCATGTGCATGATTCATAATAACTACAGTAAAAGAAGAAATTCATCCATGTTGCTTCCAAGTAGAATCACCGGAGGATTTTAATTGCTAAATATATATATATATTTGTTTCAATCCATTCACACCCTAAAATATACATGTTTGAAATTCTTATGAGTCCAGATCATCATCAATTTCAACTTCTATAATTTAGTCAATCTAAACTTTTACATCAATCATCAATTTGAACTTTGAGGTTAATATTCTCTTTTGGTGTCCAAATACTACCTCTTCTAATCCTAATTTGTCTCCATTCAACATGATTGGTGGATGTTGAAGAATCTTAAGAATTTCTAGCAACTAACCTACAAGTATGTTAGAGACAATTCTAGGAGTTCTTGAACAAAATATAATGTGTTAATCTCTCAAACTTACAAGGATTGGTTAGCTTGTACATGTTAGACAACATTTCTCCCTTTACAATAACTACACCTAATTTCAACCACTTTCTAAAACCACTCAATCTAGATTCTTGCCTAAAATGTATTTCTACTATTCATAAATCTATGGTTGGTTCTAGCCTAAACCCTATTTTCAGCACTTTAAAAATTGGAATTTATTTATACAATGTCCAAAAAATGCATTTAAAGAAAATCTAGAATTCCCTTTTGACTTCCAACAAGACCCTCTAAAGAGTTCTTGAATGTAATAATGGAAACTACACTAAATTTCCTTTATGGTAACTACACCTAAAATTGTACAAAAACTCTATAATGGTAGTATTTTGGTCATCCATTTACAAATGATATTTTTATTTTATTCTTTTGAAATTTTCACACAACATATTATTAAGGAGTAGCTTTAAGGCACAACAATTTTCATAAATTTTGTGCATAAGATTAAAAAATTGTTGTATGACATGTAGTTTCTTTTAGAGCCTAGGTAGCATGAGCAACTTAGAGAAAAAATCACTTTTTTAAGAAATAAAAATTTGAAATCAGTTGCATAGCTTTATACATATATGAAAGCTTTAAATAATTCCATTTAGATTATTGAATGAGATGAAAGTTATGAGGAATTTTAGGTTGTGGACAGTATGGAATCTCTACCCTATATTAACTTTGCAATTTTTTATTTAAATCAATTTTCAAATTTATGGAAAAATAAAAAATCATAGGATGTAGATTGTTTATTACAACATTACCACCAATGGAATTAGCATTTTTCAATTCCATAATTGAATTCTTTAACACTTTAGTATTTTGAACCATTCTCTTTTTCTTTCTACTTACTATTTTTTTTCAAACGCAAACATAGAAATATTTTATGTTGAAATTATTTATATGTATTCCCAACTAACTTCTTTAAAATATTATAAAGAATTGCAAGTTTTTGAATCTTCACAACTTCAAATAAAAATTTGAAAGATGAAATCTAACTATTTGGGAACAATTGAAAATACTTCTTTTTGAAATCCAAGTATTGTAATCTTGCAATTGGAGAAGTTTCTTATTTCAAGAGTTTAGAAGGATATAATCTAACAAGTTAACTAGAGTATTCTACAATTGGGTTTGTTAAAAAATAAATATAGATGAAGATTTTACCTTTGCTTTGAAGACTAGTATTTTGAAGCAATTTTAGGCCTCAAAGTATAAGAGCACTTCAGGAATTAAAACCAAGCAATTTTTTGGACAAACCTTATTGAGAGTCAAAATGTTTTCATTTTACAATCACACAAAGACAAATTCCAATAAAGTTCAAAGAAAAACCCGAAATAGTATTTGAAAATAATCTGCATAAGCTACAAGAGGTCAAAGTTGAATTGGTAGATTTTCTAAAACCACGCCCTATTATCAATGATCACACCTTGAAATGAATGCAACTAACATCTCCTTTTTCTCTGATCTTTCTGGGGCTTGGTTCTATAAATTTCAGTGATCTCTTCTAAATTGAACGCAACGCTGAATTCGCTCTCCAATTTAGAGCCACTCCAATTCAGTCCTGTCGGAATTGTGCAGTTACTCTATAAAAGCATCTTGATGGTAGAGGAGAGAACGGTCAACTTCAAAATATTACAGAAACCCTATAACTGATTCCTACTTAGAAATTCAAAGGACACCATAATCCGCTTCTCGTTACAATTTCAGGATATGGTAGATAATGGCTGAGTTCGCCGCAAAAGGACTGCAATGCAAAAATAATCACTTTGTTTCCGAACTAACAGGGCTCGACAAAGATGAAGGTGAAATTGAAGAGCTAACTTAAGCATCCAGAGCTTCCATTACAATGCCAAACGGCTTGGTAAGCAAGAAAGCAAAAGATTTCCACTGGTAAAAATTGGACGTGAAACTTGGATTTCTACAATCCGAATGATTAATATACTATATGCAATGACTAAAGTAGCTTATATAATCAGCGGCAACCACACCTTCAATTTGCAGGGACAGCCTCAATGCGCACCAAATTTAACCCAAGCACCGGTGGCGGCAACGGATTTCTTCAAAAAGAATCCATCGGAAGTAGAATGCGAAACTATGCCTTACATTTCGATTTGAATATTCACAAACAAAATTTCCCAGCATTCCCTATCCATACCTCTCTGCATTATTAATAGCGCCAAGCAGTCAGCAACTTGCAGTCACCGAGTTGTCAGCCCCCACATCAATTAGTGGATTCTCCACCGATGCGGACAGCTAGCACAGGAAGCTTCACGACCAGCACCAGATACACCAAGACAAAGGCTTAAAAATTTTAGGCCAGACCCCAACATGCAACCTGCTGTGGAATCGACCTTCAAGGATCGAAAATACATGAGAAAAAAATCCGAACCTGAATGGTGGAATATTCTACACAGCAGCCGTAGAAGTATTCGTCGCATGCATTTTCAATGGCCAACTTGAGGTGTAATTCTCTGATGTTCCCCTGCATTCTTTGTTCTTCTGTGCTATGCATCCTTGCCCTTCTAACTGTGTCTCTAGGGCTGCTGACCCCATAAGAATTTTAGGAGCGACAACGCGCATCCGAAGAGCTTGAAAACACAACCGATCAGTCTGATTCTCAACATTCGTACTCTTCTCACCGGGCTGCTGCAGTAAATCTGAAATTAGGAAAGGCCGATTCCGTTGCAACGCATGCTTGGTCACATTATCAAGAAGCTTCAAAAGATGTTGATGTTTGCGAACCATTTGATCCATAGATCCCGAGCTATCGGTTACCGTCGCAGAATCGCCCGGAGAAGAGGATTCTGCAGCGTTCTGGTTGTCCTCCATGTCCACTTCTTCCAGGTGCACTCCTTCATTCTCCGACAGATATCCATCAGGGACGACGAATCCATCAGCAGCGTCCTCGTCCAATTCAGGTTCAATCTTCTCCGATTCATCTTCTTTGTCCTCACAATCAGAAAGGCTTTCTCCTGGATCTTCTTCTTCCCATTCCTCGTCGCTATCCACCTCATAATCCAGCGATGGATCTTTCCTTAGAGGGTGGCGTGGTCTAACAGTCGAAGTCGACTTAGAAAAGGTGCCATAGTAAGCTGGCCTGTGGCTCTTGTCGAATTGCAGCAACTTCCACCTTGGATTACAGAGCTTCTTTCTGGGAGGGCTACAGATTACATCCGCATCATCATCCAGCACGATGATACTGTCATCAAGCTTAGAGTCATCCTGACTTCCATCATCTTCCCTACTTCGTTTCAAGCTTCGTCTCTGACCTTCCGGAATGGAGCAGCTCCCTGCATTTCCCGTAGAATCAGTCTTCCGACAACTGCCCATACCAGCACCTTGCAACCTTAGTTCCCGGAACACTGTGACCTTAGGATTCAGTCGGACTCCCCATCTCCGAAACGGTTCTGCAGATCTGCGTTTCCATTTCTCTTGCCACGAAACAACATGATCCCGCAGAAGCTCGTCTTCGCTTTTGATGCAAGTCGACCTCAATTCCTCATCCAAACGCAACATCACATCTGCCGTAGCCGGCTCCGAGGTTGAAGTGTTCTCCAGCTGGTCAAGAGATGGCGACGACCCATTCTCTCCCTCACACTGTTTCCATTCAGGTGAGAGAGTGTCTACCTCCTTGCGACGAACAAACCTATCCATAATATTGGCTTGTTTCTTGAGAAGCAGCTGTTTCTTCCGATCCACAGCTTCCTTCTCTTTCCTCTTTCGCTCTTTCTCGATTTCCTCCTGCTGTCTCTTCAGCTCTCTCTCTTTCCTCTTGTTCTCTCTCTTCGCCTCCACAGACTCTTTCTCTCTCCTCCTCTGCTCCCTCTCGGCCTCATCCTGCTGCTTCCTTGCCTCCTTCTCTCTCTTCTTCAGCTCCTTCTCTGCCTCGAGAGTTTCCCGCTCTTTCTTTTTCTGCTCTCTCTCGGCCAACTCTTGCCGCCGCTTCAATTCCTTTTCAGCTCGAGCAGCCTCCCTCGCAGCTCGAACCCGTTCCTTCTCCGCATCCCTCTCCGCCTTTGCTTGCCTCGCCTTCTCCCGTTCTGCCGATATCACCATATTTGCGAAACACTGAGCTCCTTCTCACTCCAATTCTAACCCGGATCGGAGGGAAGAATCGAAAAAGGCCGTGACAGACGTCACCTCACAATATCTGTACAGTGAATTCTCACACCTAACGGATCCATCTACCGTCTCAAAGAGGAAACTCGATTCCCGAACAAAACCTCCAACCACTTCCACCCCTCTCACACAATTTCTACGGCGAGTCAGGGCCACAGATCACAATAGCTTGTGAAAGACGTCACCACAGAATATCCCCAACACCAAATTCCAGATCAAACGAATCCAGCTACTCCTCAAAGAACAATTTCAATCCACAACCAAGTCTTACAACCACTTCTAACCTTCTCAATGACAACAAGAACCTCCTTCACTTCCGAATCCTATGGCGCGTCGGAACTACAGATCACAGAGCTCGTGATAGATCGACGTCACCTCAGAGTGTCCTCCGGATAAAATTCCAGACCTATCCAAGAACTGCCTCGAACAATCCCCAACCAAGTCTTATAACCAATTCCAACCTCCTCATTCACAACAAACTCCAAAGCAAGCT
Organism: Straminergon stramineum; assembly: GCA_963920665.1. Lineage (NCBI taxonomy): Eukaryota > Viridiplantae > Streptophyta > Bryopsida > Hypnales > Calliergonaceae > Straminergon > Straminergon stramineum. Next base: position 19,628,398 of record OY987264.1, read on the forward strand.
CAGAAAACGAGCACCCACGCACAATTCCATCCACTCTCTCCAGTGGAAACCGCAAGAGGTCGCAGAAAGCTCAAGCAGGCAGCAATTCTAAATAGCGCAGACAGAGCTAAGCTTTCGCATGCACTGAGACAATCCACGCACAGAATTCGCCGTTGGAAATTCTTGAGATGTTTGGAGCCAAGTTTAGGGTTGATACGGAGCGCGCGCAATTTGGAGAGTGACAGGGCCGTTGGCGGGAGGCCCCGACGGAATTTCCCGCCACTCCGTCCTGTTTGAACTTGGAAGAGTGGCAAGTTACTATGATGTACACGTCAGCAGGTCGTTCTTCCTTGGTTGCCTTCTTTTCCTTCTGCCCGTCGCATTTCTTTTCGGTCGGGTTCATTCTCATTTTTCTTTCCTTTCCTCTTCCTTTTCTTTTTCTTCATTTCATTCTTTTCTTCTTCACTTTTCTTTCAATTCTCCTGGTATTTTCTCTCTGTGCTTCTGTTCTTTTTTACTCTCTTCACTCCTTAACACGGACTTCTGAGTGCCTTATAACATAGGATAAAGTAATTGCACCTAAAATTGACCAAATAAGAAATTGAGGATAGTTTTTATTATTAATGTGTAAGAAAAAATTGGATTGTGTTGGGAATGTAGGAGAAAAGGATAGGGGATTTTCTTTGCATGTATTTGTGAACAACATATGATTACCATCCTCAGCAATGAAGGGCATTCATGCCAAATAATTAATGAAATTTGGAAAAAGTTTATTGGCAATCGCTGTTTTAGAATATTGAAAGAAAATCATTTCAGGAAGTCGATGTCTTCATTTCAAGAATATTAAGAGGGTGGCAAATTTACAATTCTAATTTTTCTTTGAAATCTTTAGGACCACAAGGATCTAAGTGTCGACTATTTGATCAAATAATAGTGGGGAGTAGAAATGCTTTGTTTTTAAATCATTTTTAACTCAAGAGCACATTCAAAATGAATTTACAATCCCTTCTAGTCTTTATAACTAAACAATGTTGAAAAACATAACAATGAGACTATCATGGTGGTCCTTTACAATTGTATCTACCAAAATCAATTATCCAAAAGATTTGGGCAAATGCAATTTATTACGCTTTCTATAAGTGAAATTGCATTAGAACTAGATTATTGGAAGTAAAAATCCTTAGCAAGTTGTCTTTGGAGTACAACTATTGGTTGCATCCCTTTGTCCTTTGGATTGCCTTGTTTTCTATCATATCAACAATGAAATCAAAAACATATTTTAATCCACAGCTTCTTGTGCCTTACTTTGGACTACCCAAAAACAACAAAAGGCTTTTGCCAATGACATTCTTGTTTGCTTTAGTTGGATGTTCAAGAGTAAATCAAAATTTTGTACATTTTTCTTCCATTAACATATGAATTGATTTTAAACCTTGCACAAAAATCATGAAGTATTAAGTAATCACACTAGTCACATTACTAAAAAATAGGCAAAATTACTCTTTCAAAATACTTGGATGTACTCCGTCTATTTCATGTAGCTCCGACAATAAACTCTTGAAGACATTTGTAAACCACCTACTAAATGCCAAGATAAGCCACTTTGACTCTTGCAGTAAACCAACATCCATTTTCATCCAACGTAGTTTTGCCCATTCCTATCCTCCCTCAATTTCTCTAATATAGGAATCTCACGAAGTGTTTCAAATATGACCTCAAACCACAGTCTATGTAGGATGTCTCCAACTTTTTACATGACACAACATGGTTGCAAATTACGGAGTAATAGAACACTTTGAGGTCTTTTAGGGAATTTTTTTAAAAGGCTTTAAATATGCACCTACAAGAACACTTTGAGTTTTGACCTCTAAAAATCATGAAAAAGGCAAAAATTCTCCAAAGAGAATAATTTTTGTTTTTGTTGTTTTATGATTTTCACTTGTCTACAAGCAAAAAAATAAACTCTAACTAAAATTTTGACTCCATCTATGATCATCAAGGTTTGTGAATGGTTTTAGGTATTCTATGGTTGAGGCACTCCATATGTACCATCCACTGCCCGATCAACAATCAATAGGGTAACTATCTAAAACTCATGAGACATTGGGACTCATTTATGTGATTCTTTGCACATAGAAAAATTAGTTGTAGTACATAGCACACTCGGTACCAAAGTGTCATGACTCATGTCCCTCATTATGCTTGCCATGGTGAGTAGCAAGTAATCTTTGAGTGAGCAATTTTGGAAGACTCTAGATATTGGATATGTGTCTAGATTAACTTTTGGCTTTTAAAACTCATAGTGATTTTAGTTCAAGCAATAAAATTACCAAACTTTTTACAATCCCCATCATTTCTATCTTTGCACATACAAAAAATTTGTTTTGTCTTATACTACTCCAGATCATGTCCAGAATTGCTTAAGTGATCTGTTATGGGTGCCTCCACCTTACCTCACATCAGCTCTAATAAACCAGCTGACCAGTTGCATAGGGCCCTAGCGTGAGTCTGTCGTCCGGCGTCTCCCGTCCAGTCACCGATGCGCAGCCATCGATGAAGAATGGGCTAATGGACGAAAGGCCGCGAGGGCCCCCCGCGCAACGAAGTGCCAAGGGAGATAGCGTTATCTCCATTCTGAGGCCGCTGGAGCTTCGACTGGAGCCCCGCTCTGATAAGCATTCCTCTGCCTCGCCTTTGCAAGCTCCCGTCCGTCTGCCAACAACTCCTTCTGCCAATTCTCCTCCTTCGCATCAGAGCCTGCAGCTGCTGCGACGCTCGCCATGGCTGCCACCGCGCTCGCCGCGGCTTCCAGCGCCACCTCTCTCAAGGTACGCCTCGCTCCCCGTGCCTGCATTCCTGCTGTTTCCATGAATGCTAGTCGCATTATGTTAGTCGAGGCTGGCCATGGCCAGACCCATCGAACGTGGGTCCGCGGTTCTGAGAATGTGGGGAACGGATCTTATCTCGACAGTACTGCTGCGAATTGACCGAAAATACTTCATGTACGATCCGTTTCCTGCATTCTTACGTACTGATGGGCGTTCTCGTGCCCTTGGTCCTAGTAAAATCATGACCGTTGGTGAATCTGGGCATTGTGGCCGAGTAGGGATGCAATTCCACGCATCTTGGGACCGGAATCAGGTCTGAGCGTGCCGTAAAGCTTCCGGTCAGAATGAGATGTCAAAATCGGTCCATGCATTTGCCATTCTAGTAGATTGCAAGCGCTCTGGAAATTACGGGGTACCCATGTGGAGCATTCTTATACCGGGGATTGATGCTTCACTGCAATTGAGAGTGATTCGAGTAAGAATGAGGGTGTTCTTTCCAATTGGCGTCTCAATTGGCCTCGAGATTAGTGTGTTCCACTGCGCTAGCCAATTGCACCATTATCTTACTCTTCTTTGGATTGTTGTCTTCCAGGTTGCAGGCTCGAATGGGTTCTCGGAATTCTCTGGCATGAAGAGCACCAACGCGGTCACATTCGGCAAGCGCTCCGATGACCTCTCCATGATCGTGGCTGCCCAGACCGCTGTGGTACGTTGTGTGTTCCTCGTTCGAACGCTGTAGGCTTCGATGTGTCATTGCTTCTTTGTTTGTATCGCGCATTGTGATTGAGTTTATCTCTCCCCGAGCAAGTAGTCAGATTCATGTAGGAGTCGCTGGAAGTATGTTGACAGTAGATTCGGCCTTGATTACCAGGCTGCCAGCTCCGGAGCCTCGAGGGCCGTGACGGAGGCCAAGATCAGGGTGGCCATCAACGGATTCGGGCGAATCGGACGCAACTTCATCCGCTGCTGGCACGGGAGGAAGGACTCGCCCCTGGAAATCGTTGTGATCAACGACACCGGAGGCGTGAAGCAGGCTTCTCACTTGTTGAAGTACGACTCCATGCTGGGCACCTTCGATGCCGACATCAAGGTCGCCGGCAACGATGGCATCAGCGTGGACGGCAAGGTCATTAAGGTGGTGTCCGATAGGAACCCACTCAACCTGCCATGGGGGTACTTGTCTGTCCCATTATCTTTCTTGCCGTCATGTACGTAGTGAACTAATGCATGTAGCCCGGCATATAGAGTCACAATGACGGGCATGAAGGTCCTTGAACGCATTTGGATGTGACCTTTATGCTGTTTATCGACGAACTGGAATATGTTACATTAGCTTTAATATGTATATTGGTGGCATTGCAGGGAGATGAACATTGACCTCGTGATCGAGGGAACGGGAGTGTTCGTGGATGAGGCAGGTGCGGGAAAGCATTTGCAAGCCGGAGCCAAGAAGGTGCTGATCACCGCCCCCGGCAAGGGTGCCATCCCGACGTACGTGGTGGGCGTGAACGAGCAGGACTACACGCACGAGGACAAAATCATCAGCAATGCGTCGTGCACCACCAACTGCCTGGCGCCGTTCGTGAAGGTACTGGACGAGAAGTTCGGGATCATCAAGGGCACCATGACCACCACGCACTCGTACACCGGCGACCAGCGTCTGCTGGATGCGTCCCACCGCGACCTGCGGCGAGCCCGTGCCGCGGCACTGAACATCGTGCCGACTTCGACTGGAGCGGCGAAGGCTGTGGCTCTGGTGCTTCCTCGTCTGAAGGGCAAGATCAACGGCATTGCGCTTCGCGTGCCTACGCCGAACGTGTCTGTGGTTGATTTGGTGGTCCAGGTGGAGAAGAAGACTTTCGCTGAGGAGGTGAACCAGGCTTTCCGTGATGCGTGCGAGACGCCTCAATTGAAGGGCATCTTGGCCGTGTGCGACGAGCCTTTGGTTTCAGTGGACTTCCGGTGCACGGACGTGTCCTCGACTGTGGACTCGTCGTTGACGATGGTGATGGGAGATGACTACGTGAAGGTGGTGGCGTGGTATGACAACGAATGGGGCTACTCGCAGAGGGTGGTGGACTTGGCCAACTTGGTCGCCGAGAAGTGGAAGTAGAGTGCACCTGGCGGTTGTTGCTGTGATTGAAGTGGTTATCAGTCAGGGTGCTTTGTAAGTTATGTAATGTTTGATGATGATGGTGCCGTAGAATTTCATGTTGGAAGTTGGCAGAGTAAATAGCTCAGCCGTTCCTGTAGTTTTGATGATTCTGCGTCGTCAATTTGTAACCATTTGTCGAATTAGCTGAAGCAATACAATGCTGGAACCCCATTTCCCCTGTAAATTGACTGTGCTCATTGTCGGTCCTTGTCATTCGATGTTGGAGGTGCTCTTGCGTCTGCACTGGGTACTGGCTGCGGTGTGCTCGTCTTGTCTTGATTTGGCCATTCTCTTGTCTAACCATGTTAGCTGTGGATCGTTAGCGACGAGGTGACCTTGATCTCGGAAGTGGGATGACTCTGTAAATTTGTTAGCTATGATCTCTGCCGCGGGTTTGTCTCTTTGTGCCATTGTTAGAGTGATGAGTTAGGTGTGCATTTAGCACGGATTAGAGCGGATTTGGTATTTCTTTGAGATTTCATGCTGCAATTGACTAGATGACGCTGGGAGGCCGAGAGGGTTATAAGTCATTACAGTGGTGTTCAAGATTGGATGGTAGAGTGGATTTTAGTCATCACTTTTTCTACTAGGAGAGCCAATGATCAAGTATAATCTACTAATACTCGTTCCAGGAGCAAGATTTGAGCAGATTCTTCGATTTTGGCCCCTCTTCTGCTTTCTGCTCTTTTTCGGGGCCTGTTGAGATTGAGCCTTTTAAAGTTGAGGACCTTGGGAAACTTCGAAAACCTAAATCAAGAGTGGAGTTTTCTGTTCATTGGAGGGCTCAAGCGGAATCTTACAATACATCCTTAACTGAAGTCGACTTGACACGTTATCATTGATTCTTCAGGCTTCTTCAAAGCACTAATTGATCAGCATTGCATCATATCAGGTCATGGTAGTCACCGCAGCCATAGATGGAAAACCAGCATTCGCAGTTAGCAACGGAGAATCCATCACAGTTAAGTAATCAAAGCCTGTTCACTGTTTCGGCCTGCTGAGTATTCCGGATTGCATCAACATCTCACAATTACTGTTGATTGCACCACTGAACAAAATGAAAGTGAAATCCGAATTAAAATTTTTCACTTCGAGCTAGACTAATATTCACGAGAAGTGTAACTCGCTATGATCATACATCAAGTTGAAACTGCTCTTCTAACAAATCAATTCATGTAGTTGTTGGTTATGATATTTTCTGAAGGAGGTTTGTTACTTTTGGTATGCACGTTCCCTTCTAAATGAGCATCCAACGCGTGTCGCAGTCCACTTAATAGTTAAAGTACCGTACTCCAGATCCGAATCCCCACCGAAGCTTCATTCCGACCTTGCCAAGCAAGGCAGCCAGTACAGTTCTTTAACATTCATCCCATAACACAAATGGATGAAATCTTGAGTTCCACGATTTCTGCAATACATGCAGTCAGCGTAGAGGGAAATATATAAATGCAAAGCCGAATTTCGCAATACTCAAGCATCTTCTCCTAACTCGCAAATTCGGCCAGAAATCCCTAGAGAATTGCTGAATTTGAAAGTCCACTGGAGGATTGCTGCCACTGGAATTAATGCGAGCTCCACATTCTGCTCAGTCAGTCTTTGTAGCGAGCTCTGTCGAGAAATCAGCTAGCTGTGATTGCTTTGTTCCACTGGATTTGCTGTTTTTTCAAGTTGTTAGCAAGAGGGTACTTGAGATCTGAAGCCGAGCATCCAGGAGTTGCCATGGGGATGGTGTCTGCAGAAGTGAGGAACGCGCTCGTGGCGGTGGTGGCGAGCGTGATTGTGTATCACGTGGTGAAGTTCTTGAGGGACGCGGTCTGGAAGCCGCTGAGATTGCGTCGCATCATGGCGAAGCAGGGCGTGAGCGGACCCCCTTTTCGGTTCCTCCTCGGCCAGTTCATGGATATGGTGAAGTTCTCGCAGTCATTTCCTGATAATCTTCCTATGGATGACTTCGCCAATTTGTCGCCGACTGCCACGCCGCAGTATGCTTTGTACTTCCCGAAATACGGTATTTTTCGATTACTCGAGGTGAAGATGTGCTCTGTTTCTTGAAATTTGATCTTTCTTGCAGCTATGTCGCAGGTTGTGATGTCTTGCGATGACTTTGCACAGGGAAAATGTTTGTGTACTGGTGGGGAACGATGACGCGCTTGGTCGTTCGAGACCCTGAGGTTGTGAGAGAATTGATCATCAACAATCACGAGTCCTTGACGAGGTCTGAACTAGGTACTAAGGTCTTATCGCAAGTCCTAGGGAAAGGGTTGCTCACTGTGCTGGGACAGAAGTGGACCACCGAGAGACGCACACTCACTCCCTTCTTTCATCAAGACGCGCTCAAGGTATGCCACCAGTCCAGTTAGTTGGGGTGATGTTCACGGTTTTTGAAAGAATTGGAATACAATTGTAGAGTGTGCATTGACAGTGCACATTGAAATTGTGCACACAGTTGGAATATAATTTACATTTGTACTTGGCTATGGCGTGTAGGCTATGGTGGAGGCCATGGTTAATGGAGCTGCAGCGGAGCTGCAGAAGTGGGAGCAGACGGTATCCGATGGGGGCGGTGTGGCGGAAATCGACGTGGTGCCAGATCTCCACAAGATTTCTGGAAGAATCATCTCTCGGACGGCGTTTGGTGACGATTTCGAAAAAGGGGAGCAGATCTTCAAGTTCCAGACTCTGCTTGCGGAGGAGCTCCTAAAATTCTTCCGCAGCGCAGCGTATTGGCTCGTTCCAGGATCTAGGTATTTCTGTCATCCAGGGCATGATTCGATGCAAGAAAATTACAGGAAATACATTAAGTGGCGCTGACTTGAATTCGGTGACATGATTTGTACAGGTACATTCCTACCAAGGGGAACAGGTTGATGAACCTGTACAGTTCCAAAGTGGATGATCTGCTCCATGGCGTCATTGATGGTCGGCGGGCAGCTGTTCAGAAGGGGGAAATTAGCTCCTATGGCGATGACCTTCTAGGGCGCATGCTCACGGCAGCATCCGAGGGATGGGGTGAGAACACGCCAGATTTCAACCTTGCGTCTGTGTTCAACAACTGCAAGCTCTTCTACTTCGCAGGCCAAGACACGGTTGCGAATGCAACCAATTTCGCATTGCTAATGCTGGCGTTGCATCCCGAATGGCAAGATCGTGCGCGCAAAGAGGTGTTGGAGGTCTTCGAGGATGAACAGGATTGTTCCGCTAGTGCGGTGTCTCGCCTTAAAGTGGTATGCTCATTGTCTGCCCACTCTTTGTCAATGTCATAGGAATTCGAGCTCCGAATGTGAATAGGGTAAACCAAGGGGTTCAAGAACTTGGACAGTTGATCGAAATGGTTTATGGCGTTAACTAATGTTTCGACATGGATTTTGGCGTGCAGGTGGGAATGGTATTTAACGAAACATTGCGACTCTTTCCTCCTGCCGTTTCCCTCACTAGAGTGGCAACGAAGGATTTGCAGTTGAAAGATCTGTTTGTTCCGAAGGGCATGACCATCGAATTTGCTCTAGCAGCAATTCACCAGGACAGTGACTACTGGGGAGACGATGTTGGAGAGTTCAATCCCGACAGATTTGCCCACGGTGTTTCCGAGGCATGTACTCACCGGCAAGCGTATTTTCCTTTCGGCCTGGGGCCCAAGTTTTGTATTGGGAACAACTTCGCAGTATTGGAAGCGAAGATCGTGTTGGCCATGGTGCTTCGTCGATTTCAACTCCTGCCGTCTCCCAATTACCGGCACCATCCCATCGTTACGATGGTGCATATGCCGAAATTCAGTTTGCCCATCATTCTCAAGGCTTTGTAGATCTTCACTTGTAGCCTTAGTCAATATTGCGAATGATATCACATGAAGCTTGTAGGAGGCAGTGCAATTTGAGTGTGCTTCGATGATCAAGCGGAGTTTCGAAGTGAGAAATTTGCTCCAAAATCACCTTATGTCCTTATCTTACTTTCCTTGAATTTTGTCGAGATAGATCTGAAGCTGTTCACGCCCCTGCTCTAGTTTTGTGAGGATTGTCATCCAACATTTTCCAATATCGCTTGAGACAGTAGTAAATCTGTCCGTGATTTCAGACATGGTTGGGTGCTTTCTGTGACGCCATCTTAATTTTTCTTTATATTCTCTACGTTTGTGCAAATTACAATAAATTTATATTGTATGTGGACCTGTATATATTTCCTTTTGTCTATTTCCTTGCAATTGAATTGCGTTCTCTTGTGTTCTCTTGCAATTGAATTGTGTTTTCATATTGAATTTTCTATGGAGTTTCAAATAGTCTTTTTAGAGTCTTGTTGAAGTCTTTTTAAGAGGTGAGTATCCAAACTTCCTTTTTTTGTAGGTTGAGCATGTGGTGGCTGAAAACACGGTAGGTCAGCAATTAACCCCTAAATGCCCAAGGCACCCAAATGTGGTGTTTGGAAAACTTTGAAGTTAAGTAAAACCCAACCAAATTGCTATTATTAGTAGTTTATATTTTTGGAGAATTCTTTTTGAAGTCTAGTTTTAGGATCTAAAAGTTGATCTTAACAATAAAGGATTATGATTTTTCTATTGAAGATTATGTGCAAGGATACCCAGTGCAATCTTGACTTCCTGTAGTGTTGCGAGCTCTTGGAAATGAGCCTCAAATACACTAGATCTTGGAGGCAAAATCACATTAGAAATTCATTTAAAAAAATCGTAGAATAAATTTTGAAAAAACACAAATTGATTGGGGTTGTGCATGCTAGGCCCTATAACCTCATATTTTTTTAGTGACCAAATTTTTAGAGTTGACATGCTAAAAGTGAATTGAAATTTTTTCTTAGTTTTTACACCTCATGATCAAACATTATAATCTTTCAATCTATAAGTGATATTGTTATGTTTTCTTTTCCTATGTGATCTCTAACATGTCTAGTTTGAATTTGTACAATTACAATTCAAAAGAAATTGGTACAACTTATGAAAATGTTGACTTTTTGTTCAATTTAGAGCAAATTTCAAGAAGCTCCAAATAAGCCTTGGGCATTTAGGGGTTAAGGTAGATGACCCATTTCCAACTATTTAACTCCTAAGCATCACAGAGAGAACCACATTTGTAAGGAGTTTTTTTTGTTGGATCTAGAGTATTCAGAATAATTTGAGAACTACTTAGTTACTGAAGTTTTCACCGTTGAGATTTGAAGCCAACTCACTGATGAGTACGGATTTGCAATTTATAAGAGAATCCACCATATAGATTTCAAGATTATAATATTTGATGAACCTGATATTCCACAAATTCTATTTTCTCAAAGTCCAAAAAAATCCACTCTAACACACAAGGATTAAGCAATTATGCACATATGAAGTGTGGCTTTATCAAGTGGGAAAATTATCCTGTGTACAAAAATAGAGTTGGGACAAATTCCATGATATTCCAAAATTTGATTTATCAAAATATGAATTTTTAAGCTAAAGATTCTATTTCACCCATTTTCATCATATAGGTCTTCATATTTTCAACCAAGGGCAAGGTGCAAAATCAACCTAGGGTTAGTTGCAATATTGACAATCTTGTAACCAATCATAATGTGCCACAACTACAATGGGAACTATGCCACAATCAATCACCATTCATCACCACATGGTCACAAAGAAAAATACTCTATAAGGTAGAAGGGGGGGGGGGGGATCGGAAATGGGTCGCTTCCTGTATTGTTTGTTAGAAACATAATCAGCTTGAAATCCCTAATTAACTACTGTAGCCGAAGGTCATTGTAGCACAATAATTGTTGCCAAATAATTAATTAAAATCAAAAGGGTTGGTTCAAAGGTTCATTTTTTATTATTGAATCATTTGTCAATTATTCAATAGAGTAATATAAAAATTGACAACCCTTCAAATAATCTTAAAAGTTGGATGATGTTTTCTTCATTGCATAGTAAAGTGGTAGTCATGGCTTTCAATGAACTTCTTATTCTTCATAGTGGCAATAAAGAACACTGGTATACGGTATAAGCTAACAAAAATGGTTGCTTTCAATACAATATTGAAAGTAGCAGTCCATTGGCTTATATACCGGTATTCTTTATTGCCACTGTTAAAATTAATGAATTCATAGAAAGTTGTTTTCTAAGTGGAGAAATTCCTACATAGGCTTTTTCCACTTCTTTAGTACGGAGTAGTAGTTTTCTTTGCAATAAGTGTTGTGTAGGTGACTTTTTTGCAAAAGTTTGTTTTGAGGAGATGGCAAAACAAAAGATGTTGAATGATATGTTCACAACTTCACATCCATTACAAAAGAAAAGAAGGGGTATAGAGTAGAGTGTCAATTCATCAAGTTGAATGCAAATTTAAAGAGAGAAGGAAGAAAAAGATGTCCAAGTATGCAAGAAAATAAAGATTAGAGGTTCCTTTTACTAATTGTTGTTTTCGTTCACTTTGAAGGCCAATTCATGGAGTTGTTAAGCAATATAGAAACTTGACAAATGCACTTGGGTATTTAAAGATTGTGCACATAATTCAAAGGGAGAGTGCAAGTATCTATGACAAACTATCATAAGGTTCTTTGTATGAGTGATTTAGTCATGTAGGGATTTAAGGAAAGTATTATAAATCAAATGTATATTGTAGTTCTTCATTTGGGGGGAGTGGGACCCCACATGTATACATTCTCTCAAGCTATCCAACCTTGTATAAAGAAATTATATCTACTTTGAAAGTACAAAGGGAAGTTGGACTACAAATCAACCTACATTTATTCCTTGACAATGGAGATGCAAGACAACTAGCCAAAGAAGATGTCACAAAGGGCTATGCTCAAGCTTCTCTACAACAATTTTGTCATCACTCAGCACCCAATTGCAACAAAGAAAGGCTCACTAGCACTTGTATGGGCAACCAAAGATATTGTGAAATATTTAGAGGTTGAGCAATGGAGCTCGGCTAATATGGACTTTGGATTCTAAACATGGGGATTTTCGGTGTTAATATTTGCAAGTGGCTTGAATCTCTCAAATATTAGTTGTGATATTAGTAGAATTTGTACAACTTTTGGGACTTGCACAAGTCTCATGTCCCTACTTTGTTGTAAAGTTACAAAAATAGATTTGAATTCCATGTTATTCAAAAGACATGGCATGGCATGAAGGTGCGCAAGTATATTTTATAACATTTTAACCTTCTTTGTATAATTTTCTTTGGATTTGACAAGGTGGCTCATTAATTTCTAGAATCACTTGACTTTGAAATTTTTAATTATTTTTTGACGAAGGCCACCTTTGGCTTGAGTATTATAGCTTGATGGCAAGTTTGCCATGAAACATACTTTTTGGACCAAGAATGCCATGTAATACCATATTAGTGGCCAACACCCATAACAACCAGATGTAGAAATTCAGTTTGTAAAGGCAAAGTGTCTCATCAATATTCATAGACTTAACAATATCAACCAATTGTAGCTAGGCCATCAAGATATAAGGCATTGCCTCAAAGCTCATTGGCCTATTCATTTAGTTGCCTCTTTCATGGTCACTCATTATCATTGAGATTCATACTCAATTAGAGTATAATTGATATCACACTAGTACAAGAATTCCTATGTGGTATTAAAAGGATGAGTATTCATTTTTAGTTAGTTGATTATGGATGAGTAATAATTATAGCCTTTTAAAGTTTGGGATTAGGTTTTGGTTTAGAGATGAAATGTTGGATCAATATAGATAGTGAAACAATCAAGTTGAGGGTTTATAATAGGTATACATACCTCACTCCTCATGCCATCGAACCTTTTCATTTATCCTTTGTAGAACTCTTCATTGTTATTTACTTACTTTTATAAATTGTAGCCTATACATCTACAAGGACATATCATGGCATTGTTAACCCTTGAAGGGCCTTAAAACCTTCTATGGCCATATAATACATTACAAATTCCATAGTATTTGATTAGAAAAAAAATTGACCAAATACTTTTTAGTAAAAAGTAAATTAATGATCACAATAGTATGAAAATAAAATTGTATTACAATTCATACATTAAACTACAATTGAAGAGTTAGAAGGCTAAGTAAGGGTCGTATAGAGGGACCCCAAGGACTTTTTAAGGATTAAAGGTAGTTGCAACTACCTTTATGGTACTTGCCATCAACGCTTCTAGGGTGAAATGTTGCTAGATTGCACCAAAAAAAATAATTTGTCTAAGAAATGATGGCAAACCATGAAGTTTTTCGCCAAAAAACTCCACATAAAAAAAAAACTTGGATGAAATCACCAAATCATGGATGAAAACAAATTCTAGATATGTGATATGTGCTAATGGGATATTTTCTATCCAATATTTGGATGAATATTTGGAAATTTGGAGCACCATTGAAGAAACATTTTATATTGCCACTTTGGCACTACATATAAAAAGAAAAAAAAGTTTTGCTTGCCATCTTCATGGTTTTTGAGGTTGGCAAATGAACTTTGTGCAAGTCTAAAGCACCTGTCATCCATGTGGAGACCAAGCTGCTGTAGTCACTCTGCATGATCTCAATAACAAATTTGATGAACTTTGCTACAAGAGTGGTATCAACATTATGGATGATTGTAAAAAAGCCCGGAATTTTTCCATCACATTTAGAGTGACAAACTTTTCATCTGCTATAACTTTTGAAGCATGAACCCAATGAAATTGAAATTTTTATTAGAAATGTCTATATTCATTGTGATCATATTCCTTACTTTTCAGAAATGAAAAATAATAATTTTATATTTAAAAGTCAATTTTGCTAATTAGTCACATTTTGAGGCACATGGAGGGGTTTTAGTACTAAATAGTACCCCAAATTATTGATCTAAAGCTGAAAATTTTGAAGTCTATTCTCCCAGTAGGTGAGAATGTTCCTACCAAGGGGCATCAAAAATATATTATTTTATATCCTCCAAGTTCATGAAAATAGAACTTTCTTGCACATGCACTTTTGAATATTGAAGATGGTTTCAAGCTCATACTTTCATTGAAATCTCATCACCATCTTAGTCTTCATCAAGTCTTCACATCTGGCCAATTTTTATTTCTTTGAATATTATTTTTTCTATTTAAAAAAACTAAAACATCAAGGTGTCTATTTTCTTCAAATTTTTTGTCACTCTATGTTGTCTATAATTTTTGAATAATTTTTTAAGGTCTCAAATTTTGTTGATATATTATTTTCAGTATTATATTGATTATCTATATTTTTTCATTTTAAAATATTTTTTTCCAAAAGATCATAGTACAACCAATACAAATCCAAATGCTACAAAAATTACCAATCTTTCTTGCAACCACCTTTATACAAGGAGAGATTTTTGAAGTGTGACTTTTTAGATGGCAAGAGCAGATAACTAACTTGAGCACTAATTTTAGGACTAGTATTGACTAAGTGATGGATACTTGCAGTGCATATCATTTTGTAACTCTCATGACCCCCAACTCATTCAAACCTTTCAACAACAAAACAACAACTTGCATTGTTAACCATGGCAATCAAAATTGAGAATGGACACATGCATTGTCACATTCTACATTCTAGCACATAGAGAAAATGGAGACAATGTCATTGCAATCTTCAAGGGTGATATGTCTGTGACTAAGTAAGTATAAGTTGTACTATCAAAGCATGTTGCAATTAAATATTCAAGAAGTTTTCTAAGCTGCTTTGTTAATTTTCCTCTTCATCATAGAAAAAGTTGTGGGTGGGGGGGAGGTTCCAAGGGCACCAATTCCATCTTTTGCTTATGAAAATCTCCTGGTTCATTTCCTCTAATATCAAATTAATTCTCACCAGCAACTTTCCTTCAAATTCAAATTTGCAAAGGTTACAATCCTCCTCATTCAAAGACATTTATGCCATTTTGAATCTAAATTCTAAATTTTAGTACATATTTGGAGGAAATTTGAATATGGCATAGCCCTTCACCAATTGAACGCTAGGGATCCACCTAATTTGTCCAAGAGTGAGTTGAAAGTGGTTTAAAGAAGGTTGCAAAACATCCAAAGAATTTAGAATTTGAGGTTTTCACCTTCTTCAAGTACTTCTATAATAGTTGCCCTTGCAAGGTACTTCATGGGATCTGGTAATAAGTATCATAATTTTGTGCCATTTTTCTACAATATAATGGCATCCATAAGTGCAAAGTCAAACTCTTTCTCCAAACCTTCCATAGAGATTTTGATGATACTTTCTAAATTCAAAGTAATCATGCAATTTTTGTTCTTAATCATTATGAAATTTTTCATATTAGAAAACACATGTTTACAAGTAGTGGTGTTTGTACATTGGCACTTCATAATCTCTACAAAGATTAGTAGATTAGGATACTTCAATTTCAATAATGAACTCCAATTGATGGAATCCTACAAGTTTCCAAATGTCCTCTCTATATATCCAATCAATAGACCTTTGTAGCTTGAAAGCAAAGTTTTCTTCCTTACAAATTGTAGAATCCACCAATTGAGGTGAGAAGTTTCCTCCTAACCATTTTTCCTATACATATTGTTGCAAAACAATATCCAATTGTACAACACACCCAAGAACTTAATCCAATTTTCCTTTGAGGCATGTGAATAGAATTGAAATTTTTAATCCATCATGCATTAATCATATTGTTGTTGTCAAACATAGACTACAAAGCCTCAAACACAACCTCAACATACAATTTCTAAAACAACCCTCAAAGGGTCCCTAAGCATTTGAACACTATGAAATTTGGCCCCTCTAATTCTACTATGTAAATGATGTAGGAAACCGGATGAAGGTCTAAATTCAAATACCAAATGAAAAAATGTATTAGGATAGAATTTCTTTTGATTTAAGTCACAAAAATTGACTAGAAAAAACAATCTTATTGAAGTAATTTTTATTTTTACAATAGATTTTATAGACAAAATTTAAACATGTTTACTTTGAAAGATTTTGAACAATATAGACAACATTTGTAATATGCCAACCAAGAAGTATAAAACATATATGGATTTGAAGTTTCTCAATTTACTAAGCAACTAGGGGATAGATCCATCATTTCAAGGAGTGTTATGCAAAATGACTAATACTTACAAGGCATTGTACTCTTTGAAGCCTGAAGAGAAACTGAGTTAATTTGGTGAACTAAAGAGTGGGTAGAAGTCATCAAAGGGGTTATCTTTTGAATTAAGCAAGTACTTTTCATATGCTTAATTTCCTACCATTTTAGCTACTCCATCAGATCCAAATCCAACTCATTTAGACATGTCTAGCTCCCATGTCTTCATAGCACCTATGAGATAGTAAAAAATGACCTATAAATTTTTCCTATCTACTATCAACAATAAAACCAAGAAACAATGTAAGAACAAACTTGCTTCTAAGAAAGTAACAAAGACAACAAGATATCTTCTAATTGAAATGTCTATAGATTCATCAATCATCAGCCTAAAATACTTGGAGTCATACTTTCTAATACTTATTTTTGAATTACATTAGAAATACTAAAGACTATGTCTGGCATGCTTTATCATTGTAATACAATGTTGAAGTCATCGATACATTAAAAGATAGAAAAAGATTGCATAAATTTAAAAATATATAGAAAAGAATACATTCCTTGCCCATAAAGTAGGCATTATTAAAAAAGGATATGATGGCTTTGTCATAGCTTCAATTTGTAGTTACAACATCCCTTTACAAAGATTTGTTACCACTATGTTTTGCCCATGCAACTTTCCTAAGTTCTATTGTTTTGCATGGTCTTGCAAAGCTAGAACTTTGATATTCATAAATCCCTCGAACCAATAACATTAGTATATTACTACCTTTGTCTTTGCAAATCTTAAAAGAACCCCGTCTACAACTCTTTATTAAATTCAACCCAATCAACCCAAACATCTTTCCATTCTAAATTGGCCTTTTGAGTGTCATTAAATGGAGTAGAAGGAGATGGGGAGGGTATAGAAGTAGTACTAGGCATAGTAACTTCCAAGTCTACAATTTGTCTACTAACTCCAATCCTAAAGTACATCATGCATAGATCTTTGACATTTTGTCATTTAAAATCCACCCACAATTACTATTGCAAAATGAAAAGGAAGAACTCTTCTTTATGGTTTAGAAAGAGAAGCATCCATAGCAACAATGACATTAATCACATTCAACAACAAGTAAATAAGGAGTGTATAAAAAACAACAATTTAAGCAAGTAAGAAGCTATCAACAAGAATGAGAGTAGTAGGAACAAGCAGCTAAGAGCAACCAAGCAAAAGCAAGAAACAACATGAGTGAGTAGGCCTCTAAACCACTACTTTGAAGTTCCAACCCTAAAGCCACCGAAGTAAAGGCAATACCCCCTATTCAAGCACATGCTTGCCTTGAGTAGCCCACATACTAGCCTTAGATTCAAAATGGCAAGTGGCTAAAAAGTAACAATTTCATAAAAGTAGCAGCTACATATCCGCCTTTAATTTTTGCAAACCTGATGGTTGCCGGTTCTACACAATTTTTTGTCTAGTTTAGAATCCTCCATTTTCATACTTGAAACCTGGTTAGTTTTCTAAAGGCACTAACAAACAATGAACTAACCGGCAGTTCTCCACAAATATTGGTTGCAATGAAACATCACCAGAAAGATTTTATTATGCTGCAAGGTTTCATTAAGAAGATGCTTGGATATCATTATGGTTTAACAAGAACTAACGAATGAAAAAAATGTGTGGATGAGAAATGTGACGGCAAACTGTTAGGAAGTGCACCTGAATCAATTCTTCAAAACCAAAAAAACCCACTTGCACTCTTGCTGTGCTTTTTCTATTCTACAGTGTAATTGAAGATTACTGATAATTCGAAAGAAGAGCAGGAAAGAATGATGTGTTTCAATTCTAAAAAACAAAAGAATACCCATGCCAGTGAATTCCTGCAGTAATTTTTCATTTCTACAATATCATTGAAGGTTCCTGATCATTCAAAGGAAGAGCAGGAAAGAAAACCAGGGGAAACTGAAAAACAGGAAACAATTATGATCTATCCCAGTTTCAGACTCAATCTGAAGCTGCTCAATCTACACGGAAGCCTGGATAATCCTCGATCTCTGATTGCTAATAGGCAATTCCGAATGCTTTAGCAAAGGCTGGAAGCACCCAATCAGGTCTAATATCTCCAAACATTTCGACACTGCAGAGAAATTACTGGCCTCCACGATTGAGAAATGCCAATGTTGGGTGACGGTAATAAAGCATGAGCATCTACGACGTTCCTGGTCGCTCTGAGGCGGATTGTAACCGCAAAATCAGAAAGATTCACGGTGATTCTGGAGAGAGTTTCTCATTTTCAGGCTCCACGTGACAATCGGAGCCCACTTAAATGCACTTCTACAAGCTTCATCAAAGAAAATTCTCTTTCTCACCGGGGAGAAGAAGAAATCTAGCTAAAGAGCTTTCAGAATGACGGGCATACCGAACTTAGGCCTCAGAGCCAAGGAACTGATAGGATGGTGCTTGTAATTGGGAGACGGCAGTATTCGAAAACGTTGAAGCACCATGGCCAATATGATCTTCGCTTCCATTAATGCAAAGTTGCTCCCGATGCAAGACTTCGGCCCAAGACCGAACGGAATAAATGCTTGGCGATGTGAACAGGCTTGAGACACACCATTGGCAAATCTGCTGGGATTGAACTCCCCGACGTCGTCTCCCCAGTAGTCTTTGTCTTGATGAATTGCTGTCAGAGCAAATTCAATGGTCACACCCTTCGGAACAAACAGACTACTCAACTGCACATCCGTGGTTGTCACTCTTGTGATGAAATTAGCAGGTGGAAAGAGGCGCAAGGTTTCGTTGAATACCATTCCCACCTGCACACCAAATACGTAACAATCAAACAAAGCCTTCTCCTAAATCTTCATCCTGAGTTCTGACTCGATTGTACATATCACATTCGGAAAGTCTCTGCAAGTGGAAGAATTCCGAAGCATAAATTGCAATAGATGACAGTTGTCAAGATCGATGGAGTAGGGGTTGAGCATACTATACCACTTTCAGGTGAGACAACGCACTCGCGGTGTAACTCGGTTCGTCCCCGAAGACCTCCAAAACCTCCTTGCGGGCGAGCTCTTGCCATTCGGGATACAATGCCAGCATTAGGAATGCGAAGTTGGTTGCATTGGCCACCGTGTCTTGACCTGCGAAGTAGAAGAGCTTGCAGTTGTTGGACACAGAGGCAAGGTTGAAATCTTGCGTGTTTTCACTCCATCCCTCCGATGCCGCCGCGAGCATGCGGCCCAGAAGGTCGTCGCCGTACGAGCTAATCTCCCCCTTTCGAACTGCTTCCCGGCGGCAGTCGATAGTGCTATGAAGCAGAGAGTTCAATTGGGAACTATACAGATCGATCAATCTGTTTCCTTTTGTAGGAAGATTCCTGTACGAAGGAAGTTTTGGGTGCGCATCAGCGTCAGTAAAATCACAACCTGGAAGTGAAGTCCATCAAATCATATAGCCGGAACAAATTATCTTAAGTTACCTGTAACCCGGGATGAGCCAATACGCTGCAGTCCGAAAAGTTTTCAGGATCTCTTCTGCAAGAAGTCTCTGCAGCTTGAATACTTGTTCGCCCTTTTCGTAATCATCACCAAACGCCGTCAGCGAGATGACTTTTCCAGAAATCTTGTAAATACCTGGTGCCACGTCGATTTCCGCCTCGCCGCCTCCATTGGCCACCTTCTGTTCCCACGTCTGTATCTCTGATGCCGCTCCTTTCACCATAGCCTCCACCATGGCCTGCCCCCCACAGTCAAGTGCCAATGTTTCGTAATTTGTCAAGCATGACGGTCGCTTTGAACTCTCGATCTACTCAAGTTGAATGTGCGATCTTTCTGTCAATGATCACGCTCGTCCATTAGTAAGTGAGAGAGAGATCTTTCATTGCCTTTAAATGGTTCACTTACCTTCAGCGCATCCTGATGAAAGAATGGATTGATGGTTTTTCTCTCCGTGGACCATTTCAGTCCCCGCAGACTGAACAGTCCGTTACCTAGGACTTCGTGGAACAAATTTTGAATAAATGGAGGCCTCGCTAAGGAGTCGTGATTGTTGATGATCAATTCTTTCACAGTCTCCGCGTCTCGAACGACCAGTTTCGTCATCGTCCCCCACCAGTACACAAACATCTTGCCTGTGCAAAGTCATCACAAAAGAACTTCCGTCACCTCAAAGCCGCGCGCAAGAAAGGTCAATCAAATTCCAAGAAATAGATCCCAACTTGAACTCATAGAGTACGTAGTACCGTATTTGGGGAAGTACAAAGCAAACTGTGGAGTGACAGTTGGCGACAAATTGGCGAATTCATCCAAGGGAAGATTGTCAGGAAACGACTGGGCGAATTTCTCCGTTTCCAATAAATGGCCGAGGAGGAACCGAAACGGAGGTCCTCTCACTCCCTGCTTCGCCATGATGCGCCGCAATCTCAGCGGCTCCCAGACCGCGTCCCTCAAGAACTTCATCACGAGATACACAATCACGCTCGCCACCACCAATGCTACCGCATTTCTCACATCCGCAGTCATTATCGCCATGGCTACTCCCGGATGGTCTGTTGCCCATTTCAAGCTCGCGATCAACATTGGAAAGACACCAGGCAAATGAAATCCACTGGAAGGAAGAAAGCACGACAGAATTTTTTTCAAAACTAGCGAAGTAATGGCAGCTACTCGAGTCCAGACGCTTCGGAATAGTAGAGGCTTCAGATTTGCGAAATCCAGACTCAGAAGCTTCAGAACGATCATGTATTCTACCTCTGTAGTGCTGTATTTAAACCTTGAACGCCCGGCTGGTGACCGTGGAAATCAGCCATTTTGTAACCGTGTGACATCATCTACTTCACAAAAACACCAAAAATACTCATTGGGAGTCAAACTACTGTAGAAGATCTTCCCTTTCCACCCCTAATTTTGAGGATAAATAGGTCCACTTCAATCCTATACATGAGAATTCTTTGTCATTCATTGGACAAAAACGTCCGCCTCATCGTTCAAGGGTTAAGCATGACAAGGGTTAGAGGTTAGAAATGACATTCAATTAAAAGTTGATAAATGTTGAAGTATCACACCCCATTGGTGTATATCTTGCCACTTTTTGGTACAAAAATCATATTCTAGGAGTCAAATTCAATACTCTATGTACAATTCCCTATAGTCATTTGACCTTCATCAATATTAATATAGTCTTGTTCTTGCAACAACTATTGATTTAAAATAAGTTTAACCTTTAAACATTGACACAAACGTTTAGTGTCCAATGGATGACATACTATCTTTTTGTGTGGGACACAATTGCAACTATTTGTCCTCAAAATCTTATGTGGAAAGGGAGATCTTCTACAGTAGTTTGACCTCCAATGAATAATTTTGGTTTTCTTGAAGTAGATGATGTCACACAGTTCCAGAAGCGATGATTTCCATGAGCACTAGTCCATCCCTTAAGGGTTAAAAGAATACATTGATGACCTATGTGTGAGTCATGTAGGAGGTACAAAAATGACCCAAAATTGGAGTAGTCATTTGTCATTGGATTCAGCTCAACATTAAAATTTTGCGAAAAGCACTACATTGCTTACAGAGCTTTATTGATTGCTGTGGAAAGATTGATGAATGTGAAATGCTGAAGATCCATCTGGCAAATCATTGCAAGACTTGATGAATGTGGGTGAGACCTTCACAAGCTGCCCATGTCTGTGGAAGGGTTGTTTCCCATATGTCGAATTTCTTGCCATTGCAGAGAAAACAGAACAAAATAACAGCTTCTAGAAGAATTTCGTGCCATTGCAGAAAAAACAAAACAAAATAACAGTTTCTAGAAGAAGAGTACAGACCTGCCAGAGTGAAAAAAGTGTGAAGTGCTAACTGCTATGCAGGATAGAGAAGCTTCTACAGTTCAACAGTGCTGTCAAAAATTAGAATCACTATCCTGCAGTATCCATGAAGCACTCCAAAGATCAGTGTTGTTTTCGACACTTTTTTAAATGGTACACTACACTGCCAAAAAAGAAGTTTCTGCAATGTTTTTTCTTGACACAACACTTTTTGTGTCAATAAGTGTCAATAACAACACCCTTTAATAATGGGTAAATGTGGTACTAGTGTTAAAGGAATACTTCTGGTGAAATTTTTATATGAGAGCGACCAGTATATAAGGTAAAACAGCCCATTTCAGATCAAACGGGGGGTTTGCCCTCTTGTCATTTCTGAAATTTTTTTCTTTTTTTTTCCAGAGAAGGTCAAGTGATAGAAATGGCGAGAGCAGTTGAAACTATATTTTTTCGACAAAATGTGAATTTGTTATGAATTCTTGAAGTGTTCAGCCCATCACAATGCAAAAGAGTCTGTAGACTACCCCAAAACCAACAAAAACTGATCCATAACACTCATCTTACTCACCTATTGCGGTCACAATATTTTCTAACATAGCAGACCTGAAAAAGGCACTTCCTACAATGAACTAACACTGAAAAATTGAAAGTTCCTATTGTAATCACTAATTACTCCATTCCAGTTACCTAAAACATTGAATGTGGTCCACATCTCAATAACTAAAAGAAAACCGTAATGGGGATCATTCTTAGGAGTCCGCAATGGATAAAAGGTCCGTAATGGGCTGTTTTACCTTACATGTATGAGTCAGTCCAGATATGGTTACCGGTATCAGGAATGTATAATTCTTTCCAGCTGTGATTCTAAATTCACATGCACTGTGTTATGCACTATGTTATTATCAAACTTGAATTAGAGAGATTTTTGCTTCTCCATGACGTAGCTCACAAAATTAATCCTCACAAATCCTCACAATCTGTTCTTGCCAGATTATTTTGAATGATTGACCTCTAAAGTGACATTGACACAGTCAGATCATTTCAGTGCTAGTTTTGCATAGGTTCTATAAGAGAAGATGCAAGATAACCATATGTTTTTCTCCATCCAAACTTCAATGGGAGGTGCATGAAGGTGCACACTCTCAACACTTTTAATTCTATTGTACAACAAATTAGAGCACTACACCTGGCCATGGTAAATCCAAGGCTCGATCCACCAACATGATATTGATACATATTCTTAATAATTATGTAGTGTATATGATGAAGCAATCTTGAGTGATCTGTGAAATCAAGAGGAGATTCAAAGAATAGCAAACTGAGTTAGGATTGTGTTTTTCATCAGCTATTTTTACAAATGGGTAAGTTGAAAATTGAAGATACACACTCATCAAAACTGCAGGAATGACTGAACTTTTGGACATGTATTAAAATGATACATCAGCACGTACACAGGACACATAAGAGCATCTCCTATACACCGGTAAAAGAGCCCTGCCAACAAATTTTTGAGTGCCCAAGTGAAATTCAATCCCCAACAACACTTTAGTTGGAGATGTTGAGGCCCAGGGCCTCTAAAATTGGCCTAGACTCTGGTAGAATTTTGATTTGTAGGGAGGACCTTCACGGCCCCTTGTTGTCATTGGATTCCGTGTTTTGACAAGTCAAAGGTCATTGTGGTGATGACAACGGCAATTTGGAAGCCGTAGTCACATTTGTAGGTTGGTGTAAACCACCCTTCTCAATTGTCTTCTTGAGGTCTACAAGTTTTTTCCCAGGGTACACGTTAAAAAAAACATCCTATTTTGAGCTTTGTTAATCTTTTTTAAACCCCTCCACCCTAATTTAGGTCCTCTAATTGTTTATAGAAATTCTAAAATTCCTAAATTTTATGATGCGTGGCAGATAAGTAGTTCATGTATTTTTCCTAGGAATATAATTAGGGATGAGTATTTCCTTGTAAATAAAGACATAAGTGTTGTGAATTAGACAATTTTGTGAATGATGTAGAAGACTTAGCACATTTTGACTAATGTCATATATATATATATATATATATATATATATATATATATATTCTATACAATATAAGACACTCGGTTACAAATTTGTAGGAACATTGGACACTTTTACAATTTTTAAGAAATTTTTTATTGTTTTAACTCTCAACCCATTAAATGAAAAAAATTAGAGTTGTTGTATCTAATTTCATATATTAATATTCTTGTTTAGGATTTATTACAACTATCAAGGGCATTAGTCACATTAGTCACAACTGAGTAAATTTGCCACAACTGTTGTATAGGTATGTGATATTTTCTGAAAATTTGTATACATATTCTATATTATGTAAGACAACTACTAACAAAGTTGTAGAAGCATTGGACACTTTTAGATGCCACATTTAACTAATTCTAGACTTTGGAGAAGTCCAAAAATTAAAAACTACTAAATTAAAATCTCTAGATGGTTAGTGTTGCATCTAGAGATTTCTCCATTTCTTTGATGTATCTAGAGATCTCCTAGAATCATGTGATATGGATGTTTCATATGCTTCAAATTCTACCCTATATGTACCTATATCTGGAGATCTCCTATTCTAAAGTAGTATAGATGCTTCACATGCTCCAAATTCTACACCTATAATAATTCTAAGGATTGTTTTTTTGTGCTTGGAAAGCAAAAAAATTATATAATTTAGGGCCCATCTTCTTTAGAAGTGTCTCAAATACATCCTTATGTGAAGGAGTTCCCATAATTTGATCTAGAGATCTCTTGATAGGGATTCCAAAGTTATTCCTATGACAAGGAAGGTTGTATCGAATCATTGTACAACATAGAGAACGTGTCGCTACCTACCAAGTGATCTCCAAATGACAAACAGTAGAAGTGAATATGGCTCCCACACTTAAGCAATTGATCAATTATTGAATGTAGGATACCATATACACCTCAATTGATCTCCAATATTAACTAAATACTTCAAGTAATTTTATAGTAACTTGGAAGAACAAAGTCCAATACACCGAAAGTCTGGAAAGTGAGTGTCCTGAGTGAGTGTAAGTTCAACATCATTGTCTAGAGAGTGCAAACAATAATCTAGCCAATCGATCATTCATTGAAGATACCAAGATGAATGCATACATGGTACAATATAAATAGGCCTACCTGACAATGACGTAACACTAACGTTGGCATAAAAGACAATCTTATTGACTCATAACTTACAAATGCTTGTCATTTCCAAGCATGCAATATTTCTTTTCATTCAAATATGCACGAGTTCCCTTCCAAGAAATGAGAGCAATTAAATACAATGCCAACTGAAGATTAAGGCTTTCGAGATTCCTTGGTGGTGGCTCTTGATTACAAACTTTGACCAAAGAACAAAATTCTAGACCACAAGGCATCAATTTGGACACGATGCTACATTTATATGGGCTCATGGATTCATAATTTGCCTTCCTAAAGATACTAATCAACTCTATTTTATGGTGCTTTGGGATCCCCAAGTAGACTAACCTATTTCCACTAGCTTCCTATTCCCATCTCTGCCATAGAACTTATCTATATCAATTTACTTTTCTGACAATCTTAGTGCATTAATTTCAACTTGGGTAATGTGGTAGTGTTTGATGGAAATTGAAGTGCTCATAGGTACAAGTAATGGCAGTTATAGGTTGTTTAGGACGTTTGTCATTGTAGTCTACAAGTGGTTTTGTAATTTGAGGTAGACCACTTCAGAAATTCGTATAAATTACAATTTTTATTGGAAAATTATAATTCTAGTTGGGATTAATTCGTGAAACATGTGCACACCTCTAAAAATTATGTGCCCCTCTTGGAGGTCATAGCAATATACTCAGATTGAGAATTAGGGTTGTAATAGGCTAGTCTACCTTATTTCACCATAAATTGAATCTCTAGTTTCAAAGAAAAAGAAAAACTAGAAGGTAAGTTAGTAAAGATTTTTTTTCTTTTGCGATCTTGTT
Source organism: Straminergon stramineum (assembly GCA_963920665.1). Lineage (NCBI taxonomy): Eukaryota > Viridiplantae > Streptophyta > Bryopsida > Hypnales > Calliergonaceae > Straminergon > Straminergon stramineum. The sequence goes on from OY987264.1 coordinate 19,654,171, forward strand.
TTGATTTACTTATTGTGTACAAATTCAAAGAGCTTTTGTAAAGGAATTCAACCAATGAGCAAAATGAATCTTTAATTTTTGGAGTTCAATATCAAATAATTTCTTACATGTACATTATTTTAATTTCAAGGTGTTATATTATATATATATATATATATATATATATATATATTTCAATCTATATTCCAATGATTTTTGAGAGAATACTAAATATTTGTGGATCCTTGTTAATATTTCACATCATGGAAAATGTAGATAACATTATGGAGCATTTGGCTTGGTCAATAAAATTCGATAACTACATTTCAAATAATACCTCAGAAATTGGAAAACTCACATTTAAACAAGCTGATAGAGTGTACTGACATCACTTCGGTTGGCAATGTTCATACTAAACGTAATTATACCTTAACACGCAATGTTGAGATCATATTGTCAATTTAGTACTTACTATAATGATACAATAATCCTTGGAATGATCATAAATTAAATTGTAGTTTGAATTCATCTTACATAATTATTAATCTAAAATTATATTCTAACCTATTTTATTATGAAATGCGGTGAGTTTGAGTCTTCTAATGAAATAACACATGACTTATACCTAGAAAAATGTTCATTTGTGTCAAACAATGTATATTTATATATATACTACACAAAATTTAGGAATACTAATTATTGTTGTTGAATTTAGGGTTTTAGTTCGTACTATATCTTGTAGAAATAAATAAATGAGGCTATCAGCCATGTGATGGAAGTTAGCCAAATTCCATATTCTGCAAATATTGATACATATGTATATCACACATAGACATAAACTATTTCTCTAAATCCAAGGATTTACAAGAATCAGGTTTACAAACACTAAAGGATCTCTATAATTATTATTTTAGAATTTCATCAACAAACATTTTATGAAGTTACACACATAGCAAGGCCATGAATATTGATCCACTGACAAACATAAATCATTTTTTGGAGTCAAGGGATTTACAAATAATGGATCTCTATAGTTGTTTAGAATTTCATTCACAATCACTTTATGAAGTTATACTTACAGCAAGGTCATGAATATTTGTAGATGCTTCTAAAGGTGACAATGTACTGAACGAATAACACATTTCCCCCTCAACCTTAGACCCTACGTAAAAACTAAATCCTACACATTAATAATACCAATGAATGTGGTAATCATTATTTGGAAGTATGACTTCAAATTCAAGTGACTTCTTTCACTCCTTTCATTTCACATTAAATAATATATATTTGAAAATAATGCCCATTCTAGTGAATGCACAAATAATTGTTTTAAAAAAGAGATTTTCTATTATAAACTAAAGTTGGACGACTGCAAGTCCACAAAAAATTTAGATGGTAAAACCATCTCAAAATTCAATCTACAAGAAATAGTGCAGGATTTGTCAAGAATCTCAATGATTATTTGCTTGAATACCTCCTTCTGTATCCAGAACATGAACACATCAAACTAGAAGATTTAGAGGTCGCCATCTAAAGCAAAAGGAAATGTATGCAAACATCTAGAGATGAACATAAGCATCAAGAGATTTCTATAGATAGTCATGACATCTAGTAAAATCATTGGAAGGGGCAATGGTTAGCTTATGGTATCACTTTTTTGACACATTAATTAGATAATTTTGGTTTAAATCCTCCAAAGTTTGTCTAAGTTGTTCATTTTGATCATGTGACCCTAAAATGAAAAAATGTTCTTACACCTCAAGAGACCGGAATGAAGATGTATGTTACTCATGATTTAAAAAAATGTAATTGTCAAGTTTTTTTGTATTTGTTGATAAAGAATGATGAGAAGAATTGCTAAATTTTGTGATGGGCAAGCATTATAGTGCAAAATTTATTAAATTTGTATTCAAAAAATTAAATATTTTATGTATTGTACCACTAAATGTAAGTTGTGTCCAAGTGATTATGTTATTAATATTCCAAATGCTACTTCTAGAAGTAACTACAGTAGGTGCATAGGACAAAACCATTTTTTTCAACTTACAAATTCATGAAAAATTCTTGAAATTCTTCGTTTATAATGATATTTTTTTCCTCCATACATTATAAGAGTAGAGAGTTAAAACTACATTTCATGAAATCAAACTTCATTATATTTAAAAGGTGAAGTCATTTGATACATTCAATGAAATGGATAGACATTCACTATAGTAAATAAATGACCATTTTCACGTACTCAAAGCCGATCATTGTCCGAATATCAATATAGAAACTTCACAAGTGTAACAATTATACACAACCTCGACTGATGCATCATTGTTTGCCAACCATACACCCTAAAATCCCAACTCATTAGTCGTAATCCCTGGAAAACATAAATTTTACACTTGTCCTAAATGGAAGGTCAAATGTTCACTTCATAAATATTTATATTTTAGGGAATCTAGCATTAGGATCAATAAGATCATTTTAGAGTGCATTATATATCCATTGATAATTTCTAAAATTAGGTAAGTTGGTTGAAATTCTAAATGTAGGCTTTCTCAGTACTTCCAAGTTAGAGGGGAGGTTCTATCTTTCAACAATTTGAGGAAAAAACAAATATGTCCTAGTATAAGGTACACTTTAGTCTCTTTCAATATGTTGGAACATTGATTGATTTCAAAGCATCAGAAAAAAGGTTGTCAAAGAAACTGACATATATATTTCTTAGGACATTCCAATGTACAAGGTGTTAGTGAATGAATGAAAGATAAAAACAAATATGCTAACCCTTCTGCTTTTGAAAAAATTTAAAAATTGGAAGTCCCAATGGTGATAATGGGTGATTGCAAAAAACATTTGTCCTATTTTTTGTCTCCTTGCCCTTGAACACATGGTTTTTTGGTCATAAATTTTGCATCATAAGTCCATTTGTCTTGAAATTTGGAATGAAGGTACACATAAAAGTTTCACACATTCTGTAATTTTATTTTTTTAAATTACTTTAATATTTTTAAGGTGTCTCCGATTGGGTGTCTACCTTGTCCATTTTGGGTTTTTGGGGTCTGAAGTTGTACCCAAAAATGCAAATGGGAAGCCACAAATTGGAGAAGTTGGAGGTGTACTTGCATTCCAATGAGGGACGAAAAGTTTTTTGCAAAAACCTTTGCATGAGGTGTCTACGTGGGTCCAAAGTGACCATTGTTCGTGCACATTTTTCGGGTAGGAGAAAATTTTCCTTGAAGAAATTTTTGGTGCAACGTGAGAGTAAGCTTGTCTACGAAAATGTGTTTTTTTCTAGGAATTTTTTGAATTTTTTTGAATTACTAAAAATGAAAAGGTCCATAGACCCCTTTTGTGCTCCTAGTGCCTTCTATAGTACTACATAGTACTATATAGTAGTGAATCAACAATTTAGATCTGTAGGCACCCAAAATTGACGGTTGAGATTTGCAGGCGCAGTCTGACACATGAAATTGATAGTAGTCTGTAGTATTGCTAGTCCTAAGGCCAGAAATTGGGTTTTTGAGCCAAAAACATAAAGTGTTTCTTGCAATCACCCTAATGTTGTAGCAAAAAATCCAAGAATATCATTTTTTCTTATAAAAATGACTATGGTGAACCTCAAGTTTACAAGTATATCCTAAATCCCTTTGAAAGTGTCTTCCCCCCAAACAAAAGTGTGGGAAAGAAACTTACACCAACCAAAGTGTCTTACCCCCCAAAATAGGGTGAGAAAGAGAAAGACAAATTTCATACCTTACGAACCTCAATGTCTTTCATCACAAAACTTGGTTGTTTAATTAGGCCTTGGAATTTGTTGGGTTCTCTTCATGACCATTTTTAAATGTAATTTTTCATTTTTTTCATTTTTTTTGAGGTTTTAGGGTTTAGGGTTCTTCATTGTCTTTTATTTCGTGGACCTCAATGTAGTTCCTACTTCTCTTAATGCATAAATTTTGTTCATAATTCATAATTTCAATCTAAGTAAAGTATGAAACTTGTAATTGTGCCCTTTCATCATGATTGAATTATGTATGCAAGTTTGAAAAAGCATCATCATGCCATATTTCATTGAAGAACAACAAAAAAGTTCAATGCCATGTTCAGTTAAACATAGTAGTTTCATGACTTATGATTGTAGATGAAGTTCAAAATTAAAGCTACCCATTGAGATATATTCATTTTGGTAATTATATTATGATTATAGAACTTCCAAGGTTGTGTAAGATTCTCCAAAATGATTGTTTTAAATGAATCCTCTTAATAATTTATATGCCCATATTTGACAAATTTTAGTTCCAATTGTATTCAAGGTTGATAGGGTAAAGGAGCGCGAAATTAGTATACAAGCATTAAATTCATTACTTAAGATAAAAGAAATAGGCATTTCACATATTAGTGAATTCAAGAAGCACTTCTTATTGTAAGAGTAACTACTATTGAAGAAAATCCTAAACAATTGACTTCAAACCTTCAACCGTAAAGGGAATTGGAGATAGATCAAATATATTAATCAAGCCACTAGTATGCAATATGTGTCTAACTGTAAACCCTAAATGAAATTGGAGCATGATTTGCTCAGTGTCAAGGCAACCAAACAAATGTATTGTGGATGCTATCCAGGGCCATGGCACAACAAAATGGTAGTTCTATTGCCATGGACTTTAACTTATAGCAAGCTTAATTGTCTAATGATAAATGCAGTAGATTTATGATTTCAGAACTATGATAGATTCTAGAAGCACATGAATGAGTTTGTAAATATCTCTCTCCATTTTGTATGAAAATGATAATTATAATGCATTTCATATGTTCTGAATGGAATGTTGCTACTTCCAATGGATTGTAGATCAAACTTCACCATATTTATAAATAACCAATATCTATTTGACTATACTTCATTATCAATTGTGAAGACTAGTACATTTTTAGAAAATAATTAAAATTATTACCAAATTAAAATGCATAATTCCAAAAGTACTTATGATCGAAATTAAATTAACAAATTCCATATCAAGCACTTCTTTTAAATTGCAAAATAACTACTAAATAAATTATTATTTACAAACAATATGTATCAAATCCTAAATCTTGAAGTGAATGGAATTGGAGATTGTTTTGCCAACCTCTTTGTAGACACTCTACAAAATTTAATACATGTCCAATACATTAATAAGAAGTTTAGGGCTTCGACTAGTATGAACACAATTAGTTCTATTGCTAGTCAAACTGGTTCTTCTAAAAATGATGACGAAGTACAATGGATATAGTTTTGGGTGGTTCTTGGGGACTAGAGAGAGTCTTTTCGGCCCTGAAAGATGGTTTACTGCTTTACAAATTCATAACCATTTCACACTTTGTCCAAAAAATATAATGTCAATTGCCTTCACTGTTTTGAGAGACAATACTTGAATGACTTCAATTGGGCAACATGTTTAACCGCTAAAGGATGTTTGTTTAATTGGGGGACAATTTTGGCCCGTTTAGGTTCATGACTTTAATTCTTTGGGAAATTTTTGGATTTTTTTTGAGGAAGTGTGATTTTGTGAGAGCTTCGTAGAAATATAGTTTTTGTTTCAATCAATGCTTGGGGGAAAAAATTTATTGAACAATAAGCTAGAAATGGAGGTCGGTAGACAACTCAAAAAAATCATAAAGTGTCTAAATAATTTTAATTTCTTTTTCTTGAAGCATAATTTTTTTCTCTACATTTGAGACATTGATTCATTCTATTTACACTAGTGTTGAGAAAGTTATGGATAGTCTTAGTTTTTCGGGCAATCTAACTATCTTCTAGTAAAAATAACTTAAAGGATTTGTTTTCCAAAAAAATTGTTAGAGAGGGTTATGTTTGCTTATTAGAACAATCACACCATTGGCATTATTGTATTTCAATTTCATCTTAGATCTATGAATGATTTTGTTTTTCATTCAATCTTGAATTTACTACTAATTAATAACAATTTTTTGATGTGTAAAGTAGAAAATAATCTTTTTTTTTGTGCATTTTTTTCCTAGATTCTCAACTGAAGTATTCAATATAGAAACCTAGAAAATGAAAATAAATAATACTAAAATTTGAAGTTAAGAAGATTGAAAGCTATAAAATCTAGTCACATAAGTACTAAGTTGCAAAAAAATTGTTTCCTTCACTTTGGATGTAAATATCTTGTAATCTATGTCATCAAAGTTTATGAAATTTCTTCCAATCATATATTTTCATTCTAGTCTAGTGCATGATCCTATGGTTTGATATGCAATACAAAACAAGTTTTCAAGTTTTTTGCTCTTGTAATAGAAGTGGCAATTCTGAGTGCATTTTAATGGAGAAAAGGCTTGGGTTTGCTAAGGGGTTAATTTGAGCAATTCAAAATATGTATACTAGAAAGCTTGAAGACCAGGTTTTGAAATACATAACAAATTAACCCGTAAGCGCTTTGATGTCCATTTTTTGGATGATGAACAAATTGGAACTCAAATTTCATCCTCGTAACTATTTGGATGAAAATTAATATTCTAATTTGTAGAGATACTTTAATTATATGAAGTTGTTGTCCTACGTAAGGTTGGATTTGGTGTTCCTAGAGTACAATATATATTTTTCTAAATTTACAATGTGCAAGTATGTCAAGTGGTCAAATTGCATTAACTTTAGTTCAAAATTGGATTTGCCAAAATGAGGTCATGGATTTTAAGAATATAGAAATTTCAAAAATTAAATCACCATGTGAAGAGAACTTCATCATAAATTCATTCCAACAAATTTTACTAAAAAATTGATAATATTGTTCTTGTATTTGAATTTAGAAGGGTTTTTAGGGTTTTTCTTTCAAATTAAAAAAAATATGGATGAGAATATTGGTGAATCTAACTGTAGAGATGTAAGACATAAATCAAAATCTACAAGTTTTATTTGTATATAAATTCCAACATATACTTCTAGATGAAACTTCATATAGAATTAATTTTCTCAAATTTTGAATTCGGGAGATGATTTTGTAAGTTTAGGGGGTAAAGGGGTAAATAAAAACTTAAGTAATCACATTGACTAATCCCAAGTAATGAAAACACTTACCTTGAGTAGATGCTTATCTTAAGTTCATCATCCATCATTATAAGCAGGGGTGACACCATGATGATGGAGGACTAGGATGTCAACTCTAGTTGCCCCCTATCTCTCCCCCGATGGCTTTCTCCTCTCCCTCCTGTTTTCCTTCCACTTGGTTGTCGTTGCTCTTGTTCTCACAATTGTTTGTTTCTTGCAATCGAATGTTTCTTGCGATTGTTTGTTTCTTTCAATTGGATTGGTTGTGGGCGCACAACTTGTCCCTGTTCGCTTTTAGGTTTCCAAAGTTAACTTTGTAGGAATTTGAGTTTCCTTGTTGCATTTTCGATGTTTGCGTGCGTGAAGAGGTTTTTTGAGTTATGAGTAGGCTACCTTTTGGAGAAGGTGACGATAGTTTAGTGGTGATTTGAAGATTTTTGAGGAGCGTTGCATTTCTAACCCCGCTGCAAGGTGCACGGACTTGGAACAAAAGACCTACGCAGAGAAGGTGTGCAGGAGGTGGCTTGAGATAGTGAGGAGTTTGTGTGGAAAGAAAGGGTCGAGTGTGCGTGGAGATAGGATTGGAATGCAGCTAGAGAGAGGACTAGAGCTTGCATTTAGATAGTGGTACATTGTTCACTTGCAATTTAGGTAAGTTGAAACAAAATCATGATCTAACTTGCGATCAAAGTTTGGTTGGTTGCCTCACAATTGAAGTGCATTCATTTGTTTGTTTAGGAATGTAGGGACACAAAAGTTGCAGAAGAGTAGTCCATGTTCAAATCCGCTAGTTTTTATTTCCTTGCAATCATCATTAGTGAACTTTCCTTGTCATTCCACTATAGGTTCACATGCACAGAAGCTGCCTCCTTCTCATAGGGTCTGCCAAAATTTGAATGCCATTCCATTCTAGGTTTATATTACATTCCATGAGTTGTCTCTTGTTGTAGGAACTCAATTTCAAATTTCTATTTTTGATAAACTAACTTATAGTGTTAACCACAATCATTAGGATTGAGTGCTTGAGTTTTGTAGTTACAGAAACAAATGATCAACGGTAGATAAGTAATACGTCAATGTAGGTTCACAATTTCTTTGGTGGTTTAGGATTACGCTACGAGTCTTAGTTACATCAGTCTTCCAGAGGGTGTGCTTTCCCGTGCCTCATCTTGAGTTGCCACTTTGCAATTTTTCATTATCTCCAGTTGGCAATGGACATGTAGTTACAGAGAGGGGCATAGTGAAAGCGTCCTTCTTTGTCTTATTATCTCTAGATGCGGTCTTTCTTGCAAGAATTGCCTTCTAGATTCCTGTCGATGGTAACCCTAAACTTTTAGTTACTTGTAAACAATGAAATGTCTATTATGTAGTAAATTGAGACATGAAGATTGTATTCAATATGTTTACTATGTTGGCTGTACACAAGAAAGCTTCAATGGGTTGTGAGTGACGACAATCATGGAAATAGATCGGGGCAAAAGAATCCAGCTGTTGTGGGATGACACATATGTCTCTACACTTTGAACCCTTTCTAAACCTTATGCATGGAAATACAAGGAAACAAGACCTATTACTGTGAATATATCTAGAGATATCCACATATATACTAGTGACTATAGTTTAGGATCAAAATAGAACGGAAATGTCCCGAAAATACAGTGTTTATACTAACATTTGCTATCTTGGGAGGAATTAGTGTGATCATTATCTTAAGATCTCTAGATGGTAGTCTTTGACTAGGAATTATTGTACATATCATGGAGCTGTTAGCCCTAGAGCTATATATCGTTGCAAAGACAAAATTACAAAGCGGGGTATTGAGTGGAAGGAGGATGTTGATGGTGGAGTCAAAATCATTCTGAATTTTGTCAATTACGAGAGGGTGAACCAAACCGTAGGCCTAAACGTTCTAGAAATGCAAGGTCTTGACGACTTCAGCATCCTTGTTGTAATTGAAGAAAAGATTGGAAAATTAGAGCGATCTAGAATATATGGTCTTATTCTTGATTATAGTAAAATGGACCTCGGTTTGTGTCATAGCTGTGTTGAGCATGGATTATTGTTTTGCAAGAACGATGTCCCGGGGTGGACTCCTAACACTAGAACAAAACATGGTGTGGTTTTTTTGACCACGTTTTTGTGCAGGCCCACTACACGCGTAGCCAATGTTTTTTGCAATTTCCCATTGCAATTTTTGGAATTTTGGAGTATGTGATATACCATTGGAAAGGTACTTTCAATACCCTTCTAATCGTATATTACATGCCCTAAATTTCCAAAAATTGCAGTGGAAAATTGCAAAAGAAGCTAACAGCCTACTACATGCACATGCACAAAAACGTGGCAAAAAGAACTGTAGTTGATTTTGACTACAATTTTTTTTACCATGTTTTGTTATAGTGTAAGAACATGAAGGTACAGTGGGATCTAATCAAGACAATGTAAATCCTACCCCCCAAAATGTTCAAAGCATGACGCTTGAGTCGTCACCAAAGAAGAAGACAAAGACACGAAAGTCTTTGGTGGGAGCCTCCGGCAACGCCAATTAAGAACGACGAAACCAAGAAGTTTATCCTTGCCCAATGCGTAAAAGTGAATGAGGTGGAAGTGAAGAAGCTTCAACCCAAAGACAGGAAGGTCATGAAGGCTCTTTACAAGACTACATTCAATCCTCTGTACAAATGGGGAAAAAACCATTCACAGATGTTGTCGGGGAGCTATTGCGGGTGCATTTCAATAACTTGTACAAGGCTCCAATCGCCCAACTTCTGTATCGGGGAATTGATGAGGGTCGATTGAAGAGTATAAAAAACAAAGCCATGCTTGAAAACTGACTACCAGTCTGAATTTAGACACATTACCGTTCTTCCTGTCATGCTCGGGCTATACGGCGCAAATGGACAGGCCAAATTCTATGAAACTTGCTTGAAGAGGGAATTACTCAAAAAAGACACGCCTTACTTTATCATTGGAGGCCAGCATACAGTGGAAGCGTACAAGACCCTAGTGCAAGACAGGGAGATCCCCGAGTGTTATAAATAGGAGGCCTTGACTTTTAATATAATTTCGGTCTATGCCCCTTACAACAAATGGAATGACCTCATATTTCTCTCATGAGCCCTAAACCAGAACATAGCTGGTGAACAAAGAGAGCAATCATTTACCAAGGAGTTCATACATGCATGGATCAAGTAGAAAGAAATGGGAAGTCCACAACCATCCTATGGTGGCTGAGCACATTCAAAGTTGTACTTAGTATGTTTTGTATCTTCATATGTTCCTTACTACTATGTCAGGAAATGGAAATTTGTATTGGTCGAATTCCTCTAAAGATCACTTTCCAATCTTATATTTCATCTAGATTTGTTAGTTTGATGTTTGTATATGAATTTTCTATTAAAGTCATCTGAAAATCTCCAAATGACTTCAATACGGATAGACTTCCATTTCCTATTTTTGTTGCCCTACCATTTGTCTTAAAATCATTTGGAGATCTCGAGATGATTCTTAACTTCATTTCCCATTTTTTTTCGAGCCCATCCTTATAATTGCTTTTGTTATTGCTAATTTGTCTAGTTCTATTTAGTGAGTACCAATTCTATTAAATTCATCTAGTCATCTATAGATGATTGAAATACGAGCAGTCTCTTCATTTAAGCCTCCATTTATTTCTTTGCCCAAGCATCTTTGTTGAAGTCATCTAGAAATCTCTAGATGATTTCAACACAGATAGACTTCCATTTCCTATTTTTTTGCTGTACCATTTGTCTTAAGATCATCTAGAGATCTCCAAATGATTCTAAACTTCATTTCCCAATTTTTTTCGTATACATCTTTGTGATTGCTTTTGTTATTGTTAACTTGTGTTATTCTAGTTTGTGAGTACGTACTAATTCTATTGAAATCATCTAGACATCTCCAGATAGTTTCAACACAAATGCTTCAGTAATGAAATACATAAGAAGTTCAATGAAGAGAGTAAGAGACAACATGTTGTTTCTTCATTTAACTTCTTACGTATTTCATTGCCAAAGCATTTGTGTTGAAACTATTTGGAAATCTCTAGATGATTTCAGGCTTCATTTCCCATTTAATGTGCTTGCTCCACATAGTGACTACTTGTGTTTTTACCTTCCTAGATATAAATCCCATCATTTCTCAGTGCTCATCTAGTGAGGCCCGTATAGTCCATTTATAGTGTGGGAATACCATATGTGTTGAACTAAGGTCTTGATTTGGAGATGGTTTTGGAGACAGTCATTTGTTTCACTTGGCCTATAGAGTAATTCTTACCATTCTATAATGCAGGAGTTCTTTCCAATTATGTCCACCATCTTTACAATTGTAAAAGGCAATGAGGCAAACACGAAAATTCTATTGCTATTCCTTGATGAAGACATGAACAGATGGATCTGAATTGAAGAAAAATACTCCCTGGTACTGAAAGGAGCCTATCCAAAAAAGTGGATGCAAGGCAGAAGTCGTTGACAATCAACAACTTGAAGCCTCTTTACGGACTTCGCCCGGAGGATACCAACTATCTGGCGGGTCTTATAGAAATCGAGAAAATCTGCGTTAAGAGCACACTATAAGAAACCAACATTTTTTATACTGTTTACAAAAAATATATTTTGTTTTTTGAGACGTCACTACGTTCGACGTTCATTGGGCATGGGAGTATGAATTTGATGTGATGTTGCAGAAAACGTGTGCGGCTAAGTTGGAAAACAAGCAGATGTTATTGTAGACGAACATATTCTTAATGATGTTAGAAAAAACATGTTGATGATTTTTTGTGACATCCAAAAAACATATATTGCCACGTCAACAAGTAGATCCATTTTGACTATGGATAAGTCAGTAAAAATTACTATGGTCTATAGTAAAAAGTTGACCATATGTGAAATTTTTTCAAGGGCAACCACATGGCATGCCCTCCCTCCAAAAGGAAATGGATGGATGTGCACCATGGATGAAAAAGAGATGATCTTTATACAAGTGGGTGGTCGGAAGTGAAACAAACAATATGGGATATGTAAAACAAGAATTGTGTTCAATGTAAAATGTCTGAAACGAAATCTAGATGTTTGAAATAACATCCAGATGTCTAAAACAATGTTTATATGTTTGAAATAGTGTTGAGATGTACAATGGCCAAGTTCCTATATTCTAGTTATCCCATATCTTTTGTCACACCATGGACAGACAATGAATATAAATATGACCTCTGTTATCTTTATTTTCACTCATTTTTTTCTTTCATTTTACCATCAAAACTTCTCTTGATGGTAGATGGTAAGTTTTTTTCAATTCTTGTTGAATTCAAAAAAATTTGCTTGTTCTTTTAATTTTATTTTTAATCATTATTTTTTATTGATCTTTCTTGACAAGTATAATATGCACAAATTGATGTCTCAAAAAATGTCTAAACATCTAATTAGACATCTGAAAAAGTGAAATTAAAATTTTCAAATGACATAAAAATGTGCTGACTAGGCATGCCATGTCATCATAATTGGTTCCATGTCACTTTTTTCGCCACTATGTCAAGTGCCATGTTAAGAGCCATGCCAAGAGCCACATCATTGATGGTCTAGATGAAAAAAATCCCACATGGATCTTTTTGCCTATATGGCGTTTACATGGCATCCACATGCCGCAGTGTGGAGACCTTGGAAGACCTTGTCATCTGTGACGTTAGAAAAAAAAAAGATGAAATTGGATGCTTTTTCCTTGATTTTTGGACATTTTTTGCCCGTTTGTTATAATGAATTTTAGGTGACATCTACTCGGATCATTTTCATGTCAAATTGAACACCACAACATGTTTTTTGTGATGTTAAAAAAAACATCATTTTCTTATAGTGGCATGAAGGCCAAGAAATATGGTGCTGGCTTTTTACCCCCGTCTCTATATGACGCTGGTTAGAGAGAGAGGCTTGTCTAGGCAATGAAAAACAAAATGATGTGCCACTACTAGAAGTTCCATCTTCCAAGCAAGAAGCCCAAGTACGTGCTATACATGGATGCGGATTGGGAGGAGTTTTCAATAGAGAAGATCTCTCGTTTGGAAATATTGCATTGGATTGACAAAGCTATGTCAACTAAGGCTGGAAAGCAATGGTTGGAGGGACGAAAAAGGAATTTGAACAAAACCCATGAGCCCATGGATTGTGCAAAGGCTGTGCACAACTTGAGGGAAGTTGTAGATATAAAACTATTAACTCAAATATTTTATTTTTGTTTTAAAGTGTGAATCGAGTTCATTTTACCTTTGGTTTTAGGAATGCATGGTGATAGGTGATAGATTGTCAAGTGATCTGAGGAATTGCCGTGGGATTTCAAGTGAATAGTGGATGAGTTTAACGGTTAGACCGGAAAAGATTTGGATAGTCGCTTAAGCTGTGTTGATAAGTGATTTTCTTTCTCTTTTTCCTTTGTCTCTTCTTCCCCTCTTTGTTTTCAAGTTGTGTGTAGTTTTGAAACATTTCTATGTTTTTGTTGATACTCTTTATAATAAGAAGCTTTAAGCATATATATATTTTAATTGTGTGTAAGTCCCATTGATAGGGCATCTTTTCATTGAGTAATTCGATTGAGTTCAAAGTCCCAAGGATTGGGCATTGTTGTGTGTGTGTATGTTGATTTTTCCTATGAGAGACATTATTATTTGTTGTGCTTAAAGCAATTGTTCATTTGTGAGTACTTGATTAAATCATTCTATTTGTTTGTATAAGCTTGGAGCAGTGTGTGTTCTTGTCAAGGCTTGAAGCAGTTGGTTGAGTGTCAGGATTGAAGCTTTAAGTGATAGTGAGAATTTCTATTGCATGGTTGTATCAATTTATGAAAGCTTTGAGCGTTGGGTGTGATAATAATGCTTAAAGCAGATTTGTGAATAATGTATGTAATTCAAGTGAATGCCTGTGTCATAAGAGAGCTTAGAAGCTATACTGTTGGAGAATATTAAATGGCTTAAAGCAATTGTTTAGTTCTATAGTGAACTGATGAGAGGTTACAATTGGACTATTTAGATGGAATGGCTTTAAGCAAATCAATATAGAATTATTACAAGCAAATGTATAGATTGGAAATGAGCTTGTAAAGTTGCCTATGTAAATTGAAGATCAACTATAAAGATGATTATTGAGGAGTATATTGTTTGGTTGCTTAAAACAAGTTAGAACAATGAATGCTATAAGCAATATTAAGATTGTAATGGTCTGGGTGAAGTTGTTTATACTAACTGTGGCTTGTTGAGTGATGAGTGACACTTAAGCAAATATTGTGAGTCTATGCTTTAAGCAAATGCAATAGGAAATGGATACTATGGTGCTTAAAGCTATATGTCGTGTCTATCATCGCTTTAAGCATATTCCTTATTTATCCCCATACTAAGATAAGACAGGGACCGCATACTTGTTTTATTGCATTCATATGTGTCAAACAGAAATTAGTGATTGGATAAAATAGTGATATCCTTTCCTTGAAACCAATGGGTTATTATTGTATTATTTTCCATTAGAATCAAGTTTATAAGACATTTCTATTATAAACATGACTTCTGTAGACATACTTTTTGAAGTACTTTTGTTATTTTGGGAAGTAAAAGACTAATGGACTAATTAAGCTAGCTTTATAGCTTAATAGAATGTGAATTAGGTCAAATAGACACACTAATATGAAAAGGACTATTAGACAGCCGGATAGGGAGTTAGGGTTAGTTAGGATCGGAGTAATTAGACAAATAGACAGTCAAGCTAACTGTGGGTTAGTTACGGGCCAAGAAACAAAAAGACAAGTAGACTGTGTTTTTTTTCTCTCTCTCGCAGGCGTTTGCAGCGATTGCTCACCTTTGTCAATTGTACTTGTGCATTCCTTCAAGCTTAATACAATTGTCTATTCATCTATTTATGTTGTAGCCAAAGATTGGCTTTGTAGGTTTTGTCTATTAGCCAGGGATTGGCAATCTTTTTGTTTATGCAGCTTAGCCAGGGATTGGCGGCTATTTTCTATTCTTTTGTTTGTCTAATAGTCGAGAGCTATAAGGTTGGTCAAATTGTCTTGCTACAGTGCAAACAACTTGGATATTTAAGGAGAGCATTAATTTCTTAATTGAGCTTGTGTTTTGCAATGTTTCTTTTTGTTTTCTTTTTCTTGGTTTTATCAAATGGTCATAAATTCTGAGTTTGTCAAATCATCACTCCATTAGCAAGTACCGTTAATTGTTGTTGACACAGACAAGTGGACAGTTGTGAGCGGTGAACTTGTCTTGGTGTCTTCTTGTTTTGTATGTGAGTAGGTCAAGTAGACGAGAAGCCAGTGATTGGCTGTGAGGTGAGTAAGACAATTAGCCAGGGATTGGCGTTGTCTATGATTTATTAGTCTAATAGCCTTACTGTGAGAGCATCATTCCAATAAAGAATTTGCAAATGTATAGGCTAAGTAGAGCTAGTGATTGGCAAAGTTATTATTTGATTTAAAGTCAAATTGTCAAAACTGTGAGAGCTTATTTAATGAGTATGCATATATAATTGAGTCAAGTAGCTAGGGATTGGTGATAATTGGGTCATAGTTTGTTGTCTAATTGTCTGTGAAAGAGAGGAGTCAAAATTACCAGTGATTGGTATTTCTTGAGTGTTAGGAATTTAAATTCAGAAAATATATAATTTTATAAGCTGGGTTAAGGTGGGATTGTTTGATCATAAAGATGGTCAATTAGACAGTCAAGAAAAGGATTGTAGAAGACGAGTAGTCTGTGACGTTTTACCACTAATGAGTATCTAGTAATTGAAATTGTTAAGTAAGACAATTTGTCAATGAGTATAGGCGGATGGAGCCAATGTAATTAGCCGCATATGGGCTGATTTGGGAAGTCAAATAGATAGTGTTAGCTTCCTGTGAGCGTGAGATTAAAGTAGGAAGTTGAACAGTCCTTAATTTCTAATGTGATTATGTGAGCCAGGGTTTGGTGTTTGGTATTGACTCTATTGGTCTGGGATAGGTCAATTTCATTTTCTGATTTAGCATGATGGTAACTATTCAGTATGAACTGGGAGTTAAATAAATTATTTGGAGTGGTTCAAGATTGTAAACAATTGTCCAATTGTGTGTCTTAAATTGGTTGTCATTGTAGTCTAATTGTTTGTGAGAGATAATTTGGGATTAAGGTGTCTATGTGTATGTGAACAGTGGACAAATTGACATGCAAATGAGGAGACCAAGTAAATTAGGAATATTTGGCAAATTGACTTAAGTATATTTAAGTAATAGTCTAGGTTGTTGGTAGTGGAGATGTCAATTAGTCAGTTTGATATAGTGCAAGTGATAGAATAGTGCTCAAGTTTGGATTAGCAATTTGGAATTAAAATAGGCTTAGACAATTAGGTTATATAGGAGCTAAGTGCTGGACAATTTGACATTAATTATGATCAATTAGGGATAGTTTCTGGCTTTTCCATAGTGTTGGAGTATCTAGTCAAATTGATAGAATAACAAATTTATATAGATTGTGAAAGTCTAACATGTTGTAAAATGGACCAATTGACTCGTTGTTGATGGAGGATGGAGCTAGAGAAAGGAAGAAGCTATGCCTAATTGACTGAAGCGTAATTTACAAGAATGAACTTTAACTTTTGCATGCTTTGCATAACTGTGACAAATTGACCTTACAGAATTGTGATTTTGCATAATTGCATTTGTAGTAATTAGATTAATTAATTAGCTACTGGACCAATTGACAATGGATTAAATTGAAGAAGTAATTAAAGAATTGCAATTGTATGTATGTGGCAATATGAATATATTATATGTGGGATGATTAAGTTGATAGAACAGGAGCCATGACTATTTGACATACCTTTGACAAATTGACATTAGAATCCTAATATAGGACTGGGACGTCATGTCGTATGTTTGCATTCATGGGAATTGGATGGAATACTAGGATAGGCTAGAATTTGATTACACATTCCTTGAACCAATTAACAAAACTAATCTTTTATTTCTTTAATTATTAAAGTGAGTGAGTATCCTACGTTAAAAGTGACCTTAGATACAAAACAGTAGACTAATTGACCATTCCCCATTAAAAAGAACCACCACTAGGGAATTCCTTGGGTTTTGTTTGCCAAGCTTTTCCCACACTACAACTTCAGTCACAATACATTAGACTATTTGATCATTCCCTGGATTTTGAACCCCTATACTATAATCTTGGGTTTTGTTGAAAAAGCAAAATCCTTTTGTCCCTAACATTGATGTGGTATCCCTTGTGAGAGACGCGAGGGTGTAAGGGTGGTGGGTCCCACTGTGACGGCGAAGCTTTGAACCCCTTAGGGATGAAAAGTCTTAGTGGTGTATTCAAAAAGGGAATGACAACAAAGCTTTGAATCCCCTTGGGCTGAAAAGTCTTAGTGGTGTATTAAAAAGGAGAACGATAGCAAAGCTTTGAACCCCCTTGGGGTAAAAAGTCTTAGTGGTGTGTTAAAACCACCTCATAAGAGAACCGTGAGACTACATGGTCCCTCTCCCTAAAAGGTTTAGTTCCCAAAATGTGTTGGGAACAAACCAAGGTTTAGATCCCAAAAAATAGGAATTAGAGGTTAACAAGAGAGTAAGGAGTGATCGGCATGAGATAGGGAGGGGCCTTCGCCTCCACAAGCCTAACCCACCACCTACTAGCATAGATAGGACTACCCAAGACCCCCATAGGAAGTAGTACCAAAATTTGTCAAAGAAAAGGTCACAACCAATACCCCAGCCAGACCAATACCCCAACTAGACCAACACCCAAGTCCAACACCCCGATACCCAAGAGGGGGTCGAGCCAGGTACCGCTAGTGGGTTTGTTGGGTTGGGCTGGACATAGGGGGGGTCAAGATTAAAATATCGGGCAAGGATCGGGGTTACAGCATTGGGCTGGGGAGTCGAGGTAATAGTTGGGCTTGGGTGTGTGTGTGTGTCGAGTTACAATATTGGGCTTGGGACGTCGAATTACAATATTGACGACGGAAGGGGTTGAATTACAGTATCGAGCTAGGGGATCGGGGTTACAATAAGGGCTTGGAAGTCGAGGTGTTATATGACGGGCTTTGGGGGGTCGGGGTGTTATAGGACGGGCTTTGGGGGGTCGGGGTCACAGTAAGGGCTTTGGGGGATTCGGGGTCACAATAAGGGCTCTGGAAGTTGGGGTTATAGTATAAAGGCTTAGGTTGGGGGTTCTACAACTGTTGCTGGACAGAGGAGGGATTAGGGAGAAGAGGAGGGAGAGGAAGCGAAGCGTGGCCCTTGCACTAATACCATAGACGAAGTGGGGAATCCAATACCCCGTCTCCTACAACCAACACAAGGAGGAGGACAAACGAAATTGAGATGGATGAAGGCCGGAAGAATGGGAGAATGATGAAGGGGAAGGCAATTTGAAGGAAAGGGGGAAGAGTAGATAAGAATAGTGGTTCATTGTATCATGGCACAAGAGTTCATGGCGGAGGAGGGAGAGCTTCCAGTGGGTGTGATCAACAACTCAAGTTCCGAGTTATGAGTTAAACCCTTCCAAACTTTCCATAGGCCCCTAATTAGTGATTAGTAACTTTGGCCAACCCCTAGGTCAGACCCTTAGGACTATAGGCCAGGTCATTTCCTAGGACATAAACTTAAAGAGGAAGGCCGTAGCTCTCCAAAACCCTAAGGCATGCCCAAATTGGGCTAAAAATGTGGAATTTATTGCTTGATGAAGAATAGGGTTGAATTGGATGAAGAATAGCTAAACTCCGGATTTGACAGAGAATTAAGTAGATTAAGAGGAGGCCACCAATTAGGGTCCAGGGCTAGAAAAAAAAGTTAATTCCGAATTGTAGGTTAGGAGAAATTTGCAGATTAAGTTTAGGTAAGACTTGGATGATAATTTCGTGGAAACCCCTGATCAGGGCCCAACTCCAGATCTAGGTAAGAGCAATTCTTGCGACCCATTTTGAGTCCCCAATTCGTCACCAAGGGCTCACTCTTTCTTTTTTTCGTATTTTGTCATTTTAATTGCACCTTATTATACAAAAACCCTAAAAAGAGCATAGAACCGAAATAGGAATGTCACATTCCAATATAGTATTTGGTCTAGTTTGAGTATGTTGTGGCTAGGATGACTCAACCACGAGTTG
Source organism: Straminergon stramineum (assembly GCA_963920665.1). Classification (NCBI taxonomy): domain Eukaryota; kingdom Viridiplantae; phylum Streptophyta; class Bryopsida; order Hypnales; family Calliergonaceae; genus Straminergon; species Straminergon stramineum. Next base: position 19,673,335 of record OY987264.1, read on the forward strand.
TAAATAAGTTAGAACCCAACGAATCATGGCAAATGGGTCAATTATGAATGATGGGCGTATTAGGCTCAAAACCCCACATGCAACTAACATCTCTAAGCTAGATTTAGTTGAGGGAACCTTGGTAAGGCATAAGAATCAGTTCCTGAAGATAGGTTCTAGTTTCCCCATTCCACCGACGAAATAGTAGAACCCCAATTTGTTGGCTTGTAGATGTCAAAAATACGAAGACGGGACCATGGAGGATTCTCAGGTCCAAGGAGGGTGGTTTGGGGTTATACCCATGCATGGGAACCAATGGCAAAGTCGGTTTGCCAAGATTCCCCCCAGTGTGGAAGATTCCTCGGCCACTGATAATTAAACGAGGGGGTGGAAATTGTCCCCCCTGGGCCGATGTGTAGAGTAACAATATGAACCTACACATGTGTCGTGGGATTCTATGGGAAGTTCTATGAAAAGTTTCGGAATTTTCTAATAGTCAAAAGATGTCTTTCCAGATGGTCAACTATCCAAACCTACGATGGGAAATTCATGGAAATTCCCCAAATGGCAGTAAAATCCCACTAAAAATTATCATAGCTTAATTTATGTTAATAAGCTGCCCCAACAAGTTTCACGACATTCCGATAGTCAAAAGTACCCGAACCTGCAACATTCCCCGACAATTAACGCAAATTAAAGTCCATGGCAGGTTTGACCGACGGAGCGGGAGCATACGAAAGCGGAATGGAGTGCAAGATAGGTCTTTTCTCACTCCCCCGTACCTACTTAGGAGCCTAGGCTAGTTACTTTGGCTAGAAAAGTCCACCCCCAAAAGTTGGAAATTTCCTTGATTTTTAGCGTTAAATTGGCGCTAGGTTTTGTTGCGATTTTGAAGATAGAAAAGGGGGAGGGAGGTGCATTTGAACTAAAAATAGCCTTCTGAAGCCAATGGCACAATTCGTTTGCGATACGGAGTTAATCTCCAAAAGTTAGCTTAGTAGGTCAACATAGAATGAAAACCTTGAGTTTTGGATGAAAATCCAAGAAGATAAGGTTAGCTTAGATGAACGAGGAGAGGTGGGTGCCTAGGAAAGAGTATAAAAGGGCACCTGTTCTCCTCTCTCACCACCCCCTTTTTTGTATAATTGGGTCCATTGGGTCTAATTGATGTCAAAATTGTGGCATTTTAGCCACAAACCTTGCAACGGTGTTTTTCGGGCACTTTTTGCCATTGCTGTTGTTCTTGGAGCTTGTAAGGTCTTTGTGGGTCCCTTGCCTTCTTGTTGTTGATTGAGTGTGGTACTAACCCTTTCAAGCTTGAACTTGGAAGTTTGTTTACCTTACCTTTTTCCTAGAGCTCGCATACGTTTACTTTGGTGAATCCCTTTCGGCCACCCTCTTTATCTTGGCACTGTACTAACACTAAAACAACCCCCCATATGACTGGCGATGTCGCTTTGGGGGGCCTTTAGTGCGAGTTGTTGATTTTACGAACCCACGTTGCTAGCCTTTGAGTATCCAAGGCGATTTCTTTGTCCTTTGCCCTTGCCTCTAACCAGTGACATGTCATTCCTTATTGAGAGAAACGAGGGTGTAAGGGTAGTGGGTCCCGCCCCTATGGCAAGGCTTTGAACCCCTTAAGGGTGAAAAGTCTTAGCGGTGGGGCAGAAAGGGGAGGTACAACGAAGCTTTGAAACCCTTAGGGGTAGAAAGTCTTAGCAATGTGTTAAAAGAGGAGACGACGACGAAGTTTTGAACCCTCTAGGGATAAAAAGGCTTGGCAGAGTGCTAAGAGGGGAAAACAATGACGAAGCTTTGAATCCCCCGAGGTAAAAAGTATTAGTAGTGCGTTAAAACCACCTCACGGGAGAGCCGTGGGACCACATGGCCCCTCTCCCCACAAGGTTTAGTTCCCAAAACACGAGGGGGACAAACCAAGGCTTAGGTCCCAAAAAGAAATCATAGGAACTAGGAGTCGAGATGGGCGTAGGTGACAATTAGTGACAAGTACAGTAGTGCCCCCTCCTAGCAAACCACAACCGTTTTACCCTCCTTTTTTAGAGCCTGAAATAGGAAAAAAGAACAATCTAGAAGCAGCCCAGCTACGCCCTTGGCACCTCCAACAACCGGGGTGGGCTCTGAAGTCGGGCGCTATGAGTTTCGGGAAGGGGCTAAGACGGGTGTTGTGAGTATCAGGAAGAGGCTGGGTACTGGGTGGGTCCCGGTACGGGCGTTGTGAGTTCGGGAAGGGGTCGAGTACTAGGTGGATTTGGGATACAGGAGTTGGGCTTTGAGTTGGAGTATCGGGGTGGGGTATTGTTGGGCTCCAAGGTATAGGGGTTGGGCTCTGAGTCTTGGGACTGGAGGTTCAGGGCTGTGGATTTTGGCAAAAAAGGGGGGGAGAAAAGATGGTGGATTTTGGGTTGTCCAAGACCAAAGGGCCCGAGAAAGCTGTAGTCTAAACTTGGAAGGAAGAAGGGGGAAGGTCCACAATACAACCAACTACGCTAAGCAAACTATCGAGGCGGGGAATCCAACTCCCCATCTCCCACAAAACCTCACGACGATAAAAAATAAAGGAGGAAGGATGGCATAAGGTCGGAAGAATGAGGAGAAACGACAAAGGGAAGGATCATTTGAAGGTGAAGAGTAGAAATGGATAAGATAGGAAGGGAAATCTCCAAGACTTACTTGGGCCCTTAGATTAGAAGTAGGTAATCACCCCAAGATAAAGTGTGAGACGTAAGTATAGGACGTAGGAGGTATGACATGAGAAGTAGGACGTAAGAAGTGGGATGTGACAAGTAGGACGTAAGAAGTAGCCAAACTTGGAGGAAGGTATGACACATACTTAAAGATTAGCTTGGTAGGTGGGCTCCCTCGGAGTGTGGGGGAAAGAAAAGAGGGGAGGTGGAAAGAAATAGGAGAGGAAGTTTGACAATTAAATCCTTGTACCCGTTTATTTTTTATGATTAGAACAGTGGTTCGTTGTCTCACGGCACGGGACTTCATGGCGGAGGAGGTGGAACTTCCGGTTGGTGCAATCAACGACTCAAGTTCTGAGGTATGAGCGAAAACCCCTCCAAACTTTCCCTAGGGCGTAACTAGAGTTTAGTAGCATGGACCGAGGCCTACCCCTAAAGCAAACCCTCAGGACCGTAGGCCAGGTCATCTCTAGGGGCATAAGCTCAGAGAAGAAGGTCGTGGCTTTCCGAAACCCTAAAGCACGCCCAAATCGGACGAAAATTGAGCAAGTTATGGCCAAATGAAGTTTAGGATCAAGTTGAATGAAGAATAGCTAAACTCTGGGTTAGATAGGGAGATAAACACACTAGAAGGAGGCTCCCACCTAGGGTCCAGGGCCGAAAGAAAAAGTCAATTCCGAGTTGTAGGCTAGGAGAAATTAGTGGATGAAATTTGGGTAAGGCTTGGATGAAAATTCAGTAGAAATCCCCGATCAGAGTCCAATTCCAGATCTGGGTAGGGTCAATCCTTGTGAACCATCCCCCAAAATTTCGGATCTTTCGGAATTGGGGAACTAGGTGTAATCGATGGATGAAGGTTGAGGAACCAAGTAGCGCTTAAACTTCATCCAACCATAACTTTGGCTAGGAAAGTCGGATAAGGTCGAGTTTTATATTTTTCAAATGGAACAAGATGAACTAGAGGGTTCCTAGGTTAGTTCTGCCCTAGATCAGGTCCCACCTAAATCATCCAACAAGCCGTCCATTCGGTCGGCCCAAGACAACAAAAGTAGTTTAAGCGAATCTTGCAATTGGGGGTCATTTAGACACTTAGTAAAAAGATACATTGCTTGGAAGGCATAGTGGACCATGCTTAGACACCTAAAAGTAGGAGTCACTTAGTCGAAACCAAGAACTTGGTTGTGTTCGTGAATTACCAAGGGTGGGTAATTTGGTGCTCACACCCATCCCTAAAAATTTCAGATCTTTTTGAATGAGGGAGCTAGGTGGAATTGATGGATGAAGTTTGAGAAACCGAGTAGCCACCAAACCTCATCCGCCCATAACTTTGGCTAGGAAGGTCAGATAGGGTTGAGTTTTATTTTTTTAGAAATGGCACAAGATGAACTAGAGGTTTCTTAGGTTAGTTTTGCCCTGGCTTAGGGTCCATCTAGATCATACAACAGGCCATCCACTCGGTCGACCAAGACATTGGAAGTAGATTAAGCAAATCTTGCAAATCTAGGGTCACTTAGGCACTTAGTAAAAGGATCCATTGCTTGGAAGGCACAATGGACCACACTTAGACACTTAGAGGTAGGAGTCACTTAGCCAAAACGTAGAACTTGGTTGTGTTTGCGAATTACCAAAGGTGGGTAATTTGGTGCTCACAGTGTAGTACTTATATTTGGAAGATATCATCTAGAGATCTGTAGATGATAAATTCCAAGGCATTCTTAAAAATCACTCTACTTCTACAAATGTACATAGGAATGGGAATAGTGACTTTGACATTCTTGAACATATTGTAAATATTGAAAATCCACTTTCTTTTAGCATTAGCGCCATAACTATTGTATATTCTCAAATGGTAGGCATTTTGTAATCTTATTGTATGTAAAATTGTAGGTGCATTAGTCAATTACTCTTTGGTAGTTGGCCTTACAAGTGAAGTTAGGTAGTTTTCATTCGGTGGTTTGTATCTCAATGTCTAATAAAAGATACATTTTCATGTCAACACTTTCTTCAATTTGTGTTTCGAAGAATGCTTTGCAATTGAAATAATTTATGTATTGTATTGAATTGTTAGGTCAGTAATGCATAAAGATAGCACTTACAGTACAAGACCTGCATTGGTTTTTGATAACTTGCAAATGACATTGCAATTATGAAGTCTATTTTGCGGTCTTCCTGCTCATTTTGTGGTAAATGTGTGTAGGGTACCATTTGCATAAGTGCCTTGTTTAGTGTGCCATGGTCACTTATCATAAATTCTATTTTGCAAAAGATCCAGAGATCTCCCAATGTTTTTAGGTCGTTCGTCATGCGGTTGGAAGCTATCTACAATTGATTATTTGTTGAGGTGGGTCTTTGTAGAGGGTGGTGGTCATTGTATTGACAAGTCCTTTGTACATTGAGGGCGGTGTCTCTATTGTTGAACATAATACATACTTGGAGAGCTTTGGATATCTGGTTTGATTGTTGCTGGCACATACTACCGTTGGTTTTTGGTCAAGTATGAATACTTCAAAATTGTAAGACCTCCTTCAATTTATTATTCCAAAAAATATAATCTCTAGGCTATTTGTTGTTCAAGGATGTGATTTACTGGACAAGATGGATTTGCATCTTGATAGGAAAGAGTTCTTTAGGGAACTCTTTAGTAGGGATGCAATGCACAATTTGTTTAGGAATCAAATTTTTATGTTCATTGACGTTGATCCCCTAAACATGCACCAGAAGTCTATAATACTTCCTTTTGTACATAATAGGGATTCCATTCCAAAGATCAAGTAGACTAGCTTCAGAACTCTAAGCAATGATTTTCCTCATTTCCTAAGGCACACGCCTATTCCTTTGTGTCTCTAAGTAAATAAATATTGGCAAATCCACTTTACTTCACTATACAAATGTCTTTGTATGTGAACTTGTGTAAAAATGTTGAGGGGATGGCATCTAAAGATCTTCAAATCTCCCATTCCTAATTTTGTTTTGGAATTGTCTTCTATGTATGAACTTTTGAAAGAATGTTGTGGGGATGGCATTTGAAGATCTTCAGATCTCCCATTCCGAAGTTTCTGTTTGGAATCATCTTCTACTTTGAACTTGTGAAAGAATATTGAGGGGATGGCATTTGAAGATCTTCAAATCTCCCATTCTCAAGTTTAGTTCTTGAATTGTCTTCTATTTTGAACTTGTGAAAGAATGTTGAGGAGATAGCATTTGAAGATATCTAGAGATTTCCAATTCCCAAGTTTAGTTCTTGAATTGTCTTCTACTTTGAACTTGTGAAAGAATGTTGAGGGATGGCATTTGAAGACATCTAGAAATTTCCAATTCCCAAGTTTAGTTCTTGAATTGTCTTCTACTTTGAATTTGTCATGCCCCTATCTCTTTGGTATGCCCGAAGTGCCTTAGTGAGCAAGGAGGACCTTGGGGGTGACTTCCCAAGCCTTGCAATAGGCTAAGAAGGGAGAAATGAGAGACTCCCAAGCAAACAGGGGTGACAACCAAGGGCGGTTAGGACTGTGGTGAGTAGTGCCACCATGAATCCTAGCACAGTAAGATGGAAGTTCTGCCCCATGTCACTAAGTGACATGCCAAGTGCCACGAGTAGGGTGCGTGCTAGAAATCCCTGGCACTAAGACTTCGCAATGTGAGTTGGAAATGGGAACTAATGTTGTGAGTGTATGGCATGTGCATTGCTAGTTAGTTGGGCCTAAGTGATACTAGTATTGGAGCATGGTGAGCCCTGAAAACTGTGAAGGGCTCTTGAAGTCTGGTTGGAATTGTAAGGTGTTACTAGGGCTACGACAGAACTTGTGAAAGAAAGTTGAAGGATGACATCTAAAGATCTCTAGATCTCCAATTTCAAAGTTAAGTATTGGAACTCCAATGATTCATGTAGAAATTGAATGCCTCTGCATCATCATGTAGATGTTTTAGAATATGAATGCTCATTACTTACATACAATCTACAATTTTCAATAGCCAATTTTTGGTATTATTTTATATGAAGATATCTCCAAATGAATTGGTTAATTATATACAAGTAAAAACAATCTTCATGTTTGCATTGCTAAAATAGGTTATCTCATAAAGCTCTTAGTATATTTATAGGCTTTATCAAATAGAGTCCTTCCTACTTCAAACATCATTGCAGTCTCAAAAGCATTATAATGTAGGTAGTTTTCATTTGGAGATCTTTCGAAGAAAAGTTTGGAATTCCCCCCAAAGTCCAAAAGTAGTTAAATGTGGCATTTAGAATTTTTAAGAATTTTTCAATTTTCTTAACTCCCAATCCAAAAATAAATAGGAATTGGCATTGACATGTCCAATTTTATATATTAGGATGCTTGTTTAGGATTCATTGCAACTATTGGGGACTTTTTAGACAATTTTTGAATACAAAAGGCAAGTATTTTGGGAGACTTGTTCAACTGTGACTAATGATCCCAAGGGGGCAATAGTCAAATTAGTCACATTTGAGTAAATTTACCACAACTATTGCGTAGGTAGGTGAAATTTTCTGAAAATTTGTATATACATTCTACATTATGTAAGAGACCTACTCCCCAAAGCCTAAATTCCAATTACACATTGATTCTGTCCCAGATGGGGCAACTAAGGTGAACTTATTATTTATTATTCTGGTTGAGGTCGGCACCACGTAATATGTGTGACAATGAGATTGAATTCAAGCCCAGATAATAATAAGAACAAGCACATTTTAACATTCAGACGGTGTTGTGAATTAGGTCACAAACTAAGCCAACATCATCTCATCTCCATCATTTTCACACTCAATAACAATCCCACTCAAATTTCGTCACACATCATCGTCACCTAGCTTCAAAAGAATGGTGAAAGCACACTCCAGCGGCGAGATCAAGAGCTGGAAAAAATGAAGGGAGACTGGGCAAGTAAGAAAGCTGCCAAGGGAGCGGCCACTAAAGATATGGCTGTATGGATGGCACATCAAATGATTGATATAACTGCAACCTGACCACCGAGTGGCACGCATTCATGGTGCATGACTTCAATTTGTGACGGATGAGCACTTTGCCCAAGCTGGCAAATCTTAGGCATCCTCATCAGTAATAAATTTATACTACCATCTCAATCAGCTATGTGTATGATCGAATGTCAATATCCTTAAATTGGTGGAATTTCATGACTTCAGCTCCTTTCAGAGCACACTTGATATCAATCTTTGTGAGCCCTCATTTTGAGAGCGGTGTTCAACTGATGCAACCATGTTTGACGCCCAAATTTTTGCCAATTTAACTAAATTGACGATTAAGGAAAAAAGAAAAGAGGGGAAGATATATTGACTATCACTTTTTCACACTCTAAAAATACACAACCTATACGGCTACAAGTGACTTTCAGAGCCCACTTAAATGCACCTCTACAAGCTTCATCAAATAAAATTCGCATTCCCAACGGAGAGAAGAAAAAATCTAGCTAAAGAGCTTTCAGAATGACGGGCATACCGAACTTAGGCCTCAGAGCCACGGTACTGATAGGATGGTGCTTGTAATTGGGAGACGGCAGTATTCGAAAACGTTGAAGCACCATGGCCAATATGATCTTCGCTTCCATTAATGCAAAGTTGCTCCCGATGCAAGACTTCGGCCCAAGACCGAACGGAATAAATGCTTGGCGATGTGAACAGGCTTGAGACACACCATTGGCAAATCTGCTGGGATTGAACTCCCCGACGTCGTCTCCCCAGTAGTCTTTGTCTTGATGAATTGCTGTCAGAGCAAATTCAATGGTCACACCCTTCGGAACAAACAGACTACTCAACTGCACATCCGTGGTTGTCACTCTTGAGATGAAATTAGCAGGTGGAAAGAGGCGCAAGGTTTCGTTGAATACCATTCCCACCTGCACACCAAATACGTAACAATAAAAAAAAGCCTTCTCCTACGTCTTCATCTTGAATCTCCGACTCGGTCGTATCACATTCGGAAAGTCTCTGCAAGTAGAAGAATTCCGAAGCATAAATTGCCATGATGACAGTTGTCAAGATCGATGGAGTAGGGGTTGAGCATACTATACCACTTTCAGGTGAGACAACGCACTCGCAGTGTAACTCGGTTCGTCCCCGAAGACCTCCAAAACCTCCTTGCGGGCGAGCTCTTGCCATTCAGGATACAATGCCAACATTAGGAATGCGAAGTTGGTTGCATTGGCCACCGTGTCTTGACCTGCGAAGTTGATGAGCTTGCAGTTGTTGGCCACAGAGGCAAGGTTGAAATCTTGCGTGTTTTCACTCCATCCCTCCGATGCCGCCGCGAGCATGCGGCCCAGAAGATCATCGCCGTAAGAGCTACTCTCCCCCTTTTGAACTGCTTGCCGGCGGCAGTCGATAGTACTATGAAGCAGAGAGTTCAATTGGGAACTATACAGATCGATCAACCTGTTTCCTTTGGTAGGAAGATTCCTGTACGAAGGAAGTTTTGGGTGCGCATCAGCGTCAGTAAAATCACATCCTGGAAGTGAATTCCATCAAATCATGTAGCCGGAACAAATTATCTTAAGTTACCTGTAACCCGGGATGAGCCAATACGCTGCAGTCTGAATAGATTTCAGGATCTCTTCTGTAAGAAGTCTCTGCAGCTTGAATACTTGTTCGCCCTTTTCGTAATCATCACCAAACGCCGTCAGCGAGATGACTTTTCCAGAAATCTTGTAAATACCTGGTGCCACGTCGATTTCCGCCTCGCCGCCTCCATTGGCCACCTTCTGTTCCCACGTCTGTATCTCTGATGCCGCTCCTTTCACCATAGCCTCCACCATGGCCTGCCCCCCACAGTCAAGTGCCAATGTTTCGTAATTTGTCAAGCATGACGGTCGCTTTGAACTCTCTACTCAAGTTGAATGTGTGACCTTTCTGTCAATGATCACGCTCGTCCATTAATAAGTGAGAGAGAGATCTTTCATTGCCTTTAAATGGTTCACTTACCTTCAGCGCATCCTGATGAAAGAGTGGGTTGATGGTTTTTCTCTCCGTGGACCATTTCAGTCCCCGCAGATTAAACAGTCCGTTGCCTAAGATTTCCGTCAGGAACTCAATTTGAAATGAAGGACTCGCTAAGGAGTCGTGATTGTCGATGATCAATTCTTTCACAGTCTCCGCGTCTCGAACGACCAGTTTCGTCATCGTCCCCCACCAGTACACAAACATCTTGCCTGTGCAAAGTCATCACAAAAGAACTTCCGTCACCTCAAAGCAGCGCGCAAGAACCATCCATCAAATTCTAAGATACAGATCACGACTTGAACTCATCTGTTGTATCAGGAACTGTCTGGCGATCGAGTACGTAGTACCGTATTTGGGGAAGTACAAAGCAAACTGCGGCGTGGCAGTCGGCAACAAAGTGGCGAATCCATCCAAGGGAAGATTGTCAGGAAACGACTGGGCGAATTTGTCCATTTCCAAGAATTGGCCAAGGAGGAACCGAAACGGAGGTCCTCTCACTCCCTGCTTCGCCATGATGCGCCGCAATCTCAGCGGCTCCCAGACCGCGTCCCTCAAGAACTTCATCACGAGAAACACAATCACGCTCGCCATTACCACCGCTATGGCGGTCCTTACATCCGCAGTCATCATCGCCATGGCTACTCCCGGCTTATCTGCTGCCCATTTCAAGCTCGCGATCAAAATTGGAAAGACACCAGGCAAATGAAATCCACTGGAAGGAAGAAAGCACGACAGATTTTTTTCAAAGCTAGCGAAGAAATGGCAGCTACTCGAGTCCAGACGCTTCGGAATAGTTGATGCTTGAGATTTGCGAAATCCAGACTCAGAAGCTTCAAAACGATCATGTATTCTACCTCTATAGTGCCATATTTAAGCATGACAGGGGTTAGAGATTAGAAATGACATCCACAATGATAAATGTTGATGCATCACACGCCACTGGTGTATATCTTGCCACTTTTTAGTACATAAACCATATTCTAGGAGTCGAAATCGATACTCTGTCATGTTGGGTGTGGTGGGTAGTGTATTAGTTTGTCCGGCCAGGCCACGTGTGGCTGGCGGTTTTGTATTCTAACCTTTGCAATGAAATTTCGTTTCATTTGTGTAAAAAAATGGAAAATAAAAATAAAATCAATACTCTGTGTATGGTTCCATCCGTACCAGTATTAATGTAGTCTGGTTCGTGCAACAACTATTATTATTGTATTGGTTTAAATAAGTTTAACCCACAAACGTCAACATGGATGTTTAGTATCCAATGAATGACTGAGTATCTTTTTGTGGGGGATAGAATTGCAACTGTTTGTCTTCGAAATCTTGTGTAGAAAGGGGAGATCTTCTATAGTAATTTGACCTGCAATGAATATTTTTGGTTTTCTTGAAGTAGATGATGTCACACAATTGACTTCCAAAAGCGATGATTTCCACAGTCACCAATCCGTCCTTTACAGGTTAAAAGAATACATGGATGACTTGTGTGTGAGTCATGTAAGAGGTACAAAAATGACCCAAAATTGGAGTTATCATTCATCATATGATTCAGCTCAACATTAACCCCTAAAGGACCAAACGGTGTTTTTTGGTAACATAGTAATTTCAGGCAGCTCACTACAAATGGAATTTTTATTTTTTTTCTTTGAAATTTTCACACATGTGCCCCAAGAGTAGCTTTAAGACCCAATGATTTTCATAACTTTTGAAGACATGGTTAAAAAATTATTGTATGATATGTTGTTTTCATTGCTTGGTGAGCAGCCCAGGCAGCAAAAAAAACTTCTGTAAAAATCCCTTTTTTTTAAAAATAAAAATTTGAAATTTATTTTCCTAATTTATATATACATGGAAAGCTTTGAATCATTCCATTTTGATTTATGAGATGAAAGTTATGAAGAGTTTTAGTTGTGGGTAGTAATGGAATCTCTATTCTAAAATAAACTTTGAAGATCTTTACTTAACTCAATTTTTAATATTCTTGGAAAAAAATAAAAAGGTGAGGTGTAGATTGTTTATTACAACAATTTCATCATTGGGATTGGCATTTTTCAATTCCATAAATAAATTATTAACAATTTAGTATTTTGAATCATTCTCTACTTCTTTCAACTTACTATTTTTTTCCTATATGTTGTACAATTTCAAATGATCTAAAATTTTTCAAGCATATAGCCAACATGACTTGGAGAATGAATCCAAAGACTTACAACCATTTTGGACATTTTTTCATAATGATCTGACCTTGTGAAGTGCAGCTGCCTAGATTTTCGCAAGGCCAAAAAATGGCTTTTTGTCACTTCAAATGCTAATATCTTGCAATCCAAATGGTAAAAATTTCTGAAATTGTTTCCGCATCTTCCCAAACCAGTGTACTACAAGATCCTACAATTACATTTGTCCAAAAATGTATTTTTTCTAAAATTTGGTACTTGTACTAGAGATGACAGTTTTGGAGCGATTTTGGCAACAACATAGTCAAATACCTTTAGGGGTTAAAATTTTGCAAAAAGCACCACATTGCTTACAGAGCTTTATTGATTGTCGAATTTCTTGCCATTGCAGCAATAAAACAAAACAAAATAACAGCTTCTAGACGAAGAGTATGGACCAGCCAGAGTGCTAACTGCTATGCAGGATAGACATGCTTCTACAGTTCAACGGTACTGTAAAAAAGAAGAATCATTATCCTGCAGTATCCATGAAACACTCCAAAGATCACTGTTGGTTTCAACACTTTTTTAAATGGTACACTACATTGCCAAAAAAGAAGTTTCTGCAATGCTTTTGCATGACACTTCAATGTCAATGAAAACACCCTATAATTTAATAATCAGTAAATGTGGTACTAGTGTTGAAGAAATATTCTAGTAAAATTTTTATATGAGAGCAACCACTATATACATGTATGAGTCAGTCCAGATCAGTGATTCCACAACACATTCAGGAAAATTAGCCAAATGTTCATTCTTGGAAGATTTTTTTGAATTTAACACTAAGGGCATGAGGAAATTAAGTAGAAACTGAGCGAAACTTAGCCAGTTTTGGGATTGCTGGTCCAGATACAGTTACGGGTATCAGGAATGTATAATTCTTTCCAGCTGTGATTCCAAATTCACATGCACTGTGTTATGCACTATGTTATAGTCAAACTTGAATTAGAGAGATTTTTGCTATTCCATGACCTAGCTCACAAAATTAATCCTCGCAAATCCTCACAATCTGTTCTTGCCAGATTATTTTGAATGATTGACCTCTAAATTGACATTGACAGTCAGATCATTTTGATGCTAGTTTTGCATATGTTCTATAAGAGAAGACACAAGATAACCATATGTTTTTCTTCATCCAAACTTCAATGGGAGGTGCATGAAGGTGGCTGCACACTTGATACTCTTAAATTTATTGTACAACAAATTGGAGCACTACACCTGGCTGTGGTAAATCCAAGGCTTGATCCACCAACATGATATTGAAACATATTCTTAATAATTATGTAGTGTATATGACGAAGCAATCTTGAGGGGTCTGTGAGATCAAGAGAAGGAGAATTAACCCCTAAAAGCCCAAGGTTTTTGGGGGCTAAAGACATCATTGCTTTTGAAGTGTTATAGATCAAAACGCCACTTAGGTATAGAAATCTCAACTATACAATCTTGTAGTGTACATGTTGTAGATGACATGAATCAAATTTGGAGTCATTTGGCCATGTAAATTGCAAGATTATAATGTTTTAGTGTTGAAAAACGATGCTGAAATTTTCCAAGTAACACATTTGGAGGTGAAATTCAATTTCTAAACCTACTCAAATGAAAAAACTTTAAACTATAAGGTGATTTGTACAAACACATTGGTGGACAAAAATATCATTCAATTAACTCATTGTGTCTACAAAATGGCTTTGAAATGTCAAAAAATAGCACAAAAAGTTGCAAAAATCACATTGAAACATGAACCTCCTTCTACTAAAATGCTTCTTAGTTCTTCACAACTTCTTGGATTGAAATGAAATTTTAGACACACAAACTAGACTAGTATGCACAACTTTCCCCCCCAAAAAATATTGGGAACGAATGTTGTATGAAGAAGAAACAAGCCACAGAAGCTCACTATAATCCAAAAATGTAGGGATTTTGAACTTTAAATTGCTCCCAAACATTCAAAACATCTTGGATTGACATGAAATTTTTACTACTATAACTAGACTTCAAGGGAAACAAAATCCAACAAAGTTTTTTGAAAACAAACATTAGATGAAGGAGATACAAGCCCCCGAAGTTGTAGCCATCAAATGCAGTTTGGTGAACTCATATAGAACCTGTGAACTTCGATTGGCTTCCAAAAAATCATTTCATCTTGGATTGATCTAAAACTCTTACCACATAAACTAGAAAAGAGAGTGCAAGTTTTCCAACAAATTTTATTAAATTCGGACATTAGATGAAAAAGTTACAATACTTTGAATTGGACTTGAAACTATGTGAGTACACTTTTGGTCCCCTTCAGCGTTTAGGGGTTAAGAATAAGTTAGCAAACTAAGTTAGGATTGTGTTCTCCATCAGCTATTTTAACAAATGGGTACAAATTGACTTTGCATAATTATTATCAAAACCATAGGAATGATTGGACTTCTGGTTATGTATTAAAATGATATAATTATCAGCACATACACAAAACATACAAGAACATCATATAGAAGAGTGGTTAACTTAAGGTAGTGTGCTCATAAACCGTCCATTTAATCCTAGAAGGGTCTAAAAGCCCTTTGCGGTCATATAGTATATTATGTATTTGGTGGTATTTGATTAGGAAAACCTTGACCAAATACTTTTCAGTACAAAGTAAATTAATGATCATGATAGTACGTATATAAAAATCTATCATAATTCATCTATTACACCATAATTAAATAGTTGTAAAGCTAAATATGGGTCGTATATAGGGACCCCAAGGGCCTTTGAAGGGTTAAGGGCTGTTGGGCCTTTCTAATGGTTTTCAGATGACCAAAAATATTTTCGCTTATTTTTCACTAGAAGAAAAATTGATGCGGAATCTAATACAAGTGGTTTCATATTTTTGGGAGCATTTATGAATTACTTATAAATTTTCAAAGAATTATGTGGTAGGCACCTATTTTTGATCATAGGCCTTGCAAAAACCTCACACACAAAGTCAAAAAAAAGGTATGGCTTGACCAAAAACAAACATTGTAGCATTCAAAAAGTAATACACAAGGTTCCTAAATGCAACCATTACTAAACTTAAATGGACCCTCAATTCTTTTAACATTTGTAAGAAGACAATTGGGCAATCAATTCTCGTTTAGAAAAATTATGTGGACACACCCTGGCTTTGAAATGGCCCCTCTCTAGCTCTTATTCCATCCATTGGCAAAGCATGAATCAATACTTGACAAATCTTAGCTATGCTCTCACATTGTTGGCACTCCATATTAGAACTACTTATTGTCCATTTCAAAGATATCTACTGGGTTGTTTGAAGAAGATGGTCACAATAACAG
This sequence comes from Straminergon stramineum, assembly GCA_963920665.1. NCBI lineage: Eukaryota > Viridiplantae > Streptophyta > Bryopsida > Hypnales > Calliergonaceae > Straminergon > Straminergon stramineum. Next base: position 19,688,504 of record OY987264.1, read on the forward strand.
CATACTACTATAGCTCGTCCAAGCATGGTAGTTTTTTAGGACTAAGTTGATATTTGATAGAATTACATTTCTATAGAGATGAGTAGAATGAGTGTAGTGTACCCATATATATTAACCAATAGTGTGTACAATATAGTATACTAACCACGAGAATGACACATTTAACCCCTAAAGGACCAAACGGCGTTTTTTTGGCAACATAGCAATTTGGGGCAGCTTACTACGAATGGAATTTTTCTTTTTATTCTTTGAAATTTTCATACAACATGTGCCCAAGGAATAGCTTTAAGGCCCAACAATTTTCATAATTTTTGAATACATGGTTAAATTTTTTTTGTATAATATGTAGTTTTCATTGCTCGGCACGCAGCTTGGGCAGCAAAAAAAACTTCTTTAAAAATCACTCTTTTTTAAATTAAAATTTGAAATTTGTTTATTAGATTTATATAGACATTGAAAGCTTTGAATCATTCCATTTTGATTTATGAGATGAAAGTTATGAAAAGTTTAAGTTGTGGGTAGTTTGTAGGTAATAATAGAATCTCCACTCCAAAATAAACTTTGAAGACCTTTATTTAACTCAATTTTTAATATTTTTGGAAAAAAATAAAAAGGTGAGGTGTAGATTGTTTATTACAACAATTTCATCATTGGGATTGACATTTTTCAATTCCATAAATAAATTATTAACAATTTAGTATTTTGAATCATTATCTACTTCTTTCTACTTACTAATTTTTTCTTATATGTTGTACAATTCCAAATGATCTAAAAATTTTCAAGCATGTAGCCAACTTGATTTGAAGAATGAACCCAATGAGTTACAACCATTTTGGACATATTTTCATAATGATCTAACCTTGTGAAGTGTAGCTTCCCGGATTTTTGCAAGGCCCAAAAAAGCCTTTTTGACAATTCAAATGTTAGTAAGTATCTTGCAATGTACATTGTGGAGATTTTTGAAATTTTTTCCACATCTTCTCAAACCAGCATACTACAAGATCCTATGGTTTCATGAGTACAAAAATGTATTTTTTCTAAAATTTGGTGTTTGTACTAGAAATGGCAATTTTGAAGTGTTCCTGGTGAAAACATAGTCAAATACATTTAGGAGTTAACTACTTGTGGACTTTTGAAAGTGTAGAATTAATAATAGGAAAAAAAATCAGTTATTAGGAGACTATGCAAAACATTGGTAGATATGTACAAAACATTGAAAGATCTATACAAAACATCCAAAGATCTATACAAAACATCCAAAGATCTATATATACAAACATTGAGAAATAACCATTTAGAGATCTCCAAATATTTTGTTTAAAATTTGTGGAATAGTCTAGAAGTAATTAACCCCTAAAGGACCAAGCTGTGTTTTTTGGCAACATAGCGATTTGGGGCAGCTTACTACAAACAAAAAAATTCACTATATTTTTTGAAATTTTTTTTGGATGTGGGGACGAGGAGTACCTTGCCACTCCACAAAAAAATTACAATAAGATGTGCCTATGAATAATTATGGGGCAAAATGTCATTTTTCATGGATGGGGGGTAGCATGGGCAAGATAATTAACACTACATGGAAATTTGGTTGGGAATGCCCAGAAGAGCTAGGGCAGATTCTAGGGCAACCTCTCACCCAAGTTCAGACCAGGGTACTTCTCTGACATTCTTTGAATTAATAAATTTCACCCAATGTAGAAGGAGGTGGTAGCAGGGAGGTAGATTCTCTATAGCTTCTTCCAGCCTAATAGAGATGTTACTCCTAATCACAAACTGAAATAGAAACAAAAACATCCACAAGACCGATTGAATCAATAACAAATGTCATTTGACAATCAAACATCCAAAATAAATTGATTGTTTGTAGAATCAATTAGTTATATGAAATGTTTCATGATAGAGGGTGGAGAGGTTGATTTTATAATCAAATCCATTGTCCATTATGAATTCTCAAAGGATATGGGACAATTTCAAGATGAGAGTTTGACTGCTCATTGTCAAAACTTAGGAATTATGTTCAAAGTAGAATTTCAGATCTCATTTTTCTATAGTAGAATAACTTATTTAAAAAAAAATTGTACAAAAAAAGTTGGTAAATAAAACTAAGTTTCATTTCCAAAAACCCGTTTGTGATTTTGAGCCTTGAAAAAAAAGTTATGGACAAAATGCAGAGAGGATGTTTCAAAATGTTAATGAAAATATCCTTTCCAAACCCTCTCTAAAATTTCTCCATAACTTTTGATTGGAGACTCTAAATCACAAACGGATTTTTGGAGATAAAACTTAGCTTGATTTCCTAACTTTTTTTAGTTCAAAGTTTTTTTAAATAAATTATTTTACTATGCCAAAATGAGGTCTGAAATTCTACTTTGAACATAATTCCTACTTTTTACTTAACTTTGACATGAGTTGATTTCTTAGTAATTCTAATTTACATATCCCACATGGTTTGTTTGACCTCTTACTACCCCACTTGTATAAAGATCTTCTCTACTCTTCACATTTTTGTGCAAGCACGTCAATCTTCAAGCTGTAGGAGAATATGTCTCAATATTTCTATACTATCAACATTTATTGTAGAATACTTAAAATTCTACTCCATTGAGCAAGGAACATCTTCAGAATTTAGGAAAAGTGTAAACTTTTTGAAATAAAGGGAATGTGATGTAGTGTCAATATATGGGGTCAGTGAGTTCTGATGATGAGTTGGGCTTCACTAACCCTGACCGAGCCTCTTCCCTTCCCAGGCCCAATATGCCCAATTGCCCCTTCACTTTAGCTTGGATACAAATTGATCAAGCTTGTAGAAGTTTGATATTTTGTGCGATTTTTATTTTTATTTTTTCTTCCTCTAGAGCTAGTTGAAATCTAGAACTCCACTATTCAAATTTTGAATAAATCATTGTATGTGCAAGCCATAAATTGTTGAAAAAAGGGCTTTGTATGAGACTTTTTTTGAAGCTAGTTCCATATCGAAATTTTTTGGTACATGTTCCCCAATTAAAAATATTAAAAATTTTTTTTTAACATGTGACCAACTTTATCTCAAAAATCAAGCAAAAAATGTTCAAGAAAAAAGGTGAAATTAACTTGTCCAAAAGCCTCCCTGAATCAGAGCTGCCCGGAATTTGGATGCCCCCAAAAAACATTTTTTTCAACTTTAAACACTATAATCTCACAATTTTTGTGGTTAGAACCTTCCCTTTTTTTACTACAATATAATGAAGTAGTCTAACACAAGATCTTACAATTAGATGCAACAATTTTTCATTTTTCATTTTTAGGGAGCCTTTGCCATCAAAACAGCCCATTTTCAGTGTTTTTTGGTGAAACATAGTCAAAGAACTTTAGGGGTTAAATGTGACATCTAGAACTTATTTTGATGTAGCTCAATATCTAGCAATCTAGTTTGTAGAACAATAAATGTTGTCCAAGTAGGAAACTTTGTTTTGTAAATCATGAGACCATCCATTCTGAAGTATAAGCATTTATTTGGTTAATGGTTTACTATTCATTTCCAACAAACATTACTCAAGAAAAAAATTCCCAATGCTCTATGTGGACAATTTGGGATGTATTTAATTCAACCCAATGATGCCACATGGCCATTTGCCATTGGTTGAGAGTTTTATTAATTTCTATGTGGCACCTTGAAGGCTTGAATAATAAATATTTCAATTCCTTAACCAATGTCCAAAACTCCCCATAAGGCATGGTAAGGTCACTTTAGGTTGCACATACAACTTTAGTTATAAATTGGTCGTTGACTATTCAACTCCAATTTGTGAGGTAGTAGTTGGAAGAAAAGATGTTAATATACATACAAGCCAAATTTGCAACTTTATGTTGTCATTCCTATGTCCTTCAATCACAAAAGTCTAAAATATCAACATTTGATATTATACTAGGCTATAACAAAATATTTCCAATAATCGACTAGTACCTCCTACCTTTCATTTAGTTCTTTAAAATACAACCCATAAATCTTGTTCCTTAGAGCATCTTCAATACAACTCATTACATTCATTTATCTTGTTTGTGAGGGGGGGAATTAGTGCTACTATACAAAAAAAGATTGGGATTTAATACAATACAATGATATTTCACCCAACACTAATTTAAATACTCAAAAAATAGTTTGACTTTCTATATAAGAGTAATAAGTGTCACAAAGAAGAGTAGGATAAATAAGAATAGTAGGTGACAAATGTAGATGCTCATGTAGCTTTTTGAAAGTCTAGATTCCCAATATTCTCCATCATTTTGTAAAGAGCCAATGAATAAGTAAGCTATAAATTCCACAAAAAAAAACCAAGAAATGAAGATTATGAATATGGTATTGGTTTGATATCTATTTTTGATGAGCCTCTTTCCTTGACCTTGTCCTTCTCATTTTTTATGCCTCTTATAATTGAGCCCTCTAAGATGTGAAAGATTCAATTCATCTCTTTTTTTTCATCTTTGGAGAACACTCAAGGGGCAAGGGGACACTAGTGAAAAAATTACAAACCCCATGAGTCCAACATGCACAATGCATTTTCATCTTTGGGCCTAGTAATTATATAAATTTTTAGAAATAATATAGGGTCTACAAAAAACATACAAGAAAATATTTTGGATATCTTTAGAATATTCTAGAATAGTTCCATTTTAGAGGCATTATTTATAGGGTGCCATAAAATATCCCTTAGATTCACTTGTATACAAGATTTACAAGTATATGCCCCTCTAGAGAGACATGTATCAAAACTAATATTCTAGTCTTGATGCTCATTTCTATTCCATATTTGCATGTATTTTAGGTACAAGTTCATCCATATTTTAAACTTTAAATATCCAATTCTTCACACAATCTATTTAGTTAGTGAAGTAATCACAAAGTATACTTTATTAAAATACAAGACAAGATTCCATGAAAACTATAAACAATCACAAGAATTATATTAGTCATAGGAAGTTAGCTAGTGTTTATAGTGTTTGCAAGAAATATAGCATAAGAAATCAAGCATTACAACAAATAACAAAAGATTAAGGATTTTTTAGTCTATTTTGTCAAGTATCAAAAGGTACTCTTAGAGGTGGTATTAGGAGTTGGTCTTAGTAATATAGTTGAGTCCAAAGAGAGGGCTCCCTAAAAAAACATGAGCAAAAAAATTAAATTTTTTAGGCATTTAAGGAGGGTGTAACTAATATAGAGTCCTAATTTCACCTAGTATTTTAGATTGAAGATGGGGTGCCATATAAAGATCATAGACCTAACATTGTATAAGTGTAACATTTTAGAGACTTTAAAAAAAAAGTGTGACAAAGCCATTGGTGTGATAGCTATAAATGGCTAATTTTTTAACTACAATGAAAAAATTCATTATCAAAGGTATAAACTTGCGGTTTAGGATTATCCTACATTTGAGTTTTGAGCTTATAGTCATTTCATGCAAGTTTATAGTGCAAAACTAGTGCAATCACCTTTATTCTCTAGTTTAGGGTTTGAATCTACAGTTTGATTTTAAATGCACCATACAAAGTAAAGTTGTGAGGCATTGTCTTCTCTTGAGAATATTGGCAAGGTGGCATGCAAGTTAGAGGATTCTTGTTGTAATTTTAGGGCATGGCTTGACGATGCAAAATGCTTTGGATGAGTAACTAACCTTTGGAATTTAGAGGAGTAGTGCAAAATGAAGGGTTGAATGGAAATTGTGGTGCATGCCAATTGGCTCAAATTGTAGTTGTGCGTGGATACTAGCTCAAAAATCATGCAGAATTTGTATTTTTTTCTCCCACAAATGTATAGGGAAGATGGAAAATTGCGAAGAAGCATGAAGCATCTATAAGGCACAAATGATGTTTTGTTTGCATGAATGTAGGATTTGTTTCTATGAACCCTTTTAGTTGTTTTAATTTGCATAATTCACTTAGTGTATTTGTGTACAAAAATGGTTTTTTGATGTTGCTAAATGTGTTTTAATTGCTCAAACTTGTGATTGTAACTCTAAATCTTTTTTATTTTGAGAGGGCCACCTTGTTGTAATTTTTGCCAGAATATATAATTGTATTTTTCTTCCAATAAATGCTTATGAATGTTTTTTTAGTATGTATTGCTTCATTTTTGTAAATGTGTCTAAGAGGTCTTTGTAATTGCACCATGGTTGTATTGTATTCATTTCATGCCATTTTTTATTCCTCTTTCTTTGACTATAGCTTTTAGAACATTGTGCATGTTTAATGTGATGTTTGGATTTTGGTCATTTGTTGAAAAATTGGAATACGAAAACTGAGAACTAAATCTCTTAAATAAACATAATGACTAAAAAGAATTCTGAATATAATTTTAAAAATGACTATTACCCTTGCATATAATGCTTGGTATTAGAAAATTAGATAACAATAGGGTACCCTAAAATCGTAAAAAGAAAAACAAGACCCTATAAGGTATCATTTGAATGCACGTACATGTGAAATTTAATAGGTAGTGCCTCCTAGTATATTAAGTTGCATTGAAAAGGCATTTAAGCCTTTGTGACTTCTTCAAAGTGTGGGATATCATTTTTCCAATTCCATTTTAAAATATCAGTGAAAACTATCAATAATCATAGAAACTATCAATTGAAAATGAATCATTATTTTGATTATTCCAATGTCTATTTTAAAAATTATTGAAAGCTTTATTTTGGTAATATGTAAAATAATTATCATGGAACTTCATATTGGTTCATTTCATATTATTATAATGTGTCAATCATCATACAATATCTTAATTATATCAAGTTTATAATTAGAACCAACATCATATGCAACTAGGGATGAAATAACAAACTTAGTTACCTTTAAAATTCTATAATTGGCCTTATATTACCAAAATAAAAGTTCAAAATGGTCGTTTCTAGTGCAATCAATCCAAACCCAAATCTAAACCATAGGTCAAATCCTTGAGATTTAACCATGCGATCTCATCTCCAATTCATATATGGTGTTTTTGAGGAGATAGTAAGGAGAATAGGCAATATAAAGACTAGGCATGATTCATATATAAGTATTTTATTAAATGATAAATTTATGCCTCAAACATGCTTGCATTTATACCATAATTTGTAGGTTCGAAATTCCAAATGATATGGAATAAAATTTAGTATCTAATGTATTTATACCCATATAGATATATCCATGTTTGTGTATCCATACTCATCTCTCTCTCCACACCTATAAGCATTTATATCCATAAATCCAAATTCATATTAATGGGACATGATAGGTATTCTTCACTTTAATATTCTAGCCCCTTGATAGTCATTTTAAAAAATGTCGTGTCTAGTATTTTTGAGGGGATAATGAACTATTAGAAATTTTCATGAAAAACAACCTCATAGTTTAATGTCTTTAAAGTATTGATCAAAGTTTTAGGAATATTTTTTTATTACATTATTAGATTTTTCCATTGGAAAGAAAATATAATGTATGAGGGATACAAATTGAGAAATTGTGTTAAAGTGAAATTAATTGAGTTATAAATGAAAATCCCAAAATTGAAATGAAGCCTAGATGTGCAACAATTTTAAGAAAAAAATTATTAGTGGAGAAGTGAACTTCATCACATCTTGAACTATATTGCAAATAACTTTGTCAATTAATTGAAATTTTTTGATAACTATAGTTTGGATTTTTCACAGAATTCTATACCTTAAGAAACATTGACTCCGAGTGGGTATAAAAATTAAGGTCAAAAATGAATTTCATATGTTACATTTGCTAAGAGATACCATAGTTTCTTGCAATTTTAAAATCTTCATATCTTTCATCTCATAATTAGTGCTCATAAAATGAAGTGAAGCCTTACTTGTAGGTATAGATTTAATAAACCACTTTAATCTAAAACAAATAAATTTATAAACATTCATTTATAGTTCCTTGATTTTGATTTTGATTTTTGGACAAAAAAGTCTTATAACCTTTGACTCACATGCTGAAATTCCATGAAATTTTAAGATCCGTGAGAGGGCATGTTAGTTTATCATACCTTCACAAAAATATTCAATAAAAATTATGAAAAACTATAGCAAGTTATCCCAAAAGCTTAGATTTCTTGGAATTTTAAGGATTATGAGAATAACCACTAGAGTATTTTATGATTTAGGATGCATTGAAAGCACTAATTGAAAGAACTTTTTTACTATTAAGTGAAAGTAATGATTTTGGTACTATCCACTATTTAAAATGTTAATCAATAAATGTAAGATACATTTTAAGCCAATCCTAAAAATGTTCAATATTTATAAATGAAAACTTGTGATTTTCAAGTCTATTCAAATTCAAATGCTTTTGAGATTTTCTAATAAAGGTCTAATAGATTTTGTGAAGTTTGTCAACCATATTACTAATTCTAAATATCACAACAATAAAATATGATTGAATGCAATCTAAATACAATACTATCTTCTAACTAATTGTAGGGCACTTGTCTTAACCTTGCAACTCTAATTCAAAAAGAGGGGTCAAAATTTGTTTGTATCTATAGCATTGCAAATTTTGCTCTACCTTATTTTTCCATTCTCAGTTTTGAGAGTGGTATCAAACCTCTCTTTACACAGAAGATAATTAGGATGCATGTAATTATGTCACATGAATTTAATTTTAAACAAAGAATTGAAAAAATTTAAGTTATATTTGCCAACTTTGTGCACAAGCTTTGTGTAATGGCATTTGGACCTACATTGAAAAAGATATTGACTATTGAAGTTTTTATTGAATTATAAAATTGTAGTATAAAATTACTTTTACTTTAAATTTTGGTTGTGGCAATGGCGCAAGTTAGACTAGTAATTGTTGAAATAGAAATATGATATAGCTTGATATCATCAACTACAATACATCTACAAACCCATAATTTTACATACTCTATTTGGTTGCACTCTATATGTATAAAATAATAGAACCAATTTATTATTGAAGATGATATCTTTGATTATGTTTAAAATTTGATATTTTATAGTATTGTGAACTATAATGATGTATAGTTTAAGTAAATATAGAATTCATGTGAGAAATGATGTCTTGGGGATTAATATGTGAGAGATGACATGTTGTAGTTTTGTAAGAGATGCAACATCATTGAATTAGTGTGTGAAACAAAATCCTTGGGCTTGTGAAAACGTGACAACTTGGGATATTAAAGGACATTCATCATGAGACTCATATAAAATGACTTAAATGAAGCATCACTAATTTGTACTAGAAAATGAAATCATTATAATAAGAAATAAGATCATGAATTTTGTAATAGAAAAATAAATTGATTTATTACCATATCAATAATGGTGTTTATTCAAAAATAGAATTTTAAGATTGGAAAAGGTTTGCCTCAAGACATGCTTTTTGATTTTGGCACAAAATCAAAAATGGCAGTAGTAGTAGAAGTATAATGAATTAATTTTAACTTTTAAAAATATATTGAAAAATAGGAAAAATTAATAAAAAATTTAAAATAATGAACTTACAAAAACTTAGGTTCAAAAAGCTTTTATTACAAAAAAGTGATATATATATATAAAAGAGTCCACAAAAACTTTCCAAAAATACAAATTTGTTCTTATTTACAATTCTAGAGGGATGGTTTTGCCCCCCCAAAAATGAAAAAATAATTCTCTTTGTCTAGAATCTCATAAAGAAAAAAAAATACTTTGCTACTATTATTCATAAAGAGAACAAACTACTTTTAGATAGATTTTTCAAAGGAAGCATTTTGTATTACCAATTATTATTGTGAAATTCTAATAGAGACATTACAAAATTGCAAATATAAACCTTGGAGGAGTTCATGTTGTATTTTTTGGAAGCAAGCATTGTACCTAATGTCAACATTTGGTGCTGAATATTTATTTGAGTAAGCATAAATGATTTGGTAGGCAAGGAAAAAAATTTTGATTTAAAAAAATGAAAAAATAATAGTATTAGGTTCTTTAATTGCTTCTCTAATTGAAGTAAGTCAAAGAATTTGTGGTGGGTTTCTTGAGGCCAATTTAGAAGATTGCTAGAACCCTCTATTCATTTTCTTCTTTTTCTACTTTTCTAATTTATATATTGCAAGATTTTGTATTTATTTTGGATATATCCTTGTTGTTCACAACATAATAAAAAACAATATTTGGAGGGGGGCAAGATGGACTTGTCTCCTTTAATTACTATTTGGCATTGTATTTGGTAAATTTTTTTTGTTTTTTTGTCTCTTTCAAAATAATCTCTTTCAATTTTTTCAATTTTTTGTTTTTTCAATTTTTTTTGTTGACTTTGATAGCTAGGTATAGTAGTGTCCAAATGTTTTTCTTAGGAACCTATAAGTAATATTCTTGAAATACAAGTATTCAAAAATATCTTAAAATTAATCTTAAAATCTTATTTCATATTCTTTTTGATGCTTTATTTTACTTATGAAGCTCTTGATTTTTTATTTTTGTGTAAAAATGACAACCTCTATTTGAACTCACTTGACTTTCTAAAATCCACATTATTAGCCCTCCCACAAAGCATAAATCTTGGTTGAAGGTTGTTTATAATCACTAAATTAGTTTTGAAATCATAATTGTTTTTGTTATAAACATATAGAATAGTTCTTTGTACTTTGTTTTTTTAATCTTGTGACTACAATATTGAAAAAATAATACAAACTTGTGACTTAAAATCATTAGAAGAGATTAGGGGGCAAAAGGTGCCCCCAAGTTTTTTGCAGTTCCCAGACTATGGGAATTGACTACAACAGTGATCTGGTATAGTTGAGACCATACCACGTCAAAAAATATTAATTAATTAATATTTTCTAAAAATTATTTTCAGAATTTAAAAAAAATCAATTTTCATTTTTCAAAAACTTTTCGAAATTTTTGAAAAAGAAAATTTGAATTATTTTTTATTAAATTTTTTTGGCAACAGTGATTGGTTCAGAGTTCTCACACTGCAAAGGGAAAAACCTTGAAATAGCCCTCCCTTGCCTTGAAATCTCTCTTAATGCACCTCTTTTGGAAAAAGAAACTAATAGTGAAAACAATATTTCTTCTAACATGAAGGATTTTCAAAACTACAATATCTGGTTATACAATATTAAATGCTTATATAAATATTATTTTTCATTGAAAATAAGGTATGTTATATGATAGTCAACTTACATGACAACATAACATTCTTGAACATGATGAACTTGGTTCCCACTATAGAAACACATTGTCAAATATAGTACAAATATATATATATATATTTGTACTACATGTGCGACAGTTCCTTGATTTTGGGAAAAAATTGCATGTAAAAATCAATCTTGGTGCAATTTAAGCCCATCCTCCATCCTTTTTCATCTTTTGACACCATCTAAGGGAGACAACTCATTTTTGACCACTTAAGTAGATACACGTATGTATTTGCAAGGGAGGTTTCAACAATGGGGAAATTTTTCCATGTGTAGAAATAGAGTTCATAAGGTTTCCATAATTTTTCAGATTTTTAATTCTCAAAAAAAAATTACTATGAATTTTTCAGTTGAAGATTTTGTTTGACTCATATTGGTCATATAGACTTTCCTATTTCCAACTAGGGATTGGTTGCAATATTGAGAGTCTTGTAGCCAATCATAATGGGCTACAGCTATATTGGGAAGTGTGCTAGAATTAATTATGTTAATCACCTCCTGATTGAAATTACTCCACTTTATAGTGCCAGAATGGGTTGCCTCCCTTAATGATGTTAGGTTAATAAGATTTTGACAAGTTCATGTTGAGCTTCTATTATATAGTGATCTCCAATATTGCTACGTAATAATAATTATAAAGGCAACACAAGGTACAAAAGGAAAAGGGTCCTTACAATTCAAGAATGTCTTGAAAACAAAAGAGACAAAATTACAGCCTCCAGGAAAGGTTACAATAAAGGATAAATTTCCCACTAAGGTGAAAATACCCCAAATGTCTATGTATCCATTCTTGACAAGTAGACTTCTATTGAAAGTGTCTTCAAAAGTATAATTAAAATTGTCCCCCTATTTAATTGCAATTGGTGGATTGCTTATTCTCTAAATTTCATTCTTATGACCAAGTTGTGTGATAGATTTAGTGGTCTAAGGAATTTCCACTTTGAAAATTCTTAGGAATGACTTGTCAAATTGATTAAGAGAATTGAATATTTTTTTGAAAAAACATGATCATCAATTGCTAACTCTAAAAAACGTTTTTTTTTCCTTGAAAAAGGTGCCTCCAACTAAGCTTATGCTGAATTTCTTATCTTAAATTGATGATTTTGTCCTATCAGTGATGCGAACGTGAGTGCAACTGCAGGCCAGCAGAGTTCTCGGTGAATGCGGATTGATACCCGGACGCACCCAGTCCTCATTTGATTCTCTATTGTAGACTTCAAATAGGGACCTGTAACGACGAAGCTCCATGCTCCAAAACCCCGAACTCTTCGCTCTTTCTTTTCCCGCCGTCCTTGCTCGTCCCTTGCTTCAATGCATGGGATCACGGCTTCTTGTAATTTTTGCACCTCTCGCGAAAGCTCACTTTCCTCACTCGCACGACGACAGATTCCAAACGCTACTACGAGTCACCAGAACTTCTTCGCGGGAGCTACAAGTAGCAGACGATGCGAGGCAACAACACCAAGTCGATGGAGGAGCCGGTGCCGATGGACGAGTCGGAGGACGGAGACGTCGAAGAAGTCCCCGCTAACGGCAACAACCACGCTCATCCTGCCCGCACTTCGTATCCTGCAATTCTGATTTTCCTACGGAAATGCTGCCTCCCTTTGCATTTCGCAATTTGACTGGAATTTGTATGCTGAATCGGTTATAGGATTTTGAGGATGGGAGGGATTGTTGCAATCTGGTAGTTAGGTTTTTAGTGGAATATCTGGAATTTCTTTCCTTTTTGAGAATATTGAGTTGTAATTTTCTGTTTTAGGTGATGAGTGTGCTGTGTGTTAGTGTTTTGGTTACTGGATTTGTCCGCTTCTTTCGTTGCGGCAGTTTCTGCCTCGGTCTGTAGCGTCAGAGGCTAGTGTATTGCGTCCTCTTGTCGATATTTTCTATGACATTTCATAGAAATTGTCAGGAGTTAGGGGCAGGAGTATGTTTGCGAGCATTTTCATTAGGCTGTTGTGAATTTTTAATCCTTTAGATGCATTTTTTCGTCTGTTGTGAGTATTTGGAGGTGACTTGTTTCTTTTTGTAAACCGCGTTACGACAACGGAGAGAGGATTATAAAGTAGAGGACATTTTACTAAAGGAAGTTTGGAAGGAGAACCTTGAAAGCTCTGTTTATGACTGATCAGTACGTTGTCTTTGTCTGACCTAACCTATTTCGCGGTTACTCTCTAGAAGAAAACTCGGCGTCTCCCTTGCTGTCACTGTGTATTGGCCGTTTCTCTGAGCATATGTTTTTCTAAGAGTTCAGTTGCTGTTTTAGGGTTCGGATTGTCGTCAACTCTCACCAGTTCAAAACTTTTCTTGCAAATTTCAGTAGTCTTTTGATATGTGATGCATCTTCGGTTTGAGGTTCTGGGAAGTCGCCGGAGAGTTCTAAGCCCAGGATTATTATTTCGTTGGACGAAGTTAGTCTTGGTTGTATTGACAGTGTAGATGTGAAGGATGTAGTGGAATTGTGGATTTTGACGTTGGAGTTTTGATGCTGTCTTTGTTTTACTTAACGAGATACGAAGACATCAACGAGCAGGGCAAACAATATCTCAAGAGAAGGCAGGGTCTATTAAACGAATCCGGGTTGAAAACTTCATGTGTCACAGCAGCCTCTCTATAGACCTTGCGGATCGCGTGAATTTCATCACAGGTCAGAATGGAAGTGGAAAGAGTGCAATCCTTACTGCTTTGTGTGTTGCATTCGGTATCAAAGCACGAGGCACGCAGCGTGCTACTTCTCTGAAAGACTTCATTAAGAATGGCCAGAGCTATAGTTCCGTAGTTGTTGACATAAAAAATGAGGGCGGGGACGCCTTCAAACCCGATGTTTATGGGAAAGTCATAACCATAGAGAGGAGAATCACGGAGAGTACGCATAGTTTCACGATGAAGGACGAGCGTGGGAAAAAAGTCGGACACAAGAGAGAAGACCTTCAGGAACTTCTTGATCATTTCAATATTGAAGTGGAAAATCCATGTGTTATTATGACTCAGGATAAAAGTAGGGAGTTCCTTCATGCTGGCAGTGGGAAGGAGAAGTTCAGTTTTTTTTTCAAGGCGACATTGTTGCAGCAGGTTTCAGACCTGCTGAAAAGCATCCGTGTCAGCCTTACAAGTGCGAATGGCGTAATTGACGAGATCAAAGAGGAATTGAGGCCTTACTCTGAGGAACTAAAATTGCTCGAGGACCAGATTAAGAGTGTTCAGCAGATTGAACAGTACAGGGATGAAGCAACTGCTGTGAAAAAGAAGCTTGCGTGGTCATGGGTTGACAATACTAGAAAGGAACTTGCACAGCATGAACAGGCTCTCGAAAAAGATCGGGATAAGAAAAATACTTGCCAGCAGAAATTAATTGCTGCAGTGGCAACGGTTAATCAGGTAAAGGAGGCTATGGAAGTGAAACAAGCAAGTATACAACAGATTCTAGCGACATCTGGGCAGTTGCGAAACGCTCAGCTAGCGCTGGAGAAAGAACTAGCTGAGGCAACCAAAGAACGTGCAGGATTCGAAGAGGATTTGGTAAAGAAGAGGAGAGAAATTACTAGAAGCAGAGGTCAGTTGCGAAGTCTTGAGCAGCAGGTCGAAGAAATCTTTCAAAAACACACTCAGAACACTCAAGCGGAGGCCTTTGAAAGGGAGCAGCAATTTCTGGCTGTTAAACAAGCCATTGAGTCGAAGAAGAACGAATTGAGTAGTCTGACAGAAGAAGAAAAAGATCTGCAAGGCAAGACCGACTCTGCCAAGCAGCAAGCTGTCAACATAAAAGCTGAGATAGATGAAATTCGTGCTAATCTCAACGATTTGGCCGGTTTCCTTCGCCGACTAAGTCAACAGAGGATCAACCAGATGACCACCTTCGGAGGTGACAAAGTCTTAGAGCTGCTAAAGTTCATTGAACAGCGGGAACGTGAATTCTCTACTCCACCGATTGGGCCCATTGGGTCTCATCTTACTCTTGTTGATGCAAACTGGTCTCTTGCGATTGAAGTAGCACTTGGGAAGCTTCTCGATGCTTTTATAGTGGCAAATCATAGGGACATGCTCTTACTTAGGCAAATTGCCTCAAGAGCACGTTATGGTAATCTTCGAATTATCATCTATGATTTTAGTTTGCCTCCACTGCGAATGCGAGCGGACCAGCTTCCAGACCCAAGTCTTGTGACAGTGCAGTCTGTTCTTCAAACTCAGAATACTGTCGTTATGAATACTCTCATTGACCAGGTACATTCTCTAATCTCTGGCACAGTGACTTGGTTACATTACTCGCAATTTCCGTTTTCTCCTACTCATAGGAAGTGATGCTTTTGGCGTAGGGACTTGCAGAGATGATAGCCAGCCTTCTATGTTCCATTAATGTACACCTAGTGTTCCATTTAACTCGTGATTCTCCGTTATACACAGCCTTTTCAAAATAAAAGAATCAAATTCAAGTTCTGCAGTGACAGTTTTCTGTGATACCCTTTTCCTTTTTATCCTTAATCACCCCGTGTTGTAAGTTCTTCCTTTCATGTATCTCAAGAAGTTCGTTGGTTTTCTGCTTCCAGGGAAGCGTGGAAAGGCAAGTCCTTGCTGCAGATTACGATGAGGGCAAATCTATCGCCTTCAGTAGGTCTCGTATAAGTCAGAATGTGAAAGAGGTGCTTACTAAAGATGGCTTGAAGATGTTTTCAAGAGGTGGGAGTGAGACTACGTTGCCCAAGGATCGGTGGGTGTCAGGGCGGTTGGGCGTGCGCATCGATGAGCAAGAGAATGAAGCCAACGCGCAAGTTCAGGAACTGAATAGCAAATTACGGCAAACTGAAAATCGAAAGCGAACAGCCGAAGACTTGGCTCGAACTTGCGATGATGAGCTTCAAGCCGCCAAAAGGAGGAGGACAAATCTTCAACGAGCAATTGTCAGCGATGAATTCCGGCTACGGGAGTTAGAGAGAACCGCTCGTGCTGAGTCAGCACTTGAGCCTGAGCCTGATGTGCATGAGCTGAAAGAAGAAGTGACTAATGTAAAGAATGAAATTCAGCGTAATGAAGATATTACTGTCAAGATGCAGTTTAGAGTGGATAGGGCACAGGAACGAGTCAATGCAGTAAGGGCTCGGTTTGATGAACTCCGTGAGTCAGCCAAAGGGGATATCGAAGCATCAAATGTTGCGGAGCGGGAGTTACTCTCACTTGACGACGAACTCAAAGATGCTCTTGCTGTTCAGCAGACATATGAAAAGGGATTGGAGGATATGCTTTTGCCTCGAATCACGAAAAGGGAAAGTAAAGTTGAGGAGCTTCAGAAAAAATTGGAAGCGGACAGAGGCAAGGCTCTCCAAGTTTGTCCAGAACAAGACGTGATCGACCTAGGCGGTCTGGAAGGCAAGTCGACGGATGATTTGACCCGTACCTATACTCAATTGCAGAATAGGATTCGACGTGAAGAACAGCAGAATGAACCATTGGATGAGCTCCAGGAGAAGCGAAACAAAATTGAGCGTAAGGTCGCCAAGAAAGAGCTGTCCTATAGAAATTTTCTCAGCAAGCTTGACATGCTGAATACTGCTTTCGAGAAGCGTTGCTGCAAATTTGAACGGAACTGTACCTTTCTCCGCCGGCAACTGACATGGCAGTTCAATGGTCATCTTCGAAGGAAAGGCTTCAGTGGTAGCGTGAAGGTGAACTATGAAACCGAGACACTCGCATTAGAAGTTCAAATGCCGCAAGATGCGTCGGGCAGTGCTGTGCGAGATACGCGGGCCCTTTCCGGTGGTGAAAGATCCTACTCGACATTGTCATTCGCGCTAGCACTTCACGATATGACAGAGGCTCCCTTCCGAGCTATGGATGAGTTCGATGTCTTCATGGATGCCGTCAGCCGCAAGATCAGTCTCGATACGGTGGTGGATTTTGCTGTAAAGCAAGGGTCACAATGGATCTTCATTACACCTCACGATATTTCTTCAGTGATAGCTGGACCTTTTGTAAGGAAGCAGCAGATGTCAGCCCCTCGCCCTTAGGAGCAATCGTGCCACTTTAAGCTGTAAATACGGAAACAATTGACTGATTCATCGGAGAAAAAATTCCTTGGACATCTCTCGAAGGGAAGATCATGTATCATAAAAGGTTGGAGGTCTCAGGTACATTTCTAAGTGCCACTAATTTGGGATCCTAGGATTCATCAATCTAGAGAAATTTCACTGATTACAAGCCATCCCCGTTGAATGGCGCCTAGCAGTTTACCTGAGTACCAAATTTTGAGCAGGCTGAGCGATTACTGCGACAGAAATGTCAACAAGATTTTAGATATACTGAGAGGGTCCACTCCCTTTTTTTATTTTAGAGTAGGGAATGTTGGGATTTCTCAGCCAATCGAGCGAGCCCTAGCAGTTTTCTCTGTACTATGAACACAGACTTCTAATCGAATTTGTATTATAATGTGCCCACTTCGATTGCAGTGTATGCTCTTTATGTGTTGTTGACATCTGGATTGGATTCTCCAGATGGAGGAACTGATCATCGTTCTGGTCTTGTAATAGATACTTGCAGAGTAGTTGCTGGGGTTTGCGGAACGTGCGTAGGTAAGGTGAACCTGATCCTGTTTCCTGCGTTTCTCTCTGTTACGAACATTGACTCATCCATAAAAATTGTTGAGTCTTGAGGTTTGATGCGACTTGATTTTCTGTATTGTTCCCTGTTAGCAACATCAACTCATCTATGCATATACAGGACATTCTTGAGGCTCGAAACTGGTGACCTGTCTTCTGTGTTGATCCCTATCACCGACATCGACTCATGTGTGCATTGCAATGACATTCATGACTGTTGATGTAAGGTGGGAGCACCTAAAACCGTCAATATAAGCAATTCAGCATAGTTGGAGGCATCTTTTCCTAAAAATTATGTTTTTTTAGTATTTGCAAGTGAAAATCATGAATATTCTAAAAAATATGTATTTTCTATCAATTTTCAAAGTTGGAGCTCCCTAGACCACTAAATGTGTCAGTGAATTGAAATTAAACATATGGAGGATACATTAATTAAAGTCTAGGGACACATTTAGTGATAGTCTATGGTACATAATGGGATCAAGGATGCTAATGGGTGTTTCTATCTCAGATGATCCTTTTGCAATGACATTGTAGTTCAAATCACTTCATGTGCAACATTATTCAATAGATTCAGAACTCAAGATGATATGTTTGTAGATTGCATACTGTCATTATGTCCAAAAACTAGATGATGAATAGAAAAGTTCCAAGAGCTTTTTTTACTAAAAAGTTTCTCATTCATCCAAATTAATGCAAAAAATCACACTTTTTGTATGAAGAATTTGATGAAATTGAGGTAAATAAAATATACATGTGAAGATATAAGTAAAATATGCAAAATTCAAAGAAAAGATTTAGGTACTACTAAGGGATTAACCTTGGAAAGATGCCCCCCCTATGATTACAGTAGTCACCAAAATACTTTGATTATTGAACCAATAGGTGTATTCTTTGTTTCTATAGTCATCCTTCAGACCAATAGGCCTACAATGTCCTTACAAGGAATGTCAAAATTTATTGATCTGAACTCAAGAAGGAATTCTATGTGCAAACTTTCAAGTGCTCTAGAATGTTCATGCACTTAGTTGGATGTACAAGAGCAATTGGGTTACATAAAAAACACAATGACATCTCTACCTTGATCTTTTGAAAAATCAAGTAATTTTAACATATGGTAATAATGCATATAGTTCAAGTGCATATACATTAGTGACATAGCAACTCTCGAGTATAATGCATATTAAGAGTTATTTAGAGTAGCATCATGCAAAATGAAAGCAAATCAAATTAGACAAAATTAAAGTTTTGACACTTGCATGTGAAGACAATGGCTAATTGGCTTGAGGAAATTTCATTTAAATTGTTCTCAACTTTGTAAACAAGATGCCATGGACAACTGATACCAAATTAGAAATTGTAAAGTGTGTCTTGCGTATTTGAGTGTTTGAATAGCAGACAATCACTCAATGTGCCAAATCTTCAATCAACAAACTGGAGGCTAAATATCCTTGTCAAATTTTTCAATTTTATTTTCCAAAGTTTAGGGGGGCAAATTTAAGTGTGATCTTAGGTTGTTACCAAAACGAAATGGGATAGTTAGCACAAAATATTGGATCAATAATTGTATGTGTATAAATGCCCATTTATATTGGTACAAGTATAGATATCCCTACACATCCAAATCCATACCTCTCTCTATATCTTTATATCCACATTCATACCAATATGCAGTAAACTTGCTTAGGTGGACCCCTTATACTCATTTTATTCTTATAGCTACCCTCCTAGCTTCTAAGAAACTTGTGGTTGGTATTTTTGAGTGGATACCAATAGTTTTTAGAATATCATGTATCAATAGAATTGAAATGAATCCTTCGGATTGTATACATGATTTTTCTAGAATATTATATATCAATAACTAATATGAATCATTTGGGAAGCTTCAACAAAATATTTTAATAGAAAGATTTTGATATCATTTTGAAATAGTAAAGATATGTTTTGAAAGTTACTATAATTGACTATATGAGATTCTACAATATACTTACTATTTTTAGTTAAGGTACCAAGAGTCTAAGAATCAAGACCTCGAGGCAAGTAAATATTCCAACAAGCTCTCAATCTTAATTCACAACAATTTCTCCAAAAGCAATAGGAACTTATTGAAATTGTTTTAAGTGAATCATAGGCACAACTAGAACAACACTAATTTATCAAAGACACACTATTTTAAATTAGTGCAGGTTAAAATATTACTTTATAATACAAATTTCCACAAAAACAACAATTTGTAAAGGTACTAATTTTGCAGGTGACACTAATTTGGCGCCCTCATTAATAAGAGAAATCAGTGTCATCTGAACTGAATCCGTGCATCGAGGTGTTCAACTCTGTTTCCACAACGTACAACAGTTCACTGGGGAGGCTCATCGGTTCCAATTCGTCTACATTGCCTGGAGCAAACGTGCTCATTCTCAACACTCAGCTAACTTTCACCGCACTCACTTAAGATGGGTATACCAGGGCTCCCCACTCAGCAAGTTCAACGTAGTCCTCGATGATAATCAATTAAAGAGCCAGTTTGAGTTCATAAACCCTTTTACCTGAAACAAGCACTAAACAAGGTAAGCGGAAAATGCAGAGTTCCCACACCTTTGAATGATATGGACGAAGCTAGGCGGGATCTGCACACGGTTTGCAACACCAACTCTACAGCAAGCTTCTTCGGGGACCAGGCACACCCCACGGAAGCTATATCTTCAACCACTTTCTGCAACGGTCCCCTTTCCTACAGAAATGGGAAGAGCGTTCCCGAATTTCTGCTCTGCACAGGATAAGGCGAGGTGAGTTGTGTCTCCGTGGAAAAAATTCTCGAGGATCCTACTGGATTTTTTAACTATTTCACAAATTATGCATACAAATATTTGTTGAAACCACTTGATTTGCTGAACTGATGGAAAAGAGCATACCTTATCTGCACAACAATTCACAAGTCCAAAAAGATTGTTGGAGTTGCGTCTTCTGTCCCAAGCTTGCAACGAAGGAAGAACGCACCCGCCACTAGTACCATGCACGAATTGCATTTCCATCACCTACTATCTAGAGAAGAGAATCTTGCTTTGGGTTCGTTTTCTCTGCACATGCGTCCGCAGCATAGACATGACAGCAATTTTGAAAGCACTTTCATGAGGTCAATCCATTTAGCACTTGCTGCGGCAGATTGAAATCCAAACAGAATGTACCCATGAACACAATGGCGCAGAGCACAACAAGAATCATGTTTTTCGTCCATCAATATTATTACTAAAATGCAATAATCAGGATGGAAGAAGTAAGAATCTGAAAAAGTCCTTCGAAGGATCACTTCTAGGACAATTGAAGAGTTAATAAAAAAAGATACTCCGTACTTATTTAATTACAATTCATGCACTGCTCAATCTCTGCACATGGAAATATTTGTCGAATTGCTGCAAGTATTTAAGGAGTACGAAGAGCCTTGGTTGTATACTTCTACCCGTCTACTTCATGTCGAGTAATCCTTGGATTCAGTTTGGTGAACAATCAAACATATCAAGAAAAACACCAAATGAGATTGGGAAATTCTCGAATCACATTAGAAGCGGGAACGTGACCACAACCGATCCATACTTCCACACCTTGATGAGCAAGCATGCAACCGGTGGGCTTGTCTCTGCTCTATTGGACGACGTTCATTCTTGATGGAAGCATGATATTGGCGCGTTCCATTAAGTTGGTAGAGAACTTCTGAGCCCTTTGGCAAACCTCACCCTGTACATGACAGGCACAATCAGATGAGATTCCTTGTTCACATGATATTCCTAACAGTATTTACATTGCCGACCATTTAATTCTAACCTACTAAATGGAAAGCATGACCATAAAGAATCTCACTCAATGGTATAATTCCTTGGCATGTTATACCCATCCATGCATGTTTGATGGTGTTTAGATGGAGTAATGAATCACTGACCTCATCAACCGTCAAAATCTTACGGTTTGTCATGATCCAGCGGCCATTGCACATCACAGATTCAATATTCTCTGTGCGCATACAGTTAACGATGTTTGCAATTCTGCAGAGGACGCATCAGTATCAGCACGTCCCTTGTTATAATTTCGGATGCTAATCAAGTTAATAAAAGGAGTTTACAAAAATAGAATAGAGTACTCACGGATCAATAAGAGGTACCATCGTCCATAGATTGGGGTCCAAGATCACTAAGTCAGCCTGCACAGAAAATCAAGATTCAAGACAGATCTTTTGAGTCCAAGTTAGCCTCATAAGAACCTGTTTTCATTACACTCCATAGGTCTCTGACCCAACGCATTTCACAATTGCATCCAGGTTGAGAAATCTCGTCAATTACAGAAAAGGAAGCAGATAAAATCACAGCTTCTATCCTCAACTTGAATTTGAAGGCAAAATAACAAACTGGAAGAATCAGGTATAGATTAGGTTGTATTCAACAAAGATACCTTCTTCCCAACCTCAAGGGACCCAATCTCGTTCTCCCAAAGAACAGTCTTAGCCCCGTTGATGGTGGCCATTTGTAAGATGGTCTCAACTGGCAGAGCCGTAGGGTCAGTCATGCCCTTTTCATACGCTGATCTCCCTTTGTTGATCAAGGATGCGAGGTACATTTCATCAACTGCATTCGAGGTGAATTTAACCTGAAAGTTAGATTGATGTCTTCCGATGCAATCATATAATTAGCTTGTGATGTCCGAAAAGTATTCGAAAAGAAAAGCTCGGAAACGAAACTGACATTCACTACCGAAGGATAAAGATAGGCAGGTCCAGGAAACGAACTGAGATGGAATCATACAAGAAATTAAATCCTTCACCTAAGCTCATACGATTGTTCGATGGAGCACCGTCAGTGCCAAGAGAGACACATACTCCCGCCTCTTGCATCTCAACGATGGGAGCAAAGCCAAGCATTCGCATTGCAGCAGCAGGACAATGTGAGACCTTTACACCCCGTTTGGCCATCATTTGTACCTAACCACGACCACACCCATACCCATGTTCCATCAACATTGAACATATTGAACAGAAAAGATCGAGGGTTTGAAAGCTGAGAGGCTATTTTCAGAGGCAGGAAGGCACAAGGCCAAAAAATACCTCATTCGGACTGACCCAAACAGAGTGAGCAGCCAAAAGGTTTTCCCCCAGTACTCCAATATTCTCCAAGTGAGTAACCGTCCCATGGTCAGCCTCTCTTGTCTTCGTGACCCACTCGTTTTCGAAG
Source organism: Straminergon stramineum (assembly GCA_963920665.1). Lineage (NCBI taxonomy): Eukaryota > Viridiplantae > Streptophyta > Bryopsida > Hypnales > Calliergonaceae > Straminergon > Straminergon stramineum. The sequence continues at coordinate 19,711,474 of OY987264.1, forward strand.
GGAATCTCTGCAACATGCTGCCGATTCACCACAAAACAAGCGAAAATCAATATTCAATCCATCATCGCTTCACCCGTCCAATGTAATAATGTAAGAATAAACCTCTGATCAACTACCACAAATCACAAGTTAGAATGATGGGATACAAACGGAGGTTGATACCATGTGGATTCCAGTCTTTAGCTTATCGGCAGCGGCCTTTGTACCAAGGAGCAGGGGATCGGTCGCGTTTAGAATCTGACGCAGTCCAAACCAAATACGAATCCTACCCTCTGCACTTCCATTGAGCTTATCAAAAAGCTCTTCTTGGACCTGTGAACGTATGTGCGAACAGTACATAGAGTCAGGTTAATGATGTTTGCACCTGTGCGCGCAAAGAGAGATACTCACTGATAACAATAGAAGACATTTTAAAATGTGCTAAAGCATTATGTTTAACCTGCAAGCAGGTTTCTGTGGTTTCAGAAGCCCAAGACGAGGGCAATCCTTCCCCACAATCCATGGTTGAGCGCGTCAAGCAAGCCCTGATGCCCAGCTCTTCCACAGCGCGGGCCATGGCAGGAACATGCTGCCCACCTGCCTCTGCGAAACATGTCACCTAAAACACAAGGGTATACACCACCCTCTCGTAAGAATTAGGGGAAACGATTTCGAAATGCCTTGAAAATAAAACCAAACCATAGGGTCAGCATATAATAGTGACAGGTGGAAAGTATGTAATAAGTCTTGTGGATGTGACAAAACATACATAAAATCAACACCAAGAGTCACCAGAATCCGAAAATAGAGTTCACATAGAGATAAGCTCATAGAATTAGCGATGGAGTAGACAATTAACAAACACGCAGCGTAAGATTGCGGTCTTTCTCACCCCGGAGTGAATAAGCTCAATGCCACAAAGCAGAGTAGACAAGTAAGAATCCTCATCCGTCATGTTGGACTCATACGGCCAAATGCGGCCATGCAACCAAGTGAGCAGATCCACATCATCAGCTATGCCGCGCGCCAGTTGTTGCGATGTGTGCACATGCGTGTTGATCAATCCTGATGCATCCATGACACAAACAAAACATCATAACAGGTCTCCAACATATCACCTATTTGCACCGATATTTAGTCACAGATACAAGATGCCGATCAAATTAGCTTTGCGATCTTCGGAGCTTTCCTCCCACTCCGTAAGCTACCCGTCTACTCATCCATTTCAAAATAAGTTACCCAGTTTTTGAATATCATCCTCGAAGGACAGTGCGAAATTTTATGTCTGTAGTGCATCAACTAGATCGTGCATTACGATAGAATTATTTTGAAAACACTCTATCCAAATTCAAAGAATGAAAGGCTGCAAGATAAACAAAACAAGAAACGGGGCAAAGTGGAACAGGACGAGTATAGCAGCTATCGTGAGGACAAAACGAAATTTCCTGGATTTGAATACCGTCTTCAAGCGACATTACGGAAATTGTGTGTTATTGTAGCATCGAATAGATCGTGCATTATGGATTTTTTTTTAAACATGCGCTATCCAACTCCAAGCAAAGAAAGGCTAAAAAAAAAGCAAAAAAAAGCAAATAAAAGGCAGGGCAAGCTGGTGGAGCTAGAGGAGGTTAGTAACGATCGTCAGAAAAAAACATACCCGGCATAATCCAGCGAGACGAAAGGTCGAGAACCGCATCGGCCTTGCTCACATACGCACTCAAAATTTCCCCCGTCTTGCCAATCGCCGCAATCTTATCCCCGACCACAGCAATTGCTCCATTCCTCAAAAACACACGCAACTCCTTATCCATCGTGACTATGCTCCCATTGATCAGTACCGTAACCTTCCCTCCCGCTTCCGCCATCGCCTCAAACTCCGCAAACTCCTCTGGCTAATCGTCCACTTCCAAAAGCTTAATTCAACCTCAATCCCTGACTTCAACTGTTCATAGGAACCGCAATTCGCTCAAGACTTTTTTGATGCTCCGACTGCTTCTTCAGGAGCTTCGTCTGCTTCATCAATTTCATAAACAACACGAATGCTTACGACAAGCTGCTGCCACAACACTACTAACGACGAAACCATCTCCCTTCCACAAAGCTCCTCCTAAAGGTCTTTGGACCTGGACCTTTTTTCAGCCCGACATACTTTAAAGGTAAAAGTCCACGGTGAAAGGATAAGCGCCATTTATGGGGGCACAATCCTTTTACCGTGCATTTCTAATTTGTGATACAAGGCTATTCCCGTGGCCAATCCATGATGCCAAATTTTAGAAAAATCAGATTGTGGTCATGGTTATGGTCGTATCTCTTGCAAAAAGAAACACTAAGCAAGAGTGTTTGTTTCTACTTTATGATTCTACTTTCTTTTGTTGGCCTAATTTTGTACTCCAAATTTTAGTCCAAAAGTTCTAGAACCCTTGGAGAAACTTGAGATCAAAATCATCTTCTTCCCTAGAATACAACTCTTGCATTTTTTTGTATCATTAGTCTTACTTGCATCTACAACAAATTCTATAGTGATTAATTCAATATGCACAAATTTAATATTGATGCAATATTCAAAGCAATTTATAGTATAATTTTCATATTGCAAACTAGGTATTGAAACCTCACTGACTTTCTAAGGCTTAGATAGCTTTTGTACAATTTAATCACAAGTTTCAACTTAATTTGAGATTATACATTAAACACAAAGCATATTATAAAATGTTGATTGTACTTTTGAGCTTCTCCTCAAGTGTAAACAATATAATATGAAAATTATTTGGAAAAACTTCATGGAATAAAAGCCAATATGAAGTTAAAACTTTGCCCTATTGAATGGGTGAGAGGCCAAATAATGGGCCTTTGAGCCTTGCAAGATTAATTATAATGAGATACTCTTCAACTACTCATAATTGCAACTTAATTGCAATAACCTACAAATTATGTTCTAAAATGTATAAATTTTGAACAAAAAAACAGGGTTAATTTTGAGTATATTTATAATCAATGCTTTGAAAATTTATAATACAATTGAAAAAATGCATGCTAAAATAATCTACAATCTTCTTTCAATATCCAATAAAAACTACAAAATAACAAAATCAATTCAATAATAAAGACCATACTTAGATGCTAATTTAGATGCTTTCAAAAAAATGTTAAGTAAACAATGTTGATGCTATATGAAGGCTTGAATTAATACCAAAACATCTTTATTTTAGTTCATAAGTTATTGCATCAACATTACATGATTTATAGAAAGAACTCAAAGAATGACTATTTCAAACAACTATGAATGAGTTCAATTCAGTCAATCATGCATTCAATCTAATAAGTGAACTACTTTAGACCTCAATAAGATGATCTACTAGCTATGATTAATAATCAAGTATTGAGTGAATATAGTGAAGTGTTTTAGTTACCACAATGAATAAGGTAACCTATGTACTCTTTTGAGCTATTGGACACCATACTTCAAAAATTCATACAAATTTATATTTGATCAAAAATGTGTAGTTCCAATTATATTGCCTACATTTTCAAAAAATGAATTTTCATTCAACCTATGTGTATAAGGCAACCATTCTACTAGCAATGGTCTCATTGAGGCAAATTTTTTTTAAAAAGGGCTTCAAGATTTTTCTAATATTAAAGAACTTTACTGAAATTTTTATCTCTCTAAATAAGCCTTTGAGCATAGTTTCTAATGTCTAAATTTTGTTGGATCTTATTGGAAATTGTATATAGAGCTTGATAGAGAGTCTAAATTCTTTTAACATGCAATTTTGGATATTTTATGAATAAACAATGAATTCTTAATGAATGAAAAATAGATGTATTCAAAATTGATTTTAGACTCATGAATATTGACTAGGGGTTGTACTATTGTAAATTTTAGGAAAAACCACAAAGATCACTCTTAGAAACTTGTTGCAATTAGGTACAATTGCTTTATAATTAGAAGTAAAAAATTTCACAATAAACAATTAAATTAGGACAACTTTCAAGAAGTTTTTCACAATAATCTACACCATTTCTTTTTTTTTTCAAACTTGACTTGGCCCATGTTTTAGAAGAACTGGGTAGAACCTACTAACCTAGTGCATGTATCATAGGTCAATTCAAAGCTTTTAAAAATATAACATTATAGAAAAAATGGACTCTCTCGAGGGCTAGAAGGAAATGCTCCACATGCCTTTGAACTTGTCTTTTATTTTGTCCTTTCTCACCTATTTCCACTTCTTATTTTATATTGTAGTATGGAAGGTACAAAAAATCAATGGACTTATCTTTGATGGAGTACACTATGATTCCCCCATGTGGCACACAGGACAAGGATAGTACTTTGTATACTTCTTGTACGGCTTGTAGGCTTTTGAAATAGCTTGGCATGTCAAACCCTTCCAACCTTCCACAAAGTCCATATTTTCTCTAATGTTTCATTTGTTTTTTCACCTTCAAATTGCTATACAAGTATTTTCAAATCCTATCATTAATATTTCTATTTGATTGAAATCCTAAATTTTAAGTTATAAAGCTTATTAGCATGCAATTATAATATCCTTAGGAGGATTTGAACATGGCAAACCACCAATTATTTGATAGTCAAGGATTTACCTTGTTGACATTCCAAGTTCTAAAGTGGAAGGTTTTGGGTTGTTGGAAGGATTACCTATATACACAAATATACATTGATGAACAAAAACTTTCAATAGGGAATAGGAAGATCAACTTCAACATCAACATCTAAATTGCCAACAAGATACTACTCAAATTTTAAAAAATAAACCTACAACCCTAAATCTAAGGTATTATAGTACATATAGCTAAGATCCATGTTCCCCTAAGGATACTTGGTTAGAAACCTAAACTTCTTCTTCTCCATAAGCTAGAAAATCATGGCCAATTGTCCTTAAATTGGATGAAATCTTTTTTTTTCATTTTTTTACTCAATTCTATGACCTAGGATTTTTATTTTCAATTGGTTAACAATATTCTTCAAAATCAATCACTTCATTATACACTAGCTATTGGTTCTCCCCATATTAGCATTTTTATTTTGGACCAATGTCTCCCATATTGACTTCACTGTACAAGCTAATTTTTGGAGGGACCAAGCCAAAGAGGTTAGAATCTCTTAGTCTAAGTGAAATTTTTCCCTAAATGAAAACGCTATTTGGTAAATTGAGTTAGGAATAGGGTGAATTGCCCCCCTCATTGCCCCATGGTTACCTCTAGAGAAAACACTGAAATTTTTTATTTGCAACACATGATAAAATTTGAAAATTTGGAATCCATATTTGCAATTAGAGACCCCAAATTAGAAATACCAAAAAACACAGTATAAAATAGGGGGCATTTTTTTACATTTACCCTTGGCTGGGGGCAACGGAGGGGGGTCAATCCTCCCTGGCCTTGAGTTAGGAACTATGTACCGCACTCCATCCTTTGACCGTGAGTCTTTGACCGTGCACCTTCGACCGTGCACTTGGTCGTTCTAGGTTATCCGTTTCTTATTGTTTTCCTATGTTGTTTTTACGAACTGGTGGCGATTGACGAAGGTTTGAATTTTTGAATGAGCGAACAATTGAAGCAATCCTTTCTACACGCAAACGTTAGTGAGATTCTTTCTCTTTCATGCTTGGCTGAATCTGCCGATTCGTATTTGATGAATAATTTGATTTGGTTGCTAAAACATCTTGGACATGGAGTAGTAGTGATGTTGCAATTGTCACCCCATGTTGCCTGTGGTACTACAGTAGCTTTTGAGATATTTTCAACATTTGATTTGTCCCTGGATTGATTCTGGCTGAATTGTTTTTTGTTTGACTGCAGGTTTTGTCACTCGATTTTGCAAGGGAAGACTGAGAAGCGCGCATGCATTTGCGCAGCAGCGTAGGAGAGGTTTCCGTCAGAGCAACCAGGGCACGCGGGGGATTAGGTCGAGAGGATGGGAAGGAATACAAGGGCGCCACCACTGGTGGAAGTGATGCCCTTGCACGATGCGGCGCGGAATGGTAACGTGGAGGAAATCACTCAACTCCTCGCTGCTAATCCTGGTTGTATCAACGACCGCGACCGGCACTCGCGCACTCCGTATCCTGGAATTCGTTTCTGGTATTGGCGCTGCAGCTATCTCATTGCACTCTCATGTTTGGTGTAATTTTGTAGAGCTGATTTTTATTTCTTAATTTAAAAAAAAATTGTGGAGATTTTGACTGACCTTCTGCTGCGTTTTCTTTTTCTTTCTGTTGATGACTCTACATCTACTTTGTATTAAATACTGTATTCTTGAATTTGAAAATGGAGTCGTGGAGAGCGCCTAATTTTTTTCGTGATTTTTGTTAAGAAGAGAGCGGCTCTTTTAGTCTTATTGGCGAACGTTGCGCGCAACCAATTTGCAGTAGTCCATTTTTAATTGGATTTCAAATTTTCGTCTGCTGATAAGTTTTCGGAGGGTCCGTCAGTTCTGCTTTCGTCTTTTTGAATTTCTGGTGCGACTCTTGTAGCTTGGGTCTAATTAGGGCTGCGAATTCGCGTTTATAGACGTCCTAATTGTTGTACATGGAACCATCCATTTTAGGTCGTGAATCTACTGTAATTTGGTAGTTCTTGTGCGACTCAACCAGTTTTCAGAGAAGCTTATAATGCACAAGTAGAAAATATGTTGAAATGGGGAAGGGATCGGTAACATACAAGGGAGTAACTGAGTAGCAAATTTTTCTTTGTTTTGGTTACCGGGTTGCGCCACGGGTTGTGATGTCTTCTGAGAGGGACAGAGTCCTGAGTCTTTCTCGGGTTTGTTTGTTTGGCATATGGAGATTTTCTATTGTTTTAGTCGATATTCTAGGACTTCGCTTGATGCCAAGCATCAATAATTTCCTCTAGAAGTACACTATGTTAGTAGCTTACGATGCTTCCGGTATTAGACTGCAGTGCTTTGTAGGGTGCTCGGATAGATACGATTTGGAGGAATTTAACGTATGGACTAAATTTAGCGTTTCCAGTTGATTCGAGTGAAGCTCGTTCAGTTTGAGTTTCGATGGAAGTGTGTTTCTTAGCTTTTAGAGGACCCGATGATGTGTGGCTTGAATGTCAGTCACAGCGTTTGCAGTTTTCCATTGAACATGATTGTGAATACTTAACGAGATTTGAAGACTGCACATGGCGGCATGGGCAGGACAGACCGAGGCAGTGAGGCTGCTTTGTGATAGAAAGGCAGATATCAGAGCAGCAGCAGGAGATGACATGGCACCCATCCACTTCGCAAGTCAAAAGGGACATATTGAAGCGGTTCGTGTACTCCTGTCTGCAAGAGCCGACGTTAATTCATTGACGCGCAAATCAATGAGCCCTCTACATATGGCGGTACAAGGAAGCCACAAAGATTTGTCTATATTATTAATTAAGAAGGGGGCCAATTTGTTAACAAAGAACAAGGCTGGCAAAACTCCTTTGGATCTTG